>JAMXBD010000023.1:2240592-2987456 GCA_024138025.1 Combretum micranthum | reverse complement strand
AAGCGATCGATCCAACTCGACTACACTATCACGCCCCAACGAGTACTCTAAAATATTGACAGCACCGTACAATATTTAAACTTGAGAATGACTACCTTAGTCACTCGAAAGCTTGCCTATTAGTGCAAGACATATGTTCACAACAATGGAGACCAATGGAGATATGCATTTTAAGATAATGGCAGCGAAAACATACAAATAACACTTAATATAATTCATCAAAATATATAAAGCTTTGCAACTTCTAGAGGGCATTCCCCAGATAAGTCTCCATACAACAAAGTCTTACTAGACAAATAAAACTAGAAGATTTTAAAGGAAATCTAATCGAAGTCTTCAAAATAGAATTCCTCCAAAACCTTCCCAAAACGTAGACTCTACTCGAACAGTCAAGGTGGTCTCGGGTACAAACAAAGATCCTGCAGCATCAAAAAATTAAGGAGTAAGCATAACTAGCTTAGTGAGATAATCCTTACGCAAAAGTACTCATAATAAACATTCAAACAAGTTCATTAACAAGCATATGTAATGCAAGCAACCATATGAACAAACAATACACACAACTATCGGGTTTCGTATGTATAATGGATTTACCCTTCCATTCGGTAGTTAGAAAATGATTTGAAATGTGCCCCAATCAACTTTTTGAAATTTTATGCTCGTCTTGAGGTTCCAATGAATCATACTAGTCCCCGAGCTTTCCTTACCTGAAGTGATCGATCCAGCTTAACTATACCTTGAGATCGTATTCCTCAAATGTCTTAATTCCTCAAGATGTAGTTAGGCATCTTACCTTTCCGGTCCTACAATGAAGAGTAGTAGCAAAAATGCAAAATGATATTCTACGTGATATGCATGAGCAACTTAGTTTAAGGGAATTTCCAATATGATATTAATTCATTTATGGTGATCAATCAATATTTACACATACAGCAACATACATAGAGACAATTTATACCAATCAACCAATTGAGCTCCGATATACTTATCGTTTATTCATCACACATAAGGAATCGCATACATAGCTCCCATGATAACCCACATGCATATCAATTTTTATCTTTTCCTACTATCTAGTGCTTTATTCTACAATCAGAGGTGTGAATACATAAAACGTAAAGGAAAACTCACTCGTCCATGACAATCTTCTATCAGTTGAAGTAATCCTCGGGAAAGAGAAGATCTTGGTCCTCGACACCTAGACAAAAGAAATACAAAAATGAGTATTTCATCCAAGTTCTACTTAAAGTTTCCAACTCTATCTTATTGAATTCGTCAAAATTCTTATTAGTGGAAATTCCAACTTAAAATGGTCATAACTTGCTCATTTTAACTCGGAATTTTGCATATTATATGTCGTTTTCTACCTAATAAAGAAGATCTATCTATTTTTAAGATTATTTTTATCATAAAAAGCCATTTTGGTCACGAAATGGTGAGGTACAGAACTATTACGAAAATCTCAGCTTATAAAATACAATTTTTCAACTTTTCTTCATCCAAAAATTCTTGTACAAAAATGTATTTAGTGGGGTTGTATCAACAATGATTTTTGTAAAACAATGTGTCTTAAAAGTTGGAAAAAAGCTAATATTTGAAAAATTCACTTTAGTTTGTTGGAAAAATTTCTTGAATTATTATAAGTGAGTGTTCCTTTCTTTTAACTTCATTTTTTTAACCTTTGAGAATAATTTAATTTTCTAAAAATAATTTTAATCTTTTTAAGATTCCTACAACTTTATTCTAGTGGTTGAAAAATGTAGTTTTTCTAAGTGTTTCTTGGTAATGATTAAATTTCCTTAAGGTAGTCATGTTTATGTGTTCTTAATTTTTCCTAAGGTTAGCTTCACTTTAAATGAATTAATAATGATCTCTAAGTTATTTACTACTTCTTTTTACTAAGTAAGACTTATCTCTAAAAGGTTATTCTTTGGTGACTTTGTAAAACTTGTCGACACTTTAGTATTTTAGAGTATTGGTGGAAAAATTTAATAAATGAGTTTAAGAAAAACCTTTGTTAAACAATGATTTAGCAATATTAGTTTTAAAGAAACTTTCTTATTTCATTGGTTTAAAAAGAGTGTATTTGATAACTTTACTTTATGTATTCCTTGATGAAATCCCATGTAGTATTATTACTAAAAACTTGTGATGAACTTATTTAAATTTTGGGAAAGATTTTGTGGAAAAATAATTTCTTGAGTGACAAAAATTTATTTTTAAGAGAGTTCTTATTTTTTTTTATTTAGGAAAGCTCCTTTTCATTTTTGTTGACAAAATATTAACATGTTCATGCATGAATAAGAATATGTAGCCATGAGAGAATAATAATATATAATAAAATAAGATATATGTAAGAATCAATGTGAGCATAATAATAGGTCAAGTATTGAGAACCTTAGCTTCATCAAGGTATCCCAGTCAAGTATTGGGAGTCTTAGCTTCATCAAGACTTCCTCGGACTAAGAATAGACTAGTCCTAAAAGAAAATAAAAAGAAAGAAAAGGAAAAGCATAATAATAGGAGCAATAATAATAAGATGTTAGGTTAGTAAGCATTTAGGCTTTAATAAATATATATACATAAATACACATAATATCATATAGAAGTTAGATTAGAGCAAATAATAATAACAACAGCATAATAACAATAATAACATAATGGAAATTTAGACATGAACATGAACAAGAACAAAATATGAACATATTATTGCTTCCTTAACTCTCATGAATCTAGGAAACATATATTAAGCTCATGCTAAGTTATATGAACATGATGAGTAAATATAAGAAGTTTTACTTGAGGTTATAAATTTGTTGAAGAAGGAAAAAAGTGTTTGTAGTAATATGGGGGTAATGATTTTTGTGGAGAGAAGAAGAAATTTGAAAGAGAATTTGAGATATAGAGTTTGTTGAGTGAATTTGGTAGAGTTTTGGTAGGAAAATGAGTTGTGTGAAAGAACGAAGAAGGGAGGGGATATTTATAGAATTTTGGAGAGAAATTTAGATGTAATTAAAATAATCAAAAAAGAAAATAAATTGAGAGTGAAGAGAGAGGAAGCATGGATGGCAACAATGGGAAAGGGAGAGAGAAATTGATCAAATTTGTTATTTTGTAATGAAAAGTAATTAAAAAGTAAGATATGATGTGTATAAGGTTTTATGGGAAAAGTAAATGTAAGAAATATATATGGTAGAGTGTAAGAATAGGTTGCAAGAAAAAGTAGAAATCGTGAAATAGTAATGAATAGTAGAAATAATACTATAAATAGTAGACTAGACAATTAAAATAGCGGTAGTAAAGAAAATACTCATAAACGGCCTACATATGATTTTTAGTTATCAAAAAATTCTAAAACTGATATTTTTGAAATCCTTATATTTTTATGAGTTTAATGGTATTATTAGAATATTCTCAACGTCCAGTGTACCGAGGCGTGATTTTCGAAAACTGATCTCGTTTGGATCCAAAACATACTAAAAATTAACAAATATGATATTTTAAAGCTTTTTTATATTATTACGAACCTTTATCCATAATTATCTTAACTCTATTGTTTAAGAGTTAATAACGCGGGATTGCTGGATCTAGATTTACTTGCCTTAACATAAAGCTAGGTTGACTTTAAGGTTCTGGTTTGACTTTCATTCCTACGGTTTACTTATATTTACCAAAAAATATAGGGGCTTATAACACTATGAGGTCGTATTCTCTGAGTCCTAATTCCTATGTGTAGCTGCTGTTACCTTTCCGGTCTCATGCTGAGGAGTAGTAGCAAAATGCGAAGATGATACTCTAAATGATATGTATGAACAATTTAATTTTAAGGAATTCTCGATCCAGTATTAATTCAATTAAGGCGATCAATCAATAATTGCACACAACAATATATACATAGAGGCAATTATAATAATCAACAAATCGGGCTTTGATATACTTATCGTTCATTGATCACACATAGCCAATTACATACATAACTCCCATGATAACCCACATGCATATCAATTTTTATCTTTTTCTAACATTTAGTGCTCTATTCTATAAGCACATGCACGAATACATAAAACGTAAAAGAAAACTCACTCTTCTATGGCGATCTTCTATCAATTGAAGTAATCCTCGGTAAAGATAAGATCTGGTCCTCCTCACTTAAATAAAGAAATATCCCAAATGAGTATTTTCATCTAAGATCTACTTAAATTTCTAACTCTATCTTATTGAATTCATCAAAATTCAGTTTTAAGGAAATTCCAACTTAAAATGGCCGTAACTTGCATATTTTAACTCGGAATTTCGCATATTATATGTCTTTTCTACCTACTCGAAAAGATATATCTATTTCTAAGGTTATTTTTATCATGAAAGGTTATTTAGGTCTTGGAATAGTGAGGTGCAAAACTACCACAAAAATCCTAGCTTTCAAAACACAATTTTTCAAGCTTTTCTCCATCCAAAAATTCTTATACAAAAATATAGATATTTGTATAGTTCAAAAATCCTTTGAATATATATTATATATATATATATAGACTCATATTGTATACATGAGTTTAGTGGTGTTGTCTTAACAATGATTTTTGTAAAATAATGTGTCTTAAAAGTTGGAAAAAGTTAAGACTTGAAAAATTCACTTTAGTTTATTGGAACAATTTCTTGAATTATTATAAGTGAGTATTTCCTTCTATTAACTTCATTAATTAACCTTCGAGAATAATTTAATTTTCTAAAAATAATTTTAGTATTTTTAAGATTCCTCAACTTCATTCTAATGGTAAAAAATGTAGTTTTCCTAAGTATTTCTTGATGGTGACTAAAAATTTCTTAAAGTAGTAATTTTTTTATGTTATAAGGCTTTCCTAAAGTTAGTTCCACTTTTAGATAAATAATAATAATGATCTCCTAAGTTATTTACTAATTTTATTTCCTAAGTAAGACTTATCTTTAAAAGGTTATTCTTTGATGATTTTTTAAACTTGTCTACACCTTAGTATTGGTGAAAACTTCACAAATAAGTTTAAAAAAAAAAACTTTGTTAATCAAAGAATTAGCAATATTAAGTTTTAATGAAACTATATTATTTAATTAGTTTGAAAAGAGTATATATGATATCTTTACTTTATGTATTCTGTTGAACTTTATGTTCACGAATGATTTTGATGAGAATAATTATTACACAATTAATTATTTAAATACTTAAAATTTATATAATATATATATGCTTTTTATTTGTTTTGCTATTGTTTTAAGTTTTAATAGAGCAAAAAGTTGAAGAAAAATCAAGACAAAGCTATTGAGCCCAGTAGAAGAAAGTAGAGGCACTATTCATTCAGATAAAGACAAAAGATTAAGTTTTAGCCAAACTAATGATATCAAGTGTTGAAGTTTTGGGCTAAACTATGAAGTTAGGGCTAAAATTTTGGGCAAAATCATGAAGTAAAGGGTTGGAGTTTAGGCAAAATTTATAAAGTCAAGTGCTGAAGTTTAGGCATCGACTTCATAATTTTGCCCTCGACTTTAGAAAGTTTGCCTTAGGTAAAATTTATAAAGTCGAGGGATGAAGTTTAGGCTCGACCTCAAACATCGATTTCATATTTTACCCTTGACTTAAAATTTGGCATTGGGCAAAATTTATGAAGTCAAGGGCTGAAGCTTAGGACTCGACTTTAGACCTCGACTTTTAGAATTTTGCCATCGACTTTAGAAAGAAAAGAGCTGTTGGAATATATTTAATGCATGTGTCCGACACATTTAATGCTCTTTCTTTGCTTTTGACTTTTACACGTTTTTAAAAAGTTAAGTTCATTAAACACAAGTATGGGCTGTCAGAAACTTTTTGATAACGGGCAAATTTTTTTCAAGAGCTATAAATAAAATTTCCTCCTTTCTTTGAAAAAGAATGAAATATTAGAATTTTTAAACACAGCAAAAAACAAAAACAATGTTCTGTAAATTTTTTTTTTATTTGTGTTTTTGTTCTCATTCTCTTTAATTTGAATTTTTTTTTCAAGAAAACAATTAGTGCTCTGTTTCAAAATTGGTGATACACTCTAAACGAGAGTTTTTGAGCACTGTTTAAGATTTAAAAAAGTTATTCATCTGCTCGTTTAAGGAGCTCAGTTTGTAAAAGGAATTTGTAAAATTGCTAAAGTATTTTCTATTATAAATCTACTTAAATAGGAATTTGTAAAGGAAATTTGTATATTTCCTTAAGAGCTTTTCAGTTTGTAAATCTGCTCATATATGAGCTGTTTGTAAAAGTTCTCAAAGAAGGCATTATAAAAGAAAGCTCGTAGAGACAAAGTTAAAAGTTTTCAATGGGAGGCATTGAGAAAAGTCTTCGTGTGAGGCATTGAGAGAAGTTCTCAGTATGAGGCATTTGAAGTTTGGTCGTGTGTTGCTAGCACAATACTTGATTTATCAAGTGGAAGTCCTTTGTGAAAGTAATTATAAAAGCCCTATTGTGATGGCATTGTTGTAATTCCTCGTCTAAGAGGTGTATTGATTTTGGAATAAATATAGTGATAAAAGTCTTCTTTGAGGCACTTGCACCATAGAGAGTAGGCAGTGGGCCGAACTCTACGTTATATCCTTTTTTTGCTTCTCTTTCTCTCTTTGAGCTTCCTTATCTCTGGTTATTTATTATCAGTTTTAATTAGTTTATTCCATTGCATTTGTTTGTTTTAATTAACTCTTGTTTTATCTTAGTTAATCTAGTTTGATAAAACAGAAAAATTGTAATACTTAATTCATCCACCCACACCTCTACCCACCACACAACCCCTTCCCCCCCAACAACCACCCAACCTACCACCCCCTCTCTCCTATTAAGTATTCCTTGTGTATTATTTTAACAATTAGTATCAGAGTCTGGTCTTGTGGTTGATTGCTTAAACGCAAAAAAAAAAAAAAAAAAATGATCATGGCTTATATATATTAGGATTTTGGAGGATCAAGCTATAAATAGGCCACCTCTTCTTAGTGGGGGTAATTATCCTTATTGGAAGTGTAGAATGAATATTTTTGAAAGCTCAAAATAAATTAATATGGAGAGTAGTTGAAAAGGACCTTTTACAATTGAAAATAAAAATGAAGATCAATATTCAAAAGATGATTGGAAAAAAACGGATTTATAATGAAGCTAATGATACTTTTATTATGGATTGAATGAAAGTGATTTCAATAGAGTTTGTACTTGTAAATCGCTAAAGAAATCTAGGTTGAACTTAAAGTAACTTATGAAGGAACTTCAAGGATCAAAGACACTAAAATATGCTTGTTGGTTGGTCAATTTGAAAGTTTTAGATGTTGCTTAGTGAAAAATTGATCAAATGAATGATAGATTCATTAATATTATTAATCATTTGAGTTTTGGGCAAGAGCTTTACTAATGTTGAAATAAATTCAAAATTGCTCAGATCATTGCTGGGAATGGGAAGCAAAACGGATAACAATAGAGGAAGCCAGGGATCTTAGCACACTAACAAAAGAAGAGCTTTTTGGTGCACTCAAGACTCATTAGCTCATAGAATCAAAGTGAAGAATCCCAAAGAAGTCTATTACTCTAAAGGCAACCAACAATGATTCTGATAAGGAGGAGATAAATGAGGATGTTGTGTTGTTTTCAAAGAATTTCAACAAATTTATTTAAAGTTGGCAGCTCCTTAAAGTTAGAAAGGAAAGGAAGGATGTTGTGTGCTATAAGTGCCAGAAACCAAGACACATCCAACCAAACTATCTCTCCTCAAGAAAGCACAAAAAAGATCTATGAGGGAAGGACTTATTGCTACTTGGAGTGATGGAGAGTCATTAGATTCTAACGAAGAAGAGTTATATTTCATGGCCATCCATGATGAGGTAAATAATCCTTCATCTTCTACTCTAATGATGAATTGCTTGACATATAAAAAAAAGTTTGTAAAAAGATTAAAAAATCTAAAGAAGATAATAAACAACTTAAAATCTGATACAAAATGCTTTAGTTAGATTAAAAGAGTTTCAAAATGAAATTAATGAGCTTAAAACTAAAAATGAAGAAAAAGATGAAATAATATAATAAGGTTCTAAAAGACAAACTTGCATGAAAATCTTAGTAGCATGAATTAGAAAATTAATAAAATTAGAAATAAAAATAAGAAACTAAAAACAGAAAATAAAATTCTGGTTGAACATAATGGTAAATTAAAAATTGAAAATGATCTTTTAAATTTAGAAATTAAAATTATACAAGATGATAATAAACATGCATCTACTAGTAAAAACATCAATAACATTGAACTTCTGAAAGAGCTAGATGAGCTAAGAACAGAAAATATAAATCTAAAGTCTAGCTTACATGATTCGAAAGATGTCATAGCTAAATTTACAAAAGGAGAGAAAAAATTAAATACTCTCCTTGGCGAGCAGAATTCTGATCATAAAAAATATGAAATTGGCTATGATAGGCATAGAAATTATAAGTCTCGTAAGACTTGGTTTGTAAAAGCCACTTATGACACTTGTAATTATTGTGGCAAGTCTGGCCATATTGCACACAAGTGTGTAATAAGGAAGGCTTTGCCCTCGAGTCATAAAAGTAAGTATGTTTGAGTGGCTAAGAAAGAAGTTTTGTCTGTTTCTAACCCAAGAGGACCCAAACAGAAGTGGGTACTAAAGAAATAATAACTTTCTTTGCAGGGATCCTCAAGTGGCTGCAACAAATGGTACTTAGACAACGGATGCTCTAGGACATAACCGGAGTAGCTTCCAAATTTTCAAAGCTGGCCTTGATGGATCAAGGGAGTGTTACATTTAGTGATAGAAAATCGACTATTTTGGGTAATTGTAGCATTATCCTTAATAAAGATCTTGTTATTAATGATGTATTGTTGGTAGATAATCTAAAACATAATCTGCTTAATATAAGTCAACTTTGTGATAATGGTTTTAAAGTAGCATTTTATGCCAAAAGATGTACTATAAAAAGAATTTATAATAACCAAGTATGCTTTGAAGGATACAGACATAAAAATATTTACAAAATTAATTTAGATGATTTTAAATCATCAAGTTAAACATGTCTATATTCTCAAAATGACAATAGTTGGTTATGGCACAGAAAATTGGGATATACTAACATGAAATTAATTTCAAAACTTGCAAAGAAAAGTCTTGTCATAGGTTTACCAAGTTTAGATTTTCAAAATGACAAGATTTGTCAAGCATATTAATAAGGAAAGCAAACTAAGACTTCTTTTAACGCCAAAGATGCAGTCTCACTTTTAGGCCATTGCAACTGTTACATATGGATCTTTTTGGTCCTACTCAAACTTTGAGTTTAGGAGGAAAAAGATACACTTTTGTTATTGTTGATGACTTCTCTAGATTTTCATGGACTTTCTTTCTTGCCTCTAAAGAAGAAACCTATGATGTCTTTTTCAGATTTTGCAAGAAAGTCTAAAATGAAAAAGGTCTTAATACAGCTTTAATAAAAAGTGATAATGAGGGAGAGTTTGAAAATCTTGAAATGAATAATTTTTGTGAAAAATATGGTATTGAACATACTTTTTCAACACCTAGAACCCCACAACAGAATGGTGTAGCCGAAGCCGAAAGAAAGAATAGAACTTTAATAGAAATGGCTAGAACCATGTTGTGTGAAAATAATTTGCCAAAATATTTTTGGGTTGAAGCTGTCAATACCGCTTGCTATATTTCAAACAGAATTTTTATTAGACCAATCATAAAGAAAACCCCCTATGAGATATGGAAAGTAAAAAGACCAAACATTTCTTATTTTCATCCATTTGGCACAAAGTGTTATATCTTAATAAATGGAAAAGAATATCTAGGAAAATTTGATGCTAAATTTGATATAGGAATCTTTCTAGGATATTCTTCATCTAGTAACGCATATAGGGTATATAATAAAAGAACTTCTATTGTAGAAGAATCTATACATGTTTCTTTTGATGATTGTTTGACTCCTATAAATGTTAATAATGATATTGATGATGTTTGTGATAGAATAAATGATCTTTCATGTTCTGATTTTGAAAATTCTGGTATTATTTCTGCTGTTGAAAAATCTATTGCTATTGATGATGTGCATAAGCATGTTAGTAATCTACTTAGGGAATGGAAATATGCTAGTTCACATCCAGAAGACTTAATAATATGTGAAACTTCAAATAGGGTACAAACTAGATCATCTCTTAGAAACATAACCAATTTAGTTTTAACATAAACCTAAAACCTTGGAAGAAGCTTTAAAAGATGAGTTTTGGATTCAAGCCATGCAAGAAGAACTAAACTAATTCACTAGAAGTGAGGCTTGGAATCTTGTTGCATGGCCTAAAAATAAAATTCATAGGAACAAAATGGGTTTTTAGAAATAAAATGGATGAATCTAGAATAGTAACTACGATTAAAGCTAGGTTAGTTGCTAAAGGCCATATATAAGAATAGGGGATAGATTTTGATGAGACTTTTGCCCCGGTTGCAAGATTAGAATCTATAAGAATGCTTTTGGCATATGCTGCTCACAAAGATTTTATCCTTAATCAAATGGATGTCAAAAGTGCTTTTCTAAATGGTGTCATAAAAGAAGAGGTCTATGTTGAGCAACCACCAGGTTTTGAAAATAATGAATTTCCCAATCATGTTTTTAAATTGAACAAAACTCTTTATGGTCTCAAGCAAGCTCCTAGAGCTTACTATGAAAGACTTAGTAGCTTTTTGATAAATAATGGATTTTCAAGAGGAAAAATTGATACAACTCTTTTTTATCAAAAATCACAATTATGATACATAAATAGTACAGATTTATGTATATGACATTGTGTTTGGTGCTACTAATTCTTCATTTATAAAAGCTTTTTTGAGTCCATGGAAAAAGAATTTGAAATGAGTATGATGGGAGAACTCACTTATTTTCTTGGGCTTCAATTTAAGCAATCGAAATCTAGAACCTTTATCAATCAATCTAAATACACTAAAGATTTGTTAAAAAGGTTTAAAATGGATAGTTGTAAGTCTAAACCTACACCTATGAGTACTAGTGTAAAACTAGACAAAGATGAAAAATGTGAAAATGTTTGTGAAAAGATGTATAGATGCATGATAGGTAGTTTGTTATATTTAATAGCTTCTAGACCTGATATCATGTTTTCTGTATGTGTATGTGCACGATTTTAATCTTGCCCAAAGAATCTCACTTGGGAGTAGTCAAACGCATCTTCAAGTGCCTTGTGGGCACTATTGAAATTGGCTTGTGGTATTTCAAACATACTTCTTTTAAACTTGTTAGGTACTTTGATGCTGACTTTGCTAGTAGCAAAGTAGATTGGAAAAGTATAAGTGGTACATGCCATTTTCTTGGTAATTCTTTAATATCTTGGCACTCAAAGAAATAAATTTCTATTGTATTATCAATTGCTAAAGCTGAATATATAGTTGCTGGCAGTTATTGTGTACAAATTTTATGGATGAAACAAACTTTATTAGGCTTTGGTTTAAAATTTGAAAGTGTACCAATTCAGTGTGATAACACAAGTGCTATAAATTTGACTAAAACTCTCATTCAACACTCAAGAACTAAGCATATTGAGATTAAACATCATCTCATTCGTGATCATGTTCTGAACAAGGACATTTGCTTGGAATTTGTTGATACAAACCATCAGCTTACTGATATTTTTACTAAACTTTGAGTGAAGAAATTTTGCACTTTAAGAGGAGAATTGGGTATGTTAAAGATTGATGAGTGCTAAATTATTTTTGAACTAGGAACTTCCTTGAAAATCTGATCTTAAGTCTTTTAGCTAATTAATATTACAAACTTTAGACTAGATTCTATACTTGCATGCATGTTTGTGTGTGTGTGCTTGTGCTTGTATGCCAATGTTTACCTTCTGTAATTTTCTATTGTTATGAATTTGTTTATATTCTTCTATGCTTTGTTTTAATTTTTCTTTAAAAAAATTTAATAAAACAAAGGTTGTTTAAACCAGGGGGAGACGCCTTTTTTTAAGAAAATTTCTTTTCTTTATCTCGGTTTTTCAAAAGAAAAAAACAAGCAAAGTTTGTTTTAAAAAGGGGGAAAATTTTTTTTTGGACAAGTGCTTTTGATAGGGGGAGAAAATTGATTTTGTTAATTTTTTTTAACAAAGTCTGTGTTCTTCTTTTCTTTATTTTTTTCTTTTTGATGAGAAAGGGGAAGAAATATTTGCACAATTAAGAATTATTTTAGAATCGATTGTCCATATTTATTCTTATCAAAAAGGGGGAGATTGTTGAACTTTATGTTCATGAATGATTTTGATGAGAGTAATTATTATATAATTAATTATTTAAATATCCTTAATAATTCAAATACTTAATATATATATATATATATGCTTTGTATTTGTTCTGTTATTGTTTAAGTTTTAACTAAGCAAAAAGTTGAAGAAAAATTAAGAAAAGCTATCAAGCCCAGTAAAAGAAAGGTAGAGGCACTATTCATCAGATAAAGACAAAAGACTGAGTTTCAGCCAATACTATGAAATCAAGTGTTGAAGTTTTGGGCTAAACTATGAAGTTAACGACTAAAGTTTTGGGCAAAATCGTGAAGTCAAGGGCTGAAGTTTTGGGCAAAATTTTTAAAATAAAGGGCTGAAGTTTAGGCCTCGACCTCATGCCTCGACTTCATAATTTTGCTCTCACCTTTAGAAATTTTGCCATTGAGTAAAATTTATAAAGTTGAGGGCTAAAGTTTAGGCCTCGACCTCAGACATTGATTTCATAATTTTGCCATCGACTTCATAAATTTGTCATTGGGCAAAATTTATAAAGTCAATGGTTGAAGCTTAGGCCTTGATCTCAGACCTCGACTTTAGAAATTTTGCTCTCTACTTTAGAAAGAACAGAGATATTGGAATGCATTTAATGCATATATCAGACATATTTAACGCACTTTCTCTGCTTTTGACTTTTACACGTTTTTAAAATATTAAGTTCATTAAACACAAGTATGGGCTCTCAGAAACTTTTTGATAACGGGCAAATTTTTATCAAGAGTTATAAATATAATTTTCCTCATCTCTTTGAAAAGAATGAAATATTAGAATTTTTGAACGCACAGTAAAAACGAAAACAACGTTCTGTAAAGTTTTTTTTTACTTGTGTTTTTGTTCTCGTTCTCTTTAATTTGATTGTTTTTTCAAGAGAATAATTAATGCTCTATTTCAACATTGGTGATACACTCTAAACGAGAGTTTTTAAGCATTATTTAAGATTTAAAAAAATTATTTATCTGCTCGTTTAAGGAGTTCAGTTTATAAAAGGAATTTGTAAAATTCCTAAAGTATTTTTTGTTGTAAATCTGCTCAAATAGGAAAGTTTCTTTGTAAAGAAAAATTGTATATTTCCTTAAGAGCTTTTCAGTTTGTAAATCTGCTCATATATGAGCTATTTGTAAAAAGTCCTCAAAGAAGTTATTTGTAAAAGAAATCCTCGTTGAGGCAAAGTTAAAAGTCCTCAGTGAGATGCATTGAGAAAAGTCATCGTGTAAGGCATTGAGAGAAGTCCTCAATGGGAGGCATTTAAAGTCTGGTCGTGTGTTACCAACACAACACTTGATTTATCAAGTGGAAGTCCTTTGTGAAAGGCAATTGTAAAAGTCTATTGTGATAGGCATTGTTGTAATTCCTCGTCTAAGAGGTGTATTGATTTTGGAATAATCAATATGGTGATAAAAGTCCTCTTTGAGGCATTTGCACCATAGAGAGTAGGCAGTGGGTCGAATTCTACATTATATCCTTGTGTTGCTTCTCTTTCTCTTTTTTTGAGCTTCCTTATCTCTACTTATTTATTAATCAGTTTTAATTAGTTTATTCCGCTGCATTTCTTTGTTTTAATTAACTCTTTTCTTATCTTAGTTAATCTGGTTTGATGAAACAGAAAAATTTGTAATACTTAATTCACCCCCCTATCCTCTCTCTTAAGTATTCATTGTGTATTATTTCTAACATATTTTTTGATGAAAATCCATGTGCTATTGTTACTAAAAACTTGTGATGAACTTATCTTAATTTTAGAAAAGATTTGTTAAGATAAAACTTTAAGTTTTTAAGGAAAAAACATTTCTTAGGTGACAAAAATTTATTTTTTTAAAGAGAGTTCTTATTTTTCTTAATTTAAGAAAACTCTTTTTATTTTTGTTGAGCCAATATCAACATGTTCATACATGATTATAAATATGTAGCCATGAAAATAGAACAATATCACATAATAAGATAAGATATATATTAGAATAAATAAGAGCATAATATGAAGGTCAAGTATTGGGAACTTAACTTCATCGAGGTATCCCGGTCAAGTATTGGGAGCCTTAACTTCATCAAGGCTTCTAGGGACTTAGAATAGACGAGTCCCAAAAGAAAAAGAAAAGAAAAGAAAAAGAAAAAGAAAGAAAAGAAAAGCATAATAATAAGATGTTAGGTTAGTGAGCACTTAGGCTCTAATAAATATATATACATAATATCATATAGAAGTTAGATTAGAGAAATATTAATAACAATGAAAACAATATAATAATAATAAAAGAACATAATAACATAAAGAAATTTGTGCATGAAAAAGAATAAAACATGAACATATTGTTGCTTCCTTAACACTGTGGTCTTAGAAAACACACATTATGGTAATGTAATGTTGCATGACATGAATAAGAATATGATTTTGAATTTTTACTTAAGGTAGGTGATGGGGTGTTTACAAATTCTCTTAAAGAAAAGGGTGATTTATGGAGATGGAAAGGAAAAGTAATTGAGAAAAAAATTGTAGAGAGAGGATTTGAGAAGTGATTTTGCAAGAGTTTTGTTAAGGTAAGAAAGCATAGGAAAAGAATGAAAGAGGGAGGGGTATTTATAGAGTTTTGGGGTGAAAATTAGAGGTAATTAAAATAATTAAAACAGAAAATAAATTGAGAGAGAGAGAGAGAGAGGAGGGAGAGAGAGCATGGATGGCAACAATGGGCAAGTAAGAGAAAGATTGATTAAATTTGTTGTTTTGTAATGAAAAATAATTAAAAAGTAAGATATGATGTGTGTAAGGTTTTATGGGAAAGTAAATGTAAGAAATAGGTATGATAGAGTGTAAGAATAGGTTGTAAGAAAAAGTAGAGATGGTGAAATAGTAATTAATAGTTAAAATAGTTCTATGAATAGTAGACTAAAATACTGGTAGTAAAGAAAATACACGTAAACGACCTATATCTGTTATTTTTAGTTACTGAAAAATTCTAAAACTGATATTTTTGAAACCTTATACTTTTACGAGTCTAATGGTATTGTTGAAATATTTTCATCATTCGATGTATTGTGGTACGATTTTCGAAAACTGATCCTGTTCGAATCCGAAACATACTAAAAATTAATGAATTTAATATTTTTAAGCTTTCCTATATTATTACGAACTATTATCCACAATTATCTCAATTCTGTTGTTTGGGGGTTAAGAACTTGGGATTGCTGGATCGAGATTCGCTAGACTAAACATAGAAATAGGTTGACTTTAGGTTTCGCTATGACTTCTAGTTCTTAAGGTTTGCTTATGTTTATGAAAAATCAAAGGCCTTACAATTATATTTCAACATTTTTGCTTCTTCCAGTGATCACATTTTTTATGATGGCTGGTGAGATTTGTAATTTATCTTGTATTGTTAGCGAGACTTCTTATGGGGGAAACCCTAAGGCTGCTTCTGATCTGCTACAAATGTGTATAAAAAAATAAGTGTGAATTTTACCAGCAAGTATACTGGGTCAGATCAAGTAATATAGAGTGAATAGAGCATGAGTCCCATGAGGATTACTAACTACTAAATTGATATTAGATTCTACTATTATTTCGAGAATCACATTTAGAGAATTTACTAATTAACTACTGATAGACCTAGATTGTTACTAAGAGCAAAAAATGAGTATCTGAAAAAAAATATATTAATTGAGTGTGGGAAAAATAGAATCTATCCTAGTTTTACGAATCAGATTGCCATCATGTTATAATAATCATTAATTATGTGGATATTCATATGAAATTATCAATGCTTTAATTCTTTTCCAAGTTTTAAATTCTTAAAACCACAAATCAATCCATTAACTTCTTTTATATGATTTAACTATGGACTCTAATTTGTAACCATGAATCTTCCAATTCTATGATTGACTAATGCCCTAAATTAATCTCTCCTAATCCCTTAGTGAGAAACTAATTAGAAACATTGCATTAATCTCTAGGATAATTTCTAAATAAGATTAAATATCGCCACTTCTACTATTGTTATTGAACCTTAATTAAGAATTCTTTATAAACACTAATTTCCTTTCCAAGTTATTAAAATTCCTATAAACCTAGTTCAATCAAGAAACACAATTTATAGTAGGAATTACAATATGAATATTCCACATATATAATAATTCTATAACATGGCTACAATCATCATATTAATTATCTTGGGTTTCATTAGATTCCCACAAGAAAGTTTAAAAATCCATGAGATTGATAACAATGTAACAAATAATAGGAGAATTTGCAATTAAATTCATATCTAACAAGAAAAATCAAACTCTGAATTGCATAAATAAATAAAAGTTCAGATATCACTAATTCAGTTAGATGACAATATGAAAGCTCTAAATAGCAAATCTCTACAAAAGATGGTCTTCAATCTTCAAAGCAATTCAAGTTCTCAATCAATAATCAATTTAGAATGGAAAAACTCTCTCAACTAATCTATATAGGTTTCCTATTTTAGCTAAGAAATGATATGATATGATAAGATTGATAGAATAGAATCTCGAGGATACAACAACACAGGGCAATCTTTATAGGAAAAACAATGGAATTTTAGTCGTCACATTGAAGGATGGCTCAAGGCAGGTGGCTTACATGCCGGCCTTGAATTTAGAAATTATTTCCAAAGAAAGATGGCCGACAGCATTAGAGGCAGTGTTGAAAGTAGGCAATGTTTTCAAATTTGTATATGTGCAAGGCTGGCAGAATAGATGTTGGTTTACATTTGGTTGTTGAAGGCTAGTGGCCTTGATTCTCTTTGGCCAGCCTAAACTCATACACTTCCCTTTAACTGCACAAAGCTCCTCTAATTTTCTTACAATTGCACTCTAAAACCTCAAGATCTGAAATATCATAATAAGCATACTTAAGTTCCATTTCCTTATAATTTCTATAAAATCAATAATAAATTAGCATGATTAATATAATAAAGAGTGAGAATATTATGCCCTTATCAGCTTTTCCCACTCCTTCAATAATACATATTACCTTTATTGCCCAGGAAGTCATGGAAACCAGGGAAAGCACATATAGCCTTGCCATGGATGATTATTTTACCCTTCTTTTGTATAGTGCATGGTTATTTGTAGCGACAGAGTGTTGTGGTACAGACTTTTATGAGGTGGTAGGAGTAGACGCATGGGATCCTACATAAGTGTTTAGTTCTCTTTCTGACTTGAGTGCTGGTAATGAGCACAATAATTTTCATAGTGAAGCTTCTAAGGATGCTATTCATAAGGTGTGGCATCATTACTTTGCAAAGGTACCTACTGATTATACCGTTACTCTTCCAAGGCTGAGTGATCGAGTAACTGTAGTCCATGGGTCTAGGTTTTGTGTTTATATTAGGTGTTTGGAGTTCAATTTGTGTTTTCCATTATTTGATTTGTAGGGGGAAGTGTTGAATCATCTTAATTAGAGCCGGCCTGGTTAATGCCTTATTTATGGCAGTTACTAATTACTTTTGAGGCTTTGTTGATAAGCCTGTGTCGGAGAACTTCTCTATAGTTGCTCCAACATTGATTCATTTTAAACGTCCAAATAATGAACGGGTGCAATTGCAATAAACAAAAGAGATGTCTTTTTTCATTGGGTTGGATTTGAGCGTGAATGATTGGAAGGCAAATTCATCATCTTGGAGATGGAAAGGGAGGTTTATTCACAACCCATCAGGTAAACTTGCCTTCGAGCCTTCCTTAATGCAAATTGCTTGCTAACAATTAAGAGACTTTAGCGGAGCTCAAGTCTTTAATGGGGTGGCACCATTCGGTCAATGTTAATCTCCTTAATGCTAAAGAGGTTGTGAGATTCTATGTGGAGCAGGGGCCTTATTTCATACCTCAGGCCTTTTTAAACAGAGAAAAGGATGCTCAAGTTATGAGATGAGCATGATTTCTAGGCATTTGGGGTTGTCTATTTGTTGAGGAGTGTTGCTTGGGGAAGAAATGGCCATGAGCTTGCTCGTTATTATATTAACTCATTTAGTCGTTGCTTTTCTTTCTTTTATAGGTGATGCTAGAAAAAAGGATAGCCAGAGACATTAGTCGGTTCTTTGATCCCAGCCCATTCAATAGAAGGTGGGATGTACAAGGTAACCATTCAGCTGTTGAGGATTTAGTAACCTAAAAGGGGAAGGCGCCCTTGGCGTCTTCTGGTTCCAAGAGAGAAAGCACAAGTGGGGACTAGATTGTCCCAAACCCCTACGAAAAGGTCCCATTAGGATGATACTAGTATTTCTATTATTCCTCCTACTAGTAATAGGTCTCCTTTTATTAAAAGAGATGACCATAGGGTCACTAGTATAGCAATGAGAGTGGCATATCCTCCAGGTACTGGTTATCTTCTAGACGATCTGATGAAGATCGATTCTAGTCACCACGAAGAATACATTCCTATGTCTGCTAAGGGGTAAGGGAATGCTTGGATCGATTATTGCCCTTCCACTGGCCATTGTCTAAAATGAGCCAATCGAGTAAGTTGAGTTATTGTGTGAAGTTCATTGTTTGTTTATTTAGGTGTCCCATCGAAAGTGAACAATTGGTTAAGGTATTTTACTTATGTAAATGTCCTTAGATATGAACTTGTTTTCAATCCTCTCTTTATTTCTCGTTTACAATCTTGTCTATTTGTAGAGAATTGCTGAGAGCATTGCAGAAGTGGTTTTGTGTGATAGGACTTTTCAACAAGAGATTGATCATTTATGGTTGAAGCATTTCAATCAAGATAAGCATTTGGAGGAGGTAGGTTTAGCACCTATCATAAGTCAATTCTTTTGGGATACTTGTGTTGGGTATCATGCCCTTTATTTTGGATTGAAATCTGATTGTGATATCCTTGAGAAGAGGTTTCAAACGAGGAATCAATAGGGGAATCGCTACAAGGAAGAAGAGCTGGCTACCGATAGAAAAATATAAGAACTGTAGTCCAAGCAGAGGAGTCATGAGTCAGCTACTCGAAATGAGATTCGACTGCTTGACGAGGAGAGGCATAAGCTCCATCGAGATAACAAGGAGCCTAGTGCTAAAAATAATCAGCTGCAACAATTGTTGGAGGATAGCCGAAGGGAGCGGATAATCGATTTGGCTTTCATTCCCACAAGACATAGATGATGTTGCAAAGGGGTTTTAAATCTTCCTTTTTTGGCTCTCTTTTTGCTCTTCAGAATAGGATCCGAGGGAGATTTAGATAGGTTCCTATCTTGGGCTCGAATGCAAGGAGAATTTTGACAATCGAGTGGAGTCAATGAAGAACAGATGGTTGAGTTGCTCCTTGTTCTCACAAAGGCTTGGTCATTGATAATTTCTTGATCATCTCAATTTGTTCAGGTTTCCTATACTTAGAATGCTTGGTGCAGCTTGACAAAGGAGGGAAGGTTAGTTTGCTCATTGTGCTATGCAATTAACAACTCCCTAATCATCTTATTTTGCTCAGATTACCTTTGCTTAAGATGTTTAGTGTTGTTTAGATATCAAGATTTAAAAGGTCATATTAACCAATACTTTTACTGTTAAGAACATGTACTAATTTGCAGTATTTGGTTGGAATGTTGTTTTAAACTACCTTGGACACAAAGCCAGTCAAAACTATTGTATCTTTCTTGATTAGTATATGAATTTTGAGATTCGTTTGTCATGTTTCTTTTCTTCTTTCTCTCTTTAAACTTTGCACATGCTTTTTGCAACTTGTTTTTCTCTATGTTGACTAATGCCTTAGGGCTTGAGCCTCGTTGGAGACTAAGTTTTTAGAACTTGCGTGCTGAGCATAAGTGGCTCGGTCATTCGATCCTTAAGGGCTGAGCCTCAATAGGGAATTTTTGAGATGCAGGTGTTGAGTGTAAGCATCATAGTTGTTTGGTCCCTAGGGTCTAAACCTCGCTAGGGACTAAATTTTTAGGATGCAGATGTTGAGCATAAGTAACTCGGTTATTTAGTCTTGAGGCTTGAGCTTCTCTAGGGACTAAGTTTTTAGGACGTGGGTGGTGAGTGTAAGTAGCTTAGTCATTTTGTTCACATTACTAAATACCATATCTTCAAGGAATAATTTAGGATTCATTGCAACTGAAAATGATTTTGAAAACAAAGGTGATGAAAAAGAATATCATAAAAATATTTCTAGATAAAGTACTTCTTTAAGCTATAGACATTCCATGTTCTTGGGATTGGTTGTCTGTCAAGTTGTTCCAATCAGTATGCACTATTACCGAAATTTTTAGTGGCATGGACAAGATCTTCCCTAATGGGGGCTAGTTTTCCTTGTCCTTCCCTTGCACCTATGGCGGCCAGTTTTCGATACACTAAGTTGCCAGGGCTAAATTCCTTGTGCTTGACTCTTTTATCGTAGTATTAAATGACCTTATGCTAATAAACCATGAGCCTTTGCTTAGCTTGATCTTGGAGCTCTTCTATTGTGTCTAGGTTGGCTTTAATTCTATTTGATTAACCTCTGGGTAGAACTCCTATTAACTATGATTCAGAAGTTCTAATTTGATCAAGTGTATCGCTTCCATGCTGAATGCTAATCGATATGGTGTTTTACTGGTAGCCATTCGATGCATGGTCCCGTATCCCCAAAGTATATTAGGTAGTCGATCATCCCAACTGATGTAGTCCTAGTCGACCATCTTTTCGAGGCTTTTTGCTATAGTGCGGTTCATTGCCTCTACTCATCCATTGGTTTAGGGATGAGAGACCAATTTATGTAGAATTTTGATGTGATGATACTGATAGAACTCTCTAAAATGATTACTGTTAAACTGGGTTCCATTATCGACTATTATGACTTGCGGTTACCCAAAATGGCATAGGATGTAATTGGTTACAAAAAAGCTTCTACTGCCCGTTCCATGATATGGGTTACCACTTGTACCTCTGCCTATTTGATAAAATAGTCGATTGCGACGATGATAAACCACTTCTATCTGAAGGTTCTAAGGAAGGGACCAAGTATGTCCATTCCCCATTGGACAAATGGCTATGGACTTGCTAGTGACTGGAGATAGTTACTTGGAATGCGGGCTAAGGGTGCATGCTTTTGGAATCGAGGGCATTTTGCCATCTCTACTATATCCTTCTTCATACTTGACCAGTAGTAGCCGAGTCATAGTGACTTTACATACGACGTTTGTCCAACAACATGGTTGCTATACTCTCCTAAATGTAGGTCCTCTAAGATAGCTTTGACTTCTTCTAGTAAAAAGCAACGGAGCAGAGGCTTACTATGGCCTCTTCGTCATAAGATGACGTTCAATAATGTGTAGTTAGTAGCTTGCTACACGAGTTTCTTAGCCATTTTTTTATCAGTTAGTAGAACCTTATCCCTCAAGTATTCCTTTATAGGTTCCATCCAGCAAGATAGTGGGAAATTTGTTTCACCATCCAAAACTTTTAGGGGCTGCTTGTTGATGGTGTGACATGGTAGGTATTCCATAAATACCCCTTCCTCTTTCAACTCAGGGTTTGGGAGACATACTATTACGAATTTAGAGAGTCTGTCAACTTCAAAATCCTCTCGTGAGGTATCTTGTGAATGTCTTAATCTGATCACGTACTTCATGATGCAATCTGAAGCATCTAGTTTATGGAGGATGGTGTGGAGAGGTTAGTCAGTAAGAACTGTCACTTGATGCATTTCGAAATAAGGCCTAAGCCCTCTTATTGATAGGACCACTGTTAAGTTGAATTTCTCGACCTTAGAGTATCTTTCTTCTAGCCCTCGAAGATGTGGATGATATAGTAGATTGGTCTATGCTTCCCTCAATCTGCCCGAATGAGACTAAGGAAATGATGTTGCTTAACGCTAAGTGCAAGAACAATTTTTCCCTTAGTATGGGTTTAGTAAGGACCAGAGGAGTTGCAAAGAATTGCTTTAGGTCTGTAAAAGCCTTATCACAATCTTTGGTCCACTTGAAATTAATCAGCTTCTTAAGGATCTTAGAGAACTCGAGCCATCAATCTATGCTTTAAGATATGAATATGTTCAAAGCTTTGATACGGCCAGTGAGTTTTTGGACCTCCTTTATTGTCTTAGGAGGCATTATATCAAGCACGACCTTAATCGTGTTAGGGTTTGCCTCAATTCCCCACCATGTAACCATGTATGCAAGGAATTTTCTGGAGGAAGGCCCGGATATGCATTATTAGGGATTTAATTTCATGTGGTATCCTTTTAGCCTACATCACCCAAAGGTCCTTAAGGTGGTCTTTTAAGCATATGCTTTTGACAATTATATCATCCACGTAAACCTCCATGTTCCATCTGATTTGTTTTTTGAATACTATCTAGACTAGCCTTCGGTAGGTAGCTACAACAGTTTTTAAGTTGAAAGGCATAACCTATTGGCGGTACGTGCTGAAGCTAGTGACAAATGATGTATACACTTGATCTTTCGGTTCCATCATTATTTGGTTATATCCAAAAAAGTTGTCCATGAAGCTTAACAGTGCATACCTGGATGTAGTGTCAACCAGTTGGTCTATTCTTGGTATAGGAAGTAATCTTTTGGGCATGCTTTGAGAAGATAAGTGTAATCAACACACAGTCTTCACTTACCATTAGCTTTTTTCACCATGACGACATTAGTGAACCATGTGGAGTACTTTTCTTCCTAGACGAATCCAACTTTATGAAGTTTCTATACTTCCTCTTTATGGTAGTTTGTCGTATAGTGGTGAAGTGGTGTCACTTTTGCTATACCAGCTTTATCTTTGGATCAATGCTGAGCTTATGAATGATGACTGCTAAGTCTATCCTTGGAATATTGGTAAGTGTCCAAGTGAATACATCACGATAGCACTTGAAAAAATGAATAAGTTATTCCTTAATGTCAATTGATAGTGCAAAGTTGATTCATCCTTCCTTTCTTCTTTGTTTGTTTTCCCATAAGTAGGTTAACTTTGGAGCAAATTTATCTGACATACCTCATCCTTTACTAGAGCTCGGATGTATAATCTTCGCAATAAATCCTGGTCCCCCTACATATGTCGACCACATTTAATGTAGCGAATTTTGCCTTTAGTTGAGCTGGTAAAGGGACTATCTGAAACAAGAAGATTATCGATTGGCCTATGACCACGTTGTAAGGCGACCAATAGTCTACTACAAAGAACTTGGCCTCATTTTGAGCTTTATTTTTGTCATCACCCGACTTAATTAGCATAGTAACAATTCTTTTAATTTTGACCAGTTGGTTGTTGAATTTGGCGATCTTGTGTTTATATGGCTTAAGCTTCTTCTAGATGTTGTCAACATGGTACCTGTCAAAGGCATGGCTGAAAATGATATCTATGCTACTCCCCATATCAACCAAGACTTTCATCACATCAAAACTTGTTACCCTAGTTTTTGTGATGGGGGTATCTTGGTGGGGAATTTTAACATTGTCCAAGTCAACTTCAATAACTTCAAGATTCATGTCCAATTTTTCTCTCTTTGCCATGACCTTCACTTCTTTTCCATTGCCATTTCCAGAGTATTAGGAGAGATTGGTTGAGTATGGTCCCTCGATAATGGTATTAACTAATCCACGAACTGTTTCATTAGCATGTCGATCTGTGCTATCATTGCGGTATTGCTTACGGTCACTTCTTCTTTGTTGGTTAGGTTTTCAATTGTATTATTTGGATAAGCTAATTATTGTTGTAGGAATCCTTTTCTAAGGTCTAAGTGTAGGGCCGTTTTAATTTGATAGTAATCATTAGTGTTGTGCCCCACATCTTGATGGTAATCACAATACTTATTTGTATCCTTTCTACTTAGTTCTCCATGTATCTTGGTTGGTTTGGGTAGGATGTTAAAGTTCTTCATTTCCAGGAAGATGTCTTTTAGTGGTTTGCTTTTGGGGAGAAAACTTGATTCGAAATACCTTTATTTTCCTTGCAGTTTTTACCTTAGGATCCCTATCCTTTTTTTTTTTTTTTTTTCTCTAGGAGGGTGTATTCAATCATTGGCTGATGTTTAGATTCCTGATCGTATAGGTGCTCCTTTTGGTATATTTCCACTTCATTTCAGGTAGTTATAAAATCCTCACGTCATATGTACTTGCTGGCATGTTCTTGGAATTCTTCCAATGTATTGCATTTGTTTTTAGCGTGGGAGTAGAAAATTCTCTTGCTTTTTTGAACTCTATGGATGATTGCTTGCATGTAAGACTATGGTCAAGGTAGTTCACTTCTGTGACTACTTGGTTGAATCATGTGATATAGTCTCTTAGGGACTCATCCTTTTTTTTGGTTTACTAAGAACAGGGAGGACATATCCTTCTTCAGGGATCTGCTTACCATAAAATGAATCCTAAATGTGGTGGAGAGGCCTTCCAAAGACGTAATGAAGCCATCAACCAGCTAGTGAAACCGACTAGTTGCTACTTTTTCCAATGTCCTAAAGAACACTTTACAAAAGATGGCGTCATTAAACCTAAATACTATCATATGATCCTTGTACCTTTTGAGGTAATCATCTGGGTCGGTTGTCTCATCATAAAGCTTAAATGTGGCTACTTTTATTCCTAGTAGCTGCTTCGCAAGTATGGCCAACATCCATCTAGGGCGGTGGGGTTTCATCAATGTATTGTTGTAGCGGAGAATCCTACATCCCCTATTCCAATTCTTTGAGGTATCTTTCAACTTCCGTGTTGAGTTTAATAATCTTGATATTTTATTTTACTACCTAGTGGAGCAGTTCTTCCAAGTGGTTGAGGCGATGTTGTTCTGGAGGGCCATCAGAGGCTGGCTAAAATGCTACATCCTACCTAGGAGTCATCATGTCTCCTAGAACGAGGTGGTCATGAGGTGGAGTTTAGGTCACCTTTAGGGCCATTGGCCTGAGATTATCTTTTGTTTTTGGTGCGAACTGGCATATTGAGGTTGAGGATTTTTCATTTCTAAAGAGAATAAGGGAATCCTTTGACTAAGGGTCGAATCTTCCTATAGACAACGCTAAATGTCACTTACTTAATCCAATAAGGGCTATATCAATTGATGATGTGCTTGGAATACAATATAAGTAGATTTGTAAAATAGAAAAGTCATTAGTGATACTCTAGGAATGGGTTTAACGTAGCTATTCAGATACTTAAGTTAGTATATGTCATAGGAAGCACATAGTATAAATTGGAGAAGATGGATTTTATGCAACATTACCTAGATCGAGGGTGGTTTGATTATATTTACAGTTGACTAACCTAATGGTTATGTCGAACGTGTGTAAGTGGACAGTTGGTTTGGCAGTTGTGCTGTTCATTATGGGCGAATGGGCAAGAGGCTGGTTAGCCTGGTGGTTATATTCATAATGGGCGAGTGGATGATCGTGTGGTGTCACAGTACCATGTTTTGTGGGTTGATTCCAATCGAGTTATGGTATATCCAAGTAGAAGTGTCCTAAAGCCCTTTAGGTACTGCACTGGTTGGTCATTCACTGATAGGGCCTAAGGTTATGTCCTTTAGCCCGGCCCAATAAGATGAAAGGCTTGGCTTAAATGGGCCTAATGCCGAGAAAGGACCGTTAAGAGTTTCCATTAACTAAAAAATTAACAAGCATTCTCTTTTTTACATTTCTTTTTTATTTTTTTTTTGTATTTTGTTGTACGCACTTTAGTTTGATTACATTTTAGTTTTTATGTTATGCATTTGAGTATTTAATTATTGATTAATTTGTCAATAGTTAACTTTGATTTTTAATTGATATATTATTTTCAACTATACCTTTGTCATTTCCAATATTGTTAAGAACCTCTTTACTTTATATGAAAATGATTAAGACCTATTATATATTTGTTCCCATACTACATGTACCAGGTAAAACTTTAAAATGATTATAATTAGTAAATGACATATTGTTTAGTCTTGTAAAATGAACTGCTAGGATAAATAAGTCAAAGTTTGTACTTTTAATTTTGACAATTTAACATCTTATCTTTAGATTTTATCAAAATTGTGCTTGTACTTTCAAAATATGTGTGAGTTAGTGTCTTTATTAAATAATATTTGACTTTTATTTATTTTGATGAGAGGATAATGATAGATATTTGACCAAAAATTATCAAAATCTAAAGACGCAGTACTAAATTGCTAAAATTAAAAATATGGGTATTTATCCTACTATTATCCTATCAACAAATAAAAGTTTGTTAAATATTATTTTAACAAAGATACTGAACTGCACATATTTTGAAAATATAAGTACTAATGTATCAAAATTTAAAGATGAGACACTCACTACAATAAAATAAGCCTTTAGAGACAAAAATTATGCGATGGAATTGAGAAAAAATAGTTATAATTTTACAAATAAAATTTGCGACTTTGATTTTTACGACGAAAATTTACATTTAGACTACAACAAAAAGAGCCTTTGGCTACGTCTAATAAACGTAGCTAAACATTAATTAAACGTGACCAAAGATTTTTCGTCACTTTTTTTACACGTGGCCTATAGACGTCGCAAAAGGTCCGTCGCAAATTTGATAAGTAACGTTAAAAATTGAAACGTCGCTAACGTTAGTTTGGCAGCCAAATACACTTTGTTGGGCGACGTTTAAACATGGCCTATTATCATGATTTGGTCACACTTATGTGTGGCTAAAGATGACTAATCTCCATCCCGCTAAATATAAACGTGGCTAAATATTTTTTTTGTAACGTATAAACGTAACTAAATTACTTAATTGGCGATATTTTACCTCAATTTAAACGTGGCTATTCTAATACATTGGCGATGTTTTACCGCAATTTAAACGTGGCTATTCTAGTACATTGGCGATGTTTTACCGCAATTTAAACGTGGCTATTCTAATACATTAGCGATGTTTTACCGCAATTTAAACATGGCTATTCTAATATATTGGCGACATCTACATATAGGTATTCAATTAAAATAGTAATTTCTAGATATGGTTATTATTTTAATTTGGCGACGTTTACACGTGGCTATTCTTGTTAAGAAGAGATTAATGTTTAACTCGGTTTAATTTAGCAATATACACCTGTTTGATCACAATATAATTGATACCTGCTATTACTTCTATACATGAAATTTATGTATAAATAAATATGACTAATACATTTTGGAGCATATAATGCGATCGATATGTAATAAAAACTAATAACATAAAAATTACTTAAAAATGACCATGACCATCCTTGCATTAAAGGGGAAAAAAAACACAAAACAATATGGTTTAGTGTCCTTATAAGAAACATAAGCGCAAACTCCAAATTACATCAAAATGAGCATATGTACACACTTTATCACATTAAATTGACCCCATTCATGTCAATTGCTTCAGCCAAAAAACAAAAACCAAGTCTTTAATTTCCTTCCTCACTGTTGTCACCACTATCTTGAAGTGATGGAGTTGATGAAGTATCTTGTGCACTTGCAAAAGTATTTCCATTTGGATTTGCTGTCACACAATATATAAATATAATTATTGAATGGTTAAAAAAAAACACGAATGAGATAATGAAAAACGATCCATGATAACTAACCTGAACCACTGGGAAAACTTGATACAAGTTGTTCTACAAGTCGAGTTAGTTGAGCAAGCTGTAAATACCATTGAGTAGCAAATTCAATTGAAGAAAATCAGAAAAAACCTATTCACATGTGGATTTTCCCGGAACCAATCTCATT
The DNA here is from genome assembly GCA_024138025.1 of Combretum micranthum. Classification (NCBI taxonomy): domain Eukaryota; kingdom Viridiplantae; phylum Streptophyta; class Magnoliopsida; order Myrtales; family Combretaceae; genus Combretum; species Combretum micranthum. The sequence goes on along the minus strand of JAMXBD010000023.1, from coordinate 2,959,520 downwards.
AGATATGAATAGGAAAAAGGGAAAAATAATATTTTAGTAAGTATTAGGATAAAAATAATTCAAAGAGATGAACTTCATATAATCTATCGATTTCATCTCTTGAATAAACAAGTTAGTTTGTAACTTATATTCTTAAGTTGCCTAAAAATAAAAATTATTTTCACTTCAATAGCATTTTTATAATTATTTATTAAATTAATATTATTTTTCCCTTTTCCTTGATTGAATAATCCTATTTACCTATAATATCATAATAATTTCATGCTATTTTGACCCAAAAACAAGCTCACAAATGTTTCCCTCATATCAAATTCAAAAAAGAATCATGCATGGACTGAAGACGTCCCATAGGTTGCGCACGAAAGATATCAATAAGAATGGAACAATACTATAATACAAGTCAATATTGATTTACTCTAGTGTCATCCTTCATCGTTTCACCAAGAATTAAGCAAAAGAGCTGCCAGAATTTTGGGCAAGCTGCAACAATGCTAACATGCATGGAAGTTGGTGTGATTTTTGCTAAAATAACCCTCCCAAATCATTTGAACAATCATTTGGAGCATCAACAGAAGTCGGGGCGGGGGGGGGGGGGGGGGGGGGGGGGGGGGGGGGGGGGGGGGGGGGGGGGGGGGGGGGGGGGGGGGGGGGGGGGGGGGGGGGGGGGGGGGGGTGGGGGGGGGGGGGGGGGGGGGGGGGGGGGGGGGGGGGGAGGGGGGGGAGAGGGATGCAATGGAATCAAATCCTCCCACTAATTTTTCAGCATAAAAGAATATAAACTTAAGTTGTAAATCATACTCAAAACATTGCTCCAATTTCCTAAGAACATAAACTAAATAGAGTGGCTAAAAAATATGATTTCTAAATCATCCATATTTTCTTCCACAAACACCGATCCTTTTAACTTCAAACACATGTGGACCTTCTACATTTTTGCACACAAAAGCCTCAGACTAAACCATAAAGATATCAATAAGGACCCTTAAAACCGCCCCTATAATCAATTGATATAAGATGACCATAGTGGTGGTAGGAAAAGAAATTGCAATATTAAACAAACCATAAAGTTTAATTACCTGTTGAGTTTGTTGCTGGCGTAATGTTTTTTCCTCTTGCAATGCAGCTCTTAACTCCTCCATCTCATTCTGTCTTCGTGTTGATTTCCCAATAGATGGTGGTCCATATCCTCTTCCAGGATGGTAGTCAGATCTGTTACTTGCATTCATAAATATGTCAACAATTTCCTGTGGTGTCTTTGGCTTATCAGAAGATTGCGACTCCTCATACATTTTCACCATTTTCCTACATTATGAAAAGTAAAACATAACATCCGCAGCATATTGCTTATTTAATAACATGTTCAAAATAAAACTTAACCCATAGACTTACATAATCTTCAGAAGCTTGTTGTGAAACCCAACCACCAGTACCATTAGGCCTTGGTTCACAATAGCGAGTTTGCTTAAAGAACTCGATAGCATTGGGCAATTGGTGATTTTGATTGATCTACATACATATATACATTACAAAAATGTTAAGCACTTGACTAAGCTTACTATTACATGTTAGAAATTATATGAGTTGCTACTTACGTGCTCATTCCTTCTGCTCTCAAATGATCGAGAGCCAGACCTATGCAAGTATTTGACACAACTACGTGCCTCTTTCCCATCATTGATTTGGTCCTCTATTCATTAAAAACAGTTACATATTAATGCAGTTATTACTTGAAAACCAAGAATAATGGGTATGTAGAGTTTACCTTATTGGATGGCTCGTTGGATTGTAAAATTGCCTTCTCTTCTGCAATCTCTTTAGTCCATTGTTCCGTCATCTTCTTCCAATCATCTTCATTCGATCCTTTAGGTCTTGCTACATCACCAATCTTCATCCATCTCCTCTTAGTTTTACTTCGATGATTTCTAAGCAACTCCCCATCCACTTTCAGCACAGCAAATTTGTTGTCATTTTTCACTACATCATCAATATTCAATCGATTCTACATCAACCATGTCAGTTAAGACAAAAGAATGATTAGTAACATCAGATAACAAGTAAGTAATATGAAAGGAAAGTTTAGTCTGTATTTTACCTTGACCTCTCCCAAGCTCGTTGTTTCTCCACCATATCTAACTTTCTCCAATCTTCACCATAAAGAGGCAACAAGTCCCTACATGCTTTCCCTATCTCAGATGCTAATTTTGAGGATTGATCTGCTGAAACAGGACGTCCTCCAGATAAAGTAAACTCAACTAACATTTTTCCCTTTCGCTTCATATTCTCTCGCTCAAGTGCTTGACCACGATATGCAGTTCTCTTACCAACAGATCGTGTTGAGCTCTCAGTTGCTACAATTATAAGAGAATTTTTTTGACTTGCACACTTTCAATAATGTACCATTGCATATAATTATAAAGCTTACCAAGAGATTCAGTATTATTAGATGCATGGCTGTGCTCTCGGGACCTATCTACTTGACCATTGTTCATTTCCCGTATACCTGGAGCTTCATTCTCTACATTTAATAGGAAAACAAAAAATCACATCACATATGTTAATTTTCAAAGCTAAAAACACAATAAGGATAGTGGGAATAGAGTTAGAAATAGAAGTATTGTTGAAAAGTGTTATTTACACCTAAAGTTAACCTACATTATTATTGTACTGATTGGAAGATTATAACTAGGGATGGTATTAATTCCATAGTTTATAGGGATATTGTCAAATAGCTAAAAAACTTCCATGAACTCTCACTTTTCAATTCACCATTCTCAAGGCACATTAAGCTAATGCTAAAAAACTAAGTAAACACAAAATACAGCCACTTTCATATCTTTTATATTCCATACAATAAAGAGTTCTCAAAAACAGGTAATTGATTTTCTAAACCCATCTTCTACATTCATATGCTAGTGTCACCACTTACCTGGAGTGTGGTTCTGATCAACTGAATTGCTGCCCTGTAAGGATGCATTTGTTGGACTAATGTTGATACCTTGACCATGCGGACTATCATTTGCTGTATAGAAAAAAAATCATATTTGTATTACCAATTTATACTAACTTATTCTACTTTAATGATATGTCAAATGGAATACCCGAGGATGCAAAAGGATTAGATGGATGGTTGTGTTGTTGTGATTGGCGCATATGATCCCCAGAATGGTGAGAATCCGACTCATCACGAATAGGTAGTAGTGAGCATCCCGTTTAGTTTCCCTCCCTTCCTTTGAACATTCCTTCGACACCAGCCATTATAATCCTAAAATGAACAAAGGAGACATAAGTTAGTCATTAGGAAATAGACAACATAATAGCTTGGCAACTCAGCATTCAACATACAAAAGCTTATGCTAATATCATCACCTTAGATAAAAAAAAAAAAAAAAATTGACCTTGCAAGCTAATTAAGGACATAAATTTTTAAAAAAGATAAAAATATAACCATTCAATTTGTGTCGCTACTATCATAATCCACCAGCGTCTCATCTATCTCCTCATTCTCATCCTCATCTTCAATGAATTCAACACCGCATCATGCTCTATATGTTCAGATGCTTGCACTGTTTTTTTAATAACCTCCCATCAACAGTCTCATGACCTACATCAGTTCTCAATAACACATCAACATCACAATCAATTACTGGATGCAGCTCATTTCCTCCATCACCATTTACTATAAAATGTTCATCTAAGATCTCATCTGCTAATCGAGCCTCCACATCAGTTAACAAATTTGCATCACCTTCTAGCAAGTCTATATTATAGATGTGGCGATGCTCAAACTGTTGCACTACACGCCATTCAGTTCCTAGTTTCATGTCCTCTACATAAAATATTTGCTTAGCTTGTGATGCTAGCACATATGGATCATTTTCATACCACGTACGAGTAATCTTAATGCTTTTAAAGCCATCATCAACTCGAACATGCCGCATGTTAGTGTCCCACCACTTGCACTTAAATAAGATCACGCTTTTGTTTCTAACATAAGTAAACTCATATATATCTGTCAAAACCCCATAAAATTCAACTTTCGTATCTCCTTCATGTCCCTCTACAAGCACTCCACTATTCTGAGTCTTCTTCCTATTATCAAATTCTGTTGTATGAAATCGCACACCATTATATATCAATTTGTTGTATCTCTTGAAACATGAATCTGGTCCTAATGATAATGCATATAATGCATTGATGATTGGGTCACCACTTTCATACAATGCACTCATCTGCAATAATGACAAACAAAATAGACCATCAATTCTATTTTCGTAAAAACTTTCTTTACCTATAGCATAAGTATATGTGGAGTTTGTTAATTATATTTACCTTATTCATAAACCATTGACTAAATTCCCTTTTGTGACGCTCGTCTATGTCATCACCATATTGTGAGCTTAAAATGTCTATATGTTCACTGCAACACAAATTTCACCTTGGTTAATGAATACACACAAATTGTAATAGTTCATTAACATAAAAAAAATGATGTAGTGATAACCACTTACGCTAAATAAGGTTGCATCTCCTGACAATTATTCATAATGTACCATTTGGCAATTTCGACATCCTCATCTGATAAAACCACATATGTGGGTGGAGAAATAAAACCAACCCTGTTTGTAAAGATATCCAGGCCACCATCTTCCAAAGAATCAAAGTTTCTATCTGGATGGTTAAATATTGTCTCCATGTCTTCTAAGTGAAGAGAGCACCAAGTCAAGCACTCATGAACAACATAAGCTTCGGCAATTGAACCTTCTGGATAAGCTCTATTTCGAACAAATTGCTTCAAAGAGCCTAAGTATCTACATAGTAAAATTTAAATTAAGGGAAGGAAAAATCAAACATTAAAATAAAGATGTATGTGTTGTATTCTCATTGTACCTTTCAATAGGATACATCCAGCGGTAGGCAACAGGTCCAGCCATTAGGGCCTCTTGAGGTAAGTGGATAGCAAGGTGCACCATTACATCAAAAAAGGCAGGTGGAAATATTAGCTCCAGCTTACACAATATTGTGACAATATCGCTTTGCATCTTCTGTAACTCCTCAACATTCAACATACGTCGGCACAACCTCTCAAAAAAGGTCCGAGCTCAGATATGGTGGTGGTGACATCTCTAGGCAATAAGCCATGAATACCTACAGGTAATAGCCTTTGAAGCAACACATGACAATCATGACTCTTCATACCCGAAAGTTTTGAGCATAGTTATCCACACACCTACCTATATGTGATGCATAACCATTGGTAATCTAACATTCCTTAGAAATTGACAGAATAATTTTCTTTCAGAATTACTTAATGCATAACTTGCACAAGGCATTGAATACTTGCCATCAGCCGCTTTTGTAGATGTAGTTCCTTTCGAATACCAAGTTCCTCCAGATCAAGCCTAGCTTTGTAAGTGTCTTTTGTTTTCCCATCAATCCTAAGAATTGTGTGAACAATATTCTCACAAATATTCTTCTCAATGTGCATGACATCAAGATTATGTCTAAGCTTTAACTTTGACCAATATGGCAATTGAAAGAATATGGATTTTTTAATCCAATTGAACCCGCCAACATGATGGGCTCTTTTATCTTTCCTTGGATGCTTTCCTACCCACATCTACAACTGTATGTAATTGGTGAAGAATGTCTTCACTAGAATATGGTTCGGGAGCTTCACGATTATCACGCATTCCATCAAATTTCAAGCTACGTCTCCACCTATGTTCCTTTGGCAACCACATCCTATGACCAACATACCCAATCTTGCTTTTAAGTCTTATTGATGGTGTTTGATCTTCACATATCCGACAACCACTGTATCCCTTTGTGCTCCACCCAGACAAATTCCCATATGCTGGAAAGTCGTTGATGGTCCACATCAATGCAGCATGCATTTTAAAACAAGATTTTGAGTATGCATCATATGTCCATAGTCCATTGACCCAAAGATCATTCAACTCATCAATTAAAGGTTGCATATACACATCGATCTTCTTCCCTGGTGCTTTAGGCCCAGGGATTAACAACGTCATCATGAAATACTCTTTCTTCATGCACATCCACGGTGGTAAGTTGTATGTAAGAAGCACGACTGGCCACATGCTATACGATTGGCTCATCGTACCAAAAGGATTGAAGCCATCACTAGCTAACCTCAACCGCACATTACGACTATCCTTTGCAAACTCTGGAAATTCATTATCAAAATTAATCCAAGACAACCCATCTGCTGGATGGCCCATAATGTTTTCTTGTCGCTTATGTTCATCTTTATGCCAACGCATTTTTTGAGCAATCTTAGGATTCATGAAAAGGCGTTGCAACCTTGGTTTTACAGGAAAGTATCGTAGAATCTTATGAATAGGCTTTCTAGACCCTCCAGACATCTTATACCTGGAAGTACCGCAAGTAGGGCAATTGGTAAGATGCTTGTTGGTCCCCCAAAATAAACAACAATCATATTTACATGCATGAATACTGTGGTAACCCATACCCAACCCCTTAAGTACTTGTTTGCATGATAGTATGAGCTGGGAAGAGACTCTCCATTGGGTATCACGTCACGCAAAAATTGTAGAAGCATGTCAAACAACTTATTGGTCCACTTATTGTACACTTTCAAGTGGAGAAGCTTCACTATAAAGGAGAATTTAGAGAACTTACAACCCGGATAGAGCTTTTGTTGTGAATAAGCTCTCAAACCACTTAAGATATCCGTTGGAATATCGAAGCCACCAGGGCTTGAATCTTCCACTTGATTTGCAGCAAAATCCCCAAAATCTTCAAGCATCTCATCAAGCCCATCAATGTCATCATCATTTTCCACATTGTACTCCTCCACATTAGATGTCATTTCACTCTCTATATGACGAGTTCTACCACGAGGTCCACTAGGCAATTCAATAGTCGGCTCCTCACCATGATATATCCAAGACTTATAAGTTATGTCTATCCCATCAACAAGCAAGTGTGCTCTAATCACATTCACACTGTACAAGTTGTTATTTAAACATCTCCTGCATGGACAATTTAACTCTGTGTTTCCTCCATATTTCAATCGCATGTATGCGACGAAAAATTCTACACCTCGTTGGTACTCTTCACTTCCAATGTCGCAATTCATCCAATTCTTATCCATGTATTCTAAGAGAAGCCATAGGAAGAAATAATAGAAGATAAAAAACATGGTCTGATAAAATCAATAAAATATACTACAATCAACAATTTAACAATCTACACTTATCTCAAACATTGCAATTGATAGTGCAATCAAAACGATTATGCATCATTTTCAATGTGCAATTTCATAGTTAGATGATAAAATAAGACTTTTCATTTGGATAAAATCATACATGTGAGATCAAAATTAAAGAAAGAAGATACTTATTTTTTTAAACAACTACATGTATGTTGAAGCTCTTCAATTTTGTTGGGCAAACAATGCATGTCTATGTTATGCTTTTAAAAAACTAATTTGTATAACAAAAGTTTAATTTTATAGTTTTCATAAAGCATAATATATGTATCTTTTTTTAAATGTCAAATTTTTCATAGATGATTATTATTAAGTTTCATTTTTATGCATTTACTTAATTTAAGAAGTACCATTTAAATGAATCATATAACTTTTGTGCCAGGTCTCTTTGCAATAATAAGAAATAAATGCAAGATTTTATGTTGCTGCAACTTTTTTTTTTTTTTTTTTTTATTAAAGCACATTTTATTATAATTTTGTTAAATGGGGTTTTGAGGTGATCGAATCACGTATGGATCTTGCCTACAGATCGAAAAATTATTTAATGCAGTCACATTTGGTTCTAGTTGCACTTTCTTTTTCCAACGGTTCCTTGGGTTATTTGCAAGCTGTAAAATGCTTCTCAAATGAATTGAATCCCTCTAATTTGTTCAAATTGCGGTGTTTGATCAATATGTACAATTTAAGCTTCCGATGTTTTTCTTTTGTTTTTATAATTATATTAAAAAAATTATATATCACCCTGTAAACCTAGATCTCAAGTAGATACACCACTTGTTAAGTATTTAAAGAAATTATATCATTAGTTTGGTTTTATAATCTTTTTTTAATGGACTCTAAAAGAATACTTATTAAGTATTTAAAGAAAACCTTTTTACATTTTTTAATATTTATTATACACTTTATAGAAAAAAAGTGTATAAAAAAATAACAGTTTCTAAACAGGTGTTCCTAAATCATTTATTAATATACACTTTATAGAAAAACAAGTACAGAAAAATAAACATTTCTAAACAGGTGTCCCTAAATCATTTATAAATATTTTCCTTTCGATCATTATTTGTGACTGCTCAATTTTATTAAATGGTGCAGGAGTTTTCTACTGTGGGGCACCAGCACTAACTCAGGAATTAAGGCAATTGGCATCGGATTTCTCTCACAAGACATCCACCAAGTTTGATTTCCATAAAGAGAACTTTTGAGAGGAAAAAAGGACACACGTGTTAGGTGGTATACTCATCACTCATAGAGAACAAAAACGTATAAAAATTAGGATGTGGTTTATATATTTTTTTTATTTGCTTTTTTGTTTCATTGTACTGATTCTTAATATACAGAGCCTTAGCTAGCTAAAATTTCTAGAAGCTGTACTGCAGCTAGCTGTAGATGATTAGTGGTTTTTTTATCACATCAGATCTTCGGCCAATTAACTCCACACAACTATGTCATTCAAGTGCAAATAGCTTTATTATTTTCTATGTAATAATTACAATATTTGTAATGGTATGAAATTTTATTTTATTTTTTTATCTTTTGACTTTTTTTTTAATATTCTTGTTATTTTGGGGATTAGATTAAATTAATAATAATGTCGTGAATGATATCAGATTTAAATAAAGAGTTAGTGCTCTTGGTCTTCTTTTATTCATGAACCATGTTCCCTCCTCAAGCTACCCAGTTTAAGATTAATGGTGTAAATCGAGTGCCCATAAGTGGTAAATTTTGAACAGATGTGGATCACCATGGAAGAAACAAATGTACGTAAATTCTGTCTTTCAAGTTTTTTTGGCTTCATATCTTAATTTTCTAATGCCTACAACTTACTCATATTCCTATATGAACATGACTTTTCCCGTGAGACAAAGTTCATGTATCCATATATACATCCTATAAATATAATCCCAATAACAATTTCAAAGGATTAAATCTCTAACTTCCTAGGACATATCGATCTGCTTGATGAGAAACTCTCAACTAACCATCTCCTTCTTCTTTTCTCCCAAACTCAAAAACAATTGTATCTACCTCAATAGCTCTAATACTAGGAAAATAAATAAATAAATGAACCCTATAAAACACTCTATATATTGGGAAAGGAAAATGCAGATACATTGTGCTCATCATAGCAGTTAAAAAAAGGTCAAAATCAACTTAAATTAAAAAGGGCAGCCTCTTCATATATATCTGGCAACCTAAATTTCAGAGTCGATTGGAGGATGCAGATGCTGTGTATTATAATTATAAGAAGGGCACAAAATGAACTGCAATTCATTTGAATGAAGGGTTTAATTTTATAACAAAGCAAGCAAGCACAAGACCCTGTGAAAACAGAATACATGTTTCTTAAGAAAACAGATAAAACAAGAATAACACTTATGGGGGAAAGAGGGTATAACTTAAAAATTTGAATTTAGAAAAAAAATCTTAAAAAAAAACTCGTGAGGCTTCATACCTGACTTCAATGAGGACTTAGCACCCAAATACGCCTTCAAATCAGCGAACAAGTAAACTTCTAAAATTGAGCTTCCATGTATGATCCTGTTTTTTTTTTTTTTTAACAAGTACCAAGCACTTAATAAGAATCTAATATTAATACTTTATCATTCTAAAATTAATTTTATACCTATAGAGGAGGGGGAGGAAGTGAGTTAGAACATTATAATCAAAAGTGGTTATGCTATTCCCTCCCTAATTTTGGCCCTCAAGGACAACCTTATCATCTTATATGATTGATACAATTAATTTATTGTCATGGGATTATAATAATAAATGGTGGATTTAGGATTATACTTAAGAGAATTAAAATTTACATTTTATTGTCTGGGTAAGTCAAAAATTTGAAACCAATAGAAATAATTTGATATAATTTAAAACAATTTAGGAAAATTCTAGAATTTTCCAAGTTAGGGAGCATGATATGAAGCACCACACTAGCCATTGCCTGCAAGTTTAATCCATCCAAAGAGGTGCATCTAAATGACCCCTCAATCACCACAACGATGCGAAACTGCACAATAAAGTAAATAATTAACCTTGGTGTCAGCAAACTTTAGGAACATTAATTTATTATTGCCTAAAAAATTAGGCATTGAATGAAAAAGATATCATGATTTGGATTATAATTGAGGGCCCCTTGCAATATAAGAAGTCATGCTCTATTGCTCCGGTGGTATTTATGTGCTCTATGCTATATCGTGGGTCTAGCTTATGCTGTAGATCTCAAAAAATGAGGAAGGGTTCCTCAATGAGTATCTAAAAAATTAATTAAGAATATAAAGGGATAGTAAAATAGTATAGTAAGTGATATTTAACCATTGTAAAGCTAGCAAAATAGTATAGTAAGTGTAACATCAAAATTATGTGAAACTCTTCATTCAAGAGAGAAGCTAATAATATGATGAAATTTGTAACATATATCAGGGAACACAAGTGCAAAAAATGACAAAAAAGCTGGAAAAACAAGTCCAAAACAATGTGTTTGAATTTTTAAACTCTTCAATAGTTTGATAATTTACTTACTTGCCGAAGTCTCCAAATAAGGCAGCAAGGTGCTAGAGGAAAATGTGCTTTGTCTACAAATACTCGGAGTTTTCAACCACATGTTAGCATTTTATGAATATTTGAAATGAAAGTATTCTCAAAGAGAAAGGAAATAGAGAAATCAATTTGCTCAAAAAAATGTAAACATGATTTACAGAAGCAATATTTCACGCATAAAGCATAGTTTGTCTTTATAGAAGTAAGATTTCATGCAAAATCAAAGCAACAAGAATTTGACCAACAGGTAATAAAAGGAAGCACATGCACTAAGGAAGATGTAAAAGATGCATGTTTATGAGTATGGGTTTGCTAGCCAAACAGATTGGCAAACCGTAGAACAAGAAATTATCTTATCCAATAGACTAATTATAATACTTTTAGTTTTGAAGGTAAAGCAGGAATGATAAGATTCCCAACCACTATAAAATTAAACAATTGAAAGCACTTAATGATCACCTACTTCAACATTACAGAAACAAATTAAAAGAAAACCCGCAATATTCCATTGTATATGGAAACAAAATTATTAAAATCCATGAAGTCATGGAATGCAACGGATAAAAATAAAGGGAAAGAAAAATGAGATACATTTACCTGTTTGGCAATCGTTATGCAAAACCAAGAAGTTTCATAAAAAGTCTATGGAAATGACAAAATCAAATAAAAAAATAATACATTAAAATGGACATAATTATTAACTTGCTTGAATTTTGTTGTTCTGAAACCAGGAAGAGAGAAAAGTCCAAGCATGTGCAGTTATTAAAGAAGGGATGGTTATCGGAAGTGGAAGTGGATAAATAAAAAAACTTCCACACAGCAAAATTACTAAATAAAGAACTATTTGTTGTAGAAAGCCATTCTAAGTGAAGCTATATAGATAAAATTGGTTCACTAGGAGCAGGGACGGACCAAGAGGCTGCAGATAGGGCTCTAGCCCCTTATCATTCTGCCCATGGCTACTATTGAATTATATTACTAGGAGTAGGGTAAATCTTCGATTCCATCTTTTTAAAAATATATGTTGTACATTCATACCAAGATGTTGCTTTTACAGTCAATGCAGGCATATTTACATTTTGTTCACGCACAGTTGTGCTATCGGTCCAACAGCTACATTATAGCCAAGGCCAGTGTCTGTACAAGCATAATGCGGGAAAAAATAATAGGAATTAGTCAACAATGGTCATTCATTTATTTAATTTGATATTAACTAGTCAATGTCTTTATTATTTTCACAACTGTAATCTTTCTACTGGAAGTTGTATCAATGGTTCTTGTAATTGTGGGTGTATTTGTTGTTGACATCGTGGGTAGTTAGTTATTCACTAACCATTTCTCTAGATTTTAGCAGAAAGGGGGGAGCGGTTGCTAGAATCCTGCGGAGATGTGATGCCTCTGAAAAATACGTCTGTGTCTGGTGTCATGTCGCATTCTTATCTCTTTTTTTTTTTTTAGGTCTAGGTCTTATTTGTACACACACTAGAACTAAAAATGATTTTATTAAAAAATAAATAAAACAATAATCAGCCATCCAAACAGCACCGATTAATATAATTCAATAGTAGAACGTGTTCATTTAATATGATTGATTAATCTAACCATTGTTTTGAAGTTTTGGGAGAACCATTATTATTAGGAAAAAAATTATGATTGGATTTTTAATCTTTTTAATACAACACTTGTTGATCAACCCGAATCACAAACTCACCACATGGTACATTAATCTATTGAAAGAAAACATGATATGAAAGAATATCAACCTAATAATTGCATTATATGAATTTCTTTTCAACTTTTTATTTGCTTATCAAAAGCTATGAATTACACAAAATGCAAATAGCACATGCGCTAGGGAGGAGTGCACTGCTCATAGACCTATATGCAGAAGGCAAACCAAGTCAAAGCAAGCTATACAATTCTTTAGAGATGAAGAGACTAACCATGGCATTAGGAAGCCCAAAGCACTGTAGTAGCAAGCATAATGATAGTACAAGAGAATATGGCCTTAATAATGATGTAATTGAATGAGAATGCATCAACCAAGGTCTCAACATACTAAACAGAAAACACACTGAGATATGATCCATATCAATATAATTTCAACTCCCATGCATTCCAGTCCATGCAGGGTTATATGCATTCACTCAAATCTGTTGAGTTCCAAAGGGAGAATGATGGATCTATAGGGGGAATAACTCTTAGGTAGAAATCAATTAGATTTGAATTCCAAGGGATTGATGCATCAACTTTGTGGTGATGGATTTAAATGCGTACTTAAAAATTAATCCGCATGACAGTTTTCCCTTAGTGACTTATCTTGGTGATGATTTCATCACGCTTTTTAATACATTGTATGCTAGACGAAGGCATAGTGTACAGCATATGATTGACTGCTTCTCTATGTACACATTATGTAGCAGTGAACATATAGACGTTATAATTTAAGAGATAAATTAAATGCAATTGTTTTATTGAATATCAAAATTTCTGTAGGATTATTATCATTAATTTTCCATTTATTAGATTATCCTGTTTAGATATACACAGTTGTGTTCCAAGATTATATTTTGTGACTTGGCCTCAACCTCATGATAGGTTTTCAAAGATTTCAAAAATTTATTAGGATTTTGGCACACTTCCAATGGTCAACTAATTCTGCCAAACTCTTGACAAGGCAAAATCACTTCACCATGGCTAAATAGTTCGATTTCCATCGGGACAAATTAATCAAGAGAGAAGAGCTTGAGAAAGTTTTGAAGACAATGAGTTCTCCCTAGCCTAGCAACATACTATCCCAAACAACCAAAGAAAAATCCGATGACACACTTCACCGGAGGAAGAAAAGAGCCCTCCCCGAAGATCATCAAAGGCAGATAATGTAGAACTGTCACCTAAACCTGCAAGCTGGAGCTTAGAAAGAGGGAAGTAAAGCTCTTATAAGGACTCTGTCTTAACAAATGTCTTGGGGTTTATGCATCCATGCTTTGGGAAGAGCCATAGGGTACCCCAAATATGGAAACAGATGAAAATCTAAATGAATCAACAAATCAGTAGCAACCGGGCATGAACCAAGATCAACTGAGGATTAAAGAAGTGTCTTTCACGAAGCTGGAACTAGAGACCATTTGTGAGCCCTAGAGAAACGCTATCTTCATAAAAACTCCATGGTCCAAATCCGAGTTTTAAAACCAAGGAGGAAAAGATCTAGCTTATGTGGGGTAGCCTACGGAGCTTCAAAATGGTACATGTTGGACTAGGATATTACCTAGTTAAGTTAGAAAATTCCATAGATTATGCTTAGGTTATCTAAAACAAGTCGTGGTTTATCAATGGGATGTACTTAGCTACAAAGAGATGGGAACCAGATTTCCAACCCATAATGAAAGAATTTGATACGGTAGCCGTTTGGTTAAGGATCCAAGGTTTATCATTAGATACTATTTATTTTTAGTAATAACAAAAATAAGACAAGTAATAGGGCCGGATTTGAAGTTCGATGCCTATACACTTGGGATAGATAGGGGAAAATTTGCTAGAATTTGTATTCAAATAGACCTAAATGATCCCTTGATCCATACCATTGTCATAAAAAATAGACAATACTAGATCCAATACGAAGGTCTTTCTAGAGAATGCTCAACATGTGGCAGAGTAGGACACCTCAGTCCTATGTGCAAGTATAAACCGTACAATATAAAGTAGAAAAAGAAATGAGGATACAATCAGTGGCTTTAGCTAGTCTCATAATGAACAAGGGGGTGATCAACAGTCAATCACACAAACACTGGAACAACAACAAAGAACAGATGTGAACCGTGTCACAAGTGACCGTGGGAAGCCAATCAAAGGATCGGATCCGAGTTCCCAAGACCTGAATCCATATGGGGAATGGATCTTAGTAGGTAGAAACAAAAAAGTATCGGTCAGAAGGAGTAAAAACCTTAATCAGAGAATGGATCCTAGTAGATAGAAAGAATGATAAAACTTTGCACATCATGACCAAATGGGTCAGCATAAATTACTAAGACATTAACAAAATCCCAAATCGTACAACAAAGTCATAACCCTAATCAAAGAATGGTCTCTGCATGCGAAGAACAATTATATCTGTAGGAGCAACTAAATAAAAGTTCAAAAATGTACGATCGAACCTAGATTATTACCTTGTACTGATGAAAGATCTATGTCGTTGAAGAATACGAAGGAGTCTTCTTCGCTCGACTGCCCGTGAAGGAAATTGTATGTCGGAGCACTGGTCGGTTAGAGGTGGAATGGAGAGCTTACTCCAGTGGGATGAAGGACTCTATCGGAGGTGGCTGCATCATGGTGCAGATTTGTCGAAGCTTCCAGTAGCGTGGGAGGTAGAGAGAATAAATGAGCCGTGAGGGTGTTAGATTGCAGAAATGTTCAAAGGGAATTTCAGTTCTAGGGATTTCTTTTCTTTTGTTTTCTTTATTTTCTTTTTTTTCGGGTCCACTGCTTGTGAAGACGCGGGAAATATCATTTAGCGAATTTTCTTTTTTTTTTTTGGTGGGAAATTGTTAAATGATAAATTAGCCACGGTTAATGTAAAGAAAGAGTTGCAAATTAAATGAATGTTCCATAAACGTGACTAATAGTGTGCTTTAATTGATAAGCTTAAATTATAAAAGATGGGCGACGTTTGTAATATTTGCAAACGTCGCCCAATATCAAAATTCCTGAAGTGGTGGAGGGTCTCCGAAATTTGAACCCAAGAGCTAACATGGGACCTATTGCACCTAAGAGAAAGGCCATGCAGGCAACAGCAACAAGACTAATTAATAGAATATGGGGTGAGTACTATTCAAACTACTCACCAGAGGACAAGGAGGAAACAACTATTGAAGAAAAAGAAGAGGATGAAGAGGAGCAGGAGCAGGAGGATAATGAAGAGGATGAAAATGTGGAGACAGTGGTGACTCCTGATGAAGCTCAAAAACCTCTTCCAGTGCCAAGACAGACCAGGGCATGCTTCAAAGAGGAGGACATAAGGTGGGATGGGGACTCTGTACACAAAACATGCTCTGGTGAAGCTCTCTACAAGAAAGCTTTTATTCATGGAAAATCGATTGCTGTTGGTGGTGCAGTCTCCTTAGAAGTTGAGGAACCAGATGAGTTTCCTGAGATCCATTTCGTGGAATACATGTATGAGACATCCACGGGAAGGAAAATGTTTCATGGAAGGATGTTAACACACGGATCTCAAACTGTTCTTGGTAACGTTGAAAATGAAAGAGAGGTGTTCTTGTTGAATGAGTGCTCAAATATTCCATTAGAGAATATAAAGCAAACAATCTCAATCCGTTCACGGCCCTAGGGACATCAGTACAGGAAGAGTGATGCCCAGGATGATGCATTAGACCGTGCCAAACCAGAAGAGTGGAGAAACAATGGTCTTCCTCCTAAGTTCTACTGTAAAAGTTTGTATTGGCCTGAGAGAGGTGCTTTTTACACTCTTCCTTCTGAAATGGGTCTTGGGTCTGGCCTCTGCTCCTCTTGCAAAACAAGAGAAGCTGAAAAAGATAAGGAAACATTTAAATTGAGTTCATCCCAGTCGGGTTTTGTCTATAATGGGATCGAGTATTCCGTTCATGATTTTGTTTATATATGTCCCTCTTGCTTTGACATGGGAGAAGGAGTTGATGCTGGAACTTTCAAGAGTGGGAGAAATGTGGGGCTGAAGGCATTTGTTGTGTGTCAATTGCTGGATATTATTATTCCAGAGGAATCCAAGAAAAATGACTTTCAATCGACTTAGATCAAAGTCAAGAGGTTTTACAGGCCAGAAGATATCTCAACTGATATGGCATGTTATTCTGATGTTCGGGAGGTGATGATAATGGATAAACTTATCTCTAGTTTCTTATTCAGTTATAATTGATCAAATAGATGGTTTTCTGTATATATTTTGCTAATTTTTCAAACGTTTAATTTCAGGTTTACTATAGTGAGGAAATATATACCATATCTGTCGAGGATATAAAAGGGAAATGTGAAGTCAGAAAGAAAAATTATATTCCATCATGTGATTCCCCTGCCATGTATTAGCACATCTTTTATTGTGAACATATATATGATCCTTTGAAGGAATCGCTCAAACAGGTAAGTCATCTTTGAGGTTTTCCGGAAATTCTCCTGTTGGTAAAAAAAGAAAGAGAATCGGTTATATGATAACGCCACCCTGGCATGAAAATCCATTTTCTGCTGAAAAAGCATGGCAAATTTGAGTGTCAAAATCACGGAGGAACTTAGATGCATGTTGACTAAACTGTCCCTATTGTTTGATTTTTTCTTTTTGGTTTCCTTTTTGACAGCTGCCAGCTCAAACTAAATTGAAGTACTTTGTAAATGTGGATAATGATGCTGCATCCAAAAGGAGAAAAGGGAAGGGCAAAGAAGGAGAAGACAATTCAAATCTGGAAAAGCAAAAAGAAATCTCTAAAGAGTTGATTGGCCACTTTTAATATTTTCTGGGCTGTGGTGGCCTGTCAGAGGATATAGAAAAAGCTGGTTTTGTTTATTGTGCTATTTTTTTTTCACAAAGTATATGTAATTGCTTTTAGCTAATGCTAATTAACCTCTACCAACTTTGGCATGTTATTTCAGGAGCTTCAATTACAAAGTGGGCAATAGAATAAGAAAAGCCTGCTGCGGATGCATTTAAGCTTAACCATCCTGAATGTTTAATGTTTGCTAATAACTGCAATGTCATTCTTGTTGGGAATGACTATATGCTTTTCAAGCATTGTCCCACATTGCTTGGAAAACTAAGTTTTTTCATGTTTATAATAAACTCTCCTTCTATATGGTTTCAAAAAAGTGCATGAGTGGGTTTTGAAAAAATCACCACACGCGCGCGCCGCCAGCCCGGCCCGGTCTAGTCTGGGCTGGGCTAGTTTCTTTGAATTTGATTTTTGACAAATCGTGTTTGAATTAGTCAGAAAGAAGAAAAACGTGTTTTGAATCATTCAAAAACGAGCAGTTATTTTCCCAATTTGAAAGGCACGATCTCCACATTGTGCCCTGATTTTTCTCAACTGATAATTTTGTTGGTTACGTTTCAAAGGCAGTTTTTATATATACTACTTTAGCTTGCAGAAATATACACGACTTTTCAATCCAAAAATATTATTATTCTTCTTCTCGTTTTTCCGGTTCTGGGCAATTGTAGTTGTTATTCCAACTCCATCTCACGAGTGTACGTGCGACTGGGGTAGCTGTGTTAACCTTGGGGAGCGAACGGCATTGTCGATTGCACCACGGTCGTGTCGGAATTTCGCTTTCAGGGCAGTGGTTTCCACGACACAGCTTTTCATTATTATTTTACTAACAATCTGAAAGCGAAAGCTATTACGAGCAGACGATGGCTGCTTCTGTTCCTAAATCACTACCTGATCTCTCCAAACTTGAACCCCTCGATGGTAACAATTGCAAGCGTTGGTCCCAGAAGCTTCTGATCTTCTTCGAACAGCTTGAGGTTGATTACGTTCTTTTCGCTGGCATTCCTGATGATCAACCCAAGTCTGCTGTTCTTGCTTCTCCTCTCGTCACGCCTCCAACAGACAAAACAAAGAAGGCTGCTGATGAGGCTAAGGCAAAATTCGACAAGGACAACAAAACTGTAAGAGGTCACCTTCTCAATCACATGACGAATGCTCTCTTTGACATCTTCGTCAAACAAAAATATGTGAAGACAATCTGGGATACCTTGGAAACAAGGTATGGTGCTGATGATGTTGGGAGGAAGAAATACGTGGTCGGCAAATGGATGCAGTTCCAGATGGTTGATGATAAGCCTATCATGGACCAGATTCATGAATATGAAAACCTGGTTGCAAATGTGTTGAGCGAAGGTATGAAAATGTGTGATGTCCTGCAGGTTGACGTTCTACTCAAGAAATTTCCACCATCCTAGAGCGATTACAGGAACCATCTCAAACACAAGAAAAAGGACCTGCCACTCTAGGAGCTAATCAGTCACATGAAAACTGAGGAGGCTAATCGTTTGAAAGATAAGCAAAATTCTGTCTCTTCAATTTCTGTTAAGGCTAATTTAGTTGAATCTTCTGCTGCTCCTAAAGACAGGTTCAAAAACAAAGGAAAGAAATTCCAGAAAGGCGGATACCGGAAAAAGTTCAAAAGCAATAATGAAAAAATCCAAAAAGATAAACTACACTGTTACTGCTGTGGAAAACCAGGCCACAAGGCGTACCAGTGCTTCCAGAGGAAGGATCAGAAACCAGATAGTAAGCCTGATAACAAATCTGCCCCACAGGTCAATGTTGCTGAAACGGATGAAGTCATTGCTGCTGTCGTGGTGGAGGCAAACCTGCTGGAAAACCGGGTTGACTGGCTACTTGATACTGGCGCCACTAGGCATTTCTGCTCCAATAAGGACCTGTTCCAGGAACTCCAGGATGTAGCGGATGGTGAATGTGTTTACATGGGCAATTCAGCCACTGCTGGAGTTCTCGGTAAAGGAAAAATTCTTTTGAAACTTACCTCTGGAAAAACTTTAGCTTTGAATGATGTGCTGTACGTTCCTTCCCTTCGTAGGAACTTAGTTTCTAGTAGTTTACTTCATAAGGCTGGACTGAAACTTGTATTTGAAGGTGATAGGGTCATTTTAGCCAAGAATGGGGATTTTGTGGGTAAGGGATATTTGTCAGATGGACTGTTTGTCTTGTACACTGTTTCTGTTATTGCTAATGGAAGTAACTTTGGTTCTGCTTATATTGTTGAGTCTATTAATTTGTGGCATGGTAGGTCAGGACATGTGAATTTTGGTTCAATCAAAAGACTGAAAAATATGCATCTTATAAATACGTCTGATGAGAATGAATGCTCCAAATTACTGTTTGTGTTGAAGCAAAATTTGCAAAGAAACCTTTTAAACATGTCACATCAAGAAGCACTGAATTACTTGAATTGATTCATTCTGACTTGGCTGATTTTAAAAACACAATGACTAAAGGTGGCAAAAAATATTATATCTCTTTTGTAGATGACTTTTCCAGATATACAAAAGTTAATTTGTTAAAGTCAAAGGATAAGGCTGCTCAAATGTTTTTAAAATATAAAGTTGAAGTAGAAAATCAACTGGATAAAAGGATTAAAAGGCTTAGGTCTGATAGAGGTGGCGAATATAGTACGAATTTTATTGAACAATTTTGTGATGAAAATGGTATTATACATGAAACCAGTGCTCCTTATACACCTCAACAGAATGGCATAGCTGAACGGAAAAATAGAACACTAAAAGAAATGATGAATGCTATGTTATTAAGTTCTGGTATGCCTGAAAACATCTGGGGGGAAGCTGTTTTGTCTGCATGTTATATTTTGAACAGGGTTCCTCACAAGAAATTGGATAAAACTCCTTATGAATTATGGAAAGGCTTTGCACCTAACTTGAACTATTTAAAAGTTTGGGGTTGTTTAGCCAAAGTTGCATATCCAGATTTTAAGAAAACTAATATTGGGCCTAAGACCTTTGATTGTATTTATTGGCTATGCTCAAAATAGTGTGCATACAGATTCATGTGTTTGAATGATAATTCGATTTGTGAATAGAGATGTTGAATTCTTTGAACTTGTATTTCCCTTAATAAAACTATTGTTGATCATGCTGCTCCTTCAAGGAATGATTTATAAATGAATCTGCTTCAAATGAACATATGATTGAACCTAGAAGGAGTAAGAGAAGAGAACTGAGAATAGTTTCGGGCCTGATTTTTTGACTGCCTTTCTAGCTGAAAATTCTGATAAAATCAATGAACAATTTGTTTATGTTCTTAATTGATGATGATCCTAAATCCTATAAAGAGGCATTAACCTCTAGAGACTCTAGTTTTTGGAAAGAAGCTATTAAAAGTGAACTAGACTCTATCATGATGAATCATACTTGGGATTTGGTTGATTTACCTGTGGGCAGTAAACCTATTAGATGCAAATGGATCTTTAAAAGGAAAATTAGACCAGATGGGTCAATATAAAAATTCAAGGCTAGACTAGTAGTGGTGGGATACACTCAAAAGAAAGGTATTGATTATTTTGATACCTATTCTCCTGTACTAAAATAGCTACCATTAGATCTTTGATTGCTCTTTCAGCTATTCGAGGCTTGATAATTCATCAGATGATGTAAAGACGGCCTTTCTCAATGGAGACCTGGAGGAGAAATTTACATGGAACAACCAAAGGGTTAGTAGTTACTGGGAAAGAACAAGGTATGCAAGCTCAGAAAATCTCTCTATGGTCTTAAACAGGCACCCAAACAATGGTATGAGAAATTTGATCGTACTTTAGTAAACAATGGATATGTTGTGAATGCGTTTGATTCTTGTGTTTACTCAAAATTGTTTGGTTCTGATTGTGTGATTATATGTTTATATGTTGATGACATGCTCATTTTTGGTTCAAACTTGGAAGTGATTAACGATACCAATATGTTTTTTCTTCTCATTTTGACATGAAAGATTTAGGGAGCTGATGTTATTCTTGGTGTTAAAATAAGAAAAACTGAAAATGGCTTTTCATTGTGTCAATCACACTACATTGAAAAGATACTTAAGAAATTTGAATGTTTTGATGAAATGCCTGTGAGAACTCCTTATGATCCTAGCATAAGTCTTAAAAAGAATAATGGTGATAGTGTCACAAGCTGAATATGCTAAGATTATAGGAAGTGTTATGTATCTCATGAATTACACAAGGCCTGACATTGCTTATGCTAAGTAGACTCAGTAGATACACCCATAATCCTAACAATGAACACTGGAATGCACTTCATCGATTACTGAAATATCTTAAAGGAACCATGAATTTGTGTTTGCATTTTAACAAGTTTCCTGCTGTTTTAGAAGGTTATTGTGATGCAAACTGGGTGACAGATAATGATGAAGTGAGTTCTACTAGTGGATATGTGTTCACTTTAGGTGGAGGAGCTATTTCATGGAAATCATCCAAATAGACTTGTATTGCTCGCTCTACTATGGAATCTGAGTTCATTGCTCTTGAACTGGCTAGTCAAGAAGCTGAGTGGTTGTAAACCCCGAGAATTTTCACAATAGTACACAGTAGTAAAATAGAAAACATAAATTAGATAGTGAATTTAAAAACCGATAGAAGTCCTAGAATAGACTTATGAGTTGTGATAAACTCATTCCTAGTTGGAAAAACTTGAATAAAAATTTTCTCGACCTTAATAGAAACCAAAAACAAGATTTCGTGTCTTGAACCAATAATTCAAGATATAACTAGAATAGATTTAAAATTTCAAAACCGGTAAGATACAGTTTATTTACAGAGCTTATCGGTATAAAACAATAGATTATAAATACAAACAAACACTAATACCGAACAATAATATCAACTTAGATCTGAAAAGGAAATTTCAAAACCGCTGTTTTAATTGTTAGGAAATTCTAGTTTTATTAGGACTTAGTTCCTAATTTAATTTATCGAGTTTAAAAATTTAATCACGTAAGTTAAAAATATTAAAAATAATTAATCGTGTAAAGTTTTAACTAAAAATTTGAAAATACAAATAAATTAAAGTTTTGTCATAACTTAAATAATATTATCTCGATAAAACATAAATACGACGAATATAAATATACGCGAATCATTTATAAATATATATGTATATATATTTTTAGTAAAAATATTTTTTTTGTAACTATTAAACGTATATATATATATATATGAGAGAAATCGGATTAACGTGAACAGCAGCCCCGTGAAGCCCATCCCACGCGCCAGCAGCCTCGTCCACACACAAGCAATAGCTTCTCCCGCGCGCGCGCCAGCAGTGGATCCACCGAGCAAGACAGACCAGCTCACACACTCAGCTCCACATCCATTCCAACACAAGCAGCAGCAAGGAGCGGTCGAGGAAGGAACACAGTAGCAGCAGCAGCTCCAACGCACGATCAGGCAGCAGCAACCGAGCAGTGGAACTCCTTGGGCGCACAATCAAGCAGCAGCAGCAGCACTCCACACGCCCAACACACACACACCTCCCACACAAGCACAATAAGCACCTGGGACAGAGCACTTGGAACAGAGTACCTGGAGCTTCAGACTTCAGCAGTTGAATTTTTGTCAACTTTGATCCGATTTTTAGAACGAACTCCAACCCGAAAATGACGCCCCAACCAACCCAAAAGCTACATCTATAACTTACAATTAATTTAAAGAATTACAGACCAAATGGGAGGATTACAACTCCAAAATTAGCTAGAAAAATCGAGAGTTACAGCAGCAAACACCTCCCCTGCTGCAGAGGCCTAGTTTTCTTGACCAAGTTGATCGAAATTTGAAGCCTCAAACTTCAAACAAAATTGACCCATTAACCAACCAAAACACTCCACATGTAAATAACATTAAATGAGGAGATTTCAACTTAGAAAAACAACCATAACCGTTCCAAATTGTTGGCCAAAAATCAAATTTTACAGCTGCAGCAGAGGAGAAAATTCCACATATACAGCACACATCTCCAAATCCAACTTCGATTTTTGCACATTCTAGGATTAAATGAGCTGAAATTTTGACCAATTAAACACCAATAAGGAGCCTTCAAATGGACACTTCATATACAAAAAATTAATAAGAAAATCGGATCCAAAAATCAAGGTGAAATTGTTCCAGAAATTCCAGTTTCACACTTCAAACTTCAACAAGTTTTGACCCGATTTTTACACTAGTTGATCTCTTATTTTTACACACATAAATAGCATTAATTAGCTACCAAACAAAGATAATTAAGAACCCCAAAGATAGCCACAAGAATTTGTCAAAAACAAGTCAGATTTGCATCCAACTTTGTAAGTTCGTATAGAAAATCTCAGCTGCATTTTGACAATTTTCAAGTCCAAAACCACTCCAAAGCCTCTAAAACTTAGTCTAATCCTAGTATAATATATAAGCCTAAGTTAGACACATTTTGAGCTCATAAACACCCCAAAACACTCTCAAATTCCAGCTGCAACAACAAGTGCGTCCAGCACTTTTCCATTTTCTTTTTCCATTTCCACCATCAACATAGAAGCTTAGGAACATTGTGTGAACAACCATAAACCCTAGCCTACTTCCATACCTTATACACACACACTAAGCTCATCAATAACCACCAAAACCAAATCAAAAATCCTAAGTCATCCTAGGGTTCAAGAGGAGGAGTTTGGCTTGTCAAGGTGAGAAAATTTGACTACATTAATGAACTTGTATTTTAGTTAATGTGTTTAGTTAGAAACTCATCATCTAATCCTTGATTTAGGTTAATTCTTGCTTTAAGAGGAAGTTGAACACTCTCCTTCCATTCCAATCCAAGGTAAGCTCCAAATTACACCTATCCTTGTTAAATTTATGAATAGATCCTAGGATGAATTATTGAGCTTTTGAAGAAAGTTTTGTGGTTGATAAAGGTCGTAAATCTATTGATGAATTCAAGAGGATGGATGGATCATGTGTTGAGAATGCATAGATATTGTTGAAGAGAAAAACAACAACTTAGAAGTCTTATAATTGTGGTAATAGTAAATTCGGATTTAAGGATGAAGTGAACAAAACAAGACACAAACTTCATCAAATCTAGTCTATGCATGTTTAAAGCTCCTAAGGCCCTATATGAACATAAAGCTTGATAAAACAAACTTTACAAGCATGATTAGAAGTCCTTTAGTACAAGAAAAGTGTTATGAACAATTTATAGAAATTGTACATGCCAAGACTTCTACAAATCATAACAGAATTTAAGATGTAAATGGAAATTAAATAAGATCCTCCCTAATACATATATACTCATAAGAAACTTGAAAGAACTAAATAATAAAATTTATTTACTTTAAGGAATCGCTATAAAACCATAGGAATAATACCAAATACCGATTCTAGGACACTTAGTCACTCATAGGAATTTAATTTTCTATTTATAGATATTATTGACAAGTACTTTATTTTAATAGGTAATTTCGTACTATCGAGGATTTCCCGGTCGATTACTACGACTGATCAGCATGAGCAAGTGAGTAACTTAGACTTGTTACATTGTTTGTGATTGTAGTTTAGTTGCATTAAAATACAAAGATAATAATGAACTTCGTGTGTATGGGATTATGGGACTTACTTGTTGTTTGAAATTACATGTTTGATAAATACTACTAATCAAAAGTGATAATGAATGGCTTGTGAAATTACTGTATGTAAAGCATGTTGAGTGTTTGAATGAAGTTGATCACTTATAAT
Source organism: Combretum micranthum (assembly GCA_024138025.1). NCBI lineage: Eukaryota > Viridiplantae > Streptophyta > Magnoliopsida > Myrtales > Combretaceae > Combretum > Combretum micranthum. The sequence continues at coordinate 2,934,454 of JAMXBD010000023.1, read as the reverse complement.
CTGACTAAAAATTATCGAACTCATAAGTAAATTGGTGCATGCATAGCATGATTTGCATATATTGCATTATATTTTTACGAATGCCTACTACGTGTTAGAATTTCGGTTCTCTGGTAATACTTGGTTTTTCTAGGCAGAGGCTATTAGTTCTACGCAAGTTTACCTTTGTTCTGTCGGTTCCATGGGAACTAACTGGGTAACGAAGGACGCCGCCATGGTATCGCTATGAAATATCTAATGCTTAGTGGAGTTTCTAAGGCGCAAAACAGGAAATGGGTGTTTAAAATATCATTAACATAAAGAGATAATAATTGTGAAGATTGTGGATTTCCTGTGTGCTTAGTTTCTCTTGGGTAGGTAATTCAGGGATTGGTTCCTTCAACCCCGATGAGAGGGCGTAAATCTCCATCCTGTTTGGATTCCGGTTTATCCAACTTGTAATTGTTCATGTGATTGATTGATGCATTACATATGATTGATAATAACTTGCTTGTTGTGATAAGTCTGGTTATTCACTGAGCCCGTGGTTATGCACACTCCTACAGTCCTTACAGGATGACACTTAAGCCTTGGTTGGTGGCTTCTAGGAGCTTAGAGCCGGTATGATTCTAAAGCTTGAAGAGTTTTGGAAACAGGGAAAATAGTTTCTTTATTTATATGTATTAATTGATGTTAGTGCATCAATTTTTTATCTGAGAACTTAGATAGTTTTATGGTTTGTAATAGTTATTATTCAGACTGTAGTACTTAATTATAGTATTGTGATTTTATTTACTTTCACGTTTCTTATCACGCAACCAAAAAGATCCTGTTTTGTTAAATATACGTCACTTTCAAAGTAGTTCTAGTATGAATATGTGTATTTGATATCGTCTGGATTATCAGGCTATATCATAATATATATATTACTACTAGGGTACTATTGGGGCGTGACAGTGGTTGAAAAACTTACTGGGTGACATTCCACTGTGGGGGTCTTCTGTTCCAATCTCATTGCACTGTGATTCACAAGCAGCTATTGGAGTTGCCAAAAATTATGTGTATAATGGCAAAAGAAACATATTCGCATAGCATGGTGCGGTTAAACAACTCTTGAGGAATGGAGTAATTTCCTTAGAATTTGTGAGATCCAAAAGAAACCTGGCAGATCCTTTAACAAAAGGATTGACTAGGAGAGTTATTCAAGAGTCTTCCAAGGGAATGGGACTTAAACCTTTGGTTTGAATATTGTGTGATGCACTACAGTCCATCCATGTATTTGTGGTAGTGCTTAAATCCATAGCCCTGTGTTTGGGTGGTTCTAGAAAGGACTTGATGGATGATTGTGATGAAAAATGAGTCCAATGGACTCAGTGACTTCATAGCTCTGTTTATTGAGTGGTCTATAATGTGATAGACTTGATGAAGTTACCATTTAAATGAGTGTGAAGGTGGGCCGCCTTCTATGAAGGAATATAGGATTTTCCTTCTAGAGCACTCATAAAATCCAAGGTGTACGCGCAGGGCCTTTAATAGTGCTTTTGTATTATCGCGGAATAGCAACATTAAGGAGTTGATACGTGTTGTGGGGGTCTCAACTTGAGCTTTTGAAAGTTCAAGATTTATTTCACTTTCATTAGTAAAGTTGTTGCCTCATTTCACTACGCAGTAATTCAATCGAAAGATATTAATACTTAAGTAAATAAAATTCCTTCCTTTGCCCAGAAAATGTGTATAGTCATTCGTGGGGGATTGTTGGGAATGACTATATGCTTTTCAAGCATTGTCCCACATTGCTTGGAAAACTAAGTTTTATCATGTTTATAATAAACTCTCCTTCTATATGGTTTCAAAAAAGTGCATGAGTGGGTTTTGAAAAAATCACCACACGCGCGCGCTGCCGACCCGGCCCGGTCTGGTATGGGCTGGGCTAGTTTCTTTGAATTTGATTTTTGACAAATCGTGTTTGAATTAGTCAGAAAGAAGAAAAACATGTTTTGAATCATTCAAAAACGAGCAGTTATTTTCCCAATTTGAAAGGCACGATCTCCACATTGTGCCCTGATTTTTCTCAACGGATAATTTTGTTGGTTACGTTTCAAAGGCAGTTTTTATATATACTACTTTAGCTTGCAGAAATATACACGACTTTTCAATCCAAAAATATTATTCTTCTTCTTCTCGTTTTTTCGGTTCTGGGCAATTGTAGTTGTTATTCCAACTCCATCTCACGAGTGCACGTGCGATTGGGGTAGCTGTGTTAACCTTGGGGAGCGAACGGCGTTGTCCATTGCACCACGATCATGTCGGAATTTCGCTTTCAGGGCAGTGGTTTCCACGACACAGTTTTTCATTATTATTTTACTAACAATTCTAAGGTATGTTCGATGATACGATTGAATAAACTGCTCTTTTACTTGCACACGAATGTGGCTATACCGGGCACCACATTGTTGTATCAATTTGATCATGGGCTTAACATGAATGGATGGGCAGGGCCATAATGCAAAAATGTGGCGATGTAGATGATTGCATTTCGACTCCAGAAGCTGCTGAGCTTGCTGCATCCCTTGATAAGGAGAATATGAGTAACTTGCCACTCCCAGGGGAAGTGGATTTCATCAATGGGGGTCCTCCATGTCAGGTAATATAAGAGTTCTTGTTTCTTACATGCTCTTCATTTTTGAGATCATGACATTATGATGGGTTACTTATTTTTGGATTTTTTTTTTCAGGGTTTCTCTGGGATGAATAGATTTAACCAAAGTATATGGAGCAAAGTTCAGTGTGAGATGATATTATCATTTCTATCATTTGCAGAATACTTCAGGCCGAAATACTTCCTTCTAGAGAATGTCAGGAATTTTGTGTCCTTCAATAAAGGCCAAACCTTCCGTTTAAATCTAGCATCTCTCCTTGAAATGGGATACCAGGTAGATTCCAGCTTTCCTGGATAAATTTTTGAAAGAAAGAATGTTGATTTTACCGACAAATTAGGGAAACTTAATTGCTCTTCAATCTATCTTGCTTAGGTGAGATTTGGTATCTTAGAGGCTGGAGCATATGGGGTTTCTCAGTCAAGAAAACGTGCATTTATTTGGGCTGCCTCACCAGAAGTGACCCTTCCTGAGTGGCCAGAGCCTATGCACGTCTTATCTGCTCCCCGCCTGAAAATCTCATTATCACAAAACTTGCATTATGCTGTTGTTAGGAGCACTGCTAGTGGAGCTCCTTTCCGTGCAATAACTGTCAGGGATACCATTGGTGATCTTCCTCCTGTAGGAAATGGTGCATCCTACCAAACTTAGAGGTAATGCATGAGATGAAGAGCGTCTTTGAATTTCATCATAGGGTCTACTGGTATATAATATTTACTTAAAGTTGTTTTCTTCGTTTTGTCTGTGCAGTATCAAAGTGACCCTATTTCGTGGTTTCAAAAGAAAATAAGGGGGGACCTGATGATTTTGACTGACCATATATCTAAAGAAATGAATGAGCTGAATTTAATTCAGTGTCAGAAAATACCTAAGCAGCTAGGTGCTGACTGGCATGATCTTCTAGAAGAAAAGGTATATGGGGAATGGGTTACTTCTGTCACCATGAGATGCTTGGGTGATTTCATCTGGGAAGTTTGACATATGTTATTGCAAAACTGCAGGTTAAACTGTCAACTGGACAAGTAGTTGATTTAATACCATCATGGTGCCTGCCGAACAGAGCGAAGGGGCACAATCGGTGGAAGGGTCTGTTTGGAAGGTTGGACTGGGAAGGAAATTTCCCAACTTCCATTGCTGATCCTCAACCTGTGGGAAAAGTGGGCATGTGTTTTCACCTGGAGCAGGACAGAATTCTTACTGTTCGGGAATGTGCTCGGTCTCAAGTGAGCTATCTTTGCAGCTATGGTTTTGATCTCTTTCTTATAAGCAATCATGGGTGTAGTTTTAAGACACAAGAAGCACAAATTATTGGACATCTTGTTTTATTGTCTTGGTTTTTTGCAGAAAAGATGCCATCGCAAGCTGAGGTTTTGAAGTTCTTGGGCATATATATTGTTATCGGGTGAAACAGACGTCTATTGTCATGGAAAAAAAATTTAGATAAATACAATTTAGAAAAAAATAATTATCTAAATACCATTGCTATATTGTGTCTTAGGTATCGCCTACACTTGCTTATAGCATCTTGTGCGATACACTTGCGTATCACATGTTGGACTTGCGATACACAAGAAAGCTCAATATCGCATCTTTAACATATAATACAATGTTGGTATTTAGATAATTAATTTTTTTTAAATTATACTTGTGTAATTTTTTTTTTTCAAATTGACGGGTAAACAAGAATAATTAATCTCCATTATTATCATTAGAGATTTTGTGTTGAAAACTATATATCATATAGTTGAGCAGTGTGTGTTTGTGGCTATTTTCTGAAAATATTTGTACTAAAAGTATTTGTGGCCATTCATGCAGGGCTTTCCTGACAGTTACCGTTTTGGTGGCAACATCCACAGCAAGCACCAGCAAATTGGTAATGCAGTTCCTCCTGCTCTGGCATATGCATTGGGCCGAAAGCTGAAGGAAGCAATGGACAGCCTGAAGAGAAGAAATATTGCTGCACATTTTAGATATTCATCTGGATACCATCTCAGTACAATTGTGTACAAATAAGAATAATCCAATTTTATCAACTTGCTTGTAACCACCACCAGTTCTATTGCATATATTTTTTGCTCTTCTAGTCTTCCTATTTTTTGCCAAGTTCTTGTGCAAGTTCCCAACATGCTCTGCCTGGATTGTTTCAGAGAAACGGAAGCAGGGACCAAAATGTATGGAAATAGCCTATTCCCAATTATATCTCAATCTTGTTTTCAACCATCAAGAATATGACACGCCTCATCAAGTCACTTTCTTCCCCCTTCCCTTCATGAGATATGTATTGTGTATGATTTGAGACAAGTGATTAATATTTGAACGTAGCATTTTTAAGTTGGTATAAGTAAGAATTAAAATATACCTACTTTAAGGATCTGTGTTTTTTTTGTGTATACATCCTCAATGCATCATCTTAAATTATGCTGAATAACAGGCATGCATATGCTTTTATTTTTTCTCCTCCGGATTGAAAATATTTTTGGCCAATTCATTCAAAAATGTCAATTTCCGCTTGATATTGTGATTTTCCTTGTTCCCATGTTTCACTTGAAAAAGAAAATCACCTCCTGTTATTTTCAAATTTTGGTGTTTGAACTTTGTTAAACCTTTGGCCAAAAAAATAGGAAAAAAATATTTGTTAGACATTGCATATTTTACTATAAAGAATCTTAAATTAATTTAGTTAAAAGAATCATGAAAGTTTTATCATCGAATTTGTCATTAGTACAAATCTACTCAAGGGCACGATTATTTTACATGATTTTATGTTGAAAACTATTTATCATATTAATGTACTCGGTTAAGCATCTGGCAATAGATTGAGGATCAAAGTACTTTCTTTTATTAGAACCTTTGCATGATCATACATAGGGCTGCAAACGAATTGAGTCTAAAATGTGCAATATTGAGCTTAGCTTAAGCTCGACTCAAAATTTTGAAGCTATAGCTTAGTTCATCTTTGACCGAGTTTAAAATTCGAAGACCGAGTTTGACTTAATGTAACATTACATAAACTTGAGCTCTACTTGGTTAGGCTCGTTTAAACTCGATTCATTAAAAAATATTTTTAATTATAATTAAAACAATATTAATTCATAAACTCGATTAACATTCACACTCGACTCGAATTCGATAAAGCTCAATTAGGCTTGCGAGCTAATCGATAAACTATTCGAGTAGCTCGAGCTCGAACTCCACTCGACTATTCTCAAATTGAACTCGAGTAAACATCGAGTCAAATTCAAATAGTTTATAAACCAAGCTTTACACCTCTAAACATACCTTTCATCCACAAGACTATTACACTTATCTACACATATATTACTTTGATGGCTAAACTTTTTTAATAGAATAAATATGTAATTCTATTATAATATAATATTCATCATAAAAAATGGGATTGGAAAACACATATTTAACGCTTAACTCTTTCTCTTTAATTTGAAGCGTAATCTTTCAAATTTTTAGTTTTGGTGCCCCAACTTTTCCAGGAAAGATATTTAAATGACCTAATTATAATGGTAATTTTTTAATTTAAAAACAATGGTAGAAAAAATTAATTTACTAACAATCTGAAATTTTGGATTTTACCTTTAAAATGTTGGTATAAATAGTAATTGGTAAAGAAAAAGAAGATTTTTTTTTTATTAAAAATTTCCAAGGGAGAAAAATAAGACGAATAATTTGAAAAAAAGTTAGGAAATAATAAGAAAAGAAAAAGAAAATGCATAAATTTGAATGTCAAAATATTAACTAATTTTATGATGGTTGTTGGTGTAAGGGATAGAGAGAGGTTTTTCGTGAACTTAGCTTTTGTAATTAAGGACCCAACCTATGAATCCAAACACAACACCACAGTTCGATTATAAAAGAGTTTGTGTGAGTAAAAATGATCCGAATAATAAATTGGTTGAACTTAGAAAAGACACGAATTCAAATGTGTCTGGGTTTGGGTCGGGACCTCAACTTGTTTACAAACCTGTAAACCCATTAAAATACAATGTTATTGTATTCTTATTTTGTTAAATAATAATATTATTACCCTTAACTCAATTACAAAATGGTAAAATTATTCACATAAAAAAATATATCCATGTATAGCATATTATAATATATATATATCATATACATATAATATAATAATATAGATCTTATTCAACAAATAAAATATGTATAATGTATATATTAATACAAAGTAGATTTATTTTGTTACATGTATAGTATATGTACATATACAAACAATATATATACCACATAGCATGTAAACCAGATATCTCTAACAAATATATGTATAGGTATAACACAAATATAATAAAATATATAGGTTATGAATATATATTCTATATGTTACATAAAAATTATGCGTATAATAAATTACATATGTGACGCCCTTAGTGGTTCCAAATGTGGAACCAGAAGGGGAAGGTTGAATTGGATACTTCGAATTTCAAATCATTTTTAATTTTCGGCTATTTTCCCAAGGAGACGGTGCCATGTGAATATCATGTAAGGCTCAATTTTATGTACCCTAAGATTTGTGCTAGGTGTCTCCAAATGTTCGATACTTTGAGACTTATCTATTGGCTGTTGGTCGTTGGCCGTTGGCCGTTGGAGGTTATATCATGTTAACTAGATGGATAGGGACAAATGACGAATAAACATCCCCAAATTTGAAGCAACCCAATTTCAATAGTCCCAATGTAGTCTTCACTAACTCTAGAACGAGCAACCTCTAGGATGATGCAATTGATCAGTTAGCCCGGTTTTGTCGAGGCGTTAAGCACGTGATTTAGCATCCTGTTGTCTCTCTTCAAATCCCGTAGCCCAGCTTGTAATACTGTGCTTAATCATACCAATCACTTGCATGAGAACTATTGCGCCCGGGGGGGGGGGGGCGGGTGGGGTGGGGTGTGTGTGGGGTAGTGGGGGTAGAAAATAAGAGTCCAAAAAAACAAAGAAAATAAGGGCAAAAAATTACGGCCTACCTCCTAATGAGTCAAATAGAAATATCCTTGCAAATTAGCAACAGTAGAAAGCCTTGCTAGTCCATTAACATCGTGTCACGAGCATAGCGATTGACCAAACTAGCTATAGGCTTCTTTAACAGGTCGGAATCCACCAATTACCGGAGGTGTCGATCCCCATTGGTGCCATACTCACCAACCAGCTAACACGCTCCATCCAAAAACCGAACCCATCACAATATTGGTCGGCAACACCACATCATCTTGTAGTTCACTGTCACCAAAGAAAATTACATGCCTTGATCTCGCTGATCTCCTCGCTAGTACCAATCAGTAGCGTTTGAGTACAAACAACCCACTTACTTAGCCGATCCTCTATCACGACCACTGTCTTTTGCTTTTCCTGGTGAGCTGGTCCCTATTCAACAGAAGGTGGCTACCTCTTTTGAATGACAACACCTTTGACGGGAAGTGGTATGGCAACGACAACCTCTCCGAACCTAGCATTCCTTTAGATAGAAGGTTACTCGTCACCTTTGCAATAGAGTCGCCAGCTGAGAAACTTGCCTTGTGACCTACACATAAAAACACAATTGTTCAATCAAGAATGAAGAACAATAATTACTCGTACTGAGCAAATGGCATCTAGAGCTTCCCCCACAAATTTGGCGTTGCACGGACATGCTTTTCATGACACTTGAACTCAATACAATGATACAAGAAGATATTGACAGCCTTGGAGTTCCCTTATCCTGAAATACTGCTCTAGATCCACTCCCTGACGTTCTATAATAAATTTATGAATAATTTGCATGACGTCAAGAAGGCCTCTACCACTCCATGAAAAAAAGAATTTATCTCCTTAATGGTTTCTTGGTTGGTAGAGCCCAAATTCTTTATTTTTCCCCTATGGATCATCTCCGCAAACATTGTCCACAAGCCTAACTACTTGGATGACTCAACAATAAGAAATTTCTCCTTCTAACCTTTCACATTGAAGTCTAGCCTACTGAATAACATTAGACCCTGTCGAGCAGAAAGATAACACTAGCCTTCCTCCGGAATCTTTATAGGAAAGTAATACCACCATAATTGAGGAGTTGACCGATGTCTAAGAGTAACACAAAATGCCTCTAATGTCACGGTCCCTAGGCTTTCATTAGTACACTTATACCGTGCAATGGTTTCTGTCCTACTTCTATAGTAGTAAGTGTTAAGCTTAATTTAGCCAATGGTTAGGCCTTAAGATCTATAAGTAACACACAAAAGCAATAGAAAGTAACCAACAGTAAATAAAAAAAGGGACACAGGTAAGAATCAATATGAGAAATAACACACTTATATTAATATCTCGTGTATAGGCCATAGTAAAGTGTGTATGGGTTACATGTAATTAGGCTATCATTTACCATGGTTAGTTAACTGGTGAATAAGAGCTTGCATCCATAAGAGTACCTATGGCCCAGTAAGAGATTTATTTACATTTGTGGCTCTAGCAGGAGGAAACATTGATTTTGGTGAGGAGGTAACACCTCAAAATTAAAATAATAATAAAATATTTATAAGAAGTCCCCCCATATATACATAAGATACAAGATATTGTCACACATTCTATTGATGTCCTTGGCAAGGTGTGCTAGAGATTGACCTTGTTATGATTTCCTTTCTTAAGTTGCTCTTCTCTCAGCTTAAGGCATGAGGTCTTCTTTTGTCTCTCCGCTATTGTCTTCTTCTCTATGATGTATTTAGTTCACTAAAAATTTTGTGTGTTCAACACCAATGGCTGGATCTCTAATACCTCTTTCAGCAAAGATGTCTTCAATGGCTTCACTAATGTTGAAGTCAAAAATGATATTTGGCTACTTTGATTGTTGCATGTTGGATCCTCCATGTTGGGGTAATATAGCTTCAAAAATCTCACATGGAACAAAGGATGAAATTTCAACCATCTAGGTGGCTCCACTTTGTAGCAGCATTTCCAATCTTAATAATGATGGGAACAAGATTGATGCGCTCAAACCAATCGTATCAAAATTTAAAATTTATAAACCTAAAATTAATCCTACGATCGAGCAAAGGCAAGTATACCTATTCAAAATAGTATATGATTAAAATCAAGTATCGTCCTCAGGAATCCAAGAAACAATTACTAGTGTTATCCTTTCTCCACTATTTAGTCTAATTCTTAAATTGATAATGTATTATCATCAACTACTAATTAACTGATCTAATTAACCCTAAGATCCTTATGAAAGCCTTTAAGAATTATAATTAATCACAAGATATGCAACATACCCTCATCTTGTTCCACCCTAAACCCTAACTTTTCATATAAAGATATATTGATTAATTGCTCATTCACACTTTGCACTGCATGAACTTCCTTTTAAACTAATTACTCCCTCGAGTTAATCAATTCCTAATCTTGCATGAATTAATAGAAACCTCTTCCTAACTAATATCAATGCAAGATTGCATTAAAGATCCTAGTTCATAAACAAAGATCAAATCTTTATTGCAGCAAATCAAAGTTTCTCTATCTTTGGATGAAACATGTGATCTTCCTATTCATGAAGATCCAACTTACTAGATAAAACCTCTTTCATCTAATAAGAATCATACATGTAATTAACTTTGCGCATAAATCAATCACAAAACAATTATAATACATGAATAGATGCAAAGGTATAAACTTCTCATTAATCAAGACAATTCAATTCATATTGGGTTTAGGGTTTCACAAGGCTTAGGGTTAGGAATCTACTCCTCCATGGAATTTACAAGAAAAACACAATATCTAGAGAAGTAGAATAGAAACATGATGTAGAAATACAACCCTTGAATGATCTTGTGATAGTCTATGATGTTCAAACAATCTTTCTCTTCCAAGTGCGTCTTTTCTCTCCTAGGGTTCCCAATGTACGACTCCAGATCCCTAAATAAATCAACAAGGCGGCTATTTATAGTATAGGGAAAAGTCATGTGTGCATAGGGAGTCTGCACGGCCGTGCTCGGGGCCATGCACAATGAGAAAATTGGATTTTTGACATCTTTAAGTTCTGTACAGCCTTCTGCATGGCTGTGCACGGGGTTGTGCAGAACTCCAAATCTTCTTTTTCTTCTCAGATTGAGTTATTTGCTTTCGTACTACCTTGTGCACTCCTTGTGCAGCTGCTGGGCATGAATCAAGATACTTGCTAGTCACCTTTTTTCCCTTTGCACAAGCATCTGAATGGCCATGCATGAACGTTGTGCACACTTGAAAATCATCACTTTATAGCCTTTGTTAAATCTTTCCTTGTTTTTGCTCAAATCATCCATAAATCTTCCAAATGAGTATTTGAACCCTGAAAAACAAATATTAAACACTTAAGTATCTTTCTCTTAAGAATTTCACATAAAATTAATGCAAAATTATATCAATTGAGTATAGAAAATATAGGTCTTTTAACACTTATCAAAGACCGATGTATTTCTACATGAATCCCTTATCCTTGTGCTTTAATGGACTTATCTACTCTAGAAAAAGCTTGATGAGGACTCTTTAACATTAAATTCTTTGGGTTTTCATTTCTCATTTGCACATTTCTTCATGTACATTGAAGCTTTCTTAAATAAGCCCTACCAACTTTAGATTTCTACTTCCAATCCTTTGCAAACATACAAGCCTTTGGACATTTCCCAGTATATGGTGCCACCACTATGTAGGGTAACAGTGGTTGTTGGCTTATGATGATTTCCATAGGGCTCTTGTAAACCCTTAGATTTTACGACAATTCATAAGTTCAAACCCTAGAACTGGAAGTCAACGAAACCCTAGCTAACAAAAACCTAGGCCAAAACCTTAGAACTTAGATCCGGCAATCCCGTGTTCTCAAATCCAAAACAACAGAATTAAGTTAATGGCTTATAATAGTTCGTAATAATATAGGGAAGTGTAAAAATATTAGATTCGCCAAATTCTAGTGTCTTTTAGATCTAAACGGGATCAGTTTTTGAAAACCATGCTCTGGTACATCGGAGGTAAAAATATTCGTTTATACCGTTAGACTCGTAAAAATATAAGAAATCCAAAAATATCAATCTCGTAATTTTTCGGTAACTAAAAATTAAAGATATCGCAATTATACGAGTATTTTCTTTACTACCGGTAACTTATTAGTCTTGTTTACTATTTATTATACTTCTCTACTATTCATTACTATTCACCTATCTCTACTTTTTCTTACTATCTATACACATATTTTCTTATTTTTTACTTTTCCAATACATCTTATATCAAATCATATCTTACATATTAATTAGTTTCTTACAAAAATACAAACAAAATCAACTCTCTCTCTCTCTCTCTCTCTCTCTCACACACACATTTCCCTCTAGAACCGGCGTGATCTCCCCTCCCTCTCTCTCTATTTATTTTCTTTTTCAATTTATTTTATTACATCTAATTTCCCTCCATCTTCAACTATAAAATACCCAATTTCTCTCCACTTCTTTTACACCTCCAATTCACATAACAAAACTCTTTCAAAATCTCTCAACAAATCTATTCTCTACCAAAACTTTCTACAACAAAACTCTCATAAAAATCCTCCTCTATACACAAACTATCTACCACATATCACTAACCACATAAACCTACTTTCATGATCTTTTTCCTACCACTTTCATATTTTCTCTTTAGGTAAATGTTCTTACCCATATCCTTCTACCATGTCATGTAACTTAACATGACCATGGTGTATGTTTCTTAAACATTCAAATGTTATAGAAACAACACTATGTTCATGATTTCTTCTTGTTCATGAATAAATTTCATATTATGTTGTTTCATTTATGTACATGTTATTATTATTATGCTAACCTAACTCTTATATCATATTATCTATATTTATGTATCTATATATATTTATTAGAGCCTAAATGCTCACTAACTTTACTAACTTGTTTTTATTATTCCTAATGCTCTTATTATGGCTTTTATTGTTGCTTTTTCTTTTCTTTTTTTCTTTTTGGGACTTAGTCTCAAGATGCCTTGATGAAGCTAAGGCTCTCAATACTTGACTGGGTTGCATTAATAAAGTTAAGGCTCTCAATACTTGATCGAGATACCTGATGAAGCTAAGATTTCCAATACTTGACCATGCTATCTTGCTTATTATTATCTTGTTTATTATCTTATATTTTCATTATCTTCATACTACATGCTCATATACATGCATCTTCATAATGATATTGTCTCAACAATATTTAAAGTGAAAATTTTCTTTAATAAAAGAACTTGAAAGTAAATTTTTTATTATGTAACTAGTTACTAATAAAGGAGTTGTCATCAACAACTTAGAAAATGGAATTTTGCAACCGTTTTCTCAAACTTTTCCAAAGCTTTATTAAATAACAACAAGAATAGTTTTACTAAGAAAATAAAGGAAAATAAGCACTTTCTTTTCATGATAAGATAACATAAGGCTTAGTAAAAATAATTTGTTGATATACAAATTTTTCATAAAAAGCTTAAAGTTAAAGTCTTTCCAACTTCATAAGAATTAAGGAGCAGACTAGTTTTCAAAGATAAGATAAAATCAACTCACTAATCACTTAGAAAATAATGATTTTCAAGTCTCTAAATGATAAACATATTTTAAAAAAAGATAAAAAGAATATAAATATGATGAGTACAAAATAATGAACTTTATCAATCACTTAAAAAGATGATTTCTTTTCAAATAAGATCGGTAAAGGAAATGAAAGACCAAGTTTTAGAAATAAAATTTATTTTTAAAAGAAGTTAATAAACAAATATAAGATGAAAGTGACTCATTTATTAAAACCATTCTAAAGGAAAATCTATAGAAGGTTAACAACAACTTAATGAAAGTTTTTGAAAACTTTATGCTTTTATCACTAGAGGTAAAATTGTAAAAGACCAAAATTAAGGAAAAAAATTTTATTTGTTTTAGAAAAGAAATGAAAAAAAAAGAGAATATACTCATTTATAATAACCTAAGAAAATATAAAGTTTCTTCAAAATACTTAGAAAAGAATTTATCAAGTTTAAGTTTTAACACTTCAAGATGAACTGTTTTACGAAAAATAATCGTTGAGACAACACCATTAGAATTTTTTCATATAATATGAGTCTATATATATATATACACTCTCAAAGGATTTTTCAACTATATACATATATATATTTTTGCTAAAGGATTTTCGAATAAAGTTGAGTTTGAAAATTATTTTGCAAAAGCTGGGAATTTTCGTTTTGATTATACCGAAACTTTTAGAAAGCGAAATGACCTTTTATGTAGAAAATAACTTTATAAATGGATAGATCTTTTTGAGTAAGTAGAAATCGGTATATTATATGCGAAATTCCAAGTTAAAATGGGCAAGTTATGGCCATTTTAAGTTGGAATTTCCCCTATACGAATTTTGAACGAACTTAGTAAAATAGAATTACAAGTTTAAGTAGAACTTCCAAGAAATACTCATTTTTGGTTATTTCTCTTGTTTAGGTGGTGTGAAGACCAAGTTCCTATGTCTCGATGATTTCCTTGACTAGAAGTATCTACATAAATGGCCGAGTGAGTTTATTTCTTACATTATGCACTTATGATTTTGCTTGTAAAATTAGTGGCATTAGAATTAGGAAAAGATAAAAATGGAAAAATGCATGTGTTTTACATACTTGGTTGAAAACTACAATTAATTATATCGAGGTAGGAATTGTTTGTAACGAATATTTGATCTAGCGTAAGAATGGTTGTTTGTGAATTCTATGATCACCCGTAAAATATTTAATCATACCATAAGTACCTAATTAAATTGAATTCATGCATATCATTAGGTGAGTTCATTGCATTTATTACTATACCTTTGGTGGGACAAAGGCTAAGTAAGGAGATTCATAGAGTCTATAAATTCAATAAAGCGGCGAAGGGTCGTCTGAAATTAAATGGTAGTGAGAAAACACCTGACAAAAACATATATGGTAGCTACGTAATGGCTTGAAAATAAACTACAAATAAGTTGGATTATATTTTTGAAAGCAAGAAAGTTGCTAAAATAAGAATTATCATGGAATTACGTTTTATAATGGCGGCCTATACAGTCTAAAAACACCTAACCTCGAATGAAGGGGTAAATCCATTCACCATATGATTCCCAAAAAATCATATGTATTTTTTGCTCATGTGCTTATGTCTTTCATATGGTTGCTTAAATAAACTTGTTTTAATTATCGATGTCGAGTGTTTAATTGTGGAAATAAATCTCACTAAGCATGTAGGTTATACTCTCTTAGATATCTTTTGCAGTTCTCGTACCTTTGGTTGGAACCAAGAAATTATTTCACCCAGGTAATACTTTCAAGTTGAGATCTTATGGATAGAAGTGCAAATAAGAAGCAGATATGGAGATCCAAGAGAAGTTTTAATAGTGTATATTATTTTAAGATGGACTTCATTAGACTTAGCTATCTTTGATAAGGGAAAATGCCCCTTAATATTGTAAAGACTCTTTATAAGTTTTTATGAACCTTAGTTAATTTGTTATGATTTATTTTCTTAATTGCTATCATGCATAACTGCTTAAACAGCATGATCCAAGTTTAGTCCACTGCGATCGTGAAAGTATGCCTTACACCCAATATCGAGACTTTTGGGATAACTAAGGTTGTCATACTTAAGTCTTAATATTGAATGTGGCGGGCTGTCATGTTTATGGTACCCTTTGGGGCGTGACAGCTCTTGTTAGAGGAAGAGCTTCATTGGATGTGGAAATAGAACTATGCGATATCCAACAAATCCACCTAATTCTTCTAGTTGGCACCAACAAAGTGCCACAAGTATTCCTCTAGCATCCCATTAAACCACTCTTTCTATCCATTACTTTGAGGATGATAGCTGGAGGACATGATGAGTTCAACCCTAAAATATTGAACAACTCGATCTAGAATTTCCTTGTGAATCTAGCATCCTAGTCACACACAATGTTCTAAGACACCTTAAAACTTCAATACATGCTTGAAGAAAAGCTGGGCAGTCTCTATCACATTAGAGCTTTTCGTGGTTGGAATGAAGGTAGCATACTTCAAAAACGTGTCTACCACAACAAAGACGGTTGAAAGCTCCCCTACTTTTGGTAGGCAAGCAATAAAGTCCATGGAGATGCTCTTTCATGGGTAAGAAGGCACTGGAAGGGGCTCTAATAGCCCCATAGGTTTTTGCCTCTCAATTTTATCCTACTAAAAAGTAAGACAAGTCCGAGTGCAGTTCATCACATCTTTCTTCATATCCAGCCAGTAATAACCTTGCTTAACAAACTCATCATTCTCTGCCAATCGGGATGGCTAGCCCATGATATATCATGGCACTCGCTCATGAGCACCTTTTCCAAGTTCCTTGACTTAGGAACATTATAGATCAGATTATGCTTAACCTAAAACCTACCAGTCTTGTCTTCATCAATCAACTACTTTAAATTATTAGCCAATAGATCTTGTCCTATGTGCTATTTAATCTGCTCTTGAATAGTATCAGTGACTCAACTGGCAGATTGTTGAGTTATATGGGCAAAAGAGACCAAATTATCTCTTCTATTCAATGCATTTGCTACCTAATTAGTCTATTTACTACGATACACAATCTCTATATCAAACTTTGGAAGGAACTCCTGCTATCTCAACTACTTGACCAAGAGTTTGGGTTGAGTAAGCGTATGGCTGGCATTAGAATTATTAGTTCTCACAAGGAATTTAGACCCTAATAAGTGGTGCCTCTACATTCTAAGATAGTACATAATGGTTAGTAGCTCCTTCTTTGCAACCAGTAGGGTTCAACTTCCGACTCTCATAAGCTACTGGATGACCTTCTTGTATTAACACTCTGCCCAAAGCAATGTCGAAGGCATTTGTATGAACTTTGAAAGGTTTAGATATGTCAAGTGAGCGAAGACTGGCTCCCTGTTACAACTCGCTTCAACTCTTCAAATGCAACTTGATACTCCTCATTCTAAGACTATGCTTAGTCTTTCTTCAAGAGACCTGTAAAGGAGGCAACCCTTCTAGAATACCTCTTCTCAAATCGTTGGTAATAGTTAGCAAGTCCAAGGAATGAGCGTAACTCGATGATGCTCCTTAGGACAAGCCACTCTCGGATAGCATCCACCTTAGCCCCACCCTTCTGGATCGGCCTTTCTTCAATCACATGCCCAAAGGAAGTTGATGTGCTTCTTCAATCATATAGGCTTTGGGCATGCATGTATAAAGAAAGTTCTTTTAAAAAATAAAATAATATTTATTATTATAAAGTAAAAAAAAGTTATAATGAAAAAATAAATAAAAATAAAAATTTCCATGTTGAAAAGAAAAATAAATAAAATAATAATAAGATGTCACCTCAGATGACACGTGTCGCATCATGATTGGTTCGTATATCTACATTAGCCATGAAGTTAGCACCATTAACGGAGGTACCGAAAATGACCTCGAAAAATTCTCTCAGGTATTGAAAATTGAACTTTCGAAATTTCAGGTACCTAAATGAATTTTCGGGCAAAATAGAGGCACCAAATTCGACATTAACCCAAAAAATTACTGCTTTTTTTTATTTAATTTCCTCTTCTTTTCTTTAAAAGAATCCTAAAGGCCTTTAGGTTATAAATAAATAACTATGTACTATATAGGTATATTCGATTTCAAATTAGAATGATAGCATCTATACACAAGATTTATAATAAAATTTAAAAATATATAATGAAAGCACCTAAAATCCATTTTCAATTTACAGTTTTATTATGTTTAAAAGAGAAATACCGTTTTTGATATGGATCCTCATAGTGCTCCTGGTCCTGATGGCTTCTCGGGCGTTTTCTACAAACATTGTTGGCAAATTGTTAGACATGATGTTTGTAAAGCTGTTAAACATTTCTTCTATACTGGTTCTCTTCCAAATGGATTAAATTCTAGTCTCCTTACTCTCATTCAAAAGTGAAAGGTGCCAATTCCTTAGATAAATTTCGGCCAATAGTATTGGGAAATTTTCTTTACAAGATCATCTTAAAAATTCTTGCTGATAGATTGGCTAAGATTGCTGCTCGTATAATTGCACCAAATCAATTTGGCTTTATTCCAGGAAGACATATTGAAGATTGTATTGCTGTAGCATCTGAAAATGTTAATATTCTATCAACAAGTCTATTCGGTAACAACATGGCTTTGAAGGTGGATATCAAAAAAGCATTTGATACTATAAACTGGGGATTTATTGATGCTGTGCTTATGCGTTTTGGTTTTTCAAGAAAATTTTGTGATTGGATTCAATGCATTCTCAAATCAGCTAATATATCTATTTTGATTAATGGATCATCTAAAGGCTATTTCTTGTTCAAGAGGAGTTAACAAGGAGATCCTATTTCTCCTTTAATTTTCTGTTTGGCAGAAGATTTCTTAAACAGAAAATTGACACATTTGTCTGAATCTAATATAGTTATTCCGATAAGGTGCAAAGAATGTTCACTGTCCATCACATCTCTTTTATGCTGATGATATCTTAATTTTTTGTTCTGCTACAAAGAAGAACATACAGGGTATTACATCTTTTTTTCTAAATACGGGAAATGTTTGATCAAATGGTCAATTGGAATAAATCAGAGATCATTTTTAGTAAACATATACCAAAGCAAAGAATGGAATATCTTCGACAGTTAGCTGCATGAAATCTGGTGCTCTTCCGTTCATGTATTTGGGAGTTCCTCTTTTTTTAGGGGCACCAAAAAAGAGATGGTTACAACCTATTGCTGATAAAATTTTATCGAAAATTTGATAAGTGGAAAGGTAATTCATTATCTATGGCTGGAAGATTAGCACATGTTAAATCCATAATTTATGGTTCTTTGAATCATACATTCATGGTATATAAATGGCCCCTTGCTTTAATTAAACATTTAGAAAAGGAAATTAGAAATTTCACTTGGACTGGATCAATTCATAAGAAAAAGAATGTCACAGTCAAATGGGAAGTGTGTTGCTCTCCAAAGGAAGAAGGAGGACTTGGTTTAAAAAGACTCACTGTTATGAACTCAGCCTTTCTTTGCAAGCTCGCCTGGAAAGTATGCAAAGAGGACTCATTTGTTTTTGAATTTTTGAAAAAACGATTCTTCTCAGCTGGTATCCCACGTCCAGGTCATATTTATTCTTCAATTTGGTCTTCAATCAAAGAAAATAATGTTGTCATCAGTTCACATATTCAATGGAGCATTGGACGTTCTTCAAATTTAAACTTTTGGAATGAAAACTTGGTGGATACAAAATTGCAGACGTGATTGATATTCCGCTCTGTTTAAGAAAGAAGTTGAAGCAAAAATTTCAGATCTTTACATCAATGGATTATGGCATTTCACAGCAAGCTTTCGGAACAAATATCCTTAGATTTGTAATGACATTGATAACATCAGTCCTACAGATTTACAACAAAATGAACTGATATTCAAGAACTCAAATGATGGGAATTTCTCTATCAAGGATGCTTATGATTTGTGCCGTATACAATATCCTAAAGTGGAATGGGGTAAAACAATATGGAAACATTTTCTTCCACCAGCAAAATCGATGATGCTGTGGAGAAGTATACATGACAGAGTTCCAACGGAAGTAAAGCTGATGAAATATGGTTTTCAGCTTTCGTCACAGTGCCTTCTCTGTTTTGCAGCAGAGGAATCATTGCAACATGTTTTTCTTCAATGTCCATATGCGGTTACTCTTTAGACATCTATCAGCAGCCTTTTCCAAGTCAGAATTGATTTGAACAATAGTTTTATGAACTTCTTCTCTAAAGCTTGGAAGGTCTCTTTTTCAACGCAAATCATAGTTCATTGGAAGGTCGGTATAATTTCCACAATTTACAACATTTGGTATGCAAGAAATAAATCTAAATATCATGATGTAAGAATACCAATTTCAACCACTTTAAGACGATTTGCTGTGACATTAAGGAAGCGGATTTATTTAAGATTGGGCATATGAACAATTCTTTTATTGATCTTGATATTCTTAGACGATTAAGGGTTTCCCCAATTATATGAAAAGCTCCATCAATCGTAAAAGTTATATGGATTAAGCCACCTCTTGGTTGGATCAAAGTAAATACAGATGGTGCTGTTAGAGGGTCTCCTGGTTTATCTGGGGCTGGTGGTGTTTTCAGAAACCATGATGGAAGGGTCATCGGTTCTTTTACTGCTCCTTTAGGTGTATGTTTTTCTTTTGAAGCAGAATTGCATGCAATTATCATTGCAATCTCAAAATTACATTTATTCTATCCTTCTTTTTGGATTGAGAGTGATTCTACTTATGTGGTCAATCTTTTACTCAAACGAAGCTTGGATGTGCCATGGAAATTCAGAAAAAAAATGGATAAAATGTCTGCATATTTTAAAAGACATTCAATTTCATGTTTCTCATATCTACAGAGAAGGCAATTCAGTGGCAATTTACTTTCGGTTAAAGCAATTAGTGCAACATCTTTGCAATGGTGGAATTCAATTCACTTATTGTAATAATCTAATAGAGAATGATGCCTTAGGCAAGGAAAGTTATAGATTTGACTAGTCTCAGTTTATACTGAGTTTTGTATTTCCTTTTAAGGACTTTTGTTTGTAATTTTTCTCTTCTTTATTAATAAATTCAGAAATCCAAAATAAATGATGTGGGTGCTAGAGGGGTGCCAACCTAGCTGGGATGTCTTGGTGCACTTCTGATTGAGGATTTCTTTCATAAAAAAAAAAAAAAAAGAAAGAAAATCTTGTAACAAAGTAGTGAGGGCACCAATTTCTAATGGATTAGTTCTTTTATTTTTTTTTAAAAAAGAAAATTACAGTAAATAGTGATTGATTAAAGAAAGAATTTACAATTTTATATTATATTGAATTTTAGTCCTTAATCATTTTTCTATTTAAATTCTTCACCTTTTTTTTATTCGAGTCTTAACATTTTTCAGCGTTTATAAATTAGAACTTTTATTAATATCATTGCCTTTTCTATCTATATTTAATACATAGTATCATTTAATTTGTTTAAATAATTAACTAAACTTAAGATATAATTTAATATATGATCGTTGAATTTTCACGAGAAACCACTCTGATCAAAAGAATTTCTTTTTAGTCTAAAATTATCCTCTCAAATGAAAAGAATCAAGATCCTTAGAATTTTTTTTCCTCCTTTTTTTATGTTTTTTTTTTCTTTTTTCGTTTTTCACCTTATCATATATCTAATTAATTACACGAGCGCCTGGGAAGTTTACACCTTTCATGCATGCTTTTCCCTCATTTTAGCATTAGTTTTAGTGTTTTACGATTATGTCGTTTACCTCTTTGCGTCTCAAGACTAAAGTATTATGAGCTAGTTATTGCTGTTAATTTTTCTTTTGTTACATTCAACTGGATTTATGGTAAAATTTTGATCTTTATAACCGATTAATAAAATAGGTTTATAGATGTTTTACATTTTTATTCCTTTTTAATTTTTTTTATTATTTTAGTTAAAGTTATATATTTGATTATGTTATTTATTTAAGCCAATTATTTGAATAAGTTAGATACCACCGCATGAAGCCATCTGCACAAGTGGATTTTAGGGTTTCTGCTCCGGTTTATCGAGGGTGTCAGTCATCATTGTGGTTTGCTCTCGTCACTCTAGCATTTTTTTTAATTTTTTTTTTCATTTTTAGTGTTTTCTTTTTCTTTTTTTTTTTGTTTTAAAATTTCTAATTTGTAACAACATGTTTGATATGAAGGAATGGACTAAAATAGAATCATGATTTCAGATTCTATTCCTTTTCCCCATGTTTGAAGCCTTATTAGAAGTAAAATCGCATTTCCTTAGAGTCGATGATTCTAGCTTCAAGAGAGAATTTGATTTCGCCTTTGAAAAAGTAGAATCATGATTTTCTTTTCTTCATGCATTAATGATCATCGATTTAATTACCTTTTATCCATATAAAATTATTATTTTATTGTTGTTAAGGATATTTTTGACAAATTCTATTATATACACATTCCTTTCCATTCCAATGTGTATAATGGTAATCACAATGTACACAATGAGATAATTCAAATATTAAATTGACTAATTTAAAATATAAGTATTGATTTGATACACAATGTACCAAATTCGATATTAAAAAAAAAAAAAAAAAAACTCAAACCAAGAAGTAATCAAACATTGTATTTTTCCCTTTAGAAATATCAATCTCCAACTAGGGTTGTAAATGAGTCGAGCCGAGTCGAGTCGAGCTTTTAAGGGCTCAAGTTCAACTCATTTAAAACTTAGTAAGCTCAAGCTTGAGCCAAGCTTTTTATCGAGCCTGAAATTGAAGCTCGAGCTCAATTCATTTATGGAATGAGCTTGAGCTTAGTTCATTTATAGAATGAGCTCGAGCCGAACTGAGCTTTTATCGAGTTTGAAATTTATGTTTGAGCTCAACTCATTTAGATAGCTTGTTTTCATTTTTTTTCTTTTGAATGTTTTATATTATTTGTCAAGCTTATGTATCGGCTGATTGTATTTGTTCCGTCGCCACCCCTACTAACAAGTAACAACGCTATCATCCCCATTAGAATACTACCACCTAAAAGCAGTAGTATATGTATATGTATATGTATATGATAAACAGGCCAGAACAGCCCATTCAAAGACCATCCAAGTCCAGTCGAGTCCAATATTTCAAGTTCCCGCACGAGTTCACAGTCCACATTGCAGTTAGTGGCGAAGTATTAATTACACGTGTTTGTTTTATTAAAATTTTGTTTTTCCCCAGCACATGCTGGTTTTATTACTCCTTACGAAGGATTTTTGCTGATGCAAGCTGTATGTATGCATTTAATATAAATAATAAACAGGTTCATGTGTTCAATAGTATATAAATTTTGGCAAAGTATATAATTAGTATCTAAACTTTTTAAGTCGAGCCATTTATAGTATTAGGAGAAATTTTTGCGTATATTGACCATATTTTTGTTGACTAACATTATTATTCGATGTGACATTTCTATTAGCATACAAGAAATTTTTTTTCAAATATTAAATTTATGAATTTTAAAACTTTGGTAGTTAATTATATTGTAATAGCCATGAATTTCCAATATCATGTTATATATGAGTGTTAATAGTTTTGCATATTAGAATAAATAAATAGCAAGTGTTATATAGATTAAGTAGCATAACTTAACGCATGTGTTTTAGGAGTGTAAAATATATGTGTTTGTATTAGTATAATAAGTGCTTAATATTAATATATAGGTATATATGTTTTTGTGTTATTAAGAATTATGTTTAGTAATGTGGTTGGATGAATGATGAAGTGAGTTAAATTTCATTTAATGCATACTGCATGTATGTGTGAGTATCATGGCGGATTTTTGAACCAAAAACAAGCCCAAAGGCTTGTTTCAATTCAAACCAATGAAGCCCACATAAAGCCCAACTTTATTTTATAAGTTTTGTCAAATTCCAATTGGAGTAAAGTCAAAAATCGCCATGAAATTTCTGCACATCAATATAGCTTAAAGGCTTCCATCTATCTTGCTTTGGAAATAATTTTTAAAATGTACACCGGCTATTGGAGATTCAAGGCCGCTAGCGTTGAAGCCGATATACATTAAAAATTGCTCTCAAAAATTAATTTTTAAAAAGAAGGCTGGCTAGATCTAATAGTACACCGCCGGTGTAGAGTGCTAGCATATCTTCCCTGCAACTTTTCATATATAAACTTCTCTTGTTGTATCATTTGGAATGAGAAACCCTAGGCATGATTTTCTTTGATATTTCTCCATAGCTCCTTGATAGATTAGGGTTTAGAATACTAAAGTAGTCACCCTTTTAATTTGATATCGAATTCTACACCGGATTCAAGTGAGAAACAACATTTGTGTTTGGATTTCAAGAACAGGATTCCATCAACGGTATTTGAACTTTTTGATTTGTAATAGTTTGGTACTTGAAAAAAGTTTTGCGACAAGACAAAGGTACTTGAAATTTTTTACATTTTCACGAAGGTATGGCCGATTTTTGACCATTTCTCCAATTAAATTGTTCATGTAGAAAGCGAAAATGATTAAATTTTTTACAACTTGGGCATTTATTCGATTATTTTTATTTTTTTATTTCCTTTGTCTCTCTCCTCCTGTTCCTTCCCAAACAAATGAAAAAAAAAAAAAAAACCTTAACCAACTCATACTAATTTAGCCACCTTCACCACCATCCACCATGACCACTTACCTCCACAGCCCCCTTCAACATCTATCCCCAACAACCACACATAACCGCTAACCTCAATCTCTCTCTAGAATTCCTCTCGAGCTCCCTCAATCTCTCTCTCTAAAATCAGTGGTTGCCTCTCTCTCTCTCTCTCCCCTCTTACCGACCATTTCCCTCTCTCTCTTCCTCTTTTCTCTACCTTTCCCTTTCTATTTACTCAAAGAAGCACCACCTTCAACAACGTCGTACCACCAACATTATTAAATCTTAACCCACACCCCTCCAACTTTCACATCTAGTCACCTTATTTTATTAAACACCATACCCTTAAGATCTCTGCATAGACTCAAAATAAACCCCTTCGGATAGACTACTACCTATCACTCCACCATAGTCACTTACCCATTGTCTCCAAACACCTATCGAAGCACCTGCAACCATCGGCAAGCTACAGCTCGAATGCAATAACATAATGCCAACTTCTATGACCCATTCACATTAAAGACCAATTTTTCCCAAAATCAGTGCTACGTCACATCGCCTTTGATGGTGTTACTCGAATCAACTCAAATCAAGGTTTGAAAAGTGAATAAAAGATTAAAAAAGAAAAAAAAAAAGAAGAAAGGAAAGGAAAAAAAAAAAAGCAAGGTAATGCTAATCGATGTGCTTTGACTTGATATAAGTTGGTCTTTTCATGTAAAGGATCCCATTCCCATCTATGTGTAAATTTTCATTTACCTATACAACAAAGGAAGGCCATGGTCTTGTAAGGGACCTTTTGTTATTGTTTGAATATAAGTATCAATTTTGAGATTGCAATAATGTGAGAAATTCTGCCTCTCTTATTCTTTTGTTTCTATGTGTGTGAGTTTAGCAAAATTAATGTCTAAATGATATAAAATGTTGTTTTGTTAAAATCAACATGGTATCATAGCTACGTTCATTCTTGGAGAAGATACCTCCCAAACGACCTGGCAATCAACGTTGTGCTGCATTGAATGAGACCTATGGTCATGATGACCTAGATTGATGGATCAACAAATCGTCGAAGAATGAGTGGATACAGTCTTCGAGCGTCGATTAATGGGATGATGGATCAGCTCACTAAAAGGATGGTAGCGATGATGGGGAATCAGCGTAATGTTACACCAATCACAGAGAAAACCCTAATCCTATGCCTAGTGTGGGTGAGACAGAGGATGATTCCTCTCCATTGAGGAGGACGAGCAATATGAGGAACCTTCGCGTAAGTGTGGTAGGCCACGTGTGGTGGAAGACCAGAGATGTTGGGAGTTAGATATAAGAATAGAGATTCCTAAATTTCATGGCACTTTGAAGCCAGAGGAGTTTCTGGATTGGTTGGCCACTGTAGAGGGGATTCTAGAGTTCAAAGGTATTCTTGAGAATAAGAGGGTGCAGTTAGTGGCGACCCGACTTCATGATAGGGCCATAGCATGGTGATAGCAAACAAAATGGAACCGTGCAAGTAATGAAGTTGCTAGTGGTAGTAAGAATAAGCACATATGGTGGGGATGATTGAAGAAGAAACTCTATTTTGAGTTACTTGGTGAGAAGTGCACTAGGAGATTTTATACAATGTTGATTTAAGGGAGGCAATGTTAGTAAAAAGATTAACATCAATAGAAACTGCAAGTATTTATAATTGTTATTATATTAATAGTATTTATGTTTGTAATTGACAGTTTATTAAGGTATTTAAGTTATGTTTTAATGAGTAATTAATAGGCTTTAAGTTTTCATTTATTAATTAGTCTTTTTAGTTACATATAATGGTCTTATATACGGACATTTTGTTATTGTTTGAATATAAGTATCAATTTTGAGATTGCAATAATGTGTGAAGCTTTGCCTCTCTTATTCTTTTGTTTTTATGTGTGTAAGTTTAGCAAAACTAATGTCTAAATGATATCAAATGTTGTTTTGTTAAAATCAATAGTTTAGCTAGCTTTTTCCGGCCGTAAAGATACCTTTTTTAAATTTTTTCTAACAAATCATTTATCAAGAAATAGATAAAAAAAAGTTGGCAGATCTCATGAAAAGATCAAATATAGATACAAATCGGATATATTTACATATATCATTTTGATACAGATACAGATACATATGAAAAACAGACTATCCAAATACACCTTAAATATCGTCACAAGGTCTTATTTGTAAGGTTAACACTTTTCATTCTGGTCTATAAATTATAGAAAAAAGATATTTTATTACAGATTCAATTGTGTTTGTAAAGTTTATAGCTATTTTCCCTTTATTTATTTATTTATTTACTAACTACTCTATTTATTCATAGTAAGAGTTAAGGGATATATGGTGGTGGGTTTTTTAAGATCTGTTTTATCATTATTTTTAGAAGAGGAGAAGAAGGGAAGAGAAAGAGGAGAGAGAAAGAAGAAGAACCAGCTATAGAAAAGAAGAAGAAGAAGAGAAAGATAGAGAGAGAAGTAAAAAGAAAAAAAAGAAAAAAACTAAACATCTCGTTAGTAGAGAGAAGACATTTTTTTTTAAATTCAGCTTCGTTCTATTGGTAACTAGTAATACTTAAGAAAAACAAATTATGCCTAGAAATGATTTCTTTTTCAAAACTTAAAGTCTAAATCATGAACAACAAAAAATATAAACAACAACGATAAAGGGTTAGGGAAAGCAAAGTTTACACTTTGATTATAATGTGGAGTTTGGTTTGGCCCCTAATCTTCACGATTCACAACAATTGCCTCTCTCAATAGAGGACTTCACCACTTCATTTAACACAAAAAAATTACCTTAATTGAGGACCATGACCCATCATCAATACAAATTCTTGACTTAAGTCTTTACAATCTCAAGCACTATACACTCAACTCAAGGCTTCACTTAAAACACTCAAATAAGTATAATGCCTTTACAATTTGATAACAATTACAAAACAAAGGGCATTATATCTCTCTCTTTCAAACCAATACAAATTGAAAATAAATTTTTTGAGAGTGTTTACAAGATTTTGTATGCAAGAACTAAGCTCAATCAACCCATAAAAAGTCTTTAAGAACTTTTATCTATAAGTTCTCAAAACAAACCAGTCATTACCCCTCAAAACAACCACCAATGGTCGAATTGAAAAATATACAATGGCTATTTTTTACTTACTGGCTCACTGGTTTAAAGCCATAGCGGTTAGCTGGTGCAAATGTTGCACCCTTAGACATTGTCAGGGTTCAAACTGTTTTTTGAACAACTTGTATCAACAAGCTGGTATACTCCCTAATAGCTTCGATATGCTTTCGTATTTCGACCATATCTTTCTCATGCGGACTCTGATTAAGGAGATTCAATATGCTACATAATGCTTAGAGAGATGTTTACAACCTTTATGTTTTAAAGCTTTAAGAGATTCCATAGGAATCAAGGTCTAAAATGTGCATGAAACAACTTGCAAAAACAGAGCACAACAAAAACACAAAATACATACATATATAAATATATATATTATAAGCATTTTGTTCATTCAAAAAGTTTGACTAATTAATTATAACTTAACACAATTGAATGGTTAATTGTGCAACTAATCTCCTCCGCAAGAACACACAAGTTCAACAATCTTTCCCCTTTTATATGAGCATAATCATGCACAATTAACTCTCCCATAATTTAACACTCCTCAATAAAACATCTGGGTTTTGAAAAGTTTTCTCAACTAAGTTCAAAAACTTGATGTTCAATTCAAGAGAATTGCAAGTTACACTTAATGGCCAAATAAGCACATATACACTATTCATGCATATTAATTATGCATTGAACATTTTTACCCCTCTAGACTCATAAAAAGGTAAACTCAATACATACTATAAAAGGAGAAAAACACAAGCAACATGCAAGTTCTTAAAGGAGTTTCAAACATATTTGAGCCACTCAAACACATATCATAAATTTGTGCATGTTTTTCTCAAGAAGAGCATGATATGTTTCTCAAAGGTGCACAAATTTGTCCAAAAAGCTTTTGAAATATTTTCAAACAGTCAAACAAGTCTAAAAAGCAATGTTAATATGTCTAAACATTGTTTATGCACCAAAGGCATGAAAATTCATTTTCATGCATTCAAAACCCAATTTTTAGCTCATTTTAATTTCTGAAGCATGGACCAAACTACATGTCATCAAAGAATTCGTGTTTAAGCACATCCAACACTTCATGCAAGTTTAGATATGCATATATAAATATGTTGGAACTGAACAAACTCACATAATTTCACACATTATAAATTTGTGCACATTTCAGGCTTCAAAAGTATGAATTTCTCTTAAGAGTAAATTTTTCCAAAAATATTTTCATTGAAATTTGAACCTTGTTTAAATCTAATAAACATGACAAAACATGATTTAAGCATAAAAAACATGAAATCCAATTTTGTGCATGTCAAATCCAATTTTAACATATTTTATCTCTAAACATGCACGAAAGTCATATTGATATCAAGAATTGTATTTTAATTACACCAACATCACATTCAAAACTTCCAAGAGCATCAAACACAAAAGTCGCATAAGTTAGGATTAAACCTCATTTTCACCCTTAAGAACCCTTTTTGGTATCTATAAAAATGTAATTATCACTTTAGTACCCATTTTTACTAGTCCTTCTTGGTTAGTTAAAGCAAGTATTTCCCTTCTTGGCACTAAAAAAACTTACTTGTGCGACCCAAATGGATGACTTTCCTTATTGCATAATTGTGTGCAATATGGACAGGTTTACCACAATAGTTGCACATCCCATAAGCAGCTCTCACAACCGAGTCTTATAGGTAGATATTTTAAAATATTTTTCTTTAGGTAGATTTATTTCTCATTATAATATGCGTACATTTTATTTTTTTCATACATAAAATATGAGTTACCTTGAAATTATACAAAAAAAAAATCCTATTTTCATAAAATTAGCCAAACATTTAAAAACATACTACTTTTCAAGAAAACATTTTCATGGAAAAATATTTTCATTAACAAATACTTTTCCATAAAACAAACCGGGCCATAATTTTGAAATTGTTATTCACTTGTGAAAATAATGGGTTTTTTTTTTTTTATAATTGGATGATTTCAGAAGAAACTATGTAAAATGGTAGATATTAATGGATTTTAATTTTGTAAAAGATAAATTTGAAGTCTTGCATTTTATTGCAAATTTGGAAACTATGCAGTTTTTAGTTTGTATAATGATTTTGTCAGCTTGTTAGTATGATAAGTATTATTCATTTCATTTGAGAAATTCCAAAGAAGTGTAGTGTAATCAACTTTTAGACTTCATTTACTTGATGGGTAAAATATAAGGGGAATTGAATGCAATTAAATAAGAATGTAATAGAGGCGTAATAACTGTTACAATGTTTACTTGATATAAAAAATAAAACATATAATTACTGAAGTTAAAGTAAAGTATTTATAATGCCTTTTGTCTTTATTACATAAAGATGAAATTTATATGGGTGATATTTTGAACCCAATGTTATTTATGATAAAGCTTGAATATAAACATTGATTGAAAATTCATATAGGGACATAATTATTATTCATTATTTTATTTAATAGCAATTCATTATGAAATATTATTATTCCTTCCAATTAACAATGTAATAGTGACCTTACATATAATAAGAAGGAAGAATAGCTATTCCCCAAATAAATTTTTTATTAGTTAATTTATGGATGAATTTGCATTCCTGAAGGTTTTTAAGGGAAGATTTGCATGTTTTTATTAGTATTAAACTAGCTCGAATATATTATATATTGAAATTATGAAGATAATTTAGCTGCAATTTTATGAGTTGTTATGAAACCAAGTAAGACTAAAGATTCTGGTTTAAAGAGATATATGTTAAATTTTATCCAATAAGTTATCTATAAGTTTAATTTGTAAACGTAGGGCTGCTTTTTGGTTAATTATGGGTAAAATGATCATGCATTTTAAGCTTGTTCATATTTTTCAACGTTGAATTCCTAAAATGTGCGAGTCATTAGCTTGCGTTGAGTATGTTCCTACCTTTGTATACGTCGCCCATCAGTCCTACTGATTGAGTGGACCACTGAAATGTTTGAATTATGGTGATGAGGGACTGATAATGGCTTATGAAATTAGTTATAATTTATTTGATGGTACTCGCTACTCATGTAGCTATAGTAATTCTAAAGGTGATGCGTGCAACAAACCCTGACTTTTGGAAGGAATGTATTTATTAGATAAAAGGTTAATATGGGATGAAGAACTTAGGAAAATGTGATGCTTGGTATGAATTATAGAATCACGTGAAGCATTGAGTCTTTGAACACAATTTATGCCTGAAGCCATAGCTGAGGGCATGCCTGCTTGGATGCTTGAAATATGTTGATATAGATTGGTTTAGCAATATCACCAAGTTTGTTTTTACTCAAGATATGTGTTGAGTTGATGGGCGAAAAGTGAAATTGGATGACCTATTGTAAATGGACCTCAAATTATATAAGTATCATTGTTTATTTGGGCTTAACTCTAGGGTAAGTAACAAGGCTTGAAGAATCTAGTCTTCATAAGAATGATAGAGAAAGATCTAGCATGGTAGGCCTGGAATAAGGCCCGTTGGATTGTCCCGTTTGTCATCTAACCTTTTTTATTATGGTTTATGCATTAAATGAGACCATCTTGGCCATTAACGACCCATATATCCTTAGATATAGAGCAGATGGTGCTCAACTTGATTAATATTTAGATATTGTTTAGGGACTATCATACTACACACGACGAAGGAAACCATAAGATTAGCATGGTTAACTTTTTGTTTAAACTAATTCATCCTTTCTAGATTTGTTTTGTATACTCTCTTCCTTTTTATCTTACTGATTCATTTATTAGAGTAACTGCACCTAAGGCCGTAAACAAGTCGAGTCAAGATGATACAATATCAAGTTCAAAGTTGAATTGAATGAAAAGACTTAAAACTCGAACTAGACTCGAACTCAATTAAGCTTTAATTGTTAAGCTTGAAATCAACTCCAATTGTTACTCGATGATCTTTATTTTGACTCAATTAAACTCGGTTATTCTTATAAACATTAATTATATTAAAAAATAAGTTGAAAATTATGAATTGAATAGTGTTTTTAGTTGACATGGTATTAAAATATAATAAATGTAACCATTGATATAAAGAAATAAAAAAAAGTAAGGAATGAAAATAGTTTTTGAAAAAAAAAAAACATAAGTTTTATATATATTTTTTTAATGTAAAAAGCTTGATTAGATTCACAAACTACTCGAATCAAGTATTTTAAAGCTCAAACTTGAACTTAATAGTAACTCGAGAAGCTTGATCTTAAGGTCAACTTGATTGTAGCCTGTTCGAATTTGAGCTATCATTGACTTGCACTTGTGCAAGATCCTTACAATTGTTTCGTAGACTTACAGTCGTGCACGATCTTTATTCATTCGAGCTCTGTACCGATAGGAAGCACCAAGAACACTACTCTTAATTTTCTTATGAAAAGCTTACAGCGACACCTATTAGAAAGAGACTAAAAATTGTAGTATTTGTTTGAATTTAAAAAACTTGTCACCCCTTAAAAGTTTCGACAGCATTAACTTTCCTTTTTAATGCAATATTGTATCATTCTTTGTATTGACACGCAGAATTTCAAGTCAACATGTCCTTGTAACGTATAATATTTGCAATGTCTCTATAATTTTGCTAAAATGAAATTAAAAAAGGTTATCTAGCATATCATCTAATCGTTTATTAAATAATCTTAAAAGTTGTAGATGTACAAATCTGATTACAAAGGCCTTGAGCCTAATTCTTATTTGGATTTAACTCTTTGGGCTAATGTGACAGGGCTTAAAGAGTTAGGCCCAATCCAATTGGGATGATCATGGGAGTTTTGGCATGGTAGGCTTGGAGTAGGGCCCGTTGGAATCGACCTACCCAATTCCAACCTTTCTCAAGTTGGTTCACACACATTGTAAATGAAGGCTTTGATGGGCCTGGGTCCATAAGGGAGCCCATATTCATATCCATAATGAGGGGACTCATCCTAGCCGTTAGTCGTCGATCTCATCTGACGGACGACATCAACGGCTAAATTCTCTATAAATACCTTAGTCCTTACCTCATTTGGACAAGGTGGAATCTTGGACAAACACCGTTGTGCTGCCGGATTTCCATTTTTGTGAATCGATTACTTGACTCACTCAAGAACGCACACGATATTCGTGGTACTTAGTGAGGTTGATGCTCAATAGCTCCCTCACTTGTCACACGTGTGTTAGAGCCTATTGAGATTGCCTACTCATCCTCCCTACACGATACTCTCTTGATCATCCTATCACATGTTGTTTCTCTAGGTCACGTGTAGCGCGATAGTCACACGACACGCACGTGATCGTTGCACCCGGATTCATACCCACACATTTTTGGCGACTCCACTGGGGAAAGGGAAATCAACACTTGTGATGGCACCTCCAAGAAAGAGACCTACTGATCCCACTGAGGGTACGACTCAAGAACTTAATGTTAATCCCGAGACTACTGAACATGACATGCCAGCACTTGAGGATGTGAACCAACCTACTAGTGCTCAAATCGACAATGCTGCGATCTTGCGTGCTGTGCAAGAAAATACCAAGTAAGTCAATCAATCAATGCAAGAGTCTGCAAGACAGTTGCAACAATTCATGACAATATTTACTCAGTACCTACCTGGAATAGCCGCTATTGCTGCCACGCAACAAGGTGCGACTTCGTCGACCCCTGTTGTTGTTGCGCAACAACGCGCTTCTCAGGCACCTCAAGTTGCTCCACCTGCTAATCCTACTCCTATTCCTGAACAAGATCCTGCCAGAGTTGGAGAGCAAATCCCTCCATTAGAGCCTGTAATCACGCAACCGCTTGCACCTCAGGTAATGAATACTGGGAATTCAGCTTGGACCACCATAATATCACATCAGCATTTCGACCACTCATGCAACAAATTCAAACAAAAAAGAGAGAGAGAGAGAGAAACCGAAACATCCAAGAACTATATAAGATTGGAACAGCAAGCTAAAGAGGAACTCTGCTTAGCAAAATACACTGTGTGCTATATCACCTTGGTTAGACAGTCCTGGTCACGATGGGAGATCGAAAAAGACGAATTACTCGCGAAGATAAAAGTAGCTGTCATTGTACAACATCAAGGGGATTAGATTTTAAATGCACAACAAATGATAAGAATAAAGGAAAAACTCAATGAAAACTGAATGAAAGCTCAAAGATTATCGCAACTGGATGTTTATCAAGCGACTGAGCTTCGGGTATCTTGAGTCGAGTCGTGTTTTTCCCAAGATAGAGACAATGACAAAGTCAAGATTTAACATAAAAAAGGGGGATGTAATGAAGAAGAAAGCAGATGCAAAGAATAAAAGAAAAAGTTCTAGTTCTCAAAAAATGACAAAGAGAAAAAATATAACAGCGAAAGATATTCAAACATGGTTTAAGATGTTCATGCTCCTGGAGCTTGACGTTGTGTGTAGCTAGAGGCTGCTGAGTTATTAGTGTGTTGGAGAGCTGCTGCTATGTCCTGTCTTATATTCGGCCACTATATGGTTGTATCAAACTGCTGTGCAGGGGCTGTTCTGGTGTACTACAACTCAACTGTTGTGGTTGCTTGAATTGGTAGATGGAGTCCTGGGTTCTGGATTGGCACATTGGATCAGTCCGATACTCTCTTTCCATTCAAGGGTGCTCCAAACCTGCTGTTGTCTCTACTATTGAGCACTTGTAATTGTCTGTTCGACATGTGAGATTGAAGCTTGCTGCTGTGTTGTGCTTTGTTCGGTTCTGTTTTGTCCCATGTCACAAAACCATGTCTCATCCATCTATCATCTCCAAAACTCTAGCAAGATTCAAGAACGTGTTGGAGAATTACCAAAAGAAGAAGGATGTTTTCATCTTCGTCTTTTGTTGAATTACGTGCAAAATCCCATTCAAGAACCATGGCAAAGAGTCCCATCTATTCTTGCTACTTTTGCAGCAGAGTCATCTCTCATATTGTTGGATTCTTCACATGAGCATTATGTAACTTTGAGTAAGCATTTGATGCGTACATCCAAGATGAATATGAAGATGATACCACTATTTCAAGATTTCCTATGGAGTAGCTCTACTAATTTCCAAAGCGAGAGAATGTGGATGCTTCGACTAATATATGTAGGGCTTAACTTAGATGATGATGTCCAGATATACATCAAGTGTTGTGTCTTTGAAAATTTGTTGAGTTTCTACACTTCTCCTCTTTCTGATGATGAGTCGAAGGAACTGATTCTTCAGACAATAAAGAAGTCAGCAAATTTGCATAAGATAGCTCGGCATTTGGTGGAGAACTGTGGTCTGTTGTCTTGGATATCATCTAGTATCATGGCAGTAAGCGAAAAGCAATTTGCAGATGAAAGTGGTCTCTGTAGTGCTCAGTTGATTG
Source organism: Combretum micranthum (assembly GCA_024138025.1). NCBI lineage: Eukaryota > Viridiplantae > Streptophyta > Magnoliopsida > Myrtales > Combretaceae > Combretum > Combretum micranthum. Next base: position 2,900,123 of record JAMXBD010000023.1, on the reverse strand, counting down.
TAATGTTAGAGATTGTCAGTGAGGTTATTTTGTCCAGAAACATCTCTGAGTGGTTGCTGAAGAATGCCCTTAAGCAGCTGGCGGAAATATCATCTTGTCTTTACAAGTTTTTACTGAGCGGTTCAACAATCATATGCCAAAATGTTTTGGTGATTGATTTGATCTTGAAGATGCTGATATCCACACATAATATATCATTAAGGAGGAAGATATATCAGCCACATTTTACCATTGCAATCGATGGATTATTTCATGTTTATGAAGCTGTTAATTTGAGTGGAAGTAGCAATTTGATTCCAAATCTGGAACTTGGGCTTAGAGCAATACTAATGAGTTCACCTCCTACACACATAGTTAGCATGGATCCAAGGAAGCTTTCTAATTTTGTCATGTGAGCAATACCTGCTGCTCTCACATCAGACTCTTCAGGAAAGTACAATAACGGATCAATTTCTTTTGAAGAAACATCCGAAGATTCTTTGACATCAAAACTTCTTCACTGGCTTACTGCATCTGTGATACGTGGGAAAATCTTTCACAAACATTTGCTACAACTGCTTTGACAGGAATATCTCTCAAGAGAATTCAATTATTCTACAACAAGCTGAGTATCATCGAAGATTCCATAAAACGCAAGTAAAATCGACTTACCAAGAAGGATCATTTATATGGAGTACAAGTGAGAGATGAATTCATATACAAAGGAAGCATGCCAATACACCATTTTTTTCAGGATAGTATAATTTCAATGTGAAGACGATATGCTCATCAAATGGTACTACAGGAATATCTCTCGAAAGAATTCAATTATTTGACGATGTTGCACCAGATTCCTACATTGCAAGCCATTATGAAATTAACACACCAAGCAGCAGTGCAGCTAAGTTATAGCGCACATGCGCTGGATGAGACTTTTGTCATTCGAAAGGGCTTAGTTAATGCTCAAATCCTTCCGATATGGCTCGAAAGACTTTGGTCAGGGGAAAATGTAGATGTACAAATCTGATTACAAAGGCCTTGAGCCTAATTCTTATTTGGATTTAACTCTTTGGCCTAATGTGACAGGGCTTAAAGAGTTAGGCCCAATCCAATTGGGATGATCATGGGAGTTTTGGCATGGTAGGCTTGGAGTAGGGCCCGTTGGAATCGACCTACCCAATTCCAACCTTTCTCAAGTTGGTTCACACACATTGTAAATGAAGGCTTTGATAGGCCTGGGTCCATAAGGGAGCCCATATTCATATCCATAATGAGGGGACTCATCCTAGCCGTTAGTCGTTGATCTCATCTGACGGACGATATCGACGGCTAAATTCTCTATAAATACCTTAGTCCTTACCTCATTTGGACAAGGTGGAATCTTGGACAAACACCGTTGTGCTGCTGGATTTCCATTTTTGTGAATCGATTACTTGACTCACTCAAGAACGCACACGATATTCGTGGTACTTAGTGAGGTTGATGCTCAATAGCTCCCTCACCTGTCACACGTGTGTTAGAGCCTATTGAGATTGCCTACTCATCCTCCCTACACGATACTCTCTTGATCATCCTATCACATGTTGTTTCTCTAGGTCACGTGTAGCGCGATAGTCACACGGCACGCACGTGATCGTTGCACCCGGATTCATACCCACACAAAAGTTAATGTTATAGATATGATATTAGGTCCATCATGGACGTGTAGATAAAACCCGATTAGCATATCATCTAATCGTTTACTAATCCGGGAGTAGGGATAGCAGTGCTGATAGGTTGTATTTTGGCTTGCACTATTTTCCTTTGGAATTTGAAGGTTTCAGTTTTGTAAGAGAACTTGTTTGCAATTAATGAAATATTTTGAATTCACCGCGCGCGCGCGCAGGGACGGGGGGAGGGGGTGGTGGGTCGGTGGTGTTAGGGAAAGGATAAAAATTAGTCTCAGGATTATTAAGAAATGAGATTTTCCTTTGAATTAATGGCACATTAAATAATGTGACTGGGAAATAATTTTTCTAAATTATTTAAAATTTTCAACATCATTTATTGATAAGATTTTTTTTATAATTTATGTATATATTTTTTATTTTTTAGTCCATTATAGGCCCTTGGATTTCAAAGTTTAGGTAGATCAATTTTTAAATTTAAGTAATTAATTGCATATTTTGTCGAAGTTCAAGTATTATTTGTAATATTAACCCTTGAGTTTAAGAGATTTTATTTGTTGTATAATTAAAATAATTAATTGGTATGTCAAATATTTTATCACATGAGAAAGGATATGAAAGATTTATCTATGGAAAAATGATTTGTTTGGCATTCTAGAAGATATCTTATAGAGATGAAGATCTATTTAGATTGGCTGATTTCAATATAACTGAATCATCAAGAACACCATCCTTAAATGGTAGCAGGTTTTAAACCATGTTTGTAGACATTTTTATTAGGATGATGTGGATATATTTCTTAAAGTAAAAGTCAGAAACCTTTTCCACTTTCTTAAGTTTAAAGCAATAACTGAAAGGCAAAAATCATCCTATAGTGGATCAACTTTTAAATTTAAGTAATTATCCTATAGTGGAGATTCCTTGAAGCATGCTAAGGGACAACTAACAGCATGACATACTCTACAATAAAATGGTGTTACAAAATGCAAAAATCATCCTATAGTGGAGATTCCTTGAAGCATGCTAATGAAGAAAGGCCTTTGAAATAGCTATTAGGTTGAAGCAGTCAAATTGTGGTTAATATATTACATAGATCCCCTATAAAAGTAGCGCTTAGTAAAACTCCTTGCCAAGCCTAGTGTAAATGGAATTCTCAAGTTAATAATTTGAAGATAGTCACAACTGTTAGAATATTTTTTTTTCTTTGCAAAAGAGAAATATGTTTGATGAAAAAGAAGAAAATTATATTTTCATTGATTTAAATGATGAATTAAAAGGATATCATTTTTTTAATCTAAAGAAAAATGAGTTGATTATTTAAAGAGATGTCATATTTGATGAAGATAGAGCATGGGACTAGAAAGGGAAAGCTTTAGCCATTCAAAGAATTCAAAGTATAAGTCAAAGTTCGTTAGATGCTATATAGTACATTAGTGAGACACGACTTTCATCAAAGGTCAAAAAGTCTAACTAGCAACGTATGTTTTTTTGCATGATATTTATGAATTTTGTTAATTTTTATTTTTTACTTGTGAACCATGAAAGTATTAAGAAGTTTTAAAGGAAGAACTATGAATAACAGCTAAAGATAATGAAATGACAATTATTAAGAAGAATCATACGTTGGAGTTTGCTACCTTTCTAGGCAAATAAAGAGGTTACTGGATTAAAATTAGTTTGGAAGACCAAGTATAAGAAAGATGGTCTAATCTAAAAGCATAAAGCTTGTTTCTAGCAAAGGAAATTCGCAAAATATATTAACTATTGCTATGACAACGAATACAATATTTTGTGGACAAAGAAAGTATGTTGAAGTACGACAACACGATGTAAGGAACCTAGTTAAAGAAGGTACGATCTAACTTGAATTTATCAATATGAATGAGCAACTCGGAGATATACTTACTAATTGAGGTTGTGACAACAAAAAAATTTACCAATTTAGAAGAAGTAAAAAATTGCAAAATAAGAGATGTAATCCACAAGTTTGTCCTTAGCTTAAGTTTAGAATTCAGGAAGTTAAAATTTCATAGAAATAAAATACACTAAAGATAACAATACATGACATGGGTAAAATTTTACTAACATAGTTATGCAATCCTAAAGCATGTGAACCATTAAAATATGTTGGGTAATTAATGATAAATTAGAAATAAATTGCATGAATATAAGACAATAAATATTCATAGAAAATTTTATTTTTATGAATTTTAGAATCTAAACTATATCTTTAATCTATTTTTTGAAATAAGTAATGATTTGTTTGTATATTTATTAATATCTATCATATATTATAGTTTGTTTGTCTTTTATATGTTAAAGACTTTAATTTTCATTACTTGCCCTTAGATCTCTTTCAAAACTACCTATAAGGTCTTGTAAGGTATGTTTTACCGTAAGAATCAGGACAAGGGTAGACTTGTCCACTTCTCATAAAGTTTTTTGCATGAAATGCTAAGGTTAACATTTTGTAAAATCAAGTTGATCTTACTTTCTGACTTGTGGAAGAAGCAGTTGTAATTTTGAAAAATTGCATTAGTTGGACCTCTTTATCACCACAAAATAAACACAAAAGGTATTAAATTCTACTATACTAGTATAATTTAGTATAATGAATACAAAATACCTTTTATCAGATATAAAACTAGATAAACACAAGCTTCTTTTGCTATCACTTTTCTATGAAACCCTCATTTTCATTTCTACCTACGTTTACAATTGAAACACAAATCATTTCTTCAAACCCTCACTCTCAACATAGAAAATCTGTAAAAAATCACATCCTAAACATTTCTTCTGGTATTTTTGAAGAAGAAATAAAGTGATCACACAAAACACAATCATCAAATTACGATAAGTTTTATTCTTAAAGTTACAGCAAGTTATTTTTCTATTAAACACAATAAAAAACTTACGTATTTGACTTTTTAGTAATAAAACACTAAGTTTAACATATTTACTGAATTAACAAAATAAAACTGAACTTACTAAAGGAAGATAATATATGTGCACTTACTTTGTAAATCTGTTTATGTTAGAGTTTTAGTATTTTAGCTAAAAACTTATGAACAAGCATATATATATATATATATATATATATAATATACTTATCAAACTTAGACATGATAGTTCATGAAGTAAAATAGAGTAAAATCCTCTTAAAACTTTAGTATGTATATGAACTTTGGTTAAAAGAAAGGATGACATATTTAAGTTTAACTAGTAAATTTGATAATTATAGTTATGTTAAATCAGTTTTTAGCCTAGCTTTAATCATGGATCTGTCTGAGAAAAAGTTAGTTTATTAAGTGAAGTTGTTGTTTCGACTATAAAGCAAATTGAGACCAAAGTTGCACCTATATTTGTAAATTGTAGTTCAAACTTAAAAAGCACGGGAAAGTTGAAGTTGAGCACAGCTTCAACCATGGTCAAAATCGAGCCCTAGGTTGAACCTATGGTTTTATATGTGACTTTAATACATGATCGCGATTCTTTACCCTATTTAACCATGGCCTGGATCAAACCCATGGTTGGACTTGCAGTTTAAGCTATGACTTTACGTGTGACTACGACTCTTTGCCCTGCCTAACTGCGGTTACAATGGCACTCGCAGTTCACCTTGCGATTCAAAAGAATGACTTTTTCTTAAGATTTCTTAAACCAAAATCTTCAAATTTGCTTTTTTTTTTTTTTTTCAGGGGTGTTGGCCCGCTGACCCCACAAAGGATGCTATCCCCTTTACCCATATCCGTTAACCAACTAGCAAAACCGCCGTATGCGTCGTGCCTTATAATTCCTTAAAAATTTAACTAAACTAAGGAAGCTAAGACACGAGTATAGGACATCTAGTCACTAATAGGAGTTTTTGTTTAGTTACATACTTAATAATGTATTTTATTATTTTATAGGAACTTTAAGCAAGATTCAGATTTCCTTTTGCACTACTATGATGACTAAAAAAGATGCACAGATGAGTAACCTAAATATTCTCACTCTGTTTATGATTGTAATGTAGTGAAATACAATCTTAAATATAACAAAAATTGTTCATATGTATGGGATTGGGAAATAATGCATGTATACTAAAAGTGATAACTAATTGTTTGATGTTGATTGGTTAATGCATATTGATGATTGTTTGGAAATTGGTTGGCCACCGAATCAATTGACTTAAATCTTACTACATCCATAAATAAATCAAATATGCATTACGTGATATCATAATATTGCACTTGTAAGGTATTTACATCACGTATTATTATTTCTACTTTGTGTTAATGTTTTGTTATGTCTGGTTGATCTAGTAAAGGTTACCATTGGGTTACTAGCTCTATAGGAACTAAGTAGGCACTGAAGGACGTTGCCTGACAAGGTTGGTTTCAATTGATAATTATTAGTGGAGATTCTAAGATTTAAGTGAATTTGAGAATATATATATTATGTATATGTATTTACAAATAGTAAATGAATTTGAAAATAATTATTCCTTCCTTAGTTCTTTGGGTCTCTTAGGGATGAAATACTTGAGCTGATCCTTTAGCCCTCAATTCCATGGGTTTGGATTCCATATATCTATACTATGTTTGATGCATATACTTGATTGTTGCATTACATATGTTTACTAAGTAAACCTTTGTGAATGTATCTAATTGTGTTAAGATTTTGTTACTCACTGAGCTTGTTGTGCTCATGGTCCTTTAGATTGTTTGTTTATAGGAGTTAAAAAGGACAGACTAAGACTAAGAAGTTGAAGATAGTGTAGATATCAAAGACGTTTGAATATGGGCTAGAGAAAGAATTTTTTGTATTTGTATTGAAACTTTTGGAAAACTAATGTTGTAATAGTTTGAGTGAATGTAGTGTAGACTTTTGAAAATCTTTTGCAAATAAAGATGTAATGTTGAAGTCTTTTGAAGACAAAAAGTTGTAGGTAATAGATAAGGACTTTTGTAAATTTATTCTTATATCTGACTTATATGTATGCAATATCTCTATTGTTTTAAATAATTTCCGATATTGCTTTAAATGTCCACACTACAATGTGTTCTGATAGTTCCGTGTTCATGTCTTTTTGAAGGTCTAAGATGGAATGAAATGGATGCTTGTAACTTTAGTTTGTTATATATTATATGGATATTACTAGGGTATCCTGTGGAGGTGTGACAAGAGAAAGCAATAAAAATTAAAAACAAAAAAGCAAAAAAATGATGATTTCGAATTTTGAGGTATTGTTGGCTGTCTAAATTTTCCTTCAAAGTGAAGTAACACAAATGCCTTAATACGAAGAATTGGCATGTCAGGTATGTTATATTATCCATGAAGTGATAGCCTTCTGACATGTAATGCACAAGAGTAGTTTTACCATAGCTTACCATTTTTTCCCTTTTTTAGGCGGTAGTTACCATAGCTTACCACTACATGAGCTTTTCTAGACCCAAATATTTTTCGCTATCCATAAGTTGATAAAAGGACATCATGTCATACATTTTGTAATGTTTAATTATTTAGATATGAGACAATCTATTAATAGCCCGTGTTGTATTCTTGTCTTCAATTTTTAGCTCATGTTTTTAACTCTCGGATTCAATATATTTTAATTTGCATTCAGTAGTATGAACATTAAAAAAAAAAAAAAAACACTAAATACCAATATTTCCTAAAATGCAATATCTATACTATTAAAGTAAAACACACACTTTAGTGTTTTTATTGTTTATATCTAATTATTTACTATATTTATTATACATCAAACGTTTCAACTATAAGATTTAATTTAATTGTAACTGTTCATTTCTCATGTGAGTGACCTAGCATTATGGATACTCAAAATCTCAACCCGCATACATTTCCCCCCTCTCTCCCTTTTCACTACAGACAGTGGTTGTCTTTTAACAATTTAGTCCATTTACTTGAAAAACCAAAACAACAAAACTTTGTATTCTCTATGGCTTCCACCTTTCTCCACATTTCTACTAGTAGCATCTTTCTCCACATTTTTACAAACTACCTATTGATACACCTTTCTACCTCCTTGCAAAGGAGATGTAATCTTTTGTTATTGAACTAGCGCCAATTCCCCATGTATGTTGGTGAAAGAGATGACTATAGAAGTGAAGTAGTGATATGCCATGATAAGGGTGGTGTACATAATGTGGAATACAGCCTTGGAATCATTTCAATTGGTGATGCAAATTTGCACTACGCGCAGTGCCCACCGTATAAGTTGATGATTTGGCTTGATTAGCGGTGACCATACACGCAGGCGCTGTCGACCTATGAAGTGCAATTTACTTTCTCTCTTTTTTCAAAGGTTCATATTTATTTGATTTGATATGCAAAATCCCCATTTGTTTCATATTTCCAACTATAGCGAATTAAAAAATAAAACAGCGGGAGAATTCTTCAACGTAATGTCTATGTTGAATATAATTTGGCTTATATTTTAATTGGCTAAGTGAGAAAATTCAATTTTATTGATGTAATTTTCGGAGGATTTTTCAATACCATTGTTATCAACGTTATTTTTTACAATAGTTTTTCAATTGAGTATTTATGTAAATTAATTTTAACAAGTTCCATGTTTACATTTATTTCAATTACTTCTATTAATTAATATATGATTGAATTATATATAGAAGCATGTTATCAATCAATAGATTCTAATCTTTCAATTTGCTCATATCCAACATGATAATAACAATATTATTATACTTTCCATATCAATCTTCTTATAACCAATTGACAGATTGCTATTTTTTTAGAATGTATATAATTTTCATTTTCTATATACATGATATTATAAAATTAATGGTAACAGTTCTTTTGATCAATTTATGAAAGGTTTAATTGCAGACTTTTTTCCCTCATTTCCATCCAATCTATTTTAAAGTTTGAAGATTAAAAGGAAAAAAGAAGAAAAAAAAAAACAAAGAGTGTATCAATACTAAACGGAGAATCTTTGAAGACTAAGTTCCATAACTTACATATTTGATTAATTTATAATTAATAATTATAAATTTTTCAACAACATCGAAATAAAGCAAGGGGAAATTCTTTGGTCTCATTGTTAATTCTGACGGGACCAGTCCCATCACCATCCAACTACTCATGCTATACCCAACTATGATCGAATAACTAAAATAGTTAATATTCCAATTACTATATTTATTTTAACGGCTAAATAGTTTTATATATGTAATATTGTTATATTTCTCAACAACTTTTATTTTTTTTTCTTTTCATATTTATAATCTTTACTCTAACATAATTATTGTAGTTATACATTCTCCTTTTTTACTTATTTAAAAATCCATTCATGCATTATTATAGTTATCTTTTTTAGATCATAAACTATATATAATTTAATTCAATAATTATATTTTATATTAAATATTTTACTATTGTCACGTCCCAATAGTACCTAGTAGTAATACATATAATATGATACAGCCTGATAACCCAGACAATATCAAATACACATATTATTACTAAAACTACTTTGGAAAATGACATGAGTTTAACAAAACATGATCTTTTTGGTTGCGTGATAAGAAATGATGAAAGTAAATAAAATCACAATACCATAATTAAGTTCTACTGTCTGAATAATAACTATTACAAACCATAAAACTTTCTAAGTTATCAGATAATCAAATTGATGTACTAACACCAATTAATACATATAAATAATGAAACTATTTTTCCCTATTTCCAAGACTCTTCCAGCTTTAGAAACATACCGGCTCTAAGCTCCTAGAAGCCACCAACCAAGGCTTAAGTGTCATCCTGTAAAGACTGTAGAAGTGTGAGCATAAATCACGGGCTCAGTGAATAACCAGAACTTATCACAACAAGCAAGTTATTATCAATCATATATAATGCATCAATCAAACACATGAACAATTACAAGCTTGGACAAACCAGAATCCAAACAGGATGGAGATTTACGCCCTCTCATCGGGGTTGAAGGAAAATCGATCTATGAATCACCTACCCAAGAGAAACTAAGTACACAGGAAAACCACAATCCTCACAGTTACTATCTCTTTATGTTAATGATGGTTTAAACACTCATTTCCTGTTTTAAGCCTTAGAAACTCCACTAAGTGTTAGACATTTCACAGCGATATCATGGGCGGCGTCCTTCATTATCAGTTAGTTCCCATGGAACCGATAGAACAAAGATAAACTTGAGTAGAACTACTAGCCTCTTGCCTAGAAAAACCAAGTATTATCAGAGAACTGAAATTCTAACACGTAGTAGGCTATCACATAAACATAATGCAGTATGTGCAAATTATGCTATGCATGTATCATTTCACTTATGATTCCGATAATTTTTAGTCAAGTTATAAGTGTACAAACTTCATTAAGACACTCAACATGCTTCACATACAATAAATTCACAAGTCATTCATTATCACTTTTAGTTAGTAGTATTTGTCAAACAAGTCATTTCAAACAGCAAGCAAAACCCATAAACTATATACACACGAGTTCATCATTATTATCCTTGTATTATAGTGCAACTAAACTACAATAAAAAACAATGTAATAAGTCTAAGTTACTCACCTGCTCATAGTGATCAGTCGTAGTAATCGACTAGGAAATCCTCGACAGTATCAAAATTATCTATTGAGATGAAATATTTATCAATAATATTTATAAATAGAATATCAAATTCCTATGAGTGTCTAAGTATCTTATGTTGGTATTTGATATTATTTCTACGGTTTATAGCGATTTCTTAAAGTATTGATTCTTATAGAAAAGGAATTTCTATTGTTTAATTCTTTTAAGTTTCTTTTGATTGTATATTATTTTAGAGGATTTCATCTAAACCTTCATTCATATCCTAAGTTCAATCATAACTTATAGAAGTATCGATATGTATAATTTCTATGAATTTGTTCATAACACTTTTCTTGTAATGTAGGACTTCTAATCGTGCTTGTAAAGCTTGTTTTATCAAGTTTTATGTTCATATAAGGTCTTAGAAGAATTAGACATGAATTTAGACTAGATTAGATGAAATTTGAGTCTTGTTTTGTCCACTTTATTCCTAAATCCGAATTTACTATTACCATATTTATAATACTTCTAAGTTGTTGTTTTTCTTTGCCAACAATATCTAAACATTTCTAACACATCAACCATCTTTCCACTTGAATTCATCAATGGATTAACAACTTCTTCCAACCACATACTTTCTTTCAATGCACAACAATTCATCCTAAAGTCTATACACAAGTATACAAAGATAGTTTATAGTTTAGAACTTACCTTGGCTTGGAATGGAAAAAGAATTTTCAACTCCCTTTCTAAGCAAGATTCAAACCTATATCAAAGGTTAGATGATGAGTTCCTAACTAAATTATAAATTAACAACATTAACTATAATAGGAGCTTACTAATTCTAACCAATATTCTTACCTTGTTAAGCTAGTTTTCCCCTCTTGGGTCTTATGATAACCAAGACTATTTTACTTGGTTTTGGATGTTGTTGGAGAGGGGAATTGATGTTCTTGATGTGCTTAGTGTGTAGATAGGATATGAGAAGTAAGCTAGGGGTTTATGGTTGGTCTTACAAAGGTTTCTAAGTTTTCTAAGTGGAAGGTTACAATGGAAAAGAAAAAGGAAAGGGCTGGACGCACTTCCTTTTGTAGCTGTGTTTTTGCGGTGATTTTATGGGAGTTATGAGCTCAATTTGTAACTAACTTAAGCTTATATACATGTACTAAGGCTAGGCTAAGTGTTGGAGGCTAAGGAAAGTGTTTTGGGCTTGAAAATGACTCAATATTGCAGTTGGAATTTCCATACGAATTTGGCATTTTTGGTTTGCAAATTTAGACTTTGTTTTAACAGATTTGTGGCTATCTTTGAGGGCATTAATTGTGTTTATTTGGTAGCTAATTAATGCCATTTATGTGTGTAAAATTAGGAGCTCAACTTGTGTAAAAATCGGGTTAAAATCTGTTGAAGTCTAAAGTTTGAAAAGTTGAAATTTCTAGAACATTTTCTCTTGATTTTTGGACAGATTTTAGATCCGATTTTTAATTAATTATTGGTGTGTGAAGTATCCATTTAAAGGCCCTCTATTGGTGTTTAATTAGTCAAAAATATCAGCTCAAGAATGCCTAGGAATCCTCAAAAATCGGAGCTCAATTTGGGTATGTGAGCTACTGTTTCTTGTTGAATTTTTCCTTGTTGCAGCTGTTGTGATCCGATTTTTGCAAGGATATTTGGAGTGGTTGTGGTTGTTTATTTGAGCTGAAATTCTTCTCATTTATTGTTGATTACATGTGGAGTATTGTGGTTGGATTATAGGTCAATTTCATTTGGATCTTAGAGCTCAAATTTCGGATCAAAGTTGGACAAGAAAAATATGGAACTTTGCAGTAGGGGAGTTCTTTTGCTGCTGCATCACGAATTTCTACCTTGATTTGCAGCTGTTTTCCTCTTCCATTTGGTCTGTAATTCTTGCAAATTAAATGTGGATTATAGGTGTAACTTTTGGGTTGGTTAGGATGTCTTTTTCAAGTTGAATTTGGGTGTAAAAATCGGAGCAAAGTTGGGTAAAACTTGGACTTGCTACAACCAAGAATTCCTTTGCTGTTGCTTCCTCTGTTTGGTTGCTGCTTACTGGACGTGTGCTCTGTTTTCATCCGATAATTGCCCTGTTCTGCTGCTGCTTGCTCGGGCATGAGGGTACTGTGCTGCGCGTGGAGGGGAGTTACTTGATTGGTCATCTCATCTGCAGTGCGTGGAACTCTGCTTGTGCGTGGAAATGAATTGCTCGGCTTCTGCTGCGCGTGAAGAAGGCACCTCTGCTGCTCCACGTCCGAATTTTCAATTCATGCAGCGGTTAAGTTAATTTTTTTTAATTATTTAATAGTTATTAATTAAATATTTTTGCTAGTATTAAATTATTTGCGTATATCTATACTTGTTATATTTACTTTTTATCGAGATAAAATTATCTAAGTTACTACAAAACTCTAAATTATTTTTATTTTCAAATTTTTAGTTAAAACTTCACACGATTGATTATTTTTAGTATTTTTAATTTACGTGATTAAATTTTCAAGTTCGATTAATTAAGTTAGGAACCAAGTCCTAATAAATTCAGAATTCCCTAATAAGTATAACAGCGGGTTTGAAATTTTCTTTTTAGATCTAGATTAATAATCATTGTTCAGTATTAGTGTCTATTATATATTTATAATCTTAGTATTTCCTTTTTAAATTATTGTTTTATACCGATAAGCTCCATTAATAAACTGTATCTTATCGATTTTGAAAGTTTAAAGCTATTTCTAGTTATATCTTGAATTATTAGTTCAATATACGAAACCTCGTTTTTTATATCTATTAAGGTCAAAAAAAAATTTATTCGGGTTTTTCGAACTAGGAATGATTTTATTACAACTCATAGGTCTATTCTAGGATTTTTATCGGGTTCTAAATTCACTATCTAACTTACGTTTTCTATTTTATTATCGTATACTATTGTAAAAATTTTGGGGTTTACATCCTCCCCCCCCCCCCTCCCCCCCCCCCCCCCCCCCTTAAAATAAGCTTTGTTCTCAAAGCTTGATATGTACCTGATGGTTCAAACAGATTAGGGTAATTCTTCCGAACTTCAGCTTCTAATTCCCAAGTCATTTCTTCCGTTCGGGGATCCCATAAAATCTTAACATATCTGATTTCCTTGTTTCTAAGAGTCTGTACTTTACTGTCCATTATTCGAACAGGTTGTTTCTCATATGTCAAGTTCTCCTTCAATGGGATTGGTTCCAACTCAACCACTTTATCTGGATCAGACACATATTTCCTCAAACGATACATGAAACGTTATGTATACCAGATAGATTTGGAGGTAAAGCCAATCGATAGCTAAATCTCCTACCCTATCTAAGATTTCAAAAGGTCCAATATATCGAGGACTTAATTTCCTTGATTTCGTCCACGATGAAGACTCTTGATCGGATTCACTTTAAGGTATACATGATCTCCCTCTTTGAATTCCAATTCCCGTCTCTTCATATCTGCCCAACTCTTTTGTCGATCTTGAGCTTCTTTCATCTTTTGTTTTATCACTGCCACCTTATCTATCGTTTCTTGTACCATTTCAGGTCCAACCGCTATTCTCTCTAAATTACCCAAAATAATGTATCTACTTTGACCATAAAGTGCTTCATATGGCGGCATTCCAATACTAATGATAACTGTTATTATACGCGAATTCCACCAAAGGTAAGTGTTGATCCCAATTTCCTTTAAATTCCAATATACAAGACCTTAGCATGTCTTCCAAAGTCTGTATAGTCCTTTCCGTTTGTCCATCAGTTTGGGGATGATAAGCAGTACTGAACTTTAACTGCGTCCCTAACGCTTTCTGCAACCCATTCCAGAATCTGGAAACAAAGCGTGGATCTCTATCCGATACTATGCTAGCTGGTATTCCATGTAATCGAACAATCTCTTTAAGATATATCCGTGCTAGCTTTTCCAGTGGATACGTCATATTGATGGGTATAAAATGTGCTGATTTAGTAAGTCTATCCACAATAACCCATACAGCGTCATGTCCACTACTCGTCTTAGGTAATGAACATACAAAGTCCATAGAGATCTGATCCCATTTCCATTCAGGAATTGGTAATGGCTTCAACAATCCTCTCGGCTTTTGGTGTTCAGCTTTAACCCGTTGACATTCTCACATTTGGCCACAAATTCCACTACATCCTTTTTCATCCTGTTCCACCAATATGCACTTTTCAATTCTTGATATGTTTTCGTTTCTCCAGGATGAACAGTATATCCGGAATTATGTGCTTCTTGCATCAACTTCTGCCTTAAATCCGATTTATGGGGTACACACAGTCTGTTGCCCATTCTAAGGATTCCTTCATCATCAACTCGGAAATCCTATATTTATCTTGTGATATCTCTTGGATAATCCTTTGAAATTCCATATCTTCTTTTTGAGCTTCTTTGATCTGTTGAAGTAAGGTAGGTTCCAAAATCAGATTTCCAAGTTCAGCTTCAAAACCTTGCATTGTGAATCCTAAACTCATCCTTTCAAATTCCTTGATGAGTTCTTTTTGCTCAGTCAGCATTGAGGCTACTTCACCGTAGTTTTTCCGACTCAAAGCATCAGCGACAGTGTTCATTTTTCCTGGGTGATAATTGATACCCAAATCATAATCCTTTATTAGCTCCAACCATCGTCGTTGCCTCATGTTCAATTCTTTTTGTGTGAATATATACTTCAAACTTTTATGATCAGTATAAATTTCACACCTTTGTCCATATAAATAGTGTCTCCAAATTTTGAGTGCAAAAACAATAGCAGCTAGTTCCAAGTCATGAGTAGGGTAATTCATTTCATGGGGTTTCAATTGTCTGGAAGCATATGCTATTACTTTTCCATTCTGCATTAATACACATCCCAAACCATTTTTGGATGCATCACTATATATAACATATGGGTCTTGATCATTGGGTAAGACCAATATTGGTGCTGACACTAATCTCTTCTTCAATTCTTGGAAACTTTGCTCTCACTTTTCATTCCATTCAACTTTTTCATTTTTCTTTGTCAATTGCGTCAATGGTCTTACAATCTTTCAGAAATCCCGTACAAATTTCCTATAGTATCCTGCTAAGCCCAAGAAACTTTTGATTTCAGTAATTGTCTCAGGTCTTTTCCATTCCACGATGGCTTTGACCTTTGCAGGATCCACAGAAATTCCTTCTCCCGATATAATGTGTCTAGGAAAAGATATGCTCTTAAGCTAAAATTCACACTTTGACAATTTAGCATATAATTTATTATCCCTCAAAATCTGCAATACACTCCTCAAATGCTCTTCATGTTGCTCCTCTGATGGTGAATATACCAATATATCATCTATGAACACAATTACACAAATATCTAATAATGGTCAAAAAATCCGATTCATCAAATCCATAAATACCGCAGGTGCATTAGTCAGTCCGAACGGCATAAAAAAAATTCATAGTGGCCATACCGTGTTCGAAATGCAGTCTTAGGTATATCTTCTGTCTTGATTCGAATTTGATGATATCCTAATTTGAGATCAATATGGGAAAATACTTTTGCTCCACGTAGTTGATCAAACAAATCATCGATTCTCGGTAATTGATACTTATTCTTGATGGTTACCCTGTTCAATTCCCTATAATCAATCCAGAGTCTCAATGAACCATCCTTCTTTTTAACAAGCAGTACCGGGGCTCCCCACGAAGATACACTGGGTCTAATGAATCCTTTATCCATCAATTTCTGCAATTGCACTTTTAATTCCTTCAATTCTATAGGTGCCATTCGATATGGAGCTTTTAAAATTGGTTCTGATCCAAGCATCAAATCAATGGAGAATTCCACTTCTCTTTGTGGAGGTAAACCAGGCAATTCCTCTGGGAATACATCTGGATATTCACACACAGTTCTTATAGTATGAATATCAGGTTTCTCTGGTTCTCCATTAACAGCTCCTAAAATAATTTCGCCTAACTTCTTAGTGCCATCATCATCAACTTCAATGGTTATTATTTTGGCTCCACTGTCTCGTAGTATTTCTCCTTGGTACTCCTTTCGTTCTCCTTGACAATTTGCAAAGGATACCATCTTGAAACGACAATTGATCTTAGCTTTTGTGGTAGTTAACCAGGTCATTCCCAAAATAACCTCATATTTGTGCAGATCCACTACAATTAGATCAATAATTGATCTTTGATTCCCAATTTGTATTGGGCATTCTTTCACTATCTCCCGAGTCATAACCATGCTTCCTGTGGGTGTATTGATCCCTAACCCTTTATTCATAGCTTCACATGTTAGACCTAATTGTTTGGCTAATTCAGTGTCTATAAATGAATGTGTCGCGCCGGTGTCAAACAGAGCGTACACTGAATGGTCTTTCACTTGTATTGTTCCTATTTATCAATTATACATTACATGTTATTTATGACTTATAAAAGCATTAATTGTGCATCTAAAATGTTCATGTCTCATACTATTGCTTTAAACATAATAACATACCTGCAATGAGCCTGATATCATCTAAATCAGCTTCATCCCAAATGTTTCCAGCATCATCCTCTTCTATCTCCTCCTCATCAGCTGGAGTTCTATGCATAGCATAGATCCTAGCTGTTCCAGAAATGTTGCTAGTATTAGCATTGCCTTCTTTCTGATCCCCTGTTCCAACAACTCCTTTAGATTGTGACGATCCTACCGATCCAGTACCCCTTTGAGGACAATAAGTTGATATATGACCGACCTTTTTACAGATAAAGCAGGTCGCACTTGCTAATTTTGGACATTTGGCAACATTATGGCCACTTTCGCCACAATAAGAATTTTCTTATATTTTTACACTTGCGATAGCAGTTACAACAAAAGGCATTAAAATGCACAACTAAAACATTTAAAGTAACTCCTTGTCCGACATCGGGGTTCTAATTTTTATCTGTTCCATGTTAAATTTCATAAACCAAATGCAACGATCTTCATCCAGTCAATACCATAAAAAATTGTTCAACCTAAGTGATTTCTCATCTCAAAGCAGAGCTAATCGAAGTAAAACTACTCTGAAAACCTAAAGTCAAAATAGCAAGTACTTCATGATCCATACTGGAAATAAACTAAAAAGTGTATTACATAATCAAAATCGCGGCCGGAATCTAACACTCCAGCTGTGGAATTCTCAGGAGTCGTCTCCATAGTTTGCTTCTGCTTGTGTGGACTCGATGACGGAAGCCGCTGCCTCTTCTTCGTCTTCGAAGAAAAGAGTTTGGTAATGAGCGTTTCATCGTTACAGGGAGAAAGAGAGAGTAGAGAGAGGGTTAGGGTTAGGGTTACAGAGAGTGAGAGAGAAAAGTTTGCGAGTGAAAAGGAAGAGAGAGTGGAGAGAGAGAGGGAGGGAGAGTCTCGATGGAAGAGGAATGGGAGAGAATTAGAATTTTTTTTTTTTTTTTGCCGTTAAGAGAATTTGAATTTGAAAGTTCCTTATTGCGTGAGTGGTTTCTCTCAACTACAACCGTTAGATTTTTCCTATTTAATGATGACCGTTCAAGGCCAAACAAATTATGATGACCGTACGATTGCTTTTTAATTTTAATTATTTATCGTGGCAAAAGAGAGAGGATACGTCCTCTCCTAAATTTTCTCACGCTTCAAAGTCAAGGACAACTTCTCATCCTCTTTCCTCCAAAACAACTCCTAAATTTTAATTCCTTATCTGATGCCAATTAAATATATGATTAAGTAATTGGAGATGGCTCGGATTTTTAGTAGTGTCCAATGGATGAATGTAATTGTTTTATAGTTTTTGTTGTGTCTAAATAGAACATTTGTTATGTACATCATATCTACTCTGTTATTGATCGAGTATGCTATGTTATGGCATGATTGCTTCTAGTGTAAGGTTGGATATGACAACATTTTTACACTTATTTAAGTAGCAATTTCTATTGCACTCAAATTATTTGGTTAACTTCCTTTTGTTTCTATTTTTTAATCCAAATAAAATGGATTGATATTTCTTAAGATATGGCCCAATGTATTTTTTTCTATTTTTTCTTAGATAAAAAATCAAGCTTGACCTAGCCAGATATTAGACCTTAAGCTCTATTTGTAAAAGATAAATTGAACCTAGGCTCATTGTTTTTCAAAAACTAACACATAACTTTTAAGTTAAATTGAGTCAAAATGTCAATTCAAACAAACTCAACCAATCAAGCATAACTAAACCCACAAACCATTTAAACCAAATATTATGATGCTCATGCTAAAGGTGATAGGTCTTTAAAAATTCATTAAGTAATTGGTTTTATGGGAAAATTGGAAAATTTTATTGTGCCGTCATTAATTTTGATGTGATCGATCCTGTCACTATTCAACAATTTACACCATATCTAATCATGATCGAATCACTAAAATAGTTAATATTTCATTTACTATATTTATTTTAATGGTTAAATTGATAATCCCGTCGACGGGACGGTAGAAGCTCAAGAAGATTATATCTTTTAATAAGTTTTATTTTTATGTACAATTTGAAAATAATGCTAAAACATTAAAAAAAAAAAAACAAATTTTAAGGCTTAAAAACTTTAGATCGAATACAATCAAGTTTGTTGGCAAAAAAAATACAATAAGGTTTAAAATATCTAACCTTTTTAACAAATTGATTTGAAATGATTATGACACATGTATTTATAGTTTCTAGAGAAATCTATAATATATAATTTTTTAAACTTTTACCATTATATCTTTTCCCTTATAGCAGCCTTTCAATATTTTTTAACAAGAACAAGTACTCTTATATCTACTTTATATTTATATAGGCTTTTTTTAAACCTCTTTTTGTCATTTTTTTATCCTCCCTTTTTGTTGTTTTTCCCCTCCTTTCACTTCTTTGTTTACTCTTTTTTTCCTCCGCTTTTTTACGCTTTCTTTCTCTTTTTCATTTTTTCCTTTTTTTTCCTGGTTTTTCACTCTTTCTTTCTCTTTTTCATATTTTCCCTTCGTTTCAATTTTCTCACTCCTAATTAATCCCACATTGTATAGCATGATCTATTAAGATTTGAGAAATCAATTTTTTGTTTTAAATAATCAATGAACTACAATTTTATTTTTGTTTTTAGACAATCCACGACAGTTCATTTAATGTATTTACGTCAATTAATGGATAATGCTACAAATGGTACCTGAATTTTAGTAAAATATACAATTAGGTACGTAAACTTTAAAATTGACCAGTTTAGTACTCACGTTTTTTAAATGATTAATTTAGTATCTAAAAAATTTTGAAATCAATCAATTTAATACCTAAAAGATATTGAGAGACATACTATTGATGTGTATGAAAGTTCTTTTAAGTATTAAATAATTCAATTCCAAAGTTTAGATATTTAATCGCATATTTGTCAAAGTTTAAATACCATTTGGGATATTAAGTCTTATATCAATATTCTTTTACCCTATTTTTTTCTGTTTAATTTCTTTTTTCCAAAAGTAAATCTTTTCCTTGATAATTAATATTAAATAAGTATTACATAATAAATATACTGACAAGTACTTTAAAATTTATATCTTTTACGTTTGATAACGCATCCTTAACATAATTTATCCATGCAAGTGGGCGATTTTATTGTTTTATGGGTGAATGGGTCACATGGACTTTACTCATGTGGATGTGGATGGTTTTTTTTTTTTTTTTTTTTTTTGGGCCATTGGATGTTGATGGTTTATCTATTGGCTACTAAGCAACATGGATGATGTATTTTTTATTTTTTTTGGTAGTTATTGTAAAAAAAAAAATAAAGAAGTAAAATAATTTTTTTAAGCAATATAATAAAATGTATAAAGTTAAATGGGTGTGATGTGACATAAATGTAATAAATATTAATTATTATATTTATTATAATGGTCAAGTTATTATCTGGATGATGTGTTATTGTAAATTTTATTGCATAAGTACTCTAATATTATACCTTCTATTTATTAAGGTAAAGGCACTTTTTTTTTTCTAATTATTCCCTATCGTGTTAATCTTGTTGGTATTGATTGATAACATGTGTAGAATATCTGCATACTACTGTGCAATAGGAAAGATAAATAAATAAAAAAACATCATATACACCACATGCATGTGGTCACTAAGCAATGGACCGTCTAGAAGAGTAGGACTTTGATTGAGAAAGAGCTTTCAATTGATTCAACATTTTGTCTAATTGTGCATGGACATTATCCAATCCCGCATTCGTTTTTTCCATAGCCTGCAAGGAATAAGATAGAGGTTTTAATAAAAAACTCAACTAGGGAACTATTTCAACAACTGCGCAAAATTAATATCACCTACTTCTTTTAAATCTTGCATTTGCTGCTTAACCGAAGCAACTCTGTTCTCCAATGAAGTAACTGTTTTATCCAGCTCAGTATAATTATCTTGTAGCTTCCGTTTCTTCAGAACTTCAGTTATTTTACTTTTATGACCTTGCATTGCTTTTTGCTTTTTGAATCTGGCAATTAGTACACACATCATTGATATAATAATGATAATCCCAAAAGAATAGCAAGTGATGCTGTTTTGTTCCTAAGTCATACAATCACAAACACATACGAACAATCCTAACAATGACATCCTTGTGACTATACATTTTGCTCTGTGCAAATTAAGCTGTAGAGCAGGAGCATAGATTTATTTGATCTAACGGATTACCAACTTTGGAATATGGATACTAGGCATCCCAAGAGGAACTCTGAATGTCTTAGACTCTACTAGAAAGCCACCAAATGGAATTTTTACAAAGCATGAAACTTCAAAAGCCTACTCATCATCTCAATGCAGCATTATCATTTTATGAGAGAGAGAAAATTTAAGAAGAAACCAAAGAATTTATTAAGAGATACTGGCATTGTAATGTAAATCAAAGAGCAGAGTTAATGAAAAGGGGAAAAGGGATGAAAACAAAAGAAGATTTCTAATGATTGAGTAAAACATGAAAATTATGAAATAATTGGATACTTTACTTTACCCAAGATTAGCAATGTGCTCTTCAGCTTCTGCAGATGATTTTCTCATAGATTCAGACAAATCCATTAGTTCATTCACCTGAATACATGGCAAAATGAGTGGAACACAATGAGGTCAAGACATGTGGGAGGAGTACTTTCTCCATGTTATGTATCATGAGCCAAAATATTTGGAGGCAAAAAGTTAACGATTCCACTTTAAAACATGTCTAACAGTCTGGAAACAAGAAAGAACAACAACAGAAGTACCTAAACTAACGTTTGGACATTAGATTATCGACATAGAGCTCTAAAGGGACTTTAAACGACACCCATTCCAAGAACAAAGCCCTCCACTTCCTCGAGAATATTACATGCACAGCATAATGGGAAAAAGCAGCATAAAAGCAATTTCAAGAATGTTGTTGGTTCACGTGTTTCTTTTCCTCAATGCAGAAAGACCATAATCGGAAGCTCAGACAACGATGAAAAACCACGCAATACTTTCCCTTCCCCCTAAATCCCCCAACTATGACATTCTCATCCTCCCAAATTTTACTGGCAATACCATTGTCTATCCAAAGTTCCAATAGCCTAATTTCATAATTTCAACAATCAAAATGACCATTTGTGCGAATCAATCAAATCATGTTTCAATAAGCAAACCTAGAATGCCAGGAACTCAAATGTTCATGGATAGTCCTTAAAAGGAGGAATGTAAATTATAAAAAGTTAAAATATGCATGCATACACACACACACGCCTAATTTTTAATGGCAATACTATTATCTACCCAAAGTTCCAATAGCTTGATTTCATAGTTTCGACAATCAAAATGACCATCTGTGCAAATCAATCAAATCATGTTTCAATAGCCAAACTTAGAATATGCCAGGAACTCAAATGTTCATGGATAGTCCTTAAAAGGTCGAATGTAAATTATAAAAAGTTAAAATATACACATATATATACATGCTTGCCTAATCCCTATAACAGTATCTAATAAATTAGCGAACTTCAGTCAAGCATGTAATTTCGAGCTTAGGGCATGAAAATAATAGTGTATCCACAAATGAGCAAAAACCTTCTTAAATTTTGGAATTTGATCCATAGTGCCTATGAGAATCTCTCAACTTGAATGCAGTGCAGTATCATGACAAGTTTATTATGCAAAAATATCTACATTAATCTGTGGAGATGTTAATTCATAAATCTCAACTTTCCTCAGATGTTGAAGCTAAGAATGTAATGAGACAAGTCTTATTCTAGCTCACTATGAAAAGGTATTGCCTACATCTATTGTAACGGAAGCTCTCACACCTCCACAATACTCTGGAAAAATGAAAAATGGATAAATAAATACATACAGAAAATTTTATCTAAAAGGTATCAAATTTTTTCACTAAATTCAAATAAGTTATCAATATTTTAAGCGGTAGAAGAAAGGGATCAACCTTGTACAAAGTAGTGTAAATAAAAAATCAACGTCTCAAATGATTAAAACAAGTGGTCAACGTCATATAGTGGTGTAAAAAAAGGACACTTTTTTGTGATCATTTAGTATCCACTTAAAATGTTTATCATTTTTTTAGCCAATTAAAATATTGATACCTTACTTACACCATTTTATATAATATTGATCCTTTTTTTAGCCAATTAAAACGTTGATTCTCAATTGAACTAACCCCAAACATTAATCCCTTCTAATATAATTATTAAATGTAAAAATTAAAAAATAGAAACAAGAAGGAGAGTAATACCAAATGCAATACAATAAGCTTTGACAACATGCTTTTGACAGATGAAATTCTCCCTAACAGACTGAACTCCATTTGTTAAACCTGCCTCGTCCTTTATTTTCAACTATTCAAACCACACCAAAGCACACATCTAATCCTTGCCCGATGGTGAGTTTTGCAACCCAAACAAAGAACTAGAATGACCATCATAAAGGAATGAAATTTCAAGGAAGACCATAAAGAAAGAGTCCAGCCTTTCCCTGAGAGATCCCTTCCCAATTTAAAAATTAAGGCTATAACTTATGACACCACAAGCTTGGCATTCTTTTTCTTTCAATGTAATCTTACTTTTTGAATAGCCAACCACCTTGGATGCAAGTCTTTACAATTAAACTTCACATATTAAGTAGTCTCATCTGTTCAACTGTGCAATGACTAAGTTTCACCTTTAAACACAAGGTAGCAAAAAGCAAGGAATAGACAGCAGAAAAAAGGTTAGGAGTTCAATCATGCCTTAAATAATACGTACAATCAGCACTAGAAACACACCTTTTTGGCATGACTCTCTGAGAAGTCTCCATGGTTTACACTTTTCTTCCTCAGTAAAAGCCCCTCCGACTTTGAATACAGTTCAATTTTTTCCGATGCTTCTACTCGATTCTGCATTACAATGTCAGTAATTTAACTCCGATTCAAATAGTAGTCTAAGTTATCATTATGTAAAAAATAAAATAAAAGAAAAGAAAAGCAATAATAATAATAAAAGACACAGCAATTATTGACAAAAGCCCACATCTCAGGCAAATATGTTTTCATGTTGTATTGATTAAGAATTTTCTTATATGTTTACACTTCCGATAGCAGTTACAATAAAAGGCATTAAAATGCACAACTAAAACATTTAAAGTAACTACTTGTCCGACATCGGGGTTTTATTAAAGATTTTATTTTTGTCAAGTTCTAATATTTTTATACAAGGACAAAAATTAATTTTTATCTGTTCCATGTTAAATTTCATAAACCAAACGCAATGATCTTCATCCAGTCAATACCATAAAAAATTGTTCAACCTAAGTGATTTCTCATCTCAAAGCAGAGCTAATCGAAGTAAAACTACTCTGAAAACCTAAAATCAAAATAGCAAGTACTTCATGATCCATACTGGAAATAAACTAAAAACTGTATTACAGAATCAAAATCGTGGCCGGAATCTAATACTCCAGCTGTGGAATTCTCAGAAGCCGCCTCCATATTTCGCTTCTGTTTGTGTGAACTCGACGACGGAAGCCGCTGCCTCTTCTTCCTCTTCAAAGAAAAAGAGTTTGGCAATGAGCGTTTCATCGTTAAAGGGAGAAAGAGAGAGAAGAGAGAGGGTTAGGGTTAGGGCTAAGGCTATTAGGGTTAGGGTTAGGTTTACAGACAGTGAGAAAAGTTTGCGAGTGAAAAGGGAGAGAGAGTGGAGAGAGAGAGGGAGGGAGAGTCTCGATGGAAGAGGATTCGGAGAGAATATATATATTTGCCGTTAAGAGAATTTGAATTTGAAAGTTCCTTATGGCGTGAGTGGTTTCGCTCAACTACAACCGTTAGATTTTTCCTATTTAATGATGACCGTTCAAGGTCAAAAAAATTATTATGACCGTTCGATTGCTTTTTAATTTTAATTATTTATCATAGCAAAAGAGAGAGCATACGTCCTCCCTAAATTTTCTCACGCTTCAAAGTCAAATACAACTTCTCATCCTCTTTCCTCCAAAACAACTCCTAAATTTTAATTACTTATCTTCTGTCAATTAAATGTATGATTAAGTAATTGGAGATGGGTTGGATTTTTAATAGTGTCCAATGGATGACTGTAATTGTTTTATAGTTTTTGTTGTGTCTAATGTCTTTTTATGCATCTAAATTATTTATTACCAATAGATATAAAACTATATAAAACATTTGTTATGTACACCATATCCATTCTGTTATCGATCGAGTATGCTATGCTACGGTATGATTACTTCTAGTGTAAGGTTGGATAGGACAACATTTTTACACGTATTTGAGTAGCAATTTCTATTGCACTCAAATTATTTGGTTAACTTCCTTTTGTTTCTATTTTTTAATCCAAATAAAATGGATTGATATTTCTTAAGATATGGCCTAATGTATTTTTTTCTATTATTTCTTAGATAAAAAATCAAGCTTGACCTAGCCAGATATTAGACCTTAAGCTCTATTTGTAAAAGATAAATTGAACCTAGGCTCATTGTTTTTCAAAAACTAACACATAACTTTTAAGTTAAATTGAGTCAAAACGTCAATTCAAACAAACTCAACCAATCAAGCATAACTAAATCCACAAACCCTTTAAACCAAATATTATGATCCTCATGCTAAAGGTGATAGGTCTTTAAAAATTCATTAAGTAATTGGTTTTATAAGAAAATTAGAAAATTTTATCGTCCCGTCATTAATTTTGATGGGACTAATCATGTCACTATTCAACAGTTCACACCATTTAATCATGATCAAATCACTAAAATAGTTAATATTTCATTTACTATATTTATTTTAATGGTTAAATTGACAATCCGTCGATGAGACGTAGAAGCTCAAGAAGATTATATCTTTTAATAAGTTTATTTTTATGTACAATTTGAAAATAATGCTAAAACAATACAAAAAGATAACAAAAAAAACAAATTTTAAGGCTTAAAAACTTTAGAATGAATATAATCAGGTTCGTTGGCAAAAAAAAATACAATAAGGTTTAAAATATCTAACCCTATTAACAAATTGATTTGAAATGATTATGAAACATGTATTTATAGTTTCTAGAGAAATCTAAAATATTATAATATAAAATTTTTGAAACTTTTACTATTATATCTTTTCGCTTATAGTAGCCTTTCAATATTTTTTAACAGTACAAGTACTCTTATATCTACTTTATATTTATATAGGCTTTTTTTAAACCTCTTTTTGTCATTTTTTCCCTCCCTTTTTGTTGTTTTTCTCCCTCCTTTCACTTCTTTGTTTTACGTGTTTTTTTCCCCGCTTTTTTACTATTCTTTCTCTTTTTCATATTTTTCCTTTTTTTCTTACTTTTTCACTCTTTCTTTCTCTTTATCATATTTTCCTTTCATTTTAATTTTCTGACTCCTAAGTAATCCACACCGTATAGCTCTATCTATTAAGATTCGTGAAATCAATTTTTTTTAAATAATCAGTGAACTACAATTTTATTTTTGTTTTTGGACAATCTACAACAGTTCATTTAATGTATTTATGTTAATTAAGGGATAATGCTACAAATGGTACCTGAACTTTGGTAAAATATGCAATTAGTTATCTAAACTTTGAAATTGACCAGTTTAGTACCCATGTTTTTTAATTGATTAATTTAGTATCTAAAAAATTTTGAAATCAATCAATTTAATACATAAAAGAACTTGAGAGACGTACTATTGATGTGTATGAAAGTTCTTTCAGGTATTAAACTGTTCAATTCCAAAGTTTAGATATCTAATCGTATATTTGCCAAAGTTTAAATACCATTTAGGATATTAAGTCTTATATCAATAATCTTTTACCCTATTTTTTTCTGTTTAATTTATTTTTTCCAAAAGCAAATCTTTTCCTTGATAATTAATATTAAATAAGTATTACATAATAAATATGATGACAAGTGCCTTTAAATTTATATATTTTATGTTTGAATAACGCATCCTTAACATAATTTATGGGGAAAAAAAAAAGAAAAGTAGTAATCTTTTGGTTCGTGATGCGTTATTGTAATGGCTTGAAAATTGGCAGTATTTCTTAATGACCCATCATTTCTTGAGAAAACTCATCACATAAAATCATAATATATATATATATAATTTAATAACAATAACTGTCTTGTATTTATAACAATTTATTGGTATACATCTTTAACATGCTAATTATTGAGATATTTCTTAGGTAATTCATTATTTTTACCGAGAAACTATTAATTTTTTTCTTTCATCATATATAACTTTTAAAGCCATTATTCAAGATATCTTTTTATGTGAATGTAATCATCATTTCATAATAAAAAAAATGTCATAAAATTGTAATATATATAAATAAATGATTTTTATTTCATGAAAAAAAAAATTGTTACATTGAACAAAGATATATATACAAAATAATAGTAGTTTTGATATGCCTATTGTAATATATAAACATTTTAACTTTGGTACTATTTTTACATTTTGTATCTTATTAATAATGTCTTTTTTATCACTTACACCTTTTTAATAATTATAATTGATTACTTTTAGTTAAGGGTCATGTTAATCATAAAGAGTTGTGATTTTAATTTTACATAAATTATTATAATATTTGTGTGTAACTTAAAATCATCTCAGTCTTGACACACTTAAAATTATCACTCTTGACAAATAACATTACCTTTCAAGTAAAATTCTTTTCACGTTATCTTTTATTTTGTACTCTATGTTAATTTTCTTTTAGTTATATATATTAATATTTATTGCATTTTCATCATAAATAAATTGAATCATAGTTAAAATTTTAATCCACATACTACAGGAGCTTGGAACTAGTCTCTTAACTAATCTTAAGAACTTTTATAAGCCACTAAACTATACTTTTCGCTGTCTTACCCCGCATACTCATTAAACATTTCCTCGAAAACAATAGTATTTTGAATATCTATTATACTGCATTTTAATAACATTAATCAAACAACCCCTAAAGTTTATCAAATGGTAATACCTTTTCATGTTGGTTCTTAATACCAACTTAACGTTTCATTCTAGTATCTACTTTGAGTTGGTACTCCTTAAAAGTTTTGGCACCACTAAATTTCATTTTCAATGCAATATTGTATTATTCCTTGTATTGACATGTGGAATTTCAAGTCAAGGTGTTGCTGTAATATACGATATTTGCAGTGTCTTTATAATTTTGTTAAAATGAAATTAAGAAGGACTATTTCACCTATCTTATCATTGATTAAATAATCATTAAAGTTAATGTAATTGACATCTTAATGGTCAATCACGAATGTGTATAAATTTAAACTATTTCATGAATGTGTAGAAATTTAAACTATTTCATAATTTAAGGACAAATCCCATAGAGATTATAAAATTTTCTAGAGTTAATATACCATCCTTTATTTTTTTATGAGATTTAATACAAGAGTCAAATTAAGATCCATATCCATTTATATCTTGAATCCTAAATTGTCATTTTACCCTTTAAAATAAAACATTATAATAAAAGAAAAACTATAAAAGTAAGAAAAATGAAGGTAAAATTAAGATGTAAATGTAATTATTTAGGAGCTAGGATGGTTTGAATGCATGTTTTCAAAATTGAAAGGGTTAATTATATAGATTAAGGAAACATTTAACATTAGCCTAGAAGGCAAATGTATTTTGATGAACAAAAAGAGAGTATGTAGATAATGCCAAAGGTCAATGTGTTGTACCATCAAGCAATAAGAATAATTTTATAAGCGTCACCTTCTTTCTTTCAATTTATTTCCATTCTATACTTACTTATTTCCTCAGACCTTTTTCCTTTTGAAAACCATAATTATACCGTAACGTCCTGGTGCTAACACTTCCCAGAGAGTCACCTATCATGGAATTGCTCTATACAGAGCATGCTTAACTTTGAAGTTCCGACGAACTTCAAGCCACTACACTAAAAGGTACCTCTGTAATTAGAGTTCCACCATCTATATTTGAGGAGTATCACATATACACTGGATAGAAAAAATGAGTAAAAGGCAGATGGTCATTAGAACATCTATTAGGACCATCGTGGTCCTGCAATTTTATTTGGTATACCCTCAAAGGAAGGTGTTGCCTAGGTGGCTAAGAACTAGGGATGCAATCGGGTTAGATTTTGAATGAATCATATAAACCCAAAACCCGACCACACCCTAGAGCCCTACAAGGTTTTCCATACTACATCCAAACGCACTCCAGAGTTTGCTCTGAAAGCCAACACCTACCCAACTCCAGTCCTCTAATCAACTTGAACCCATCCAAATTTTTTTTTTTCATTTCTTTCTAGTTATCACTTTTTCTTTCCCATTTGTCTTCAAATTTTAATAATATTCAATAAATTTAGTAGACTAAAAAAAATAAAATAAAAACACAATGATGTAGCCAAGCCATTCTCCTTTTTGCTAACCTCTTTTAAAATTTTAATAATAAATCAACAGACTTAGAAATGGAAACATCAATCTCAATGAGCATAGCAATTCTCAAACAAACGCATAACATTGTCATTTTCTCTTTGCAAACATGTTTTCAAATTGTAATAATAAATTCAAAAGATTTAGACAATGAAACATCTTAACAACATAGCATTTCTTAAGCAAACATCGTTAAATATCCTGTTGGTGCTAAAATATAAATATATAACTTTACAACAAACATGAGTACATGACTTAAACCAAATTTTAATGACATATTTTAAAATCTTTAACTAATCTAGTAAAAACATCTTGGATATTTTATGATTTACAACTTGATTGTGTATTGTACTATCGTTGTATTGTTATTATATGCCATGTTGGTGATAATCTTAAGTTATAAAGACTTATAGAGGTGTTACAAGTCCTGGAAGTACAAATGGGAACGTCAACAAAAAGTTTAAAATGAAAGTCATCCTATAAGACTATTCTATACGTTTGTGTACAATAATCGTGTATGTGTAAAATTTGTTAATTGATACATTATGAACGTAAAATGTGTCCTACACAACCCCCGTACATGGCCCATATACAAAATTCGTGCAAGTGTAATTCTATAAACTTGCATTATGGATACAAATGAGATTCTACACGACCTATGTACGTTGGTTGTGTATGTGTAAAATTGGAGGTAATAAAGTAATCTAGATGCAAAACCTAACATACACCACCCTCGAACACGGCCCGTGCATAAGTGGCTGTGTAGAGCAATTGAAACCCATTTCTTGTATTTTCAACTATGTAAGCCATATAAGCCATTGTACCATCAAAAGGCCTTCTACATAAGCTATGTAGCCTGCTTGTGTATGTTGAAAATTTTCTATTTTTAAGAAATCTGTGTTACAAGCTCCTTAACTCACCCAAACTCCTTCCTTTAGCTTAATTAAACTCTGTAAGACCAAAAATCGATGATTATTCTGATTGGTCTCCTCGTCTTCATGATCTTAGAGCTATAAGGTAATAAATCATTAAAAATTTAAAATGCATATTCTAGATAAACTATATAAGGCATTTGAATGTATGTGAGCCATGAGACCGCATAAGTAAGAAATATGAGATACTAAGCAAGAAATGAATCAACCAAGCGTCGATGATTAAGAATATGTGTTTAAGTGAACAAAGTATAAGTGAACGGTCTAATATGTACAATGCATTAGTATTTGAGAATAAATTACTTGAATATGTTCTTGTGTGAGAGTATTGCTTTCTCCATCATCTGGTCTATTCAGAGTGAAATGCGCATTGATTGGTCATCCTTAATCTATTAGCGACTATTAGGCTATAATTGAAACCATGCATGCATTGCAAGACATTGCATTCCTATATGTTGTCACCGTCCAACAATGGAATGACAAGAAATTTAAGATACGGTTATATTCACTTCATTAGGCTAACTTTAGATTGAACATTTAAAGCCACAGTGAGGAAAATTAAGTTAAGTTCCAGTTTTGTAGGACTAACTAAATGATCTAAGGAAGTCGTAGACTACAATGCCATGTTAGACCATCATCTCTGGTCTAATTATAAGCCAGATTTGAACACCTAAGGCTTCCGTAGGGCTTGTGATAAGTGAATTTAAGTTTGGATAACATGAATGCTGACGAAACTAAGTATTCCCAAACCTTAGGTCAAGGAGGGGTTAAACCCTAGACTTCACACCGATATGGGAAGACCACGTGCAATGTCTACAATGCATAACTTATGTTTGGTAACTTGATTGATCGCTTGTTGAGTAGTAAAGAAGAAATTGTACTCCCATCTCACTAAACGATGGTTTTGCTCCCCCCAAAAGATTGTTTTGCAGGTAACTCCCAAAGTGCAGGACGGGATGATAATGATGTAAATGAGAGCATTTTATTTTAAGATAATTATCAAACACATGGAAGGTTAAGTTGGGAATATAAGGCCCAACCAAGGACTCCACTGTGAATAACATCTACTTTTTATTTAGGTTTTTATAAATGTAAGCTATTATGACTATGACTGTTTGGTCGGGGATATTGATTCTCTACAATTCCATCAATCAATGGAAAGTTAGAATCCTATAAGATATTTTTGGGGATAAAGGCACGAGGAGTGCTAGTGCTATCACGGTTTAGCAATTTAGTGCCCAATGTTTGATTTTGGGCAAAAAAAAGTATCCGTACTTTCAAAATCAAGGCATTTCAAATGCCCAAAGTGTCCAATTTTAAATGTAAGATGCACTAAAAAGCCTTCATTTTGAAAGTATAGGCATATTTCTGCCCAAAATCAAACATTGGGCACCAAATTGCCAAAATCCAAAAGTACAGACACTGCTCATGCTTTTATCCCATTATTTTTGTATATGAAAAAATATATATGTATCATAATTAACATTAATATTAAATGTAGAGTCTCGTCACCTCTGAGACAAGACGGCTATCATGTAATAGCTACACACATGGCATAACAGCTTCAAGTAAATCCTACCATGCCCTATTTGGGGGTCGTGACAATAAACATGAGATTAGAGTAAGAGTCTCAACTCTACCAATCTCTCTAAATAACTTCAAAATAGTCTCAATGATAGATTTTCTGTAGAATGCCTGAATTGTCCCTATGCCAGCCACAAATTGCTTGCTATTTATGGGTGATAAGCTATGTTATGTGCCTGCGCAGAGAAAGAAGGCAAGCAATAGAAGAAGCAATGGAAAGAATATTTGGCCAATGATACTTTCAATGCTCCAATTGAAGTAAAGGCTCTAACATCAGATCTATGCCTTCTTAACAAAGAGAGGATGAAGAGAATGTAGAGATACAAAAGGTAATCCAAAGCATCTTGAAAAAGTTTAGTTTTGTCATGCCTTACAAGCTCCTAAAGGTTTACCTCCAAGAAAGCCTGTAAATCATAAAATCAAGCTAATCCTAAGGGCTAAGCCACAAACCAAAGCTCCAGATAGAATGTCACACCTTGAACTTGCTAAGTTGAGAAAACAATTAGATGAACTACTAGAGGCGAGCTTCATTTAACCCTAAAAAACATCATGTGGGGATCTCGTACTATCCCAAAAGAAGCATAATAGGAATTTGAGATTGTGCATTGATTACCAGACTCTCAACAAGTAGACAATGAAGAATTATTATCCTATTACATTTATTTTAGTTTCCTTCTCTATAGAATTTAGCAAGATTGTTTCCTATCACGACCCATATATCTTTTATGCATAATCCTCCTAGGTGAGAAGAATAAGATTGTAAAGACCCGACCTACTAATCCTATGATTAAGTAAGTCAAGTCCCTAACCACATATAATATTTTCATATTATATGTAAGGTTGTCCTAAGTCTAACAATTTATGTGAATTGTTTGTTTAACCCACTATAACTTGATATAAAGACTTTTTACAAAAGGATTACTCACTTGAGTAATCTATTCATATAGAACTTTTAAGGAAATAATTTACAAATTTGTGCTAAGCACATGACACAACAAAACTTACCTAAGATTTGACAAAACAAGAAAAAATAGACTTTAAGTCTTTATATACAAAAAAGGCTTAACTAACAAGCCTCTATTCAAAATACAAAATACATATTTGAACCAAACAACTTGTTCAAAAACTTTCTTCCTTGCCATCTTGCACTCGATTCCTACTCGCCCCACTCATCCATAAACTTTTCCCAATCCGACCCATAGCCCATATCATCATAACAGTCATCATCACCTGAAAAATAGCAACAGTGAGCCAAAGACCCAGTATACAGCAACAACACTCAAAAGCGTAGTGACAATCATGCCTAGACTAATGCAATGCAACACTAAGGTTTCATTTATCTTACTTTAGTATTCATTGATCAAATCATCATTAGAGTATTCAAACTCCCGGACAAGCCATGGGATTCTGGGGATCCTGAGTAACGCTCACGACGCTTAGGGGGTTGATATAGATAGCCCGAATATCTATATCTCCTAGATAACGTTACATTGAAAAGAATAATCTCATATATGTTATATAGCCGTTACTCAACTTTACTTAACTCAATCCATAATATAAATTAATTCACATGCTCCCATAAACATTGAATTAAATTATATTACTTTTTTCAAGAATAAGTAAATGTTGCTCAGATACTACATTTCCTATCGATTATCCGCCGAGCCTAGTCATTGCATCATGACTATTGGCCTAAGTGCCTACACGAACATATCATTGCATCATGATAAGTTACCGCTCCTCGGACCGGATTCAACGATGAAAACACAAGCAATTCAAGCAATATTTAAGTCATTTAGAACTTATATTAAATTTAAGTATGCCTCTCCTAACAAGCATACAAGCAAGTTACTGCGTACCTGATAAAGCTCGGGAATTAATGGGGTTGGTCGAGCGAGAATCTATCACTGTTTAAAACAATATTAAATTTCACACTTAGCTTAAGCATTAATTAACTAGTTGAAAATACAATTAATCAAAGAAAT
Source organism: Combretum micranthum (assembly GCA_024138025.1). Classification (NCBI taxonomy): domain Eukaryota; kingdom Viridiplantae; phylum Streptophyta; class Magnoliopsida; order Myrtales; family Combretaceae; genus Combretum; species Combretum micranthum. The sequence continues at coordinate 2,866,497 of JAMXBD010000023.1, read as the reverse complement.
TCAAATAAATTGATACAAGGTCATAATACAGCATTTAAACATCCTATTATATTCTAGAACGCTTAACAAATACTTAATTGATCATATATCAAACTTCGGAATATTTGGAAGAAAGTTTTTAAAATTCAAAAGCACAGGGGATACGCCGGCATTCAAAGCCGGCGGCTTTGAACCGGTGTTCAACACTCTGAAAATCAACACTGCCAATACTAGCAGCGTTCAAGGGTACGCCGGAGGCCTTCATTCTACGCCGGCAGCTTTGAGCCGGTGTAGAATGCAAAACCCAAATTTCCAAAATCTACGAGAGGTACATACCGGTAGCGTACCCATGTACGCGGACAGCTTCTCACTCTACGCCGGCGGCTTTGGAATCCTAGTAGCCGGCGTACAATTTGAAAAAATGAACGCCGGCTGACTTTTCCAGTGAAAGCCGACGGCGTAGAAGCCTCAGATACCGGCGTACGACCAAAATTTAGCCTATACGAAAATGTTTTTGATTTCCCTGTTTTATTACAACCTTGTTCACTTTCAAAAATTTCCCAAACTTAGTCTAAACTTTCCAAAGCTTGTTATATGTTCATTACATTATTCAAACAACATAACTCCAACTTAAAACATCAAACTCTCCACACAAATCATCATACACAAATCATAGTTCAAACCCCAAATCACTACACCCAACATTTAGTCATCAACCATTTGAGTTTCTCAACACTTCTAATCTCTTATACTACATATACAACTAACTCCTATAACAACAAAACACTTCTCATACAACCAACAAAGCATATAAATCATCAAACACAAGTTTAAGCTCAAAACCTATTGATAAGAAATAATGAACTTGCATATTTTGAAGACATGAAAAACATACTTACCAATAGAACTTTAGGCCTTGGTTTTATGATCCTCTAGCATGCTTTTGATGGTGGAAATTGTAGAAGATGAGAGGCTTATCTATATAGATCCATGGAGAGCTTTGGAGAAGAAGAAAATGGTGTTTTGAAGCTCTTGGAGGCACATTTAGGAGGTCTGAAAATTGTGCACGAATTTTGCACTATTTAGTTGATATTATCTCAAGTTTTGACTTTTGAGGCATAAAAGGTTAAAGGATTTAATGACTCATCATTTGCTAATTAATGAACTTGTCTTTGGTTAATTAATCTTGTGTTTAAGCTCCCTTTAAGGTAAAAGAATTATGCTATGATGAGGCTTATGTACATGGATCTATTTACTTATTTTAATACGTTCCAAATATAATTCTTACATGTTAATGCAATTTAAATTTTATTAACTAAATATTTAGTAAATTCTAGAGTATTTGAATATTTTAACACAATGATAAAGCACATAGTTCATCATGAACACAAATCATATTCAATACATATCAAAAGCATGTATAAATTCAATAACACACATATAAAATATATGTTGGAAATTTCATGGTTATTTCAAAGATCATTCAAATGCTTATAGTTATTAAACATCTAGAAAACTATGCATCATGCATATGTAAGATAACAACACACCCGTAAAGAAAATGCATATGATCTGGACAAAATATTATGCACATTATATGTATGCATGTGTATTTGCAGAAATGAAATTTGCAACAATTGATTCAAAAAAGCAAAGGCTACGATAAAAGGGTATATTTACCATATGATATCTGAACTTTACTTATTTTTATAATTAACTATAAAAAATATAAAAGTATCAAATTACTATTAATAGACTTTTATAGTTGATAATAAAAATGGTAAAATTGAAGTATCAAATATGATATTTCCTTAAGATGAGAATGTACACTTTGTAATCACTTTGAGCGCCCTCCTTGTCATAATTAGTATTGTGGCCAACACTTAATATATAAGTTGAAGGATACAGATGACACGGTAGTATATAACAGGTACAATTAGTTTATCAAAAAACTAAAACTAGTAGATGAAATATGATGCATTACACACATGTCCATAGAAAGAACAATACTTATACAAATCTCTCATAGACCACTTCCAATGAGTCAAAAGTAAGGGAAGATACTACACATCTAAAAATTTACCAAAAGAACAAGGCATTACACACCTGAACATATAGCTGAATCAATCTGTGCATAGACTTCGGGAACCAACAAGGCAACATTTGTACAAGTGAAGTATCATTGCCAATAGTGAAAAAGATATTCTCTCTCTAGATTAGATAATATGATAAAGTTGAAGTGCCTAACATTAGGAGGAAAAAATTCAAAGAGAGAGAAAAATCAGAGAACCACAATCATATGACAAAATTCTATTACCAACCAAAAGTAGAGACTTTTCCTTAGAGACAAGTTATTATCCATAATATTGTACCTGGGAATACAAAAAAATTGTAGCACAGACTTAAGAAAAGAAAAGTAACTCACCATTTTTCACATTATTACCACATAAACTGGAGTTCATATCTTGCCTTAGACATATAGATATAAAGAACGCCACAGTGAAGCGTAAGGTTGCAAAATTGGTTTTAGGTTTTCAAACGTGCACTGTGCAAAAGTACTTTGCCTTTTGACATTTCCAGCGGTCAAACAATTTTGTATTGGGACATAAGCAAATATCAAAGTAACCAAAGCTGGTGATTCTTCCCCTCCTTCAGTAATATCATCAATAGTATGTATAATTCCATCAGCCTCTGCCACTCCAAGACTATTGCCAAGATCTACATTTAGAATAGTTACGGTGCGAGAATTATAGAAGGAAGCATCATGTTCACACCCTTTCACTCTGGGAAATAACAGTTGCATTGTCCATTGACAATTTCCCTTGCTGTTAGTTGAAAAAAGAACAAGAATCATGTCGTTGAGGGGATAGCATTTATAACTTCAAACTGGTCTCATTGAACAAGCAAATACTTTGATGTTTCATAAGACCACTAGAGCATATCTTTCATTTAAAGAACTTTAAATAAAGCATCCAAAGAAATGTTATTCCCTTTAATGTACTTGCAAATAAAAATAAATGAATAAATAAGATTTGTTTACATTTCATATAATTAAAGAAAAGACTAAAAGAAATGTAGGATTTTGTTTCATCCCCGGTCACTAGAGTAGTATCATTTCTATCTACTGGAATTATTCGACAACAAAATTATAAGCTTAGCTGCTTTAAGTTTCCTCTAGATTTTGCTTTCCTTGAGTAATATAGTCATTTCTCCATGTTCTCCCTACTGCAAAACCCTTTCTATATATTTCTTTAAAAAAAATCATTGAATTAAAAATATAAAATAAATTAAAACAAATAACGATAAAACCCACTTAAGAGTGCTTACTCCAAGTCCTAAGACTGATACAGCTGGCAAAAAAAAAAAAAGATTGATGCTTCCACCACTGAAGCAGAATCATTGAGAAAGTTACTTTTTACTTCATTATATATAGAATGAAAAACACAACATGAAGTTAGTTTCAAAAGAAAATGATAGCAATGCCAAGCATCCTAATGATCATTTACAACATTCAATATAAGCAAATCACAATAACACCCTTCTATTTCATACCCAAGGAAGTGAGGATTTAGGTTGAGGCAAATGCAGGTAAATCACGGTCTTACGTCATGTATGATATGAATAAACGCCAATTACAATGGAAAATATGCAAAACATAATTCTTTTAACTAGAAAGTTAAAAGAAACAAAACCTGAGCAACTTGCCCAATACCATATAAACGTCCAAGCCAATTTTTTACCCCCTCTTCCTGCCTTCCTACCCTTCTTTATATTTCACATTTTCTTTTCATCTTCTACCAGCTCATTAACTTCCCATCCATCATCAACACCTATTTATTTATGTTTATTTATTTACAACATTTCTCTCTTCTTCTTTTTTTTTTTTTATTTATAACAGTTTTTTTATATTTACAACACAACCTTAACCCATCACACCTTCTTATTTCTTTTTTTTATAAACTTGTAACACAGGAGGTCTAACTCTTGGTAACATATCAATATCTCCCCCATTAAGAGTGTTCTTGTCCATCAGGATATTAGCCTTGCCATTGCACCAATACTTGAGGGAATTTCTTTATTGCCCTTCAATTGGAGTCGATGACTAAGAATGGCAAACAAAAGTTTCTCAATATGTCCAATGTCTAGTCAAGCATCTAAAGGCAACTCTGAAGAAACAGGAAAGTACCCACTAATCTCTTGAGGAGTGAAACATGAAAAATTGGATGTATTCAACATTCTTCGGGTAGTTCAGCTTGTACGCAACACTTCCAATCCTCTCAACCACTTGAAATGGCCCAAAATACCTTGGAGACAACTTAGTATATTCCTCCATCACAAATTTGTGTTGTAAATTAGTTGTGCATTTTAATGTCTTTAATTGGAGATTTAGAGTTCAATGAGCCGAAAAGGTAATTAATATTTAGTGACTCTGTAACTTTTCATTCTGTTGTATTCTTTTCTTATTTTTATTTTTTGAAAAAAAAAAAAAGCTTGGTCAGATGGAGTAAGATGTTGATACATCTTGTGGAGGGCATAAAAAAAGTGAAAATATACTGAGCTGGAGAAAAGAGTTAATTCGCTGGAGAACGGAGTTACTTCGATTGAGCGAAGACTTACTTCGTTTGAGCAAAGACTTACTTCGATTGAATAAAGACTTACTTCAGTTTAGCAGCAAATGCAAGATTTAAAACAAGACTTACCAACATTTGCTGCACAACTGAAGTCTTTGCTTAAACAAAGTAAGTTTTTGCTCAATCGAAATAACTCTATTCTCTAACGAATTAACTCTTTTCTCTAACCCAGTTCTTTTTTTTTTTTTTTTCTTGGGCACTCTCAACAAGAAGCATCAACATCTTGCTCCATCTAGTCCATCTTACCAAGGTTTTTGCAAAAGAAAAATAAAAATATATATATACACAAAAGAATAAAAAGTTACAAAGTCACTAGATATTAATTGCCTTTTCGACTCATTGAACTCTAAATCTCCAATATCCGCCGTAGAGTAATCTTGACCAACGTTCCCGAAATCCGGCTCCAATATCGTTGTTCCAATTGTTTCATAGTCCAATGTTTGGTCCATATTGACTGTAGCAGGCCAATGATGTTGATCTAAATCTACTTGTTGGATTAAGGTCATCAAATGTACAATGGGGTCAAATTTTTCTTTTAACTTATTAATGTTGTCAAAAGATTCTTTCAACTTATGTTTGCCAATGCTAAACCAAGTTTACTCATACAACTTAAGTATGTTAATAAATTGAATGCAAGAAAAAACATTAGTGGGAATAAGAGCTAGGATTATTAACCTTGTGGTTTTGCTTTGGTGAGCATAGAACCGCTATTTCATTTCATCTACCACATCAAAGTTTCTACCAATCTGGCAGGATGTCAAGCAGATATTTGTCTCACCATATATATATATATATATTCAGACCAGTTAAAAATAATATAATCATATATATCCAAGCAAATCATAACGCAACTAGGGATAAGAAATAATATAGCTTCAAAGCTACCAAAAAAGTAAATTGTAATAAAAATAAAAAAATCTATAAAAGAACAAATATCTTATTTTAACTCTAGGCAAGGGATTAGAAATGTGCTCTTTAGCTTTTACAGATGGGTTTCTCGTAGATTCCGACATAGCCATCAGATCATTCACCGGAATACATGACAAAATGAGTGGAACACAATGGGGATGAGACACGTGGAAGGAGTATTTCCTCCGTAAATGTATCATGAACTAAAATACTTGAAGGCAAAAAATTCACAATTCCACTTTAAAACATGTCTAACAATTCACAAACAAGAAAGAACAGTAATAGAAGTACCTAGACTAAAATTTTGACATTAAATTCACTACAAGAATTTTGATATATGGCAACGTTTGCAAATTTTGCAAACATTGCCTTCCCATTGTACTCTAGTCTTGTTTATTAGACATAGGTGGATATGCACTATTTGTCATGTTTATGATCAAATTTAGGTTAAATAGAACAATTATTATATTTGTAACTCTTGTGTTAAAGTAAACGTTACTGATTCTAATCATCAAATAAAATGAACTAATTTCACAAAAATTTTCAATTATACTCTCTCTCAAACTTCAATCATACCGGTGACCATGACAGCCATTGAATCCATTTTGCACCATATAATAAAGAAACAATAACAAATTAGTAATTAGATTTCATCAATTTTCTCACGTAAAAAGCTTAACACATGATTAAATTAAAAGAGGCAAACAAATATGGAAACAATTTAGAAAGTAATGCATTGATATCAATAATATTAAAAGAGCAATTAATTCTAAAATGTTGTTTAAGAAATCACCCAAGAAAAGGAATAAAAATCATATTTCAAAGTGAATAGTGCTGTCCATGGCTTTCGACATCTCTCGTAAAGTTCTCTGTTGTTCAATTAAATGGTTTACGCTTTCTCCCAATGGGGGTACGTTGTGTTCAAGTCTGGGTCTCTTCTTTTTCGCAAATGTCCTCCAGTTATAGAATTTATGCTCTCTATTTTCTCCGAATGCAACTCCCCTCCAACCTTTGTTTTTTTTCCCTTTATTTATATATATATAAAGGAATAATGTTAAAAGTGGTACTTGAATTATCACGCATGGTGAGATGGGTCAATTGCTAATTATTTATTAAGAGATGTTGTGTTCTTTTGACTCCAATATTTTAGGATAAAGTTTGATGGTTAGTTTAATTTTATTATTAGCCAACGGCACACTAACGATGTGTGTATAAATTTAACAATCCAAAATTTATGAAAAATTGATTGCCAAACAATAAAAAGTTGTAAAAAATATGTACAAATTAGAATAGTATTGCTTTTTTTTTTTTTTTTTTCCCAATGGTGTTTATAAGGGTAACCTATATTTCCTAATGTTTTCTAAGCTAGTGAATTAGCATAGTGTGTTCCCACAATTCTTGTTAGCGAGATTTATAGAAATTGATCTAAAAGATAATTTTTTACTTATCTTATTTGCAAATAGTAGGGTGATGGAGTTTTCTGATTAAATAAGAATAATTAATTAATTATGCATATCTTTAAAAGTAAGTACATATTAAAAGGATATAAGAAATTAACAAATTTTGCTCTTTAAATATCATTGAAAAATATTAAAAAAAGTATATTTATAAAGTTTTTTCATTACATATATTGTTTAATTTATCACTTATTATACCCTTTGTAAAATGTAGAAAATATTCAATAGAAGTCATGCACATCAATTTGAAATTTACATATATTCTAAATTGACTTTTACCATATGTAATGAATAGCTTTTTATAAAATTTGTAAAATACAATATAATAAAACAATTAACATAATTTATACTTTTTTTCTCAAAATATATAAGTAGATCGTGAAAATTTATATGATTGTCCACGTGCTAAATTATGGATATTCTAAACGCACTCAACAAATTTATATGTTAATCCATAGCAAATTTGAAAAAGGAAAAAAAAAAAAAAAAAGATCAATTGGGAATGAGATAAATATCGTTTAGATTCTCCGGGTTATTTTGGAACTCTAAGAAAATGCACCTAAAACTTATTTACCAAAATAATTGGTAAAAGCTTTAAATGGAAGTGAATTTTAGAATGCTTTAATTCCTTTTTCAATATTTAAGATGGCTTTTAAAATTTCTTTAACATAATATAAATAGTAATTATATGCATAAATGTTTTTATAATTGCCTTGGTATCAAAGTAAACTTTGTTGTTTATACCCTTTTCCATACCTTTAAACTTTAAGTAAATCAAAGTATGACAAATTCAAAAAACTAATAAGTTACAATAGATTAAAAGCTCATGCAAAAAAATAATTAGGGTTGAAAAGCGCAAACTCCCCAACCCATTCTTATCATCACAAAGAATTGATTAAAATGTATTTTTTTCCATTGTTAAATGACTCCTTGATGACTGGTCGTGACACCAATGCAAATCACATAATTGAAAAAGAAAACGTTATTTGATTAAAAACAATGCAAATCACACAATTTAAAAAAAAACATTATTTGATTAAAAGATGGTATGCATTGTTAAATAGAGTAAAAGAAGTGTCAAAATTTAATGTATTAGTGGACTCACTAGGAACACTCATATTTAAGATATATATATATAGAGAGAGGGAGAGGATGGATGGGCTTTGTTTTCAACTGCAACAGCAGTAGATATGCAGAAGCGTAACTTCATATAACTTTTTCATTAGAAATGCTTCATCAACGATTAGTTTTGTAAAATCAAAAAGTAAAAATTACAATGATGCTAAAAACACCAAGATAAAAAAGATAAATTGAATTTCAATGACGTGTATGGCCACTCTTCCTCTTCGATTTTATTTTTTCTTTCTGTCAGGGCTTTTTCTTAAACCAAGTGATTAGAAATATTTCATCAACGATTAGTTTTGTAAAATCAAAAAGTAAAAATTACAATGATACTAAAAACACCAAGATAAAAAAGATAAATTGAATTTCAATGACGTGTATGGCCACTCTTCCTCTTCGATTTTATTTTTTCTTTCTGTCAGGGCTTTTTCTTAAACCAAGTGATTTCTTAATCCGAAACCGCTGGTCCAGTACGAAATTCGACCAAAACCATCAGCTAATATAGAATTCACAAACGAAACATTCTCCAAAGCATTCCATAGACATTGACCATTTCACGTGCCGATTAGCATTCCTACTCCACCATGTCAGCATCATTGTCACCTGGCACTGGATCTTCTGTCTTTAGAGAGAAGCATAGTTGAAATTATTAATTCCATGTTAGAAAATTTTATGGTCCATGACGGTGGTAATTTATATTAAGATCGGTTCTATCATATTAATAAACAATTTAGATTTTTTTTATTATAATTGAATCCTTTAAATATTTTGATACTTATTTTTTTATAATCAATTTAATTTTTATATTAATGATGATACAATCCAGTGACAAGATCAAAAAGCTCCATTCAATTTTAATAGAGTTTATAGGAATTAAGTTAACAACTTCAAGAGTTCATTTGAATATTGTCTTTTTGGTTTCTTCTCTTTTGGTCATCTTTTTCTTTTTCTTTGTCTTTTTTAATATATCTACACTCCATATCATTACATAGGTCAAATAAACATAAATATTACACGAATTTGTAAATAAAATTCTTAGCACCACTCGACTAAAATTATTAATCAAGAAGAATACATTGCAACTCAGTCAATCACGATAAAACTTAAAATACAAAAATGAAAGTTGAAATTTACAAAAACTTAATGGACAGATGTGATTTTAGCAAAAGAAAAGATTGAGTTAAAGTAAAAGAAGTAAAAATTTATTATTTTATAGATGGCCGAATATAAAAAACACCACACAATTAAAGTCATAATTTTTTTAGAAGTGGGATGAAGAAAATGATGACAATATAGCAATTAGCAAAACAAACTCTTTTTTTTCCCCTCATTACAACAAGGGAGAGGAGAAATGCTAAAGTTACCAGGGCTGATTTAAAACAGATAATTAATTTCACTGTAATAGTTTCATTATACAATAATAATCATTTTATATAGTCTTGTTACTTAAAAAAGTTATTACATTGTTTAGTTCCATTTTAGACTTATAATAATAATTTCATAAGGAATTTCTATTAAAAGTTGAATAGTCATTTATTACATCATCTAAACTTATAAATAGTAATTTGTTATTGGAATGTAGATTTTTCCTCAAAATACCATGAATACTATAAAAATTATATTTGTTGCACGAGTTGATTTGAGCTAGTGGAGATAGCTCTGCAAACTTAGAGAAAGTCAGAGGGGCGTCAAGGGGTTGCCTGGCACAACCACTCCGATGCTTAAGTCAGTGTGAGAGTTAAGATGATGTGTCTTAGGGAAAGCTAAGAAAAGACTTATTTTCCTCTCATCTTTCCCTTCCTTTGTGTAGGGGAAAGGGGGTATTCATAGTGTTTAGGGTCATACCAGGATAAATTTTTTCCCAGCAACTGACCTGGTACCCGAGGTAGCAAAGATACCGAAGATAAGGGGCTGTGCTTCTTGGAGTGTGGCTAAGCTAATTGTTTCCCCCTCAGTCATGAGATGTGGCTGGAGCATTTGCTATGATTGGAGATTATGAGATTGTAAGGTCGAGCTCATTGGTTAACCGAGCTGATGAGCTCACTTAGCCTTTCCAAGGAGAGGATTCCTAGGGAGACCTAGTGCCATCTCTCCCGATGAGACTTTGGGTTTTCTTGCTACTTCAAGAGGTTAGGCGTCACTAGCAGCAGAATTTGTTTGGGCCTGTTAGCATCCTTGGGCCTTGAAGCCCAACTAGATAGAGTGGACTGATGGCTACATTCCATTGTGAACATTTGTCCCCCCACTCTCATTATGGAAGAACAAAGAGAGTGCATAGGCCACGAGGTCGTTGGCTCAAGGTGGCTGTTACCCATCTTAGGCGAGCTACGTTTCTCATTTGAGCCGCATCCCCCATGTCACAAGTATTTTGTGGTGGGGACCATTTAACTTCTCGTTAGATCTCTTTGACGTATCTTACTTAGCAAGTTTCGCTGTAGCAAAATCATGCAATTTTCCCGAGAGCCCTTGGTGATTTGAATGGTTCAATAATAGTTAATCCATGGGATTTGACGTCTGTTGTTGTTGATCGTGATGTCAGAGTGTTGAGGTTTGCTTATGGGTCCCGAAGGACTAGGGCCTTCACGTCCCCCTCAATCCTCTATAAATACCTATGCTTTGTATGGATTTTTCTATAGCACTTTCATACTCCATTAAGAGAATTGTCATCTTAGATCCTTAGTGCCTTTTTCGGTACTTCTGCCTGGTTAAGATTTGAGCAATGTCGAGCTTAAGTAATACTCCATCTTTCTATCATGATTCGAGCAGTGGGATCTAGAGAGTCGCCGATGAGGCGATGAGGGGAGAGAAGGAGGCAAGCACTTGCTCAAGAAGGTTGAGTTCATAGGGTAATGCAAACACTTCGGTTGGTGGTGAGGGCTCGTCAACCTAAAGTGATAGGAAGAAGTTGACGGGTGTCAGTACATTGGGCTTACCAATGTAGCATACTGAGTTATACTGAGTTCCCTTGGATAAATATATAGATGATGGTGAAGGGAAAGACCTTGTGGTACCTCTACATAGCAAGGCGATTGTTGGTGATGGTCGTCACGAAGTTTGTAGCATGCTTACAAGGGTAGAGCTCAAGGAGTGTCGCAAGAATGAGATGCGGGGCTATCCTAAGGACTAGGAAGTTGTTCTCCCTTCTTCCTTGAACCAAGTCTATTTGCTGGAAGGGTGGGCTTTTGCCCTATATGGTAAGGCTTTTAGTGTTGGTTTGCGGATACCATTTTCTCCTTTCCAGAAGGAATTCTTCAATCTTTAACGGCTTTCTCTTGCTTAGTTGCTTTCAAATGCTTGGCAATTATTGGTAGCTTTTGAAGCCTTGTGTCTTAATCTCAATGTTAGTCCCATTCCGATTTTGTTCTGGGGATATTACTGCTTTAGGGCATCCACGAAGGGTAGTGATACCTTGCAAGGTGACCTAAGAGCTCATTTATGCTCTTTAGTGGACTTACAATCTCTAATGGTCAACATTGGAAGAAGAGTTTATGGGTCGTTCGGGCTAAAGAGGGCGCCTGACATCGGTTCAACTTTTGGGTAGACTGTGCAAGCCTGTTCGTAATACGATGCTGCCGAGGTTAGGGCATCGCAATGGTGGCACCCCAAGGGCTATTGATGAATTTATGAGATCTCAAGGTGGAAGGCAACTAGATGCCAAGGTCATCGTGAAAAATTTCTTGAGCGGGAAGCATATCACCGATGGAGGTATGGCTTGATTCTTCGCATGCGATCGTAGCCTCCCCCCCACCGACCCAATCACCTGTCAAGTTGTGTTCTGGAGAGAAGACGTTATTGGGATGGTTCAGAATTTCTAAGCTAGTGAGCTTGACTGGGCAGGTGTTTTACTCTTTGTTACTAACCTTTTTTTTAATCTCTTTTAAAAGCTCGAGATGTTAGTGATGGATATGCCCACTCTTCTTGTTAGTTCGTCGAAGAAGTGGAAGAAGGCTCTGACCAAAAAGAGAGCAGTTGGTGAGAGTACACTTTTGGGCACAAGAGATGGGCTGCTGATGTCGGTGTGCCAACTGTTCATTTGGATGGAAAAAAACCCGAAGGGCGCTGGTGTTGAGGTTGGAGGTACTGCTATTGCGGTCGGTAGTATCATTATCGAGGTTAGAGTTACTGGTCCTGATGTATACTTGGTGGGCCCCCCTTATCGTGTTTGGTCTCTTAAGGAGCGGAGTTCAACTCAACATTCCCTTGTACTGACTCGGACTCATTGTGTAGCGTCTCTTATGGTGGATGCTGCTGGGAGCAACAATAGTGCCTCGGATGATTAGGCTGTGGGTAAGGGTCGTGGGAGTCAGCCCAGGAGAGGAGTTCCTGGCGAGCCTATTGACTTTATTAAAGAGAGAGTGATCACACTTTTTCTATATCTCCTTTTTAAAACTCTTTTTAAATTCTTTTTGCAAGCATAAATATTTACCAGCCAGTGTACCAGGTACGTGTGCAGTAATAAAATTTCAGTGAGTACTGAGTCATGTCCATAGGGAGTGGGAACTAGCTCTCAGCTATATTAGTCCTAGTTATATCTAGGCAAATCAAAAAGATAATATTTTTGGATTTTTTAGATAAAACTAACCTGCAAAGAATTTGGGATTTCCAACACTTATAATTGGATTAGGTTTAGAGCCAAAAGATCTAAATAACAATTGAATGTATACTATCGACCATATATGTTTGCAAATCCAAATTGCTAATGGGTTTAATGTTTTCAAGCAATTGAGCACCAGGTGAAAACTTCTTTTTCTAAAGAAAGTAAAAATCCTAAATTAACCAATCAATTTTCCTTATTTCTAGGAAAGTGATTAATTGACTAATCTATATAATTTGCTTAACCCTAATTGAATTGAAATCCATATTCCTATGAGATTTATAGTCCAAATTAGCTAATCATAGAATTGATTAGAAATAAATTTTTTAATTGCAATCCTAATCTAACATGAATTCCAAAATCAATCCAAAATATATGCTCAGTGAATTAGCATCCACAACACGAACACAAGTAACAATTTAATCAATAGTAGAAAACACCAATAAGACAATTCAAATCATCAACTCAAAACCCTAATAATAGGATTAATAGGAAAAAGCTTCAGATATCATCCAAAAAATGAAATCAAATAAAAAGGAACGAACTCTCCTTAATTAGGGATCCCATGCTCAAATCCATGTTTAAATAGTATCTTCCACTTAATCTCGGTGTAGAATCCTTAATTAAAGAAAAAGAAAAGGCTAACTACTGCGTATGCCCTAATCTGTATCTAGAAGCAAAGGAATAAGCTTTTCTTCAGTCTAGGGTTCTTCATTTTCTATCTCCTCAAAAGATCCACAAGAGTATTTATAGGAAAACAATACGCAGTGACATAGGCTGACAGCCTTTAATTTAAATTGGCTGGCCTTGTAATTTGGAAATCATGTCTAAAGCACAATGGCCATCAGTGTTGGAGCACTGTTGAATGTAAGCCGACCAAAGACTGGCGCCGCAAATCCTTGCATGGCCGGCATTGAATGTTTGGCAATAATTTCCAAGATGAATTGGCTGGCAGTGTTAGAGGAAGCTTTGAAGTAGGCCAGCGTAAAAGCCGACGGCGTTGAATTTATAATTGCTGGCATACAACATTTTTTTTAAAAGGCTGGCTTGTACTATGTTGAAAGCCAACGGTGTTGGGTCTTGTTCTGATGAAGGTTGGTGACTTTGCTCCTGTAATGGCCAGCCCATATTTTCCATGTCTCCTTAATTGCATAAAACTCCTCTCAATTACTTGTATTTGCATTTTAAGTCCTTAAAGACCTGAAATATCACAATAAACGTACTTAAGTACCATTTCCTTATGATTTCTATAAAATCAATAATAATTTAGCATAATTTGTTCAATAAAAAGTGAATATAAAATGCCTTTATCAGATAGCTTTAAAGTGGAGTGATGTATCTACGGAATGGCCTTCCTTTGAGGAGATAGCCCATTTAGAGGATAGGAAAAGGTTGAGGGCCTTTTATGGTGGACTTTCAGCATAAAAGATGTATGAGATGAGGCTGCTAGTGTTCTCGCAGAGTTTGTTTGTGTTGCTAGTCTTTTCTAGGCTATTTAAACTCGTTGTTTGTTTTCAGGCTTAAAGTTTTTAGAATGTTGAGGGGAAACCGTGAAGTGGTACATTAGGTTTCTTTTTTTTTTTTTTTAACTTCAGGTTGTTGTCGATTGAGTGTTGTTTCTTTTATTTAGGGTTCCGAGGAGCTTGAAGCACTGAAAGCGGGCTTGGAAAAGGAGCTTGCTGAGGTCAGTCAAAGCAAGATGAGATGCAAGAGTGAGTTGCTTGTGATGATGGATGAGAATGAGAGACTATGCAAGAAGATGGAGGATAAAGTCTTACGATGTCAGGTCGATGTGCTTAAGGTGAAGAAGTGGCTATTGCACGTCGAAGCCACGATCACAGAGTATGAGGATAAGTAAAAGAGCGTGAAGCAAAAGCAGGATATCTTGTCACGACAATTAAGTGATGCTTAACTGGGGTATGCAGGGTAGAAGTGAGAGCTCGAGCTCGCCATTTTGGAGATCGATAAGCTGAAGGAGAGCGTTCAATCATCTAATTTGGAGCAGGAGAAGTTAAAGGTAGGATTATCTGAATTCACTGTCATGTTGTTAATCTTTGTTGTTGAAGTTTTGTCCTTATTGTTCCTTTATTATCGTTGTAGGCTAGCATGAAGGACTTGGAAAGTGGTCGGCTCATTCCAAAGGCAACTAAGAAGCGGGTTTTGAGAGAGCTCTTTAAGAGTGAGGAATGAAAGGGGGTTTAAGTTAAGTTCATTTTTTATACAGCCAAGTTGATAAGGAAAGAGCTTTTGAAAGGTATCCGAACTTGGACCTTGGTTTTTTGGCTGCTCATTTAGGTGAGGATCCTACAAAGGCTTCTGATAATGACGAGAAGGATGATGGAGAGGGAACCAAACAGGGTGGAGTTGAGGTCGGTGCCGAAGCTTGAAGCAGACTAAGCTAGGTCGCTATCATTGTTGAGGCTCAGGGAACTGAATGGGTGAAGCAGTTGCTGCGATCGTGACTCAAGAATTCGACCAACAAATCTTGGGGTCGGTGGCTGTTGATAGTACGGTCGTAGTCGAGCCCCAAGCCGATGATCAGGTTGGGAGGCAGGCCGAAGTTGTCACAGTGATCCGTGCCAGCTGAGATTTTTTACGATTGTGAGGCTAATTGATTTCGGGTCCTACCAATCCTCAAGGAGCCATTACTTCCTTCTCCTTGCTCTCTTTCTCTCTGGTTTTTTTTTTTTTTTTTATGAGCTTTGTTGCCAACTTGTTTCTTCTATTGGCCTATTAGCGACCTTTTGTAATTTTTTCTTGAGTAGATGTGCTTTCTTCAATTAATATGGGTAGTTTCTTTCTATCTCTGACTATACTCATTATTTACGCTTATACTTTTATAGCATTTTCGGTTTGGGCTTGGCAAGGTCGACCATGTTGATCTCGTTTTCCTTAGCTTATTTTTCTCTCACCTGTATTACATTTTTCGTTTAGCTTCTAGGTCAGTAGTAGGTCGTCGGTAATGCTTTTCTATAGCGGATGATGTCGCTTTACACAAGAGCTGTGTTGCCAAAGAATGTTCCTTTCTGATGTTCGTAGGTTCCTTAGGTGCAATCAGATGGCTAAGCTGAGTTGTACTTGGGATCTTCAAGATTTAGTAGCATTGAATGTAGGTTCTAGTAGAGTCCTTTATTGTCTATAAGTTGACCTTTCGAGCATCGTGCTTCTTTGGGTCCCAATTGTTGTTAATCACTTTAAGATCCTTATTGTTACAAGAAATTTTCTCTTCTTAAAATTTTTTCAAGATGATGAGGTGTTTGTTCTCGGTGAGCTTTTCTTTAGAAAGGTTGAGCCCTTAGAAGCCTTTATCAAAGAGGCACTTTTGATGCTCTATGGTCTTTGGTTAAGGCGATCGAAAGCTCTACGGCCCTTGTTTATGTAGATCCACCACTAGGTCATCTTGTGGGTTGATATGTTGGTTGAGGCCCGTTTCCTACTTTGACTTCGGTCGCTTGATCTAAGGTTATGTTTCTCTTTTATGGTCCCTATCGAGGCCACCAGGGTCTATTACTTGGTAGAGAGGCCGTAGGAACTATGTTGGCATGCTTCAAGTGGGCAGGGCCTCATCTTCCATCAATAATCTGAGCCTTCGAGGTGCTACTTAAGGTTTAGGGCGTTGTGGAGGGGCCATTCGACTCTTTGCCTTACTTTCCAGCTCCTTCCTTTTGGCCATTTTCATGGCGAATGGTGGTTGTTGGAGATTTTGGGACATGATCCCCTTTAGGCCCAGTCTCCTGATGTCTTATTGAATATTGGCTCATCGTGGGGGGTCGAATTTTCCTTCCTCTTCGTATGTGTGTTGGTTTCTCGTCCAGCTGAGATTCATTGTCGTTTTTGAAGGTTGATGGACAAGCTCAACCGTATGCTTAGGAGGTTGAGGAGGTGAAGTTGTATTAAGCCCAAATCCTCATTTTTAAGTTGTGGTCGACTAAGTATGGGAGAACTTTTCTAATTTGAGGTTCAAATGCTTTCTGGAGTTTTCCACCTCGAAGTTGTATTTAGCCTAAAGAAGCTTGTACTTGTGAAAATTTTTCTCGAGCTTATTCAAGACAAGGGGGTGGATTTCTTTAAACTCCCAAGGTCCCTACCGAATATCTTTTGTTGTTTCATTGGATACGTAAAGAAAGATCATGGAGAGGCATTCTTAATGTATAATCCCCATTTCATTCATGATTATTTCCTTCTCATGTTCACGTTTTACAGATAAGCAAGCTATAGCTATTCAAAAAAGTTTCTCAAGTTGTTTGCATTCTAAGTTCTGGGAATGAGCTCGCCATCTAGTGTTTTAAGTTCGTATTCCCCATTTCCTAGAACTTTTTTCACCCTAACAGGATCTTCCCAGTTTGGCACAAGTTTTCCTTGGGCTTCTTTTGACCTCATTGCCTCTAATTTTCTGCAAACGAGGTCCCCTAGGAAAGGCTTTATGCCTAACTTTCTTATCCTAATACCAGGCTACCCTCTGCTAGTAGGCTGCAACCTTTTTGCTCACTATGTCTCGAGTTTCTTTTGTGGTGTCGAGCTTTGCTCAGAGTCCAACCTCATTGATCAATTCGTCAAAGGATTGGGTTTGGATGTTCGGCGGTTCGAGCTTTGTAGGTAGGACAGCTTTCGTTTTGAAGGCAACACGAAGGGGGGTTTCATCTGCTGGGGTCCATTGGGTAATGTGATATCCCCATAGGATACTAGGGGGCTCATCGGCTCACTTGCCACTTTAATGGTCTAACGTAGCCTTTAAGCTCTACATGATTGTCTTATTGATTGCTTCGACTTATTTGTTAGTTTGGGGGTGTGCGATCGAGGTGTAGTATGTAGTGGTATGTCATTCAGCATAGAAGTCTTTGATTCTCTTGACACTCAATTGTCTCCCATTGTCCATCACTATAGAGTGTAGGACTTCAGAGCTAACTATAATGTTTGTGTAGATGAAGTGCTGGATGTTTTTGTCCATGACCTTTGCCGCTGTCTTAGCTTCTACCCATTCTGTGAAATAATCACACCCAACTATTATGAACTTCATTCATGCAATTAGAGGATGCCAAAGCTACTTAGCTTTCCAATAACATAATATATCTAAATCTCCATTTGATGTAGCTCCTCATCCAAATATAGATCGTGTTCATGTCTTATAATACCCTTATGCACTTGTATATTTTTAAAAGATTGCAAATCCTAGACAAAATAAAAAATAAAAGCATCGTATGAGATAATAATAGCTTGAAAAGTGTAAGGACTATATATATATATATATATATATATATACTTACAAAAAATAAAGTTACCTAGGAGTCATAGCCTTATTCATCATTAAGAGTTTCCATGACTTTTTGACTTATTGCCATCCAAATTCTTCATTTAGTTTCCACTATCTATTGTTGTATATTCATTAAAGAGTTTAAAGTCTAGTTTGAGTCTACACCATAAATTCCTTGGTAACTCCACTCAATAAAATCATGCTTATATCATGGATCCAATGTAACAACAATTATCAAAATCATACTAAACTCAGGCTGATACTTTTCAAATTTCACAAGCATCCTAGTTGCCATATCTTTCAAATATGGTTTACTTCCATCCTTATTATCTATCTATGCTTGGTATGCCATAAAAACGAATGGAAAGTATAAATTAGTAGTAGGATATTTTGTTTTGAAGAAATGACAAGTGATATTATAGAAAAGCTTCAAGAACCTAGTCATTTTCTAAATCTTATCCCATTCTTCCAAAGAAGGACAATGGTTGTAATTTAAATCACTCAACTCTAAGCAACAAAAGACATTTTTATAATGAACTGTACTCTCAAGCATAAAATATGTAATATACAAATAAATAAGTTATAATGAAGGTTAGAATTATAATAAAAGTGTTGTTAAAGAGTAATTTTGTCTTTGAACATGTAAATTTTGGGCACGGGAAAGTCACAAAAACAAGACAGAACGAATTTGTGGAAATTGGCCCTAAGATAGCACTTAGGATGCCTGCCTAAGAATGTATGCCTCCGACCTAGGAATTTAGGCCGTCGGCCTACTTGGCGGCTTAAATCTGTTTTCTATATATATGCAGTTATGACGAGAATTAAGGTTTAACTTGTTTTCCTCCGAGTTCTTCTTCTCCAAAGAGACCTAGGGCTTGCTTTCTTCAGTGTTTGGTGTAAGAAATCAAAGGAGAATCAAGGTCTTCAATTCGGGTAAGTAGATCTATACGATTTAATATGTAATCAACATCGTAATCATAGATTTCTTGTGTTTTTGAAGGAGATTGTGAGAGAAGCCATTGAGGATCAGATCTGAATCTTGAGGAGAACAATTGGGAATTTGAGATTCCATTCAAGGTAATTAAATCCCTTATTTACATATGTGGATTTCATCGAAATGATTTCTAATTTAGGGTATTATTCATTCATGATTGATGATGTTCTAGGGTTAGGGTTTCTTTGCGTTCTTTGGCGATTTTTTAGATTTAGAGTCAAATCAAAGTAAGTTTTTATCCTTTAAATCATAAATTCATTAAAAGATAGAATTAAAAATGATGGATTTGTCTGTATTTTTTTATTTACAAATTAGGGTTTTGTGGAGAAAAGTCGTTCTTATTGTGAGATTTTTGGAGTTTGAATAAGGAAGAATTTGCAGTTGAGGAGTTCTTAAAGGTTAGGGTTTTTTGGGAAACTTTGGTATGATAGAAATTGTTCTATAAATTATGATGTTTAATATGATTTTGTTTGTATGTAAATCATCAAGAGATTTAAGGATTGGGGTTTGTTATTCTTAGAGAATTTGTGGTATTGGAGAATTTTCCTGAAATTGAAAGGTACGACCTTTCGTTGGTTGCTGTATATGTTTGCAGGTTTAGTTTTCTATATGTTTTGTTGTAGGAACAGATGAATAATGAATCTAAATCTATATGGTTTATTTAAATTGTTTTTCTAGTTGTGTTTAGCTATGATCAGTAAAGACTTGGTAGACAATGATACCAGTGTGGCACCCTGATGATCTATGTGTGAGGTTGTCTTGAGTAGACTCATGCACAGAGATTATTCTGGTAGAATTAGGTGATTTGACAGTATGGCCGCTAGTGTTTTGGGAGTACTCATTCATCAATATATGTATATAATTACTCATTTTTCAAAGAGTTAGTTGATTTCTAATGGGGTTTGAGTTACTCCAGGTTTGGGACTAGGAATTCATAGTTCTAAACTGTATTTTTTGCTGGCTTAAATAAGAAAATAAATTGTTGTTTGCATTAGAGTAATTGCACTATATATACATGCTGTTTGTGCATATGCATTTGTTTGTGAACTAGCGTATTGAGTGTTCTCGCTCATTCCTTTCTTTTTCAAGTATGATGATGAAATTATTTATGATTTATCGAGTTATGATCTTTTCTTTGATCATGGGGATGACGATAGTGGTTTAGACTACCTTAGAAGAATAGGATCGGATACATGTTTATGCAAAACCTTTTCTTGAGACATTGAAGACTTTTGAAATAATATTTTGGTCATTTATCTTATTGAAAACTTCTAGATTTAAGTATTTGGATTTATGTAATAGTTATAACTAAAGGATTTTATGTCATTTTGGCTATAGTTTTGCCAACCCGGATCTGTTTTAATAAATGGAAGATTTCAAAGTTATTATATGATACAGATTCTATATTTTCTTATGTCCCCTTTAAGAGTATTATGGAGATTATGCTTTTATATTGTTCTATTTAAGAGAAGACACGTGGCGGGTTATAATCACCCTAGTTTAGGGCGTTACAGCTTATTTGGTATCAGAGTTTAGGTTTGAATCTCTTAGGTTTAAGAAATTGACTCCTTAGGATGGTGAGCTTTAATAAGTAGGGTAGAATATGATTAAGATATTGTTTTCTAGTTAAGCTTATTGTTGTCTTTTAGATTTTAAGTTTTGATCTTTAAGTTGGATTACCCTGTTTCTTATATGGTTGTGTTTTGCTTGTGTTAGAATGCCTCCAAGGAAAAGAATGCCTGATGCGTGTTACTCCAAAGTTGGAGAGGAGGAAGTGAATAATGGATAGGAGGACCAACAAGCTCAGAATCAGGATTTACCACCACCACCACCAGTGCCACCTATAGGATAAAAGGTTCTTGTTGATGCTGCACAACTTATGCAGGCTATGAATGCTTTAGTAGGAGTGGTTAATCAGCAGCAGTAGGATATGAGGCAAGACATGCAAATGGTGCAGGCGAATGTTGAAGCCTGGAGAATGGAGACTCAGAGGCTTAATGGGTGATCACGCTTTTTCAATATATGCTTTTTGAAACTCTTTTTAGTTATATTCAATTTCCTTTAAGTGAGTAGAACTTTAACCAACAATGTATCGGGTGCGTGTGTAGTAATAAAATTCAATGAATACCAAGTTGAATCCATAGGGAGTGAGGACTAGCTATCAAATATATCAGTCCAATTCATAGCTAGGCAAATCAAAATGTTGTTTCTCTTTTTAGATTTTCTTTTATATAACTAAACTAATAAAAATCTTGGATTTCGAACACCTGTAAGTGATTAGGTTATAAGCCAATAGATCTGAACAATCAAATAAATGTATGCTATTAATTAGAACATGACAATGGGTTTAGTTTCTAAACAATCAAGCACTAGATAAAAACTTCTTTTCCCAAGGCAAGCTATTACCCTAAATTAACCAATCAATGTTTCCTATTCATAGGAAAGTGATTAATTGACTAACCTTTGAAAATTACCAAACCCTAATTGAATTCAAATCCATATCCCTATGTAATGTGTAATCCTAATTAGATTTTCACAAAGATGATTAGAAATGAATTTCCCAATTACAATCCTAATCTATCATGAATTCCAAATCTAATCCAAAATCCTTGATATGTGAAACAACACCAACAAATCGAATACAGACAATTGTTCAATCAACAACAGGGATCATTAATCGTATCAATCAAATGTACAACTCAAAACCCTAATTAAGATCACAAGAAATCAAGTATTAAACATCATCTAACATTTGAATATGAGAAAAAGAACAAAATCACCTGTCAAAATAATCTTGTTTTAAAATCTAAATCCAAATAACGTTTTCCACTTGAATCTCGGTGTAATCCTTATTAAATCAACAAGATTCAACTAGTGTTCAAACCCTAATTCTAAATCTAGAAGCAAGGAGGAATAGGATGATTTTCGTGCCTAGGTTTTTCTTATGAACAAATGACAACAAAATGAATATATAGGAAGGGTTACAGGGGAGTTATGCCAGCATTAAAGGCTGGTGGCCTTTAATTAAATTAGATCGACCTTTAATGAAAATTAATTTTCGGGAGCAGTAATAAATATACGCCATCTTCAACACCGCATCATAACCGTTCCAGTTGTCGGCATATAATGAAAAGTCACAAACCGCTTGATTTTCCCTTATGAAAGCTGGTGATGTAAAGGCCAGCTCTAATAATTTGCATTCTGTTCACATCTAATACTACCTCAAGGTCAGTAGTGTATGATCAAATTAAGCATGTGTACGTTATAATTTTTGAACGCTGGTTAGATTTCTTCATTGAACACTGGCAGCGTTTGTTAATTCACTTGAAGGCCGCCTCTTTTCCATTCAACGCCGGTGGTGTTCTTTGCAGACTTGCTGGTGTACAATTTGTTTTTGTCCAAATTTGCACAACACTTCTCTAATTTGCTTGTATTTGAAAGATAAATTCTTAACGACCTAAAATAACATAATTAACACACTTAAATACCATTTCCAATAAATTTTTATAAAATCTATAACAAGTTTATCATGATTTGATCAAGGAAAATTGAGTGAAATATGACTTTATAAACTCCCTCACACTTGAACTTTTGCTTGTCCTCAAGCAAAATAATTAAGATCAAGAAGTAGAAATTTGTCATAGAATGTACAACACTTTATCATTCAAAACTCTAGCATGTTTTCTTTTGACAACTATGACTTGCATTGCTAATGCCTACCGCTCAAACCAAACTGGAAACATGTAATTAGATTACCACAATCAGAATTTAGTAGCTAATTTAGACAAAACAAACTTTATTCCCAATTTTTAACAAAAGAACATTCCATCCAAAAGTAGATACACAATCCATTAAGGAAAAACAACCATTTAAACTTCACTGGACTTTTAGCAGTATATAATCCTAACAACACAGAGTGAAAGCATATGATATCTACTCCTTACCTAGAATTTCAACCTTTTATTATAAGTCTTATTTCATTTGGAGCTTTTGCATTCATATTCTTTTTCTTTTGTTCCATACAAGCATTTTTCTATTTTTGGGAGGTTTTTGCCTCCATCTTTTTCTTTCTTTCTTTCTTTTTTTCAAAGTTCAAGAATTGAACTTTTGCCTTTCCTCCATTCTCGTTATAGTGAGTTCATTGAGTCGGCACATCCCAAGCTCATTACCTAAGTGACCAGGTTTTAAAGGACCCCTAAGAACTCTTCCTCACTTTAACATTCAAGTTCAAATACTCATAACTCAAATACTTGAGTCATTGGATTAGAGGCTATGCTTGTTTCTTTCTTTCTTTTTTTTTTTTTTTTTTAATGCACTACAAATTAAGACTTTTTATAAGGGATCACTAAGAAAAGAACTTCTTCCATCTCTTTCACTAAGTATTGAAATGTTGTAATACAACTCAAAAGAGTATATACAGACTAAAATTTCCTAGAAGTAGACCTATTTATTTTTCACAAAAGGACTCGACCTACTCTCAAACTTCCAATTCCAAAGCTAAATACAATGTAAATTTGTTCTTTATAGATTTCACTACTTAATTTCAACTAAGTCTTCTAATCATAACAATAGGTGAGTAAGGCACTTAACAAGTCAATTTACATTCTTTTTCAGATGCTATCTACAATTCTTTTAGGCAATCCCAAAATTTCATCAAAAACTTTTGAAAAATTTTGGCCCAAAATTGCCATGTAATACTTAAAGACAAAATAGTTCAAATGTGTGGGTACACAATACAATACATATGTCATAGATAAAAAATTCATATCAACATTTTAGACATCATCAGTAGTCATATTCAACTACATTCTCCACAATTCTCCATTCATTATCCCTTCCTCCACACTTAAATCGAACAGTGTCTCATTGTTTCTACTAAGCTCAACAACAGGAAAGAAATAAGGAAATAAAGGGATAAGGAAACTGATACTTCTCTGGTTTTTAAAATGGATAAATTTGTGAGTTCCAACTGGTATAGCAATAGAGAAGTTTTTCCTTGTAAGTCCATTTGCATCTCTCTTGTAAATCATCCTCTTGTTGTCTACAGTTAAGCTCTTTAGCTCCTGTTTTTCTCTTATTTGCACAGTTAGGGCATACTATCAAAGCAAAGAAAAACAAAAAGAAAAAGAAAAAGATATAAATTGATAAATAATAGTGGGTTGCGTCCCATTCAGTGCTTGTTTTATAATCTCAGGCTGACTTTTTGACTTTCTTCTTCAAGAAGGATCAAATTCACTAGTCTTCTTATCCTTCATTTTCTTGCAATTTTCTACTCTTGCACTCTCTGATGTTGTGTCTGCTTTGGTGGATTTAGGGTTCTTTTCCATCTTTTCATGATATTCACATTCAACTCTTTGTTTCCAACCCTCAACACGATCTTGCTATTCTTGACTTCTATGACAGCTCTAACAGTGGCCATGAATGGGCGGCCAAGTATGAAGGGAATCTCTGGATCTTCTTCCATATCCAAAACAATAAAGTCCACTGGAAAAATGAACCTATCCACTTTTAAAAGTACATCCTCAATTGGCCCTCTTGGTCTTTTAATTGAGCGATCAGCCAATTGAATTGTCATCTCAGACTTTTGAATTGCATCTCCTAATCCTAATTTCTTTGCCACAGAGAAAGGAATCAAATTTATGCTTGCACCAAGATCACAAAAAGCATTCTTAAATTGAGTATTTCCAATAGTGCAATCCACTGTGAATTTCCCTAGATCATTTAACTTTAGGGGCAATGCATCATTCAAAGCTTTAGTACAAGCTTGAGACAACATGACTATCTCTCTCCCATTCATCTTCCTTTTCTTGCTCATGACTTCTTTAAAAAATCTTCTATACTGAGATGATTCTTCTAAAATTTCAGCCAAAGGAATATTGACTTCCATTTTCTTAAATACTTCCAGGAATCTCTCAAAATTCTCATCATCTTTCCTCTTCCTTGATCTTCCTGTAAAAAGAGTTGATGGTACATATGATCTGATAGTAGGCTCAACTACTACAGAAGTGTGCTCCTATTGTACCACATCTTCCATCTAAGTTGATGTAGAAGCCAAAGTTTCTTCAGTGTCAACCTACTTGCTTGTCTATGCTTTAATCTCATTTACTTCAATTGGGGTAGAGGGCTTCTCAAGACTTGTAATCTACTGTCCTAATTTCTCAAACCCCTCTAAAGTTAGGTTTGCAAGCTTCTCAATTATTGATTCCTATGTTGGCTTTTCTTCTTTTGTTTTAACCTCTTTAACCACTGAAGAATTGCTGTTTAAATTTTCTACACTTGACACAACTTCTTTCTCTTTCCTTTTTTCTTGCCTTTGATTGTCAACTGGTGTGTCAATTTCCTTTTCATCACTAGAAAGCTCCCAATCTACATTTATGTTAGCAAATTTAAAAATAGATGAAACCAATTTAGTCAAATCTGCTACCTGAGTCTCCAATTTTTCAATTACCACTTGTTGCTTCTCAAACTTTTCTTCCTATTTCTTCTCTAAACCTCTCACAACCATTTCAAAACTTTTCTCTTTATCTAAATCTGGGATTATGGGGATAGATGAAGAATTGACAACTGGCTCTTGCCTTGGAGTCTCACAAGTGTAGTGATATTCTTGATTTGACATATTAGGATGAAGTTATGAATTACCAACTTGGCATTGAGAGAGCTATCATGTGATCCATTACACCATATACAAACTACTGGAGAAGAGAAATCTAGATCAACATATGGGTATCCTATAAGTTCTTCCATTTTTCCAAACGCTATTTCCACAGGCATTCCCATCAATTGCCCTCCAGTAGCTGACTCTAGCATCATCCTATCATGGGCTTCTATTCCTTTAAGGAATAATAATAGTTGAGACCAAGTCGGTAATCCATGATAGGGGCATTTGCCCATCAAATTGTGGTATCTTCCCCATGCATTTGACACAGGTTCTCGCTTATACTACTTAAAAGAAATATTTCTAATTGAAGCTCTTTAGTACAACAAAATGGGAAGACTGGTCCTTCTTGACTATCCATCTTGATATTCAACAAAAACTTCAAGCACTTGAAAAAAGAAAAAGAAAAAAGAGTAGATTGTACAAATATACAAAGATTAGTATGTACGGATAAAGAAGAAAGTGATTTTTTTTTTTATTTTGCAAAATTTTTTTAGGTTTTTCAAATAAAGCCTATTCTATAAAAGTCCTAAAAATTGAAAGTAGCACCGATCACTCCCCGGCAATGGTGCCAAAAACTTATCATGATTTTTCAATATATGCTTTTTAAAACTCTTTTAAGTTATATTCAATTTCCTTTAAATAAGTAGATCTTTAACCGACAGTGTATCAGGTGCATGTGTGGTAATAAAATTCAATGAATACCAAGTCGAATCCACAGGGATTGAGGACTAGCTATCAAATATATCAATCCAATCCATAGCTAGGCAAATCAAAATGTTGTTTCTCTTTTTAGATTTTCTTTTATATAACTAAACTAATAAAAATCTTGGATTTCTAACACCTGTAATTGATTACGTTATAAACCAATAGATCTAAACAATCAAATGAATGTATGCTATCAATCAGAACATGACAATGGGTTTAGTTTCTAAACAATCAAACACTAGATAAAAACTTCTTTTCCCAAAGCAAGCTATTACCCTAAATTAACCAATCAATGTTCCCTATTCATAGGAAAGTGATTAATTGACTAACCTTTGAAAATTACCAAACCCTAATTGAATTCAAATCCATATCCCTATGTAATGTGTAACCTAATTAGATTTTCACAAAGACGATTAGAAAAGAATTTCCCAATTACAATCCTAATCTATCATGAATTCCAAATCTAATCCAAAATCCTTGATATGTGAAATAACATCAACAAATCGAATACAGACACTTGTTCAATCAACAACAGGGATCATCAATCGTATCAATCAAATCTATAACTCAAAGTGCTAATTAAGGTCACAAGGAATCAAGTATTAAACATCATCCAACATTTGAATATGAGAAAAAGAATAAAATCACCTTGTCAAAATAATCTTGTTCTTGAAATCTAAATCCAAAAAACGTTTTCCACTTGAATCTCGGCGTGGAATCCTTATTAAATCAACAATATGATTCAACTAGTGTTCAAACCCTGGTTTTCGTGCCTAGGGTTTTTCTTATGAACAAATGACAACAGAGATGAATATATATGAAGGGTTACATGGGAGTTACGCCGGCATTAAAGGCCGACGGCTTTTAATTAAATTTGATCGACCTTTAATGTGAAATTTAATTTTCGGGAGCAGTAATAAATATACGCCATCTTCAACACCGGCGTCATAACCGTTCCAGTTGTCGGCGTACAATGAAAAGTCACAAACCGCTTGATTTTCCTTTATGAAAGCTAGCGGTGTAAAGGCCAGCTCTAATAATTTGCATTCTGTTCACATCTAACATTGCCTCAAGGCCAGTGGCATATGATCAAATTAAGCCTACGTATGTTATAATTTTTGAACGCTGGTTGGATTTCTTCATTGAATACTGACAGCTTTTGTTAATTCTCTTGAAGGCCGCCTCTTTTCCATTCAATGCCGGTAGTGTTCTTTGGAGACTTGCTAGTGTACAATATGTTTTTATCCAAATTTACACAATACTTCTCCAATTTGCTTGTGTTTGAAAGATAAATCCTTAACGACCTAAAATAACACAATTAACACACTTAAGTACCATTTCCAATTGATTTCTATAAAATCTATAACAAGTTTATCATGATTTGATCAAGGAAAATTGAGTGAAATATGACTTTGTCAATGGGAATAGAGGCAATGGGGTTAAACATGCTGATGTTTTAAGCTTGAACAAGTTTGTAGATCTGGTTTACAAGTTTAAACCTACACCTGGTAGACCTCTAGATGCACAGTTCTGGATGGAGGAGGTCGAGAAGACATTTGCTGCTTGGGACATTCTAGAGAACAAGAAAGTAGAATACGCCTCCTATTTTCTTATTGGGAGAGCGAACAACTGGTGGTTAAGCACCAAAAGACACATGGTAGGAGCAATCACATGGGAGATGTTCAAACAAGCTTTCTACAAAGAGTTCTTTCCCGATAGTATGAAGCAAACGATGCTTCAAGAGCACTTTACCCTGTAGTAGGAAAAATGACAATAGAGGAGTATAAGGCTGAGTTGCATAGATTGATGAGGTTCCTACTAGATCCATTAAAGGAAACTGAAGAGGCTAAAATTAGCAGGTTCATCACTGGATTAGAGCTTGAGATCCAGTATCAGGTGAATCTAATGAATCTGAATAATTACTCAGGAATAGTGATAAGGCTAAGACAGTGGAGTAAGGTTTGAACAGAATGAAGAGTAGAGAGCCACAGAGAAGCTAGATATTTCTGGGTAAGAGACCGGCATCAAGTGTGTGGACATAGGACAAGGGTAAGTGACCTACCACACAACCTTTCAGGCCAACAGTATAGAGTGTTGATAAAAGATGCCCCAGATGCCTAGGACCACATGATCTGAAAGACTGCAAGTGGGTAGAGAATGCAAGTTTTTCATGTGGATGAGTTGAACACATCAGCAAATTCTGCACGGAGAAGACTCTTCCTCAAGTGTTCTGTTTCAAGTGTAAGCAAAGATGACACAGAGCTGTAGATTGTAAAGAGGCTGGAAGACAGATTGTTCTAGTTGGCAGATCTTTTTCTTGTGGTCAGGGACAACGAGCACCGGCAAAAGGATACGCTCTTCAGCATAGTAAGACATCGAATGCGGACACTATTGCGGGTATGTTTCCTATACTCCTGCATAGTGCATATGTTCTGTTTGATATTGTACTAGTTTTTCCTGTATTTTATAGTCCTTTGTATCTGTTTGTGGTGTATCTGTTGAGTTCATGTCTAAATGTATGTTTGTTAACACACCATTGGGAAGCAGATCTGTTTTGAATAGAATTTGTAGAAATGTGTATATTGAGATAGAAGGTAGGCATTTGCCTGCAGATCTTGTAGTGTTGGATATGTTGAACTTTGATGTGATTTTGGGAATGGACTTGTTAACTAAGTATAAGGCTGTGATTGATTGTCACAATCTTGTAGTAGAGTTTAGTTTGCTCGATGGAGACCAGTTTGCCTGTAAGTTAGTAGTGCAAAGACCTCTAGTTCTACCTATCTCTGAGCTGTGGCGGAGATCTATGACGGCATCTATGGTAAAAGAGGATAAGCAGAGAATAGATGTATCTGAGATACCGGTTATGTGTGAGTACCCAGAAGTTTTTCCAGAAGATTTAACAGGGCTACCACCAGAAAGAGAAGTGGAGTTTAGCATTGATTTGGTATTAGGTACTACACCAATTTCTAATACTCCTTATCACATGGCTCCTATAGAACTAGCAGAGCTTAAAGTACAATTGGATGATCTGTTGAAGAAGAAGTTTATTAGACCCAGTGTTTCACTCTGAGGAGATCTAGTTTTGTTTGTGAAGAAGAAAGATGGCAGTATGAGGTTGTGCATAGATTATAGAGAGTTGAATCAGATGACAATCAAGAACAAGTACCCTCTACCAAGAATTGATGATTTATTTGACCGGCTGGCCAGAGCATCGATGTTTTTAAAGATAGATCTAAGATCAAGATATCACCGGCTGAGAGTTAAGGCAGAAGATATACAAAAGACTGCTTTCAGGATCAGGTATGGACACTACAAATTTGTTGTCATGTGTTTTGGTCTTACCAATGTACCAGCCGTGTTTATGGATCTGATGAACATAATTTTTAGAGATTATCTAGATATGTTTGTTGTGGTATTCATTGATGATGTGTTGGTATATTTCTAAGTCTGAGGAAGAGCATAAAGAGCATCTGAGATTGGTTCCAACCATATTACAAGAGGAGAAACAATATGCTAAGTTTTCAAAATGCAAGTTCTGGTTGGAACAAGTTTCTTTCTTGGGACATATAGTCGATGGTAATGGAATTTCTGTTGATCCTAAGAAAGTAAAAGCGGTTGTTGAATGGCCAAGACCCAAGACTGTGTAAAAAATGAGAAGTTTTCTAGGAATGGTAGGATATTACAGGAGATTTGTAGAAGATTTTTCAAAGATTGCTAGTCCATTAACTAGATTGACGGAGTGAAGACTGTGAAGCTAGTTTTCAATTGTTGAAGAACAAGTTAGTATTTGCTCTAGTGCTAGCCTTACCAGTAAGTGGTAAGGAATATGATATTTATAGTTATGCCTCTATATAAGGTTTGGATGTGTACTGATGCAAGGGGGCAGGGTAATAGCATATGCTTCTAGACAGTTGAAGACATATGAAAAGAACTATCCTACACATGATCTGGAACTAGCAGCAGCAGTGCATGCATTGAAGCTATGGAGACACTACCTATATGGGGAAAGATGTAAGGTATATATAGATCACAAGAGTTTAAAGTACATCTTTACCTGGAAAGACCTGAACACGAGACAGAGAAGGTGGTTAGAGCTAGACATCGGCACGGTTCGGGTCGGTTCCGGACCCGAACCGGAACCGCCGGTTCACGGTTCCATATTTCGTGGAACCGGAACCGGAACCGCCAGAGCCGGGGCAGTTCACGGTTCCAAGGAACCGCCGGTTTTAGCGGTTCCGGTTCCGGTTCTACGTGAACCGGTTTTTTTTTTTTTTTTTGAAAAAAAATAAAAAAAAAACAAAAACCCTACCCCCACAACATCAATACGTAAAAATATAAATAATAAAAACTGACATTTACGTTTTTTACATTTTAAAAAAATTATTTAAATTAACTTTACGAAATTCGTTTATTTTATTTATTACTATTTGAGCTAAGGGGAATTCGGGGGCTGTGAGGGGCACGCGGTTTTGAAGGGTCAGTTCGGCTAAATAACAAATAGAGCTAATGGTTTTGACAAGGGACAGAAAACCTGACGAAACCACGACTGGTGTTCTCGAAAATGAAGGAATCGGATAACAACATTGGACCTGGACCTTGGACGTCGGCGTAACCACAACCATCCATCTCCTCTATGGTTCACGTTCACCACGGGGCGGTTCCAGACCCGGTTGGAACCGCCGGTTCCGCCACGCTACCCTTTGGATCCGCCGTTCCAGCGGGTCCTTGGACGGTTCGGAACCGTCACCGACGGGGCGGTTCCCGGGTCAGGAACAGCCGGTGACGGTTCGGGGCGGTTCGCGGTTCCGAACCGCCCCGTGATGATGTCTAGTTAGAGCTAATCAAGGACTATGATATAGACATTCAATATCATCCAAGAAAGGCGAATGTTGTAGCAGATGCTTTGAGCAGAAAGAGAGTGGATAATCTAGCGGCTATGATTACAATGGAACTGTAAGTCCCGAAAAATTCCAAGATGAACTTTGAAAATAAACCCTAAAAATCACTCCAAATTAAAATTGAATTTCGACAAGTCTTAAATCACAAACGAATCCAGAAATTTCCAAATCTTGGGAAAAATAAGAATTCTTAAAAACGAAATAAGAACTCAACATACTCTAATTCCAAAACCACTACGTATGATAGATTCTATACGTAACTTCGACTTATAAAATCGGGTAATATAGAGCCTAAAATCAAATTATTAAAAAGTAAATAACGATTAACTTTTGAAAATGAAACCCAATTCAAGAAATCCAAAAACGTTAAAAGATATTAAATACTTACAAAAATAAAATTTGAGATAAATTTCTCAAATCAAATATGTTGTATAACCATAAAATATCAGTTTCCAAATTGGCAAAGATCTAAACCGAAAAAATCACTCGGAAACCCTAAGTGGAATACAATAGTCTAAGTTCGGCAATCTAGCACCCCTAACCCTAGAGGCCAAGGTGTAGTTTAAATATGTAGAATAGCTCATAGTAATATAAGTTTGTTTAATTATATTAGATCGGTAAGTTTTTGACCTATTTTGAATCCGTTCGGATACAGACTTCGAAAAGCGTTCCCAGGGCTTGAGATGTAAAAAATATACCATTAGTATCGTTAGACTCGTAATTTCATAAGATTTCTAAATATATCAGTTATGTAATTTTTCGGGTTATAAAAGTTACAGTTATAAAAGTTACAATTATAACCTTTTTATCGTATTTCCAATACTACCGGTAATTAATTAGTCTTTTGCACTATTTATTTTTATTTCATTAAAAAAAATTTATTATTCTTATAGAGCCTTATATTACTAGATAAATATTTTATATATTATAGAAAATTTTGTTTTTCTAAAATTTAGTTAGTTCGGGCTTTTACGGGATCAGATTTTGTTTAAGACCCAATACTAAAAATAAAATAAATTAATTTAATAATTGGAAAATATTTTTAAAATATTTTTATTTTCATAAAATAATTTTTTATAATTTTTCGGGTTATAAAAATATCATTTATAGCTCATACTCGCGTATTTTGATCATACCGGTAACATATTTGTTAAAATACTAAAATAATTCAAATAATTATTTAATTTTAATTATGAAAAATATGCTACAAATATTTGGAATAAATTTTATAATTTTATTTTATTTTATTAAGAAAGTATTTTTACAACTCGTACTTTCAAGTACACCTTACACATATCACTTTCTTTTCACTTCAATCTTTCTACACATTATTCCACACTTCATGGCAGATTTTTCCTTCTTTATGGCTGCCATTGTCCTTCATTTACTCCTATTTTGACAAAAAATAAATGTATTTCAATCCTTCTTCAAAAAGTTACATTACACATTAATTATACAATTCAATTTCGAGTCAAATTTCAAACAAACCCTCTCTCTCCTCTCTCTTCAATTCACATGGATAGCTTCCCCCCATTTGCTGCCTTGTTTTATTTTTTTACTCCTTCAATTAATTAAAACATATTTAATACACTCATTTTCTCTCTCTCCTTCATTTACTCATTTTTCCTTTTTCATTGCTTAACCTTTTCTCTCTCTTTTTCCTCTCTTTCCTTCTTCTTCTTGCCCTTGTTCATACAAGGAACAAGCTGCCCCCATTCTTCCATGAGCCTCCATGCATATTTCTTGAAGATTTTAAAGCAAATCTTCATCTTAAAGCTTCCATAGGTGATATAGGTAAAGTGTAATGAAGGTTTCATGCATCAAATAACCTTCCATAAGCTTAAAAGCTTAGGATGATGATGCCCAAAAAAATGAAACACTCCTCTTTTCCATTATTATTATCTTTATCATAATTATTTCCTTGTTTAAAGTCATTTATTTTGTAGATCTAACTTTTTATAGCTTTGATTTTTGTTTATGTCATAGATCTTGTTATTTAAGTTGTTATTTTTGTTATTTTTTATGATTTAAGCATAGATCCATCATCCACATGTCTATCTTAGTGATTCATGCATTTAAAACTAGTATAGTAAACTAGATTTAGTGTTTTGAGTTCATAAATGTATTAGACTTTTGTTTTATGTTCATGAACAACTTGTAATAGCATGATGATAGTAGGAAAATTGTAGAAAACTCAAGATCTATTTATTTTCAACAAAAGTCATTTTGAAAATTCGGATGAAAATTGAACCATATTTAGAAAAGTTGTTTTTCAACTTCAAAATGTGTATTTTTCATTCAAAATAAAGGGCTTAGGTATAGATAACATAAATGAAAGATTTTGATGAGTAAGTTTAGATCTATGAGTTTATAGCTTACTACCATGCATTTGTTTTACGTTTATGCTCATATTAAGTATAGATCTTAGTTTTGAACTCAAACAAAATTGTGAAATTCGTATTTTGGCAAGACCACTATTTAAAAACCACTTTTCAAGTGTCAAAATGTAATTTTTATTTAAGAAAATAAAGGCTTAATGTATGTATATTATCAAGACTTCTTTTTTTTAAGAATTAAAGGTGATTTTCAAAAGTCATTTTCAAAATAAAAATTTTATTTTCGGATTTTGGCCAAGGCATATTTTAAAAACATGTTTTCCAACTCAAAAATGAAGTTTTTATTTAAGAAATGAAAGGCTCTTAGGATAGGATATGTGAGGAATGAATTTTCATAAGTTTAGATAGATTTTATCAAAAGATATGTCCAAAAGTAAATTTTGTAAATTCGGATCTCAACAAAGACCAATTTTAAAAACCCATTTTTCAACTTCAAAACAAGGTTTTTATTAAAGAAATGGAAGCCTTAGGGGATAGGTTTGATTAGGAAATGGTTTTTGAAAGACTAAATGAGTTTTACAAAGAAACCAAGCTCAAATGAATTTCTCAAAATTCGGATTTGAAAATAGCCACAAAGACCAAGTTTTGGTAAGGATAAAAGAAGTTTATCAAAATATTGTCTTAGAATAACAAGTGGTTTCCAAGGATAGGTTAAAACAATGTTTTCATTCTTTAAAATTTGTAAAATTCGTACTTAGGCAAACCTCCTATGTAAACACCTATTTTCTAACCCTAAAATGAAGGTTTTTATTGAAATAATGAAGGTGATGGTTATATAGATCATCAAGGTTGAGTTTTGATAAAATAAAGATGATTTTGCGAAAAGAAAACTATTTTTTAAGTCTAGTATAATTCAAAGTTTTGCGAAGTAAAAGTTTTCAAGAGAATTCTTGGTATTATATGTATACATATAAGTAGATCATCTCATAACCACCATGACAATAGCTGGTAGGAAATACATATATGCATGATGCATTGTTGACATAAGGTATGAAAATTGAGTTTATCCAAATTTGTAAATTGGATGATTTCAAAGCCATGCCTTGAAAACTCATTTATCAATTTAAAACTTGTGTTTTATATGAAAAATGAGGAGTTGAGGTCATAGGTATCATCAAGTGATGATTTTGATAATTAAGATGGGATTTGCTAAGAAAAATATATAGAACAAGGAGTAGAAACAAAGTAGGAAAAATTGAGTTGTGTCATTTTTAAGAAATTCGTAATAATGAAGTAATGGCTTGAAAACAATACTTTCCAAACTCAAATGAAGTTTTTATTAAAGAAATGAAGTCCTTAGTGGTAAGGCATGATTGAGCCTTAATTTTCTAAGTATCCAATGATTTTTATAAAGGAATCACCCAAAAACAAGTTTTGCAAAATTCGGATTTTGGAATGAACCAATTTTAAAAACATGTTTACACAGTGCAAAATGAAATTTTTTATGTAGAAATGAAGGTCATAATTAAATATTATAGTGAAGACTCAATTTTAACAAAAATAATTATATTTTATTATGTAATAAATCCAAAACAAATGGAAATAATCAAAGTTAGGAAAACTAGTATTCTTAAAAGTAGTTATCCTTGAAGTCTTGTAATATAAGGAGTTTATAAAATTTCCTTTAGCGAAAATCATCAAGATCATGCATACATTAAGCTCATCTCATTTCATTCATGATAGGAAATCATTCATATTGCATGTATAGCTAATCTATATAGTAGGAACATTACAAACATTTCAAAACTATTTTTTTGGACTTGGAAATTGTTACTGCCTAATCTAATCAAACTTTTCGAAGCTATCTTCAAAGTTTTAAACTTGAAAATAATATTTAGAATTAGATAGATCTTTCGAAGTAGATAGAAATCGATATATAATTTACGAGATTCCGAGTTAAAATGACCAGTATGGCCGTTTTAGTTGAAATTTCGGTTAGGACAAGAATTGCTAATTTGTTAGTTTGTATAAGATAGTTTGGATTAGTTAAGTGATGAAATACTATTAGAGTATTTCTTCCTTTTTAGGTGACACGATATCGACGATCCTTACCACCGGGTTACTTGTACTAGAAGACCGGTGATCCAATGGCGAGTGAGTATTACTTCGATTTCATTTATTGTATGTGTTTGTAATAATGTTGTGCTAGATATTTGGTAAAGATAAAATGGATATGCATGATGGGGACAAATGGGGACTATGTATGCTTGTTGTTGATACGAGAAATGGGATGTAAGAATATCGAAGCCGAGTGATTAACTATTGCTTGTATAGATGAATTAGAATTGATTGTCTGCGATTATTGATTGATCACTTAAAAGAATTGGTATAATTGAGAATTCAGAATTGAAGATGAAATTGAACTCATTCATATCACGATAGGGATGGAGCATTAGCATTTGTTGGTTTATTGTTGTACCTTAAATGATTCTTGTTAGTTTATCGTTGTACTTTAAACGATTCCTGTCAGTTTATCATTGTACGTTAAACGATTTTATAGTTTATAGTTGTTTGTAAGCTGAAACGGTCGATTCGTACTGCGGGATTCGTTAATCTGCTAACCCGGATGGAGGGCGCAAGTCCATCCACATATGATTTCGCAGGTCATATGTTTGTTAAATTCACGTGTTTGATGCATATTACTTGTCTGACTAATCACTTGATTGTATGATGTGTTATAAATGTAATCCTGGAAGTTTTCACTTACTAAGCTAGTATAGCTTATACCTCGATAGATGTTTGATTAAATAGGTTACCTCAAGAATGCTAAGTGGGGACCAAGATGGTTGGAGCCGAGAATGACTTTGGGATTCCGGCAAGAAATGAGAATGCTTGAAGTTATTAGCTAGGTTTTATTATTTGCCTTGTAATAGTTTTATGTAGTAGAATCTTTTGATGAATTGTAATTGAAGTTTAATGAGTTGTATTTTGAAGAATAGTGAATTGAATTTCCTTTACATTGTTCTCAAGTTGTATCAACATAAAATGCATTACTCCGATGAGTCTCCTCCATGTGTTAGACGCCTTGTACATAGTATGGAAGCCTTCGCGTGATTGAGGTGGTCATTCTTAGGCTTTAATATTGTGTATGAAGGACTGCCACGTTTAGGGTACCCTTTGGGCGTGATAGGAACGCCATTTGATTGATGATATGAGGCAGCTTGAGCTAGAGATAGTAACAAAGCAAGTAGGTGAAAGATTGGCAAATTTGAGATTTCAGTCTACTCTTGTAGAGAAAATCAAGACAGCTCAGACGGATGATCAGAGTATTATAGAGATAAAGAAAAGAATGGAGATCGGTAGAGCACCAGAGTTTTATGTTGATGAAGAAGGTATTTTGAGATACAAAGGAAGGTTATGTGTGCCAGTTCAAGGGAATCTTAAGAGAGAGTTATTGAAAGAAGCACATTAATCCAGTTATTCTATCCATCCAGGAGGTAATATGATGTATCAAGATTTGAAAAAGTTGTACTAGTGGAAAACATGAAAAAGGAGATTGAGTATGTATCCAAGTACCATACGTTTTAGATGATCAACATTGAACATAGAAGACTGGTAGGTGAGTTGAAGCTGTTGCCAATACCGCAATGGAAATGGGAATACATCACCATGGACTTCGTTTCCGCTTTTCCTAAGACAAGAGATAAGTTTGATTCTATTTGGGTGATTGTGGACAGACTCACTAAAGTTACTCATTTCATACCGATCAAGACTGGGTATAAATTAGAACGTTTAGGATAGTTATACATCAAAGAGATAGTGTGTTTGCATGGGATACTGATAACTATTGTGTTGGACAAGGATACTAGATTTATTGGGAGATTCTGGTAAAGTCTACACCAAACTTTGGGTACCAAAGTAATTTTTAGCATGGCTTATTATCCTCAGACTGATGGATAATCTGATAGGACCATCCAAATTCTTGAAGATATATTGAGAGCATGTGTTTTGGATTTTAAAGGAAGTTGGGATGAGCACTTACCGTTAGTGGAACTTGCTTATTACAACAGTGGCATGCCTCCATTTGAAGCTCTTTATGGCAGAAAGTGTAGATCACTTATCCATTAGGAAGAAGTAGGTGAAAGACAGCTGTTGGGACCTGAGCTAGTGCAAGATGCAATTGATAAAGTTAAGTTGATCAGACAGAGATTGCAAGCTGCTGAGAGTCGACAAAAGAATTATGTTTATAAGCGAAGAAGACCTTTAGAATTTCAGGTGGGAGAACATGTTTTGCTAAAGATCTCGCCGACAAAGGAGGTTGTCAGATTTGGATTAAGAGGAAAGCTGAATCCTAAATATGTAAGACCATATGAGATATTGGAAAAGATAGGCGATGTTTCTTACAGATTGGCTTTACAAATTTGGAAGGAGTACACAACGTGTTCCACGTATCTATGCTCAGGAAATATGTCAGAGATCCAGATGAAATAGTAGCTCTTGAACCGTTGGAAGTACAGCCTAATCTCTCGACAATTGAAAAGCCAATCAAGATTTTAGATACAAAAGAGAAAGTCCTAAGAAATAAGGTGATTAAGTACGTGAAAGTGCAATGGACTAATCAAACGGAAAGAGAAGCAACCTGGGAATTGGAAGATGACATGAAGGTGAAACATCCCGAGTTGTTTCAATAATCCATGTATCTTTCGAGGATGAAAGTTCTTTTTAGGAGGGGAGAGATGTAATATACAAATAAATAAGTTATAATGAAGGTTAGAATTGTAATAAAAGTGTTGTTAAAGGGTAATTTTGTCTTTGAACAAGTAAATTTTGGATATGGGAAAGTCACATGAATAAGACGTGACAAATTTATGGAAATTGGCCCTAAGATAGCACTTAAGCCGCCTACTTAAGAATGTACGCCACCGGCCTAGGAATTTAGGCCGTCGGCCTACTTGGTAGCCTAAATCTGTTTTCTATATATATGCAGTTTATGACGAGAATTAGGGTTTGTCTTCTTTTCCTCTGAGTTCTTCTTCTCCAAAGTAACCTAAGGCTTGCTTTCTTCAGTGTTTGGTGTGAGAAATCAAAGGAGAATCAAGGTCTTCAATCCGCTAAGTAGATCTAACGAGATCTATACGATTTAACATGTAATCAATGTCGTAATCATAGATTTCTCGTGTTTTTGAAGGAGATTATGAGAGAAACCATTGAGGATAAGATCTGAATCTTGAGGAAAATGATTGGGAATTTGAGATTCCATTCAAGGTAATTAAATCCCTTATTTATATATGTAGATTTCATGGAAATGATTTCTAATTTAGGGTTTTGTTCATTCATGATTGGTGATGTTCTAGGGTTAGGGTTTCTTTGCATTCTTTGGTGATTTTTCGGATTTAGAGTCAAATCAAAGTAAGTTTTCATCCTCTAAATCATAGATTCATTAAAAGATCGAATTATAATGATGGATTTGTCTATATTTGTTGATTTATAAATTAAGGTTTTGTGGAGAAAAGTCGTTCTTCTTGTGAGATTTTGTGGTGAATAAGGAAGAATTTGCAGTTGAGGAGTTCTTGAAAGTTAGGGTTTTTTGGAAGACTTTGATATGATAGAAATTGTTCTATAAATTATGATGTTTAATATGATTTTGTTCGTATGTGAATTATCAGGAGATTTGAGGATTAGGGTTTGTTATTCTTAGAGAATTTGTGGTATTGGAGAATTTCCCTAAAACTGAAAGGTACGACCTTTCCTTGGTTGCTATATATGTTTACAGGTTTAGTTTTCTATATGTTTTGTTGTAGGAATAGATGAATAATGAATCTAAATCTATATGGTTTAACTAAGATTTTTTTTTTTCCTGGTTGTGTTTGGCTATGACCAGTAAAGACCGAGCAGATGGTGATACTTGTGTGGCACCCTGATGATCTATGTGTGAGGTTATCCTAAGTAGACTCGTGCATAAAGATGATTTTGGTAGATTTAGGTGATTTGGCAGTATGGTCGCGGTGTTTGGGGAGTACCTATTCACCAATATATGTATATAATTACTTATTTTCAAAAGAGTTGGTTGATTTCTGATGGGGTCTAAGTTACTCCGGGTTTAGAACTAGGAATTCATGGTTCTAAAGTGTGTTGATTTGCTGGCTTTAATAATAAAATAAAATGTTGTTTGCATTAGAGTAATTGCACTATATATACATGTTGTTTGTGCATATGCATTTGTTTGTGGACTGGCGTACTGGGTGTTCTCGCTCATTCCTTTCTTTTTCAGGTACAGGTGATGATGAAGTTATTTATGATTTATCGGGTTATGATCTTTTTTTTTTTATCATGGGGATGGTGATAGTGGTCTAGACTGCTTTGCAAAAGAATGGGATCAGATATAGGATTTATTCAAAACCTTTTCTCGAGATATTGAAGACTTTTGGAATAATATTTTGGTTATTTATCTTATTGAAGACTTCTGGATTTAAGTATTTAGATTTATGTAATAGTCATAACTAAAGGATTTTATGTCATTTATTTTAAAGATAAATCTTTTCTGAATTTTTTTTTTTTAGTTGGCTATAGTTTTGCAAACCTGGATCTGTTTTAATAAACAGGAGATTTCAAAGTTATTATATGATACAAGTTCTATATTTTCTGATGTACCTCTGAGAGTATTATAGAGATTATGATTTTATATTATGGATTTAGAGCATTTGCGTGTTCTATTTAAGCGAGGACATGTGGCGGATTTTAATCGCTTTAGTTTAAGGCATTACAAAATATGTGGAATTCCACCAAGTTAGGGCATCTTGTCTCAAACCTTTATCATTAAACAAAGACGCAACAAGCTTACACATTCAACAAACTTTACTTTCTTTAAATATCTACTACACTATCAAAAAATTTTAAACCTTTTTGAACAATCAAATTGAGAATATGTGTATAACATCTAACATGAAAATAAACACCCGAAGCTAAAAGTCCACCTCATACATTTAGTCGTGTCTTCAATGAACTCACAAAGAGATCATTGACTGAAGTAATATCTTAAGTCACCTGAATAAGTTACTTTTAGTACTCCAGTTACCTAGTAAAGTCATTGCTTTTTTAGTTAATGCAACACATAAATGTGGATGTGACATACATGCAAAACTTCTTCTTTTGCAAAACCTAATTTTTATTAGCAAAATATGCAATTACAGATATATACACATCAATTGCCACAATGTCCAAAATTAGACGTAAAACAAACTCGCCAAGACAATCCAATAGCATATTTTTTTATCTTAATTCTTTTCCTCTTATATTATGTCAATATATCAGCTTTGAAAGTATTTCTAGAGATATGAACTACATCTCATTTAAATATTCAAATAGTGCTCTAAATTCACTATATTCCACAAACTAAAGAGGCATTTCATACTTGACAATAGCAGCAATTAACAACTCACAATATTTTTTAGGTTCAAACCTGTTTGTATTGCATTTCATGTTAGCAATAAAAACATTTGACTAATGTCTCTACCATTACATTTTGGACATTTGTTAATTTGCCTTTTTAAGTTCCCGTCCCAAATTGACTATCACATCTTATCTTAGTCTTACATGACTTACATGTAGCTCTTATAATAATTGATCCATCTTATTGCTCCTCAAAATAAGAGTGAAAAAATCCATACAGGAGTAGTGAGCTTCCTTTGTCATTTAGGATTACTAATTGATGCAAAACTTCAACTACATCATCTTCTTCATTTTCTTCTAATTTTTCCATTTTATTAAAATATTTCTTCCTGAGGTGAATCTATTTACATATTAAACAAAGAGCGTAAATTGTTGTTTTAAAGAAGAAACTGAACCAATTAACATTTTGTAATCTTTTTATATAAAAATAAAAGAGCCATACAATAAGGCATCTTCCGATCGGCCAAGCTCTAATATATTTATCACAGTATAGTTAAACATTCTTGAAAGACATTTTTTTGGTGTCTTTCACAAAGATTAATCTATTCAACATCCTTAAACTACTTATGCTCCTTATAGAGGTTCGTGAGAACTTTTGGTTAAAAGAACAAAAAAAATTGCAATCATGTGGAATGGGATCATATATTGCTTCATATTTTACATTCAAAAGCTTTATAGATTGAGATTCCCACACAAATTCCATATTGTAATTGAAAAAAGCTTTGAAAAATTATTCTACATAATCAATAATTTATTAAGTGCAAGAAGAAATCAAATAACAACCTACTCAAAGATACCACAAATTAAGCAACCATTCGCTCAAATCTTTGCCCCTTTCTTCTTAAATTTGTGCAAACTCATAACATAAAAATCAAAACTTCAAAAATACATGAAAAGTTAAAAACCCATAATTTAAAACGTAAAAACCTCATCTTGATTACAAATTCTAATAAAGCAGATACGTAGAAATCCAAATTGATGAAATTTAGATACAAAATTTGATATTACCCAATATTCTATTAAAGAATGTCTATTTCATGTAATATGAAAAAGGGGAGCTTCTATGGTCCCATCGATCTAACTGTTGAAATAAATATAGTAATTGGAATATTAACTATTTTAGTGATTCAATCATAGTTGAATATGGTGTGAGCCATTGGATGGAGACGGTAGCGTTCCTATCAAAATTAATGATAGGACCATAGAATTTCCTTATGAAATAGATAAAGAATCCCTACTCCTTTCCTTCAATAAAGTAATTAATATTTCTCAAAAAAAAATTAAATACTCCTAATCGTAAAATAAAGAATTGTCATTCATTTTTAGCTTTATTTTATTCCAGCAAATTAGATGTAATGTTAGCACCATATACACCATTACCAATCCCATTCATCATTTTTTTTATTATATATAGAAAGCTTACTTTAAGGGTAAAATAGTATTTTTACATGTATTAGGGTTTCTTTACTTAATATCTTCCTTTGTATACATTTATATTATTGTTAATAATGTAAATTATAGTGTATTTTTTATTAAAAATCTAACTTTTATACTGTAGGCAAAAATTCTTGAGTTTTGATGTAGTGTCACGAAAGGCTACAGTGTTGAAATGCCACGAGATGGCTAATTTCCTTTAAAGTGTTACCTTAAATAGTTCAAAATGCTTTGATTTTAGTTTTGGATTTGGACTTTGGAAGGCCAATTGTTAACATCTTACCTAACCCAATACAGTGGACTAAGTGTGACTTGCAATTTGTTATCATCTACTGTTTTTATGCTTGGCTTTTGAGCATTTCTTTGAGGTTGTAACTTTATGCATGTAATTTTATTCTCATGCGATACAAGTTTATGTTATCATTCTATATATATAAAGAAAATTACAAATTATCTTTAACTTTACCCTTACTGTAGATGCATGTTTTAAACTTTCAAAGTGCACTATTAAATCTTTTAAACTTTCAAAATTTGACAAAATTAAAGATAATTAACATTTTCTGTTTAAAAAAGGGGTGTCCTCTGAAATTTTATGAAGGTAAATTTGCATAAGAGAAAGTATGGGAAGTAAATATGCACACAGGTGAAAGTTTAAGGAGATAATTTGTAATTTTAACAGAAAATATTAATTATCTTTAATTACATCAATTTGTTGAAAGTATAGGGTGGTGCGGTTTGAAAATTTTGAAAGTGAATCTGTCACGCCCCAAAGGGTAACCTATATGCGACAGTCCGCCACACTCAATATTTTAAACTCAAGTATGACATCCTTAGTCATCTCATGAGTTTAGACACCGGTTGTAAGGCTTTCATTCATTATGTAGGGGACCTTACTCTGAATCGAAATAGCTTAAGGAGACATACATAGAGATAGAATATAAATTATAATAGTTATAACCAATATTAATCTATTACAAAGATCTAAGGGCACTCCGTCAAAATATCAAGAGTCCTTAGGTCCACAAAAGTCTCTTACAACAACATATAAATATAAGATTAAGTAGATTTAACTAGAAGCTTATGCCTAACATCTAGGTCCCGACTTCTTCAAAAACTCCTTAAATTTCAAAAGTTGCACTTGAGGAAAGTGACCTCTCGAGGATAGCCATAAATAATCATACTACAATAGGAAACTATAGAGGTATAAGCTTACGAGCTTAGTGAGTTTCACTTCTAAATTAAATACCTCAACAAGCAATGTGGCAAGCAAGTTATATTAACAATCATATAAAATGAACAAGCATGCAAGCATACAACACATAAGACTTTCCGAGAGTCCTATGTTGAATGGATTTATGCCCTCCATTCGGGGTTAGGTGTTTCAGGCTCACACGACCATAGATTTCAATTTTTCTCATTTATATAGTGGTTGATTTAGGTGCCCACCCACTCACTAATTTTGTAGTTGATACAAGTGCCTACACCACTTTCATTTTAATTCAGGCCTTTCCATGCCAACATTCGAGTTTTCCGGCCCACTCGTTGCCTCGCTATTATGCCTTCTTCCCACAAAGGTATAATAACAAATGAAATGGGACTCAACGTATGGTATGCATGATCAATTTAATTATAAGATCATGGCATATTATTTAAACGAATTATGGGCGATCATAGATATTGCAGACACTTCAATTTATACTAAATCATACAAATATTTATAACAATTCCCATTTCGATATTCTTATCATCAATTCAATCAAACAAGATTCACATGCGCATTTCAATTTTATCTTGTCCTAGTTCTAATGCCACTATTATTACAAGCACAGTCAAGAGTATGTAATTTAAATATAGCAAACTCACTTTGCCATGTGCAAAAATCCACTTAATCATAATAGTCCTCGAGAAGGTCTAGTCCGTCTCCCAAGTCTCCTAATCAAAAGAAATAATTCCAATGTGTATTTCTATGAAGTTTGAGGGAACTTACAGATTTTATTTTAACAAGTTCATCAAAGTTCGTCTAAGAGGAAATTCCAACTTGAAACGGCCATAACTTGTCATTTTAACTCGGAATTTCGCATATTATACCGATTTCTACCTATTCGACAAGAGCTATCTATTTCTAAAGTTATTTTCATCAAACAAGGTCGTTTGGTCATGAACAGTAAGGTACAGAATGCTATACGAAATTCCCAACCCACAAATCAATTTCTAATTTCAATCCAAGCATCATTCTAAAGCTTTGATAGATACTTAGCTATCATTATATCTTGAAAGACTCTTTTATATACATAAATAACTCAATATCATGCATGATTCATGGGTGTTGGTAAATCTATTTCCTCCTGTACTTAGACAATGCTCCATGGGATGTTTAAGACACTATTTTCCTAGCTTTGTTGCTACCAAGTGCATTATATGTATATGCATTACCTACAA
Organism: Combretum micranthum; assembly: GCA_024138025.1. Classification (NCBI taxonomy): domain Eukaryota; kingdom Viridiplantae; phylum Streptophyta; class Magnoliopsida; order Myrtales; family Combretaceae; genus Combretum; species Combretum micranthum. The sequence goes on along the minus strand of JAMXBD010000023.1, from coordinate 2,821,641 downwards.
GTTATTATCATAAATGTCATGAGATGAGCTATCTATATGTATATCCTCAATGATATATGATATCAAGAATTCTTCTAGAAAACTTTTGCTTTGCAAAACTTTTGAAATTTGCTTTCATTAAAACTCAATCTTAATGACCTATATGCCTAACACCTTCATTGTTTTAATAAAATTCTTCATTTTGGAGTTGGAAAATAGATGTTTAAATAGGAGGTATACTTAGTTACGAATTTTTCAAGATTTTATGGAATGAAAACATTGTTTAATCTATATGTTGAAACATTTCCTTCTTTTAGGATTACACTTTGATAAATTTCATTTATCCTTGTCAAAATTAGGTCTTCATTACGTGTATTCCCTAGGACTCTTATTTTTCCATTAAAATCCTCATTTTGGCATTTGGAAATAGGTATTTAAATAGAGGTCATTTCTATATCCGAATTTTGAAATTTATATTTCGGATTGTTTTTTTTTTTTTTTTTGTAAAACTCATTTAATCTTTCTAAAACTAACTCCTAATCAAACCTACTCCTTAAAGCTTCCATTTCTTTAATAAAAATATTGTTTTTGGGTTGAAAAATAGGTGTTCACATATCAAGCATTCCTTATTACGAATTTTAAGTTTGTTGTTGGGATTGAAACATAATGCTACATAACTTTTGTAAACTTTTCTTGTTTTGAAAATATCCCTTAGTAGATCTAAGTTTTACTCATCAAAACCACTCATTTATAATACATATTCCCTAATCCCTTCATAATTAATGTAAAATACTCATTTTGAAGTTAGAAAATAGCTTTTCCAAATAGGGCTCTATTTAGATCCGAATTTCCAAAAATTATTTTTGTTGAAACTAAAATAGATCTTAAGCTTTCTAACATTTTCCCACTGTTATCATGCTACTACAAGTCCTTTATGTACATAAAACAAAAACCTAAGGCATTTATGTACTCAAAACAACTAGATCTAATTTATTATACTAGTCATAAATGCAAATGCACTATGATCATTATGTAGATAAAGTTAAATGATGAATACATGCACAAAACATTAATAATAACAACATAACTCAATAATAAAGCAAAATAACTTAAATAACAAGATCTACAACATTGTGATGGCAAGGATCTCATGTTTAAGTGTTTCCACATCCCTAGCATAAAGCTTATGGGGATTTTGAGAGGAATCTCGCATGCCTGATCTTGCCATTACATGTTTTTAAAGTGGTAGGGTGTAGATCTATTACCTATTTAGTGTTTGGAATAAGAAACTTGAAGAAAAATATAGTTTGTGTGTGTGTGTGTGTGGGTGGGTGTGGGTGTGGGTCGGTGTTTGGGGGGGGGGGGGGGGGGGGGAGGTCATGGCAACTAGAGGAGAGGAGAGAAAAAAAAATTGCAAGAGTTTTGTTTAGATGAAAAGTGAGAAAGTGAAAGAAGTTGGTATAAAGGGGTATTTTATAGAAAAGTGGATTAGGGTTTGTGAGATAAATAAATTGAAGAAAATAAAACAATTGAGGAGAGGACAAGGGAGGGGCGTCGGTTCTAATAGAGGGGGGGGGTGGGGGGGGGGGGGGGGGGGGGGGGGGGGGGGGGGGGGGGGGGGGGGGGGGAAGAGAGTGGTGTGTGATGTTTGTTTTGCGTAGAAAATTCAAAGATAAAAGCAATTTAAGTAGTAAAAGTTTTATTGGAAAAGAAAATGTTAGGAAAATGACGTAATATTATAAGAATAGGTTGTAAGGATGTAAAAAAAGGTATGGGTGGTTGCACTTGTGAATAGTGTGATAAGAAATCAAAAAATAGATTAAACAATTAAATTACTGGTAGTAATGAAAATACGATAAAAGGCTATAACTGTAACTTTTATAACCCGAAAAGTTATATAACTGATATATTTGGAAATCTTATGAAATTACGAATCTAACGATACAAATAACATATTGTTAGCATCTCGAACCCTAGGACATACTTTTCGAAGTCTGTATCCGATCGGGTTCGAAATAGGTCGAAAATTCACTAATATGATATTTTTAAGCATCCTAATATTATTACGAACCAATCTATACTCTCCACTCCTATTTCGACTTCTTGGTTTAAGAACACGAGATTGTAGGATCTAAACTGCTAGGGTTTCCTGGGAATTCGTTGACTTAGGGTTTCCGGTTGACTTTTCGGTTTAAGGTCTAAGCTTGAAATTACCCTAAAAATTAGGGGTTTGTAGAATCCACACATAAGTAAAGATTTAAGAGGGTAATTTGCAATTTTTCCTTAAATGAGTGCTTAAAGGGAGAAATAGACATGTGTATGTGTGTGTAGACATATGTCAAATGATCATATTGGTGCTTTTGTTCAATGAATAGATCGGTACTTTTCCTTTCATAGTTGCCCATTTGCAAATTTTGATGTTTTATTCAAGTTCCATCTATCGTTAGAATGTAGCTTCCTATGTGCATGCAGAAGCTTTCTAATATATGAAATTCTAAACATAATATTTCTGCATTTAAAAACAATAAACAAGAACCGTTGCATTTATTTATACTTATATGAAGTAAACTGGGTCAGTAATGCAAAAGCCTAATATAAACACAGGCACTGCATTTCACAGCATATAGACCCTGTTAATTATTAAGCAAATCCTCCTCTAAGGAAATACATATAAGAAATATACACCAATTGATTTTGGACTCTTGACATCACAAATGGGAGGAGATAGGACCATTGAACCTCAACTCTGCTCATTTCACTAATCTTATGGAATGGTTATCCCTCCACCTACAATAGATTGGTATTTGAAAGTGTAACATAAGTGCATTACATATGAAGAAATTACTCAGGTTCGAATTAGGATCTGGTGTCGATTCTTCCTAATCTTGTGATAGGGAATGTATGTGTCTCCCTTCAATTGTTATGACCATTCTCAATTTCTGCTAACCTTTCAACTCATCTTCTTCATGTGACAATTATCTTGAGTACAACTATACTAGCTTCTGTTACACAAGTTTTAAAATGTTAAAAATATGTTTTCCTCACTCAAATTTGGCCGAGCAAGCACGCATAAATATTGCACATAATAGGGTAGTGTCACATGTTATAAATTTTATAAGTTATTAATTGATAGAAAAATTCGGTGATCTCATTCTTAATTATAATGGGATAATTCCATTGACTTTAATTAACTTAAATTCATATCTAACCATAATAATACTATTAGATAGTTAATCTTAGCAGACGATACACTCGTAATGGTGTGCAAATCTAATAAAACCATAGTTTTTAAGTAATGCACATAATTTTTTTATTACAATTTATCCAACCTGTTTTTTCAATTATCAAGCATGTCACCGTTAGCAACCATCTGTTTCCCATTGCTCCATTTGAAGATTTTAGATGGATTATCACATATCATCCAATATTTATTATATCTTTATTTAATAATGGATTTAAAGTTTGAGTATGTAAAGATGAAGTTATGTCCAAATGTCCATAAATATGTTATTTTATTGTGTTATAATAATATACCATCTCTTATTGTTAATACATACCAAGTAAAATTAGTTTTAAGTTGATACATTTCCCGGATTTAATAGAAAGACTTTGAAATATGGTTATTTGAGATTTAGAAATACAATTATCAAAATAATATAAAAAATGCAAAATATATATATACATATATAATAAAAGAAAAAGGGACATACTCAAATCCAAAAGAAAATTTTCTAATACTGCAGATATAAACATAAATATATATATAATTATTTTCATTATGTTACATTTTTTTCATAATTTACATGATACTGAAACAATAATTATGTATCAATCTACTCAAATGTTTAAAAAAAAAAGTATCACCTATTTTATCATTATAATTTACACATATGAGGACTGATAATGAAACCATAGGTTAAAACAGTGTTTTGAGATTTTTTTTTTTTTATTTAAGAATTAACATATTCATATAATATGAGTTTAATTTTAGTTTTATTGCTCCTCAAAAGCATAAAATATACCGTCATCACCATATTTTTAGGGACGCAGGATTATAACTTAGGGAAACCTCAAGCGAGAAATGGCGTGCTGTGAATCTGTTATGAAAAGATAATGAATGAAATCAAATAAATGTTAATGGGAGAAAAAATAAAAAAAGAAATCAAATAAAAGTTCAAATGGTGAAAAATAAAAGTAAAAAAAAAAAAAAAAGTAGATGGGTTGAAAAGAACTTGAAAGAAAAAAAAAAAAAAAAACTATCGGTATGTGAATATGACATGAAGTAATTGTTATGGGTAGTTAAGGAATTAAATATATTATAACTATGGATACTTACCAAATGCACCATGTCAAACAAACTATTTAAATTGGGCATGTAATGAATGAAAAAATTAAAATTCAGATATCTGAAATAGAAAATAGTAAAAAGGAAAAAAACAAAAATGCATAAGAAGATCACTTACTGAAATCTATATCTTTCTCTAAGGATAAACTGTGACGTGAAGTAATTGACGAGGATAATTAATGAATTAAATAAAACAAAAATAAAAAAATTGAAAAAACAAAGTGTCTGTTACAACCGAACAACATCACAGTACAACAACAGGAAATAATAGATCTAGTACAGCTCATAGATCTAGACAAAAGCCCAGGTGGCTTAGTGATTTTGCATGTATACAGTTGTCATAACAAACAAATAAGAGTTGAATACAGTTGTCATAACAGAAAGTAGTTACAGCTCATGTACATGTATAAAATCAAAGAGATGAATGGAACAGGGGATAATCCCAAATCTTACAGAACACACTGTTTGGAGTTGGTGGCTTCCTCGAATAGCCACAAGGACCTTTCTCCACCTGCATAAGCCAAGAAACAAGTGATTAGTACCGATTCTTACACTGATCTATCGATCAGTAACGAGTGGAACACGAGAGAGAATAGTTAGGGTATCGAACTTATCTCTCTGTGAGGTTGTTCGAGAAGAGAGAAAGAGAGAGTTAGGGTTTCTGAAGTTTAACCCTTTAAAATATCTGAGTAAAGAGGACAGGTGGAAACAATAGGTGCTCTCGTCCTTTCTTTTGATTGAGTGTCGATTATGGCTCCGGTTACTCGATCTGCTGATTTTGGGGAGGAAGTGGATCTTTTAAAAAAAACTCTTCTTGCCATTCAAGACAGTTTAACTACAATGAATGATAAAATTGAAAAGTTAGAGGTGAATCAGAATCTTTCTGCTTCCAATCATTCTGTTTTTCATGAACCAGATTCATCATCTTCGAGTCCTCATACACAGTATGGCAATCTTTTGAAAGGAATCAAATTAGAGATTCCTAAATTTTCTGGCGAAGAGGTTTTGGGGTGGCTTTTCAAACTGGATCAATTTTTTGTATTCCATAATGTTCCTGATGAGCAACGCATCACGATTGCCTCTTTTGCTTTGGAGGGGGAAGCACTCAATTGGTACAAATGGATGTACCTGAATAAACAACTTAGTTCTTGGACTAAGTTCACTGAGGCCCTCCAGAAACGCTTTGGACCGTCCGGATATGAGGATGTACAGGGACTGCTAGCCAAACTCACTCAAACTTCATCGGTTTCTCATTATCAATCTCAGTTTGAGGAGTTATCTAATCGTATAGTGGGCTTACCTGAGTCTTTTTTACTCAGTTGTTTCATCTCTGGTTTGATTCCTTCTTAAGGCGTGAGGTCCAAATTGCTCGACCTAAAGATTTAATGGATGCCATCTGGTTAGCCAGATTGCATGAGGATAAAGCCAAGGAGCAATCAACTACTTTCCAGACTTCCAAACCTTTTTTCTCAAACACTACAACCACTTCTAAACCTTTTTCATCTACACACACTTCTACCCTCTACAATTTTCCAAACCATCCTTACCTATTCAACCTAAACCTTTCATTTCTGATACTATTTCTAAACCTTCTTCTTTACCTATTAAACGATTGTCTCCAGCAGAAATGCAGGTACGTCGTGAAAAAGGGCTTTGCTTTAATTGTGATGAAAAATTTCATCGAAATCACAAATGTAAAGCACGATTTTTGTTACTTCTTTCTGATGATCAAGTTGATGATAGTGGCATACAGGATGACTCTGATTCATGTGATGTGGATGATATGCATTGTACTATTAGTTACCATGCCCTTAATGGAGACTTATTTCCTAGAACACTTCGATTTCAGGGGCTTATTAATTCTCATAATATTTCTGTGTTGGTAGACTCAGGTAGCACACACAACTTCATGCATAGTAGGGTTGCTAAGCATTTGGGCCTTCCTATTTTCCCTGCTGAACAATTTAATGTCATGTTGGGTAATGGACATAAATTGAAGTGTCAAGGACAATGTGAGATGGTTCGAATGACTATACAAGGGTATCAGTTTCATGATACTTTTTATATTTTGGATATCCAAGGAGCAGATATAGTTCTGGGAGTTCAATGGCTTCAAGGGTTGGGTCCAGTGACAATTGATTACAGTGGTTTGATCATGACATTTGTTCATGAAGGCTCTACTATTACTTTGATTGGTGATCAATCCGTTCCAGCACAACTGATTTCTCATAATCAGTTAAGGCGGCTCTTTAAAGTTCAAGCAGTAGCCTCTTGCTATACTCTTTTGGCTCAGATGGATGCGTTTTCAGGGAATACCACCTACAATAGTTCCATTGAAGACCTATTGGGCAGATTTTCCTCAATTTTTGAGCCACCATCATCATTGCCCCCACTTCGGTCAATTCAACATCATATCCATTTAGCTAATGGCGTGGATGCTGTTAATGTTAAACCCTATCGCTACCCTCATTTCCAGAAAACAGAAATTGAGAAACAGGTGCATGAAATGCTTGCTCAGGGCATTATTCAATGTAGCAATAGTCCGTTCTCATCTCCAGTCTTATTGGTAAAGAAAAAAGATGGAACTTGGAGGTTTTGCGTAGACTACAGAGCCTTAAATCAAGTCACTATTAAGGATGAATTTCCTATTCCCACAATTGATGAGCTCCTTGATGAATTATGTGGAGCAGTGATTTTTTCAAAGTTGGATTTACGCTCTGGTTACCATCAGATCAGGATGGCCATTGAGGATGTTCCCAAAACTGCTTTTCGCACTCACGAAGGACACTATGAGTTCCTTGTGATGCCTTTTGGCCTTAATAATGCTCCGGCCACTTTTCAAGCAATGATGAATACTATTTTTAAACCCTTCTTACGAAAATTTGTCATTGTTTTCTTTGATGATATTCTGGTTTACAGCAGCACTTTGGAGGATCATATAGCACATTTAGAGCAAGTGTTAACTACTTTGCAAGCTAACACTCTCTATCTTAAGAAATCCAAATGTGCCTTTGGCCAGACTACAATTGACTATCTTGGCCATATTGTTTCTGCAGCAGGGGTTCAACCTGATCCCCATAAGGTTATGGCAATTCAGTCATGGCCAATACCTTCCACTTTGAAACAATTACGTGCCTTTTTGGGACTCTCTGGATACTATCGACGGTTTATTAAATCCTATGCTTCTATTGCCAGTCCTTTGACTGACTTATTAAAGAAGGATGCTTTTCAATGGACAGATGTTGCTCAAAGCGCTTTTGATTTTCTGAAACAGGCCTTGGTAACAGCTCCCATATTAGTGTTACCAGACTTTCAGAAACCCTTTGTGTTGGAAACTGATGCTTCTGGACAGGTATAGGAGCAGTTTTGTTACAAGAAGAACGCCCCATTTCTTATTTTAGTAAGAAATTGCCTGTTCATTTGATGAAAGCATCTGCTTATGTTCGAGAACTTTTTGGTGTGGTGGAAGCTGTTAAAAAATGGAGACAGTACTTGTTGGGATCCCATTTTACTATTAGGACCGATCATAGGAGTCTTAAAGAACTCCTCACTCAGGTTATTTCCACTCCTGAACAACATAGGTATTTGACTAAGCTTTTGGGATATGATTACTCTATCCAATATAAATCAGGAAGAGAGAATGTGGTGGCTGATGCCCTGTCTCGTCAGTATGATGGGTTGCTAATGCAAATGGTCACTTCTATGTCTATATTGCATCTTATTGATTCCCTAAAGCAGGAATACATTCACCTTCCAGCTTTTATCGACTTAATACAAAATTGGAACAGGGCCAACAGTTGAAATGGCCACTGCAATGGCATCAGGGTTTGCTTTATAGCAGAGGCCGACTTTTTTTGGTGGCTACTTCAAAATTAATTCCTCTTATATTACAGGAATGTCATTCCACTCCTTTATCAGGACATTTTGGTATACTCAAAACATATAAGAGGACTGCTATGCAATTTTACTGGCCAGGCATGAAGAATGATGTAGAAATGTTTATTAGGGATTGTATGGTTTGTCAACAAACCAAATACTCTACCCAAAAGCCTGCTGGGTTATTGCAACCTTTACCAATACCCGAACAGATTTGGGAGGATATTTCAATGGATTTTATCACTTGTCTCCCAAAATCTAATGGCTTTTCTGTTATTTTGGTTGTGGTGGATCGTTTATCAAAGTACTGCCATTTGGGAGCTCTGGATTCCCATTTTTCAGCTACTAAGGTAGCTCATTTGTTTGTTCAAATAGTAGTTAAATTACATGGATTCCCAGATCAATTGTTTCGGATAGGGATCCTGTTTTCCTGAGTAACTTTTGGAAAGAATTGTTTCGATTGAGTGGCTCTAAATTGGCTTATAGTACAGCCTATCATCCTCAATCTGATGGGCAGACTGAGGTTTTGAATCGAACTATACAACAATATTTGAGATGTTTTGTTATGGATACCCAACCCACTAGTATAAATATCTACCTTGGGCTGAATTTTCTTACAACACATCTCAACATGAAGGTGCCCAATTATCCCCTTTTGAGGCTGTTTATGGCAGAAAACCACCCACTATCCCAATGTACACCCGAGGCACATCCAAATTGGAGGCCATTGATATGGAATTAACCACTCGGGATCAGATTTTGTCTCTTTTAAAGACAAATCTCCAAGCTGCTCAAGACAGAATGAAGAAGTTTGCGGACAAGAATCGCTCAGATGTCACTTATGATGTAGGGGCTTGGGTATATGTCAAATTAAGACCCTATAAACAGACCTCTGTTTCTGGAAATTCTTTTCATAAACTTTCCCAGAGGTTTTATGGTCCATTCCGTATTACTGAACGGATTGGTAATATGGCTTATAGGTTGGAACTTCCTCAGGGGTCTAGAATACATGATGTCTTTCATGTATCATGTTTTAAATCGGCAAATGGACCCAGGGATACTCCCTTAGCCCTGCCATCAAATTTTTTTGAAGACCACCCTCATCCAACCTATGTGTATTGTTGATTCCAGACAGATTTTGAAACAAGGGTCTCCGGTGGCTCAGATTTTGGTACAGTGGGATGGGTTACCGTTGGAAGACACTACATGGGAAGATTTATCTCATTTTCAACGGCTCTACCCTAATTTTGACCTTGAGGACAAGGTCGTTTTTCCAGAAGGGGAGAAAGTTGTTACAACCGAACAACATCACAGTACAACAACAGGAAATAATAGATCTAGTACAGCTCATAGATCTAGACAAAAGCCCAGGTGGCTTAGTGATTTTGCATGTATACAGTTGTCATAACAAACAAATAAGAGTTGTATACAGTTGTCATAACAGAAAGTAGTTACAGCTCATGTACATGTATAAAATCAAAGAGATGAATGGAACAGGGGATAATCCCAAATCTTACAGAACACACTGTTTGGAGTTGGTGGCTTCCTCGAATAGCCACAAGGACCTTTCTCCACCTGCATAAGCCAAGAAACAAGTGATTAGTACCGATTCTTACACTGATCTATCGATCAGTAACGAGTGGAACACGAGAGAGAAATAGTTAAGGTATCGAACTTATCTCTCTGTGAGGTAGTTCGAGAAGAGAGAAAAGAGAGAGTTAGGGTTTCTGAAGTTTAACCCTTTAAAATATCTGAGTAAAGGAGGACAGGTGGAAACAATTTTCCCAAAAAAATACAATAAAACAAAAAATGTCAAAAAATAAAAATAATTGAAAAAAAGAGTAGATACAAAGAAAACAAAATGAATTTGAGGAAAGAAAAAGTATCTAAAGATGACTTACCAAAACTCTTTCTCCAAGTATGGAATATAATGATTAATTAAAAAGAAAAAACTAAAAAACGTTAAAAAAATCAAATGGCTAGAAAAGAATAGATACAAGTAAAATAAACGTATCAGATTAAAGAATTGCCAAAACACTTTACTGTAAGAACCATTGAAATCTGACATGAAATAATTGTTGTGCTATAGATACTATTGCAAATGTTCTAAGCTTTTAATATATGAGTTTATCCATGTAAGTGGGCGATTTTATTGCTTTATGCATGAATGGGTCATGTGGAGTTTACTCATGTGGATGTGGATGATTTTTTTTTTTTTTTTTTTTTGGCCATTAGATGTGGATGGTTTATCTATTGGTTACTGAGAAAGGGGAAAGGAAAAAAATATTTATTTTTTTTTTAATTATAAATTTGCCATTGGGATCAAAATTATCCTGATTTTAAGCAACCTGACCTCGTCTCTTGAAGAGACGAAGTTAAACAAAATTGTTTCATTCTCCATTTATTCCTTGGAAAATAGATTCTTTTTTATATTTATAGCAAAACATGTCGAAATCAAATAAAAACAGTTATATAAGCAATTAGTCATCCTCTCCCACAGCTAAACAACTTCCAAACTTCAATAGTATTCCGAAACTCAATCCAACCAATCGCAGTCCCAATCCCAAATCATTCAACCACAAATGTATTGTCAAACTTTTCATCACAAACATAATATAAAACTCAGAGAAAACATAATATGAAATCAATGACTGATTGTTTGTTTTCATTAAATGTACAAGAGAAAATGAATATAGTAATCATAAAACACTAAGAATCTATATCCAACAATAAAAAAAAAGAAGAGAAAATCTACTATCTACTACTGGTGGTCTCTGCCCCGCTTCCCTCGTCCTCGTCTCACAAAGGTTCGAGCGAATGGTGTACGCTGATGAGGATGTTGTGTAGATGGATCAATTTGTGTAACTATGCCATCCTCATCTCCACTAGCACCACTGTATGGATGAAATGGGACAGGGTCTGGCTCCACCTATGTGAGTCCCTCCCCTATATCATGTGATGGCGATGGTCGCCTCTTCTATGGAGCTATGGGGGTATGGAACTCCGTATATGACAAGTCTGGCATGGGGGTTTCCAACAAATGTGTATGTGATGATGACGATGGGCTAGCCTTGTGATGAAGGAACTGGGAAGAGCCAGACTGATCAAATGAAGTTACGTGGGATGGCTCAGGCTCGTCCATGATCTGTGTACCTTGAGCATAGCCTCGCACCTGACCCTGTCCTTGCCAATGCCTCTCTCTATGTGGACGTCGTCTCTGAACTACTTATGGTTGTGGGTCATCAGATACTGGTGCTGCTGCTGGTGCTGGTGGCGGTGGACCGTTTAAATTAAGCTCGATGAACTCTTCAACTACATGATAGACATCTCGTGCAGTGGAAGGAGTAATCTCTAGAGGCATGTGTGGGATTCTATAAATGAAATCTACCTACAAGCAACAGAAAAAATGTAGAGCAGTGAATAATGAAAACATAGAACATTTCCTTACACAACTTATCGAGTCGTTGACCTTGCCATATAGCCTATGATAGCCCCTGTGCGACTGATCCAACGTCGGGTGATAGCGTGGTACCATTAGAAGTAATCATCAGATGTACCGGTAGACATATCTAGCATCTCAACAATACGATCATGCCGACCATCCCACTCAGCTATCCACTTGCATGCTCCACCTGCCAATTCCACTCAGAACGCTCCCGCATATCAATCTCATGCAGGCTTTCATGTCATCAGGTGGGTGTGGGATCCCTTGAAATTTACCAAACTATCTGAGCACTCTGTTTGGATAGTAGTGCTCAACTAGATGGAAGCACACTAGCGGGACCCGTGCATGCCAAATGTTGCTGCCCGCTTGGCAGTATGGAGGAAGGGAGTCTAGGATGGGATTGTAAGGGTCCCACACAACCTATTGAAGGGGAAAAAGTACACTACAAATTAACAAAAATATTAAAATGTTTCAATTTAAAGGGAACAACACATTGTTAATCAATTTGAAGGAAAGAAGACAAAGAAAATCATACCTGGTGCTCGGTCTATCGATCCAAAGATACTCGATACTCAATCAGCAAGTGGGTGGATACGCTGATGACATCAAAAGTTGCACCCCAATGGTTGATCAATGGGGCCCCATTGTGACTACTGCAATCTGTGGATGAATTGGGGCAATGTGGGGGAAGTGTTCCCATGCCCATATCTGCAAGACAACCAAGGGTCCTGCAGTACCCCTGGTGTCTACGTGGGAAGCAAAATATAGCTGTCTGTATAGCCATGCCAAATAGGCTGCTTCCCATGCATACTGCCCTACCCTCTCCAAGTCTTGGAGCAATTGTAGATACATCAGGTGGACGTAATTTGATAACTTGTCCGCAAATATGAATCCACCCAGTAGCAACAAGATATACGCCCTAGCATAGCGTCTTGTCAAGAAATCATCTACAAAAATCTGGTAGCACTTTGAAGTGGACGTCTAATCACGACATCTTCAGACGACTACCATCCATATCTGTCTCAAGCACGGGTCGAGGTCCTAACAGCTCCTCACATAATCCAGGCCAATCCATCCAGGCTGTGCTTGTAACAGCATCGCCATCTATAGGTAGGTCAGTGAGAATAGCAACATCCTCAAATGTAATTGACTACTTTCTCGTGGTCATATGGAAGGTATGGGTCTCCGGGTACCATCTCTCCATTAAAGCTATGATAAGGTGCCAATCCAGCTGAATGAATGGCATATGAGCTGCCCCAATGAAACCTACCTGAGACAGGAATGGCACTAAGCGATCGTCTACCTGTGCAGGGACGTCATGCTGTCGCCTTAACTTCACCTCTCTACGGCGACAATGCAAAACCACATGCTCCTGCAGTAAAGTCCACAAATCTATAAGAAACATAAATTACTTGTTATAAGGAATGGATTGCAAAAATAAACTTACCTGCCCCTCCCAAGCTAGTCTCGACCTATGAACAGGCTGCTCTATAAGTAATGAGCTATCTGTCGGTCCAGGATCCATTTGTAAAGGAGAAAGAAATGGATATTGTCAATAAAGGCATAGGTAAATTAAAACAAGCAAAGCAGACATAAGATAAAAGCATGTCACATTAGTACAGTAGAACAAAGTATATGAGAGCAAAGTATTACCACTACGACTAGACTGGCCCATTACTGTTTACTAGCTAATTCCCTATTTAGACAACTTTGAATGTTATGCCCTGGCTGCCCACATGAATCTGCATGAGTAACTTCGTAGGCCCCCTCGAATATCCATCTCATTTTGGAATTTTTCCCTAGGTTTACCCCTTTTCCTAATAAGTCCTGGTATAGGGTGCCATTTCGCTATGTTCAAACGAGTCCAATTGACCTTATCGGCTACAGCTATGAAGGAACGGCCATACACCCTAAGCTGGTTGTCCCACCTGTACCACTGTCCTACGTGGGCAAAACAATCCATGTGCAGTATACCCATTACTGCCATTACATGTGAGCATGGAATTCTGTATGTCTGCCACTTGTTACAAGTACATCTGCATGCTCTTAACTCCACTTTTTGTATGTGGTCCCCCTTCTGACCATACATGGTAGGGCGCGAAGCAGTTATAACATCAAATATTCGTTCCTAATAGTCAAAACAAGTAACTTTGTGGGAACTTGAGATGTTGTTCAGTCTCTCAAACTTCGTTGCAGTATATTTAGTGAGCAACTTACTTGTACTCATCGCCTCGCTCGCTTCTCTTCTTTGCTTATTAAATATAGAGTTACAATTGTAAAATGTTTTCTTCACCAATGCTACCACGGGTAAGCATCAAGCATTCTTCATAACCGAATTGTAATTTTCGGCCATGTTCGTTGTACCAATTCTAAATCTTATGCCTTCATTATACGATAAAGTCCACATACATGGAGGCAACTCGCAAAAATATCGTGATGTCCAAGGACTGCTTTGAACTGCTACGTTGAAGTATCCATGTATCTTTCTACTATGGGTTTGGTAGGCTACTCTTTTTACTATTTCCTTATATTCCTTACTTTTGGCCTTCGAATTGAAGTTGCTGGCAACATGCTGGATGCACCAGCGCCAAGGCCAAACTCTAGGCCACACAGCATTCTCACCTTCTACCGTACTCTTAATACCAGCATGCTGATCCCATATCAAGTAAATGTTGGATCGATTTTTTATAACGTGTTCCAACACCTTCGCAAGGAACCAACACCATGTGTCCACTTTTCCTCATCGACAAGAGCATATGCCAATGGGACTATATGATTTGCCCCATCTACTGCCACTGCAATAAGCAATTTGTGCTTGCACTTGCCATATAAGAAGGTGCAATCAACTGTAATCACGAATCTGCAATGAATTAACCGATATAAGTTAGTTAGTTGATATCAACCGTACACAAATAAAATGAATCACATTTACTAAACATACCTACAATATTGGAAAGCTTCGATGCAAGGACCGAATGCCCAAAAAAGCTTGTCTAGGAATACGTGTCCTGTGGTATTTGAATCAACGGTTTGCCACTCAAGCTTTGTTCCTAGATTTTCCTCTATTATTGCATTAAGTAAATGAGGGAGCTCCACATATGAATCTTCCCAACTTCCATACACCTGCTCATTTGCTTTTCTTTTCGCCTCACGAATTCTCTTTATATGAACATGATACCCGAACTATTTAAAGATATTCAATTGGAGGTCTTTAGCCCTCACATCTGGAGAATTATAGATCTCCAATATGATGCTTCTGGACATGCTGGTGGAATCCAGCTGAGAGTGATCCTATTCAATGATTTCATCTAAGCAGGTGTAGGGTCCTTCATACTTAGTGATATGAAATCACTCACCATGTTTCTTATAACTGCCTTTGAGTCTCCATTTACAACCTCTGTTATGGGTATCAGTACATTTAACTACCCATGATTTTGGATCCAAGTCCACCACCTTGAAATTGTAATGTGCCACATTTAAACTACCCGTATGAGATGATCTTATCTCAAATCGCATCCCAACCTTGAATTCATCGCTGAAGCTCCAATTCCCAACACTCATTTTCTGCTCATCACCATATGCAACATAACCACTATCAACTTCAACATTGAAAAAGGGTACTGCCACTGAGCTCCTTACTGCATCAACATCAATAAGAGCAATGAAGCGGTGTTAATCATTTTTCCTTGGTTGTACCCTGAGAGAAGCATGCTATTAGGGAAAATCTTTGATATTATGATTTCCATCGTCATCAAAGTCGTCACTTGATTCACTTACAAAGGAGTCTTGCATGACATCTGTATCATGACCACTTATCGAGGTAGGTGCACACATTTCCACCTGTGCGCTACCTATTGTCTGAATTGGAGTGGAGTTTGAGTCTACCAACTCATCACTCCAAATACTTCTATCATTGCCCATTTCCCTTGCAGGTTCCTATGACAATGCATTTTTGAATATCTATAAATAAATAGCCACCGACCCTTCCATGTACACCAACATCTCTTGTGCAACATCATCATCCATCATTGAAATGATATCATAACGTAGCGTCTTATCTCCAATAGCTACCTTATGATATAGATCCACCCGATGTGTATACCTATTTACCTTCAGTCTATTGCAAATGATGTCAAGAATTTGCTCATACGTAGAGTTCCTACTAACACTGACTATACTACCGGTCGCTTATCATAACCAAAACCATCCTCCTCTTGCACAATATTACCATGAGCGTACAGTACAAACTTCGTCTTATCCATTTCCTCATTGACCCTGCCATCTCATGAAAAATAACTTGAATGCATAAAATTTGCAACTTTACACTTATGAATTGAACTTCCCTTTTTATTTAACATAACTCCTAATGCTACTAGATAAAACCCAATCTTCTAATAGTATATTGACATGGTGTATTAACAAAATCAACAAAAGAAGTTAATGATATGGCTTTATTTTTAAACTTAAAAATTAATATTACTAATTTCTAATCTACTTTATTTGTATGACTTTATATAAAGTTAATTTCTCCTTTCATGTAAAATTTTAAATGTTGATTCTATCACTAATTTATAATCTAATTTATATAAAATTGAAATTACTAATTTCTAATAAATTATAATTTTAAATGTTGATTTTTGTTATAAATTATTGATTTCTAATAAATTATAAATTATGAAATATAAAAATTTCTAATAAATTATACTTTATTTGTATCACTTTAATTGAACTTTGCGTACAACAACAAATATGAGCACATTTCACACAACCAATATTTGATAATTTAACATCAATAATTCAAAAAAATATTTGCAAAATTTCGGAATCTTACAACATCCAATATTCCCACAACACATACAACGAATATTCAATAATGTAACATCAATAATTCAACAAAAATTTCAAATATGGTGGACTCATACAACAAATCGTCACCGTTCGTAGTTCTCCTCTGTTCTCATGTCGACGCCACTCCTCTCCACCAAATTATTTCTTCCTCAATGTCGGGTGATCCAAAATCATTAGTTGACGGAGCTAATTGCACTCAATTGACTCCAATTTGGAAATTGAGGTTAGGGTTTTGAAATTGGGGGTTAAAGTTTGCCATTACGTAACAGCGAAGGAAGAGGGAATGGGGAAAAAGGAAGTCTCACGAGGGTTTTAGGCTCGCAGACCTCGTCTCTTGAAGAGAAAGGTCAAGTTGCCTAAAATCGAGATTATTTTGTCCCAATGGCAAATTTGTAATTTTTTTAAAAACACAAATATTTTTTTCCTTTCCCCTACTAAGCAACATGGATGAAGTTTTTTTTTTTTTAGTTACAAAAAAAAAATAAAGAAGTAAAATAATTTTTTAAATAATATAGTAAAATGTATAAAGTTAAATGGGTGTGATGTGACATAAATGTAATAAATACTAATTATTACATTTATTGTAATGTCGAATTATTATCTAGATGATGTGTTATTGTAAATTTTATTGCATAAGTACTCTAATATTATGCCTTCTATTTATTAAGGTAAGGCACCTTTTTTTTTTTTTCCTAATTATTCCCTATCGTCTAATCTTGGTTGTATTGATTGATAAATCACACTTGCTGAATTTTTCGAGTATACTCGAAGATCATAATGTATTGTCAAGCACTATACCATTTTATGAAACATATCGGTAGAACATAACATGCATTCAAGGTCAAAAAGAGGGTTCAAATATCTGCATACTACTGTGCAATAGGAAAAATAAACAAATAAATAAATAAACATCGTATACACCACATGCAAGTGGTCACTAAGCAATGGACTGTCTAGAAGAGTAGATACAAAGAAAACAAAATGTATTTGAGGATAAAGTATATTATCTTTTTTTTTTTTTGGTAGTTACTGTAAAATAAATAAAGAAGTAAAATAATTTTTTTAAACAATATAGTAAAATGTATAAAGTTAAATGGGTGTGATGTGACATAAATGTAATAAATATTAATTATTATATTTATTATAATGATTAAGTTATTGTCTGGATAATGTGTTATTGTAAATTTTATTGCATAAGTACCCTAATATTATGCCTTCTATTTATTAAGGTAAAGGCACTTTTTTTTTTTTTCTAATTATTCCCTATTGTCTAGAAGAGTAGGACTTTGATTGAGAGAGCTTTCAATTGATTCAACATTTGTCTAATTGTGCATGGACATTATCCAATCCCGCATTCGTTTTTTAATAACCTGCAAGGAATAAGATAGAGGTTTTAATAAAAAACTCAACTAGGGAACTATTTCAACAACTGCGCAAAATTAATATCACCTACTTCTTTTAAATCTTGCATTTGCTGCTAACCGAAGTAAGTCTGTTCTCCAATGAAGTAACTCTTTTATCCAGCTCAGTGTAATTATCTTGTAGCTTCCGTTTCTTCAAACTTCAGTTATTTTACTTTTATGACCTTGCATTGCTTTTTGCTTTTTGAATCTGGCAATTAGTACACAATCATTGATATAATAATGATAATCCCAAAAGAATAGCAAGTGATGCTGTTTTGTTCCTAAGTCATACAATCACAAACACATACGAACAATCCTAACAATGACATCCTTGTGACATGTATTTTGCTCTGTGCAAATTAAGCTGTAGAGCAGGAGCATAGATTTATTTGATCTAACGGATTACCAACTTTGGAATATGGATACTAGGCATCCTCAAGAGGAACTCTGAATGTCTTAGACTCTACTAGAAAGCCACCAAATGGAATTTTTACAAACCATGAAACTTCAAAAGCCTACTCATCATCTCAATGCAGCATTATCATTTTATGAGAGAGAGAAAATTTAAGAAGAAACCAAAGAATTTATTAAGAGATACTGGCATTGTAATGTAAATCAAAGAGCAGAGTTAATGAAAAGGGGAAAAGGGATGAAAACAAAAGAAGATTTCTAATGATTGAGTAAAACATGAAAATTATGAAATAATTGGATACTTTACTTTACCCAAGATTAGCAATGTGCTCTTCAGCTTCTGCAGATGATTTTCTCATAGATTCAGACAAATCCATTAGTTCATTCACCTGAATACATGGCAAAATGAGTGGAACACAATGAGGTCAAGACATGTGGGAGGAGTACTTTCTCCATGTTATGTATCATGAGCCAAAATATTTGGAGGCAAAAAGTTAACGATTCCACTTTAAAACATGTCTAACAGTCTGGAAACAAGAAAGAACAACAACAGAAGTACCTAAACTAACGTTTGGACATTAGATTATCGACATAGAGCTCTAAAGGGACTTTAAACGACACCCATTCCAAGAACAAAGCCCTCCACTTCCTCGAGAATATTACATGCACAGCATAATGGGAAAAAGCAGCATAAAAGCAATTTCAAGAATGTTGTTGGTTCACGTGTTTCTTTTCCTCAATGCAGAAAGACCATAATCGGAAGCTCAGACAACGATGAAAAACCACGCAATACTTTCCCTTCCCCCTAAATCCCCCAACTATGACATTCTCATCCTCCCAAATTTTACTGGCAATACCATTGTCTATCCAAAGTTCCAATAGCCTAATTTCATAATTTCAACAATCAAAATGACCATTTGTGCGAATCAATCAAATCATGTTTCAATAAGCAAACCTAGAATGCCAGGAACTCAAATGTTCATGGATAGTCCTTAAAAGGAGGAATGTAAATTATAAAAAGTTAAAATATGCATGCATACACACACACACACGCCTAATTTTTAATGGCAATACTATTATCTACCCAAAGTTCCAATAGCTTGATTTCATAGTTTCGACAATCAAAATGACCATCTGTGCAAATCAATCAAATCATGTTTCAATAGCCAAACTTAGAATATGCCAGGAACTCAAATGTTCATGGATAGTCCTTAAAAGGTCGAATGTAAATTATAAAAAGTTAAAATATACACATATATATACATGCTTGCCTAATCCCTATAACAGTATCTAATAAATTAGCGAACTTCAGTCAAGCATGTAATTTCGAGCTTAGGGCATGAAAATAATAGTGTATCCACAAATGAGCAAAAACCTTCTTAAATTTTGGAATTTGATCCATAGTGCCTATGAGAATCTCTCAACTTGAATGCAGTGCAGTATCATGACAAGTTTATTATGCAAAAATATCTACATTAATCTGTGGAGATGTTAATTCATAAATCTCAACTTTCCTCAGATGTTGAAGCTAAGAATGTAATGAGACAAGTCTTATTCTAGCTCACTATGAAAAGGTATTGCCTACATCTATTGTAACGGAAGCTCTCACACCTCCACAATACTCTGGAAAAATGAAAAATGGATAAATAAATACATACAGAAAATTTTATCTAAAAGGTATCAAATTTTTTCACTAAATTCAAATAAGTTATCAATATTTTAAGCGGTAGAAGAAAGGGATCAACCTTGTACAAAGTAGTGTAAATAAAAAATCAACGTCTCAAATGATTAAAACAAGTGGTCAACGTCATATAGTGGTGTAAAAAAAGGACACTTTTTTGTGATCATTTAGTATCCACTTAAAATGTTTATCATTTTTTTAGCCAATTAAAATATTGATACCTTACTTACACCATTTTATATAATATTGATCCTTTTTTTAGCCAATTAAAACGTTGATTCTCAATTGAACTAACCCCAAACATTAATCCCTTCTAATATAATTATTAAATGTAAAAATTAAAAAATAGAAACAAGAAGGAGAGTAATACCAAATGCAATACAATAAGCTTTGACAACATGCTTTTGACAGATGAAATTCTCCCTAACAGACTGAACTCCATTTGTTAAACCTGCCTCGTCCTTTATTTTCAACTATTCAAACCACACCAAAGCACACATCTAATCCTTGCCCGATGGTGAGTTTTGCAACCCAAACAAAGAACTAGAATGACCATCATAAAGGAATGAAATTTCAAGGAAGACCATAAAGAAAGAGTCCAGCCTTTCCCTGAGAGATCCCTTCCCAATTTAAAAATTAAGGCTATAACTTATGACACCACAAGCTTGGCATTCTTTTTCTTTCAATGTAATCTTACTTTTTGAATAGCCAACCACCTTGGATGCAAGTCTTTACAATTAAACTTCACATATTAAGTAGTCTCATCTGTTCAACTGTGCAATGACTAAGTTTCACCTTTAAAACAAGGTAGCAAAAAGCAAGGAATAGACAGCAGAAAAAAGGTTAGGAGTTCAATCATGCCTTAAATAATACGTACAATCAGCACTAGAGAACACACACCTTTTTGGCATGACTCTCTGAGAAGTCTCCATGGTTTACACTTTTCTTCCTCAGTAAAAGCCCCTCCGACTTTGAATACAGTTCAATTTTTTCCGATGCTTCTACTCGATTCTGCATTACAATGTCAGTAATTTAACTCCGATTCAAATAGTAGTCTAAGTTATCATTATGTAAAAAATAAAATAAAAGAAAAGAAAAGCAATAATAATAATAAAAGACACAGCAATTATTGACAAAAGCCCACATCTCAGGCAAATATGTTTTCATGTTGTATTGATTAAGAATTTTCTTATATGTTTACACTTCCGATAGCAGTTACAATAAAAGGCATTAAAATGCACAACTAAAACATTTAAAGTAACTACTTGTCCGACATCGGGGTTTTATTAAAGATTTTATTTTTGTCAAGTTCTAATATTTTTATACAAGGACAAAAATTAATTTTTATCTGTTCCATGTTAAATTTCATAAACCAAACGCAATGATCTTCATCCAGTCAATACCATAAAAAATTGTTCAACCTAAGTGATTTCTCATCTCAAAGCAGAGCTAATCGAAGTAAAACTACTCTGAAAACCTAAAATCAAAATAGCAAGTACTTCATGATCCATACTGGAAATAAACTAAAAACTGTATTACAGAATCAAAATCGTGGCCGGAATCTAATACTCCAGCTGTGGAATTCTCAGAAGCCGCCTCCATATTTCGCTTCTGTTTGTGTGAACTCGACGACGGAAGCCGCTGCCTCTTCTTCCTCTTCAAAGAAAAAGAGTTTGGCAATGAGCGTTTCATCGTTAAAGGGAGAAAGAGAGAGAAGAGAGAGGGTTAGGGTTAGGGCTAAGGCTATTAGGGTTAGGGTTAGGTTTACAGACAGTGAGAAAAGTTTGCGAGTGAAAAGGGAGAGAGAGTGGAGAGAGAGAGGGAGGGAGAGTCTCGATGGAAGAGGATTCGGAGAGAATATATATATTTGCCGTTAAGAGAATTTGAATTTGAAAGTTCCTTATGGCGTGAGTGGTTTCGCTCAACTACAACCGTTAGATTTTTCCTATTTAATGATGACCGTTCAAGGTCAAAAAAATTATTATGACCGTTCGATTGCTTTTTAATTTTAATTATTTATCATAGCAAAAGAGAGAGCATACGTCCTCCCCTAAATTTTCTCACGCTTCAAAGTCAAATACAACTTCTCATCCTCTTTCCTCCAAAACAACTCCTAAATTTTAATTACTTATCTTCTGTCAATTAAATGTATGATTAAGTAATTGGAGATGGGTTGGATTTTTAATAGTGTCCAATGGATGACTGTAATTGTTTTATAGTTTTTGTTGTGTCTAATGTCTTTTTATGCATCTAAATTATTTATTACCAATAGATATAAAACTATATAAAACATTTGTTATGTACACCATATCCATTCTGTTATCGATCGAGTATGCTATGCTACGGTATGATTACTTCTAGTGTAAGGTTGGATAGGACAACATTTTTACACGTATTTGAGTAGCAATTTCTATTGCACTCAAATTATTTGGTTAACTTCCTTTTGTTTCTATTTTTTAATCCAAATAAAATGGATTGATATTTCTTAAGATATGGCCTAATGTATTTTTTTCTATTATTTCTTAGATAAAAAATCAAGCTTGACCTAGCCAGATATTAGACCTTAAGCTCTATTTGTAAAAGATAAATTGAACCTAGGCTCATTGTTTTTCAAAAACTAACACATAACTTTTAAGTTAAATTGAGTCAAAACGTCAATTCAAACAAACTCAACCAATCAAGCATAACTAAATCCACAAACCCTTTAAACCAAATATTATGATCCTCATGCTAAAGGTGATAGGTCTTTAAAAATTCATTAAGTAATTGGTTTTATAAGAAAATTAGAAAATTTTATCGTCCCGTCATTAATTTTGATGGGACTAATCATGTCACTATTCAACAGTTCACACCATATTTAATCATGATCAAATCACTAAAATAGTTAATATTTCATTTACTATATTTATTTTAATGGTTAAATTGACAATCCCGTCGATGAGACGGTAGAAGCTCAAGAAGATTATATCTTTTAATAAGTTTATTTTTATGTACAATTTGAAAATAATGCTAAAACAATACAAAAAGATAACAATAAAAAAACAAATTTTAAGGCTTAAAAACTTTAGAATGAATATAATCAGGTTCGTTGGCAAAAAAAAATACAATAAGGTTTAAAATATCTAACCCTATTAACAAATTGATTTGAAATGATTATGAAACATGTATTTATAGTTTCTAGAGAAATCTAAAATATTATAATATAAAATTTTTGAAACTTTTACTATTATATCTTTTCGCTTATAGTAGCCTTTCAATATTTTTTAACAGGTACAAGTACTCTTATATCTACTTTATATTTATATAGGCTTTTTTTAAACCTCTTTTTGTCATTTTTTCCCCTCCCTTTTTGTTGTTTTTCTCCCTCCTTTCACTTCTTTGTTTTACGTGTTTTTTTCCCCCGCTTTTTTACTATTTCTTTCTCTTTTTCATATTTTTCCTTTTTTTCTACTTTTTCACTCTTTCTTTCTCTTTATCATATTTTCCTTTCATTTTAATTTTCTGACTCCTAAGTAATCCCACACCGTATAGCTCTATCTATTAAGATTCGTGAAATCAATTTTTTTTAAATAATCAGTGAACTACAATTTTATTTTTGTTTTTGGACAATCTACAACAGTTCATTTAATGTATTTATGTTAATTAAGGGATAATGCTACAAATGGTACCTGAACTTTGGTAAAATATGCAATTAGTTATCTAAACTTTGAAATTGACCAGTTTAGTACCCATGTTTTTTAATTGATTAATTTAGTATCTAAAAAATTTTGAAATCAATCAATTTAATACATAAAAGAACTTGAGAGACGTACTATTGATGTGTATGAAAGTTCTTTCAGGTATTAAACTGTTCAATTCCAAAGTTTAGATATCTAATCGTATATTTGCCAAAGTTTAAATACCATTTAGGATATTAAGTCTTATATCAATAATCTTTTACCCTATTTTTTTCTGTTTAATTTATTTTTTCCAAAAGCAAATCTTTTCCTTGATAATTAATATTAAATAAGTATTACATAATAAATATGATGACAAGTGCCTTTAAATTTATATTTTATGTTTGAATAACGCATCCTTAACATAATTTATGGGGAAAAAAAAAAGAAAAGTAGTAATCTTTTGGTTCGTGATGCGTTATTGTAATGGCTTGAAAATTGGCAGTATTTCTTAATGACCCATCATTTCTTGAGAAAACTCATCACATAAAATCATAATATATATATATATATTTAATAACAATAACTGTCTTGTATTTATAACAATTTATTGGTATACATCTTTAACATGCTAATTATTGAGATATTTCTTAGGTAATTCATTATTTTTACGAGAAACTATTAATTTTTTTCTTTCATCATATATAACTTTTAAAGCCATTATTCAAGATATCTTTTTATGTGAATGTAATCATCATTTCATAATAAAAAAAATGTCATAAAATTGTAATATATATAAATAAATGATTTTATATTTCATGAAAAAAAAAATTGTTACATTGAACAAAGATATATATAAACAAATAATAGTAGTTTTGATATGCCTATTGTAATATATAAACATTTTAACTTTGGTACTATTTTTACATTTTGTATCTTATTAATAATGTCTTTTTTATCACTTACACCTTTTTAATAATTATAATTGATTACTTTTAGTTAAGGGTCATGTTAATCATAAAGAGTTGTGATTTTAATTTTACATAAATTATTATAATATTTGTGTGTAACTTAAAATCATCTCAGTCTTGACACACTTAAAATTATCACTCTTGACAAATAACATTACCTTTCAAGTAAAATTCTTTTCACGTTATCTTTTATTTTGTACTCTATGTTAATTTTCTTTTAGTTATATTATTAATATTTATTGCATTTTCATCATAAATAAATTGAATCATAGTTAAAATTTTAATCCACATACTACAGGAGCTTGGAACTAGTCTCTTAACTAATCTTAAGAACTTTTATAAGCCACTAAACTATACTTTTCGCTGTCTTACCCGCATACTCATTAAACATTTCCTCGAAAACAATAGTATTTTGAATATCTATTATACTGCATTTTAATAACATTAATCAAACAACCCCTAAAGTTTATCAAATGGTAATACCTTTTCATGTTGGTTCTTAATACCAACTTAACGTTTCATTCTAGTATCTACTTTGAGTTGGTACTCCTTAAAAGTTTTGGCACCACTAAATTTCATTTTCAATGCAATATTGTATTATTCCTTGTATTGACATGTGGAATTTCAAGTCAAGGTGTTGCTGTAATATACGATATTTGCAGTGTCTTTATAATTTTGTTAAAATGAAATTAAGAAGGACTATTTCACCTATCTTATCATTGATTAAATAATCATTAAAGTTAATGTAATTGACATCTTAATGGTCAATCACGAATGTGTATAAATTTAAACTATTTCATGAATGTGTAGAAATTTAAACTATTTCATAATTTAAGACAAATCCCATAGAGATTATAAAATTTTCTAGAGTTAATATACCATCCTTTATTTTTTTATGAGATTTAATACAAGAGTCAAATTAAGATCCATATCCATTTATATCTTGAATCCTAAATTGTCATTTTACCCTTTAAAATAAAACATTATAATAAAAGAAAAACTATAAAAGTAAGAAAAATGAAGGTAAAATTAAGATGTAAATGTAATTATTTAGGAGCTAGGATGGTTTGAATGCATGTTTTCAAAATTGAAAGGGTTAATTATATAGATTAAGGAAACATTTTAACATTAGCCTAGAAGGCAAATGTATTTTGATGAACAAAAAGAGAGTATGTAGAATAATGCCAAAGGTCAATGTGTTGTACCATCAAGCAATAAGAATAATTTTATAAGCGTCACCTTCTTTCTTTCAATTATATTTCCATTTCTATACTTACTTATTTCCTCAGACCTTTTTCCTTTTGAAAACCATAATTATACCGTAACGTCCTGGTGCTAACACTTCCCAGAGAGTCACCTATCATGGAATTGCTCTATACAGAGCATGCTTAACTTTGAAGTTCCGACGAACTTCAAGCCACTACACTAAAAGGTACCTCTGTAATTAGAGTTCCACCATCTATATTTGAGGAGTATCACATATACACTGGATAGAAAAAATGAGTAAAAGGCAGATGGTCATTAGAACATCTATTAGGACCATCGTGGTCCTGCAATTTTATTTGGTATACCCTCAAAGGAAGGTGTTGCCTAGGTGGCTAAGAACTAGGGATGCAATCGGGTTAGATTTTGAATGAATCATATAAACCCAAAACCCGACCCACACCCTAGAGCCCTACAAGGTTTTCCATACTACATCCAAACGCACTCCACAGAGTTTGCTCTGAAAGCCAACACCTACCCAACTCCAGTCCTCTAATCAACTTGAACCCATCCAAATTTTTTTTTTTCATTTCTTTCTAGTTATCACTTTTTCTTTCCCATTTGTCTTCAAATTTTAATAATATTCAATAAATTTAGTAGACTAAAAAAAATAAAATAAAAACACAATGATGTAGCCAAGCCATTCTCCTTTTTGCTAACCTCTTTTAAAATTTTAATAATAAATCAACAGACTTAGAAATGGAAACATCAATCTCAATGAGCATAGCAATTCTCAAACAAACGCATAACAATTGTCATTTTCTCTTTGCAAACATGTTTTCAAATTGTAATAATAAATTCAAAAGATTTAGACAATGAAACATCTTAACAACATAGCATTTCTTAAGCAAACATCGTTAAATATCCTGTTGGTGCTAAAATATAAATATATAACTTTACAACAAACATGAGTACATGACTTAAACCAAATTTTAATGACATATTTTAAAATCTTTAACTAATCTAGTAAAAACATCTTGGATATTTTATGATTTACAACTTGATTGTGTATTGTACTATCGTTGTATTGTTATTATATGCCATGTTGGTGATAATCTTAAGTTATAAAGACTTATAGAGGTGTTACAAGTCTGGAAGTACAAATGGGAACGTCAACAAAAAGTTTAAAATGAAAGTCATCCTATAAGACTATTCTATACGTTTGTGTACAATAATCGTGTATGTGTAAAATTTGTTAATTGATACATTATGAACGTAAAATGTGTCCTACACAACCCCCGTACATGGCCCATATACAAAATTCGTGCAAGTGTAATTCTATAAACTTGCATTATGGATACAAATGAGATTCTACACGACCTATGTACGTTGGTTGTGTATGTGTAAAATTGGAGGTAATAAAGTAATCTAGATGCAAAACCTAACATACACCACCCTCGAACACGGCCCGTGCATAAGTGGCTGTGTAGAGCAATTGAAACCCATTTCTTGTATTTTCAACTATGTAAGCCATATAAGCCATTGTACCATCAAAAGGCCTTCTACATAAGCCGTGTAGCCTGCTTGTGTATGTTGAAAATTTTCTATTTTTAAGAAATCTGTGTTACAAGCTCCTTAACTCACCCAAACTCCTTCCTTTAGCTTAATTAAACTCTGTAAGACCAAAAATCGATGATTATTCTGATTGGTCTCCTCGTCTTCATGATCTTTAGAGCTATAAGGTAATAAATCATTAAAAATTTAAAATGCATATTCTAGATAAACTATATAAGGCATTTGAATGTATGTGAGCCATGAAGACCGCATAAGTAAGAAATATGAGATACTAAGCAAGAAATGAATCAACCAAGCGTCGATGATTAAGAATATGTGTTTAAGTGAACAAAGTATAAGTGAACGGTCTAATATGTAGCAATGCATTAGTATTTGAGAATAAATTACTTGAATATGTTCTTGTGTGAGAGTATTGCTTTCTCCATCATCTGGTCTATTCAGAGTGAAATGCGCATTGATTGGTCATCCTTAATCTATTAGCGACTATTAGGCTATAATTGAAACCATGCATGCATTGCAAGACATTGCATTCCTATATGTTGTCACCGTCCAACAATGGAATGACAAGAAATTTAAGATACGGTTATATTCACTTCATTAGGCTAACTTTAGATTGAACATTTAAAGCCACAGTGAGGAAAATTAAGTTAAGTTCCAGTTTTGTAGGACTAACTAAATGATCTAAGGAAGTCGTAGACTACAATGCCATGTTAGACCATCATCTCTGGTCTAATTATAAGCCAGATTTGAACACCTAAGGCTTCCGTAGGGCTTGTGATAAGTGAATTTAAGTTTGGATAACATGAATGCTGACGAAACTAAGTATTCCCCAAACCTTAGGTCAAGGAGGGGTTAAACCCTAGACTTCACACCGATTATGGGAAGACCACGTGCAATGTCTACAATGCATAACTTATGTTTGGTAACTTGATTGATCGCTTGTTGAGTAGTAAAGAAGAAATTGTACTCCCATCTCACTAAACGATGGTTTTGCTCCCCCCCAAAAGATTGTTTTGCAGGTAACTCCCAAAGTGCAGGACGGGATGATAATGATGTAAATGAGAGCATTTTATTTTAAGATAATTATCAAACACATGGAAGGTTAAGTTGGGAATATAAGGCCCAACTGCAAGGACTCCACTGTGAATAACATCTACTTTTTATTTAGGTTTTTATAAATGTAAGCTATTTATGACTATGACTGTTTGGTCGGGGATATTGATTCTCTACAATTCCATCAATCAATGGAAAGTTAGAATCCTATAAGATATTTTTGGGGATAAAGGCACGAGGAGTGCTAGTGCTATCACGGTTTAGCAATTTAGTGCCCAATGTTTGATTTTGGGCAAAAAAAAGTATCCGTACTTTCAAAATCAAGGCATTTCAAATGCCCAAAGTGTCCAATTTTAAATGTAAGATGCACTAAAAAGCCTTCATTTTGAAAGTATAGGCATATTTCTGCCCAAAATCAAACATTGGGCACCAAATTGCCAAAATCCAAAAGTACAGACACTGCTCATGCTTTTATCCCATTATTTTTGTATATAAAAAATATATATGTATCATAATTAACATTAATATTAAATGTAGAGTCTCGTCACCTCTGAGACAAGACGGCTATCATGTAATAGCTACACACATGGCATAACAGCTTCAAGTAAATCCTACCATGCCCTATTTGGGGGTCGTGACAATAAACATGAGATTAGAGTAAGAGTCTCAACTCTACCAATCTCTCTAAAAACTTCAAAATAGTCTCAATGATAGATTTTCTGTAGAATGCCTGAATTGTCCCTATGCCAGCCACAAATTGCTTGCTATTTATGGGTGATAAGCTATGTTATGTGCCTGCGCAGAGAAAGAAGGCAAGCAATAGAAGAAGCAATGGAAAGAATATTTGGCCAATGATACTTTCAATGCTCCAATTGAAGTAAAGGCTCTAACATCAGATCTATGCCTTCTTAACAAAGAGAAGAAGAGAATGTAGAGATACAAAAGGTAATCCAAAGCATCTTGAAAAAGTTTAGTTTTGTCATGCCTTACAAGCTCCTAAAGGTTTACCTCCAAGAAAGCCTGTAAATCATAAAATCAAGCTAATCCTAAGGGCTAAGCCACAAACCAAAGCTCCAGATAGAATGTCACACCTTGAACTTGCTAAGTTGAGAAAACAATTAGATGAACTACTAGAGGCGAGCTTCATTTAACCCTAAAAAACATCATGTGGGGATCTCGTACTATCCCAAAAGAAGCATAATAGGAATTTGAGATTGTGCATTGATTACCAGACTCTCAACAAGTAGACAATGAAGAATTATTATCCTATTACATTTATTTTAGTTTCCTTCCTATAGAATTTAGCAAGATTGTTTCCTATCACGACCCATATATCTTTTATGCATAATCCTCCTAGGTGAGAAGAATAAGATTGTAAAGACCCGACCTACTAATCCTATGATTAAGTAAGTCAAGTCCCTAACCACATATAATATTTTATATATGTAAGGTTGTCCTAAGTCTAACAATTTATGTGAATTGTTTGTTTAACCCACTATAACTTGATATAAAGACTTTTTACAAAAGGATTACTCACTTGAGTAATCTATTCATATAGAACTTTTAAGGAAATAATTTACAAATTTGTGCTAAGCACATGACACAACAAAACTTACCTAAGATTTGACAAAACAAGAAAAAATAGACTTTAAGTCTTTATATACAAAAAAGGCTTAACTAACAAGCCTCTATTCAAAATACAAAATACATATTTGAACCAAACAACTTGTTCAAAAACTTTCTTCCTTGCCATCTTGCACTCGATTCCTACTCGCCCCACTCATCCATAAACTTTTCCCAATCCGACCCATAGCCCATATCATCATAACAGTCATCATCACCTGAAAAATAGCAACAGTGAGCCAAAGACCCAGTATACAGCAACAACACTCAAAAGCGTAGTGACAATCATGCCTAGACTAATGCAATGCAACACTAAGGTTTCATTTATCTTACTTTAGTATTCATTGATCAAATCATCATTAGAGTATTCAAACTCCCGGACAAGCCATGGGATTCTGGGGATCCTGAGTAACGCTCACGACGCTTAGGGGGTTGATATAGATAGCCCGAATATCTATATCTCCTAGATAACGTTACATTGAAAAGAATAATCTCATATAGTTATATAGCCGTTACTCAACTTTACTTAACTCAATCCATAATATAAATTAATTCACATGCTCCCATAAACATTGAATTAAATTATATTACTTTTTTCAAGAATAAGTAAATGTTGCTCAGATACTACATTTCCTATCGATTATCCGCCGAGCCTAGTCATTGCATCATGACTATTGGCCTAAGTGCCTACACGAACATATCATTGCATCATGATAAGTTACCGCTCCTCGGACCGGATTCAACGATGAAAACACAAGCAATTCAAGCAATATTTAAGTCATTTAGAACTTATATTAAATTTAAGTATGCCTCTCCTAACAAGCATACAAGCAAGTTACTGCGTACCTGATAAAGCTCGGGAATTAATGGGGTTGGTCGAGCGAGAATCTATCACTGTTTAAAACAATATTAAATTTCACACTTAGCTTAAGCATTAATTAACTAGTTGAAAATACAATTAATCAAAGAAATTCAAATAAATTGATACAAGGTCATAATACAGCATTTAAACATCCTATTATATAGAACGCTTAACAAATACTTAATTGATCATATATCAAACTTCGGAATATTTGGAAGAAAGTTTTTAAAATTCAAAAGCACAGGGGATACGCCGGCATTCAAAGCCGGCGGCTTTGAACCGGTGTTCAACACTCTGAAAATCAACACTGCCAATACTAGCAGCGTTCAAGGGTACGCCGGAGGCCTTCATTCTACGCCGGCAGCTTTGAGCCGGTGTAGAATGCAAAACCCAAATTTCCAAAATCTACGAGAGGTACATACCGTAGCGTACCCATGTACGCGGACAGCTTCTCACTCTACGCCGGCGGCTTTGGAATCCTAGTAGCCGGCGTACAATTTGAAAAAATGAACGCCGGTGACTTTTCCAGTGAAAGCCGACGGCGTAGAAGCCTCAGATACCGGCGTACGACCAAAATTTAGCCTATACGAAAATGTTTTTGATTTCCCCTGTTTTATTACAACCTTGTTCACTTTCAAAAATTTCCCAAACTTAGTCTAAACTTTCCAAAGCTTGTTATATGTTCATTACATTATTCAAACAACATAACTCCAACTTAAAACATCAAACTCTCCACACAAATCATCATACACAAATCATAGTTCAAACCCCAAATCACTACACCCAACATTTAGTCATCAACCATTTGAGTTTCTCAACACTTCTAATCTCTTATACTACATATACAACTAACTCCTATAACAACAAAACACTTCTCATACAACCAACAAAGCATATAAATCATCAAACACAAGTTTAAGCTCAAAACCTATTGATAAGAAATAATGAACTTGCATATTTTGAAGACATGAAAAACATACTTACCAATAGAACTTTAGGCCTTGGTTTTATGATCCTCTAGCATGCTTTTGATGGTGGAAATTGTAGAAGATGAGAGGCTTATCTATATAGATCCATGGGAGAGCTTTGGAGAAGAAGAAAATGGTGTTTTGAAGCTCTTGGAGGCACATTTAGGAGGTCTGAAAATTGTGCACGAATTTTGCACTATTTGAGTTGATATTATCTCAAGTTTTGACTTTTGAGGCATAAAAGGTTAAAGGATTTAATGACTCATCATTTGCTAATTAATGAACTTGTCTTTGGTTAATTAATCTTGTGTTTAAGCTCCCTTTAAGGTAAAAGAATTATGCTATGATGAGGCTTATGTACATGGATCTATTTACTTATTTTAATACGTTCCAAATATAATTCTTACATGTTAATGCAATTTAAATTTTATTAACTAAATATTTAGTAAATTCTAGAGTATTTGAATATTTTACAATGATAAAGCACATAGTTCATCATGAACACAAATCATATTCAATACATATCAAAAGCATGTATAAATTCAATAACACACATATAAAATATAAGTTGGAAATTTCATGGTTATTTCAAAGATCATTCAAATGCTTATAGTTATTAAACATCTAGAAAACTATGCATCATGCATATGTAAGATAACAACACACCCGTAAAGAAAATGCGTATGATCTGGACAAAATATTATGCACATTATATGTATGCATGTGTATTTGCAGAAATGAAATTTGCAACAATTGATTCAAAAAAGCAAAGGCTACGATAAAAGGGTATATTTACCATATGATATCTGAACTTTACTTATT
Organism: Combretum micranthum; assembly: GCA_024138025.1. Lineage (NCBI taxonomy): Eukaryota > Viridiplantae > Streptophyta > Magnoliopsida > Myrtales > Combretaceae > Combretum > Combretum micranthum. The sequence goes on along the minus strand of JAMXBD010000023.1, from coordinate 2,788,920 downwards.
TTTATAATTAACTATAAAAAAATATAAAAGTATCAAATTACTATTAATAGACTTTTATAGTTGATAATAAAAATGGTAAAATTGAAGTACCAAATATGACATTTCCTTAAGATGAGAATGTACACTTTGTAATCACTTTGAGCGCCCTCCTTGTCATAATTAGTATTGTGGCCAACACTTAATATATAAGTTGAAGCATACAGATGACACGGTAGTATATAACAGGTATAATTAGTTTATCAAAAAACTAAAACTAGTAGATGAAATATGATGCATTACACACGTCCATAGAAAGAACAATACTTATACAAATCTCTCATAGACCACTTCCAATGAGTCAAAAGTAAGGGAAGATACTACACATCTAAAAATTTACCAAAAGAACAAGGCATTACACACCTGAACATATAGCTGAATCAATCTGTGCATAGACTTCGGGAACCAACAAGGCAACATTTGTACAAGTGAAGTATCATTGCCAATAGTGAAAAAGATATTCTCTCTCTAGATTAGATAATATGATAAAGTTGAAGTGCCTAACATTAGGAGGAAAAAATTCAAAGAGAGAGAAAAATCAGAGAACCACAATCATATGACAAAATTCTATTACCAACCAAAAGTAGAGACTTTTCCTTAGAGACAAGTTATTATCCATAATATTGTACCTGGGAATACAAAAAAATTGTAGCACAGACTTAAGAAAAGAAAAGTAACTCACCATTTTTCACATTATTACCACATAAACTGGAGTTCATATCTTGCCTTAGACATATAGATATAAAGAACGCCACAGTGAAGCGTAAGGTTGCAAAATTGGTTTTAGGTTTTCAAACGTGCACTGTGCAAAAGTACTTTGCCTTTTGACATTTCCAGCGGTCAAACAATTTTGTATTGGGACATAAGCAAATATCAAAGTAACCAAAGCTGGTGATTCTTCCCCTCCTTCAGTAATATCATCAATAGTATGTATAATTCCATCAGCCTCTGCCACTCCAAGACTATTGCCAAGATCTACATTTAGAATAGTTACGGTGCGAGAATTATAGAAGGAAGCATCATGTTCACACCCTTTCACTCTGGGAAATAACAGTTGCATTGTCCATTGACAATTTCCCTTGCTGTTAGTTGAAAAAAGAACAAGAATCATGTCGTTGAGGGGATAGCATTTATAACTTCAAACTGGTCTCATTGAACAAGCAAATACTTTGATGTTTCATAAGACCACTAGAGCATATCTTTCATTTAAAGAACTTTAAATAAAGCATCCAAAGAAATGTTATTCCCTTTAATGTACTTGCAAATAAAAATAAATGAATAAATAAGATTTGTTTACATTTCATATAATTAAAGAAAAGACTAAAAGAAATGTAGGATTTTGTTTCATCCCCGGTCACTAGAGTAGTATCATTTCTATCTACTGGAATTATTCGACAACAAAATTATAAGCTTAGCTGCTTTAAGTTTCCTCTAGATTTTGCTTTCCTTGAGTAATATAGTCATTTCTCCATGTTCTCCCTACTGCAAAACCCTTTCTATATATTTCTTTAAAAAAAATCATTGAATTAAAAATATATAAATAAATTAAAACAAATAACGATAAAACCCACTTAAGAGTGCTTACTCCAAGTCCTAAGACTGATACAGCTGGCAAAAAAAAAAAAAGATTGATGCTTCCACCACTGAAGCAGAATCATTGAGAAAGTTACTTTTTACTTCATTATATATAGAATGAAAAACACAACATGAAGTTAGTTTCAAAAGAAAATGATAGCAATGCCAAGCATCCTAATGATCATTTACAACATTCAATATAAGCAAATCACAATAACACCCTTCTATTTCATACCCAAGGAAGTGAGGATTTAGGTTTGAGGCAAATGCAGGTAAATCACGGTCTTACGTCATGTATGATATGAATAAACGCCAATTACAATGGAAAATATGCAAAACATAATTCTTTTAACTAGAAAGTTAAAAGAAACAAAACCTGAGCAACTTGCCCAATACCATATAAACGTCCAAGCCAATTTTTTACCCCCTCTTTCCTGCCTTCCTACCCTTCTTTATATTTCACATTTTCTTTTCATCTTCTACCAGCTCATTAACTCCCCATCCATCATCAACACCTATTTATTTATGTTTATTTATTTACAACATTTCTCTCTTCTTCTTTTTTTTTTTTAATTTATAACAGTTTTTTTATATTTACAACACAACCTTAACCCATCACACCTTCTTATTTCTTTTTTTTATAAACTTGTAACACAGGAGGTCTAACTCTTGGTAACATATCAATATCTCCCCCATTAAGAGTGTTCTTGTCCATCAGGATATTAGCCTTGCCATTGCACCAATACTTGAGGGAATTTCTTTATTGCCCTTCAATTGGAGTCGATGACTAAGAATGGCAAACAAAAGTTTCTCAATATGTCCAATGTCTAGTCAAGCATCTAAAGGCAACTCTGAAGAAACAGGAAAGTACCCACTAATCTCTTGAGGAGTGAAACATGAAAAATTGGATGTATTCAACATTCTTCGGGTAGTTCAGCTTGTACGCAACACTTCCAATCCTCTCAACCACTTGAAATGGCCCAAAATACCTTGGAGACAACTTAGTATATTCCTCCATCACAAATTTGTGTTGTAAATTAGTTGTGCATTTTAATGTCTTTAATTGGAGATTTAGAGTTCAATGAGCCGAAAAGGTAATTAATATTTAGTGACTCTGTAACTTTCATTCATTTGTTGTATCTTTTTTATTTTTATTTTTTGAAAAAAAAAAAACTTGGTCAGATGGAGTAAGATGTTGATACATCTTGTGGAGGGCATAAAAAAAGTGAAAATATACTGAGCTGGAGAAAAGAGTTAATTCGCTGGAGAACGGAGTTACTTCGATTGAGCGAAGACTTACTTCGTTTGAGCAAAGACTTACTTCGATTGAATAAAGACTTACTTCAGTTTAGCAGCAAATGCAAGATTTAAAACAAGACTTACCAACATTTGCTGCACAACTGAAGTCTTTGCTTAAACAAAGTAAGTTTTTGCTCAATCGAAATAACTCTATTCCTAACGAATTAACTCTTTCTCTAACCCAGTTCTTTTTTTTTTTTCTTGGGCACTCTCAACAAGAAGCATCAACATCTTGCTCCATCTAGTCCATCTTACCAAGGTTTTGCAAAAGAAAAATAAAAAATATATATATACACAAAAGAATAAAAAGTTACAAAGTCACTAGATATTAATTGCCTTTTCGACTCATTGAACTCTAAATCTCCAATATCCGCCGTAGAGTAATCTTGACCAACGTTCCCGAAATCCGGCTCCAATATCGTTGTTCCAATTGTTTCATAGTCCAATGTTTGGTCCATATTGACTGTAGCAGGCCAATGATGTTGATCTAAATCTACTTGTTGGATTAAGGTCATCAAATGTACAATGGGGTCAAATTTTTCTTTTAACTTATTAATGTTGTCAAAAGATTCTTTCAACTTATGTTTGCCAATGCTAAACCAAGTTTACTCATACAACTTAAGTATGTTAATAAATTGAATGCAAGAAAAAACATTAGTGGGAATAAGAGCTAGGATTATTAACCTTGTGGTTTTGCTTTGGTGAGCATAGAACCGCTATTTCATTTCATCTACCACATCAAAGTTTCTACCAATCTGGCAGGATGTCAAGCAGATATTTGTCTCACATATATATATATATATTCAGACCAGTTAAAAATAATATAATCATATATATCCAAGCAAATCATAACGCAACTAGGGATAAGAAATAATATAGCTTCAAAGCTACCAAAAAAGTAAATTGTAATAAAAAAAAAAAATCAATAAAAGAACAAATATCTTATTTTAACTCTAGGCAAGGGATTAGAAATGTGCTCTTTAGCTTTTAGATGGGTTTCTCGTAGATTCCGACATAGCCATCAGTTCATTCACCGGAATACATGACAAAATGAGTGGAACACAATGGGGATGAGACACGTGGAAGGAGTATTTCCTCCGTAAATGTATCATGAACTAAAATACTTGAAGGCAAAAAATTCACAATTCCACTTTAAAACATGTCTAACAATTCACAAACAAGAAAGAACAGTAATAGAAGTACCTAGACTAAAATTTTGACATTAAATTCACTACAAGAATTTTGATATATGGCAACGTTTGCAAATTTTGCAAACGTTGCCTTTCCATTATACTCTAGTCATGTTTATTAGACATAGATGGATATGCACTATTTATCACGTTTATGATCAAATTTAGATTAAATAGAACAATTATTATATTTGTAACTCTTGTGTTAAAGTAAACGTTACTGATTCTAATCATCAAATAAAATGAACTAATTTCACCAAAAATTTTCAATTATACTCTCTCTCAAACTTCAATCATACCGGTGACCAAGACAGCCATTGAATCCATTTTGCACCATATAATAAAGAAACAATAACAAATTAGTAATTAGATTTCATCAATTTTCTCACGTAAAAAGCTTAACACATGATTAAATTAAAAGATACAAACAAATATCGAAACAATTTAGAAAGTAATGCATTGATATCAATAATATTAAAAGAGCAATTAATTCTAAATGTTTAAGAAATCACCCAAGAAAAGGAATAAAAATCATATTTCAAAGTGAATAGTGCTGTCCATGGCTTTCGACATCTCTCGTAAAGTTCTCTGTTGTTCAATTAAATGGTTTACGCTTTCTCCCAATGGGGGTACGTTGTGTTCAAGTCTGGGTCTCTTCTTTTTCGCAAATGTCCTCCAGTTATAGAATTTATGCTCTCTATTTTCTCCGAATGCAACTCCCCTCCAACCTTTGTTTTTTTCCCCTTATATATATATATATGTATAAAGAATAATGTTAAAAGTGGTACTTGAATTATCACGCATGCATCGTGAGATGGGTCAATTGCTAATTATTTATTAAGAGATGTTGTGTTATTTTGACTCCAATATTTTAGGATAAAGTTTGATGGTTAGTTTAATTTTATTATTAGCCAACGGCATACTAACGATGTGTGTATAAATTTAACAATCCAAAATTTATGAAAAATTGATTGCCAAACAATAAAAAGTTGTAAAAAATATGTACAAATTAGAATAGTATTGCTTTTTTTTTTTTTTTTTCCCAATGGTGTTTATAAGGGTAACCTATATTTCCTAATGTTTTCTAAGCTAGTGAATTAGCATAGTGTGTTCCCACAATTCTTGTTAGCGAGATTTATAGAAATTGATCTATAAATTTAATATGACAAGTTTTTACTTATCTTATTTGTAAATAGTAGGGTGATGGAGTTTTCTGATTAAATAAGAATAATTAATTAATTATGCATATCTTTAAAAGTAAGTACATATTAAAAGGATTAAGAAATTAACAATTTTGCTCTTTAAATATCATTGAAAAATATTAAAAAAAGTATATTTATAAAGTTTTTTCATTACATATATTCTTTAATTTATCACTTATTATACCCTTTGTAAAATGTAGAAAATATTCAATAGAAGTCATGCACATCAATTTGAAATTTACATATATTCTAAATTGACTTTTACCATATGTAATGAATAGCTTTTTATAAAAATTGTAAAATACAATATAATAAAACAATTAACATAATTTATACTTTTTTTCTCAAAATATATAAGTAGATCGTGAAAATTTATATGATTGTCCACGTGCTAAATTATGGATATTCTAAACGCACTCAACAAATTTATATGTTAATCCATAGCAAATTTGAAAAAGGAAAAAAAAAAAAAAAAAAGATCAATTGGGAATGAGATAAATATCATTTAGATTCTCCGGGTTATTTTGGAACTCTAAGAAAATGCACCTAAAACTTATTTACCAAAATAATTGGTAAAAGCTTTAAATGGAAGTGAATTTTAGAATGCTTTAATTCCTTTTTCAATATTTAAGATGGCCTTTTAAAATTTTTTTAACATAATATAAATAGTAATTATATGCATAAATGTTTTTATAATTGCCTTGGTATCAAAGTAAACTTTGTTGTTTATACCCTTTTCCATACCTTTAAACTTTAAGTAAATCAAAGTATGACAAATTCAAAAAACTAATAAGTTACAATAGATTAAAAGCTCATGCAAAAAAATAATTAGGGTTGAAAAGCGCAAACTCCCCAACCCATTCTTATCATCACAAAGAATTGATTAAAATGTATTTTTTTCCATTGTTAAATGACTCCTTGATGACTGGTCGTGACACCAATGCAAATCACATAATTGAAAAAGAAAACGTTATTTGATTAAAAACAATGCAAATCACACAATTTAAAAAAAACATTATTTGATTAAAAGATGGTATGCATTGTTAAATAAAGTAAAAGAAGTGTCAAAATTTAATGTATTAGTGGACTCACTAGGAACACTCATATTTAAGAAATATATATAGAGAGAGAGAGAGAGGATGGATGGGCTTTGTTTTCAACTGCAACAGCAGTAGATATGCAGAAGCGTAACTTCATTTAACTTTTTCATTAGAAATGCTTCATCAACGATTAGTTTTGTAAAATCAAAATGTAAAAATTACAATGATACTAAAAACACCAAAACAAAAAAGATAAATTGAATTTCAGTGACGTGTATGGCCACTCTTCCTCTTCGATTTTATTTTTTCTTTTTGTCAGGGCTTTTTCTTAAACCAAGTGATTTCTTAATCCGAAAACTGCTGGTCCAGTACGAAATTCGACCAAAACCATCAGCTAATATAGAATTCACAAACGAAACATTCTCCAAAGCATTCCATAGACATTGACCATTTCACCTGCCGATTAGCATTCCTACTCCACCATGTCAGCATCATTGTCACCTGGCACTGGATCTTCTGTCTTTAGAGAGAAGCATAGTTGAAATTAGTAATTCCATGTTAGAAAATTTTATGGTCCATGACGGTGGTAATTTATATTAAGATCGGTTCTATCATATTAATAAATAATATAGATTTTTTTTATTATAATTGAATCCTTTAAATATTTTGATACTTATTTTTTTATAATCAATTTAATTTTTATATTAATGATGATACAATCCAGTGACAAGATCAAAAAGCTCCATTCAATTTTAATAGAGTTTATAAAATTAAGTTAACAACTTCAAGAGTTCATTTAAATATTGTCTTTTTGGTTTCTTCTCTTTTATGGTCATCTTTTTCTTTTTCTTTGTCTTTTTTAATATATCTACACTCCATATCATTACATAGGTCAAATAAACATAAATATTACACGAATTTGTAAATAAAATTCTTAGCTCCACTCGACTAAAATTATTAATCAAGAAGAATACATTGCAACTCATTCAATCACGATAAAACTTAAAATACAAAAATGAAAGTTGAAATTTACAAAAACTTAATGGACAGATGTGATTTTAGCAAAAGAAAAGATTGAATTAAAGTAAAAGAAGTAAAAATTTATTATTTTATAGATGGCCGAATATAAAAAACACCACACAATTAAAGTCATGATTTTTTTAGAAGTGGGATGAAGAAAATGATGACAATATAGCAATTAGCAAAACTAACTCTTTTTTTTCCCCTCATTACAACAAGGGAGAGGAGAAATGCTAAAGTTACCAGGGCTGATTTAAAACAGATAATTAATTTCACTGTAATAGTTTCATTATACAATAATAATAATTTTATATAGTCTTGTTACTTAAAAAAGTTATTACATTGTTTAGTTCCATTTTAGACTTATAATAATAATTTCATAAGGAATTTCTATTAAAAGTTGAATAGTCATTTATTACATCATCTAAACTTATAAAGAGTAATTTGTTATTGGAATGTAGATTTTTCCTCAAAATACCATGAATACTATAAAAATTATATTTGTTGCACGTTGATTTGGGCTAGTAGAGATAGCTCTGCAAACTTAGAGAAAGTCAGAGGGGCGTCAGGGGGTTGCCTAGCACAACCACTCCGATGCTTAAGTCAGTGTGAGGGTCAAGATGATGTGTCTTAGGGAAAGCTAAGAAAGACTTCTTTTCCCCTCATCTTTCCCTTCCTTTGTGTAGGGGAAAAAGGGTATTCATAGTGTTTAGGGTCATACCAGGATAAATTTTTTCCCAGCAACTGACCTGGTACCCAAGGTAGCAAAGATACCGAAGATAAGGGGCTGTGCTTCTTGGAGTGTGGCTAAGCTAATTGTTTCCCCCTCAGTCATGAGATGTGGCTGGAGCATTTGCTATGATTGGAGATTATGAGATTGTAAGGTCGAGCTCATTGGTTAACCGAGCTAAGCTCACTTAGCCTTTCTAAGGAGAGGATTCCTGGGGAACCTAGTGCCATCTCTCCCGATGAGACTTTGGGTTTTCTTGCTACTTCAAGAGGTTAGGCGTCACTGGCAGCAGAATTTGGTTGGGCCTGTTAGCATCCTTGGGCCTTGAAGCCCAACTAGATAGAGTGGACAGATGGCTACATTCCATTGTGAACATTTGTCCCCCCACTCTCATTATGGAAGAACAAAGAGAGTGCATAGGCCACGAGGTCGTTGGCTCAAGGTGGCTGTTACCCATCTTAGGCGAGCTACGTTTCTCATTTGAGCCGCATCCCCCATGTCACAAGTATTTTGTGGTGAAGACCATTTAACTTCTCGTTAGATCTCCTTGACGTATCTTACTTAGCAAGTTTTGCTGTAGCAAAATCATGCAGTTTTCCCAAGCCCTTGGTGATTTGAATGGTTCAATAATAGTTAATCCATGGGATTTGACGTCTGTTGTTGTTGATCGTGATGTCAGAGTGTTGAGGTTTGCTTATGGGTCCCGAAGGACTAGGGCCTTCACGTCCCCCTCAATCCTCTATAAATACCTATGCTTTGTATGGATTTTTCTATAGCATTTCATACTCCATTAAGAGAATTGTCATCTTAGATCCTTAGTGCCTTTTTCGGTACTTCTGCCTGGTTAAGTTTGAGCAATGTCGAGCTTAAGTAATACTCCATCTTTCTATCATGATTCGAGCAGTGGGATCTAGAGAGTCGCCAATGAGGCGATGAGGGAGAGAAGGAGGCAAGCACTTGCTCAAGAAGGTTGAGTTCATAGGGTAATGCGAACACTTCGGTTGGTGGTGAGGGCTCGTCAACCTAAAGTGATAGGAAGAAGTTGACGGGTCAGTACATTGGGCTTACCAATGTAGCATACTGATTCCCTTGGATAAATATATAGATGATGAAGGAAAGACCTTGTGGTACCTCTACATAGCAAGGCAATTGTTGGTGATGGTTGTCACGAAGTTTGTAGCATGCTTACAAGGGTGGAGCTCGAGGAGTGTCGCAAGAATGAGATGCGGGCTATCCTAAGGACTAGGAAGTTGTTCTCCTTCTTCCTTGAACCAAATCTATTTGCTGGAAGGGTGGGCTTTTGCCCTATATGGTAAGGCTTTTAGTGTTGGTTTGCGGATGCCATTTTCTCCTTTCTAGAAGGAATTTTCAATCTTTAACGGCTTTCTCTTGCTTAGTTGCTTTCAAATGCTTGGCAATTATTGGTAGCTTTTGAAGCCTTGTGTCTTAATCTCAATGTTAGTCCCATTTCGATTTTGTTCTGGGGATATTACTGCTTTAGGGCATCCACGAAGGGTAGTGATACCTTGCAAGGTGACCTAAGAGCTCATTTATGCTCTTTAGTGGACTTACAATCTCCAATGGTCAACATTGGAAGAAGAGTTTATGGGTCGTTCGGGCTAAAGAGGGCGCCTGACATCGGTTCGACTTTTGGGTAGACTGTGCAAGCCTGTTTGTAATACGATGCTGCCAAGGTTAGGGCATCGCGATGGTGGCACCCAAAGGGCTATCGATGAATTTATGATATCTCAAGGTAGAAGGCAACTAGATGCCAAGGTCATCGTGAAAAATTTGTTGAGCGGGAAGCATATCACCGATGGAGGTATGGCTTGATTCTTCACATGCGATCGTAGCCTCCCCCCTACCGACCCAATCACCTGTCAAGTTGAGTTCTGGAGAGAAGACGTTATTGGGATGGTTCAGAATTTCTAAGCTGGTGAGCTTGACTGGGCAGGTGTTTTACTCTTTGTTACTAACCTTTTTTTTAATCTCTTTTAAAAGCTCGAGATGTTAGTGATGGATATGGCCACTCTTCTTATTAGTTCGTCGAAGAAGTGGAAGAAGGCTCTGACCAAAAAGAGAGCAGTTGGTGAGAGTACACTTTTGGGCACAAGAGATGGGCTGCTGATGTCAGTGTGCCAACTGTTCATTTGGATGGAAAAAAACCCGAAGGGCGCTGGTGTTGAGGTTAGAGGTACTGCTATTGCGGTCGGTAGTATCATTGTCGAGGTTAGAGTTACTGGTCCTGATGTATACTTGGTGGGCCCCCCTTATCGTGTTTGGTCTCTTAAGGAGCAGAGTTCAACTCAACATTCCCTTGTACTGACTCGGACTCATTGTGTGACTTCTCTTGTGGTGGATGTTGCTGGGAGCAACAATAGTGCCTCGGATGATTAGGCTGTGGGTAAGGGTCATGGGAGTCAGCCCAGGAGAGGAGTTCTTGGCGGGCCTATTGACTTTATTGAAGAGAGAGTGATCACACTTTTTCTATATCTCCTTTTTTAACTCTTTTTAAATTCCTTTTACAAGCATAATTATTTACCGGCCAGTGTACCAGGTACGTCTGCAGTAATAAAATTTCGGTGAGTACCGGGTCATGTCCATAGGGAGTGGGAACTAGCTCTCAGCTATATTAGTCCTAATTATAGCTAGGCAAATCAAAAAGATAATATTTTTGGATTTTTTAGATAAAACTAACCTACAAAGAATTTGGGATTTCCAACACTTATAATTGGATTAGGTTTAGAGCCAAAAGATCTAAATAACAATTGAATGTATACTATTCATATATGTTTGCAGATCCAAATTGCTAATGGGTTTAATGTTTTCAAGCAATTGAGTACCAGGTGAAAACTTCTTTTTCTAAAGAAAGTAAAAATCCTAAATTAACCAATCAATTTTCCTTATTTCTTGGAAAGTGATTAATTGACTAATCTGTATAATTTGCTTAACCCTAATTGAATTGAAATCCATATTCCTATGAGATTTATAGTCCAAATTAGCTAATCATAGAATTGATTAGAAATAAATTTTCTAATTGCAATCCTAATCTAACATGAATTCCAAAATCAATCCAAAATATATGCTCGTGAATTAGCATCCACAACACCAACACAAGTAACAATTTAATCAATAGCAGAAAACACCAATAAGACAATTCAAATCATCAACTCAAAACCTAATAATAGGATCAATAGGAAAAAGCTTCAGATATCATCCAAAAAATGAAATCAAATAAAAAGGAATGAACTCTCCTTAATTAGGGATCCCATGCTCAAATCCATGTTCAAATAGTATCTTCCACTTAATCTCGGTGTAGAATCCTTAATTAAAGAAAAAGAAAAGGCTAACTACTGCATATGCCCTAATCTGTATCTGGAAGCAAAGGAATAAGCTTTTCTTCAGTCTAGGGTTCTTCATTTTCTATCTCCTCAAAAGATCCACAAGAGTATTTACAGGAAAACAATACGCAGTGACATAGGCTGACAGCCTTTAATTTAAATTGGCTGGCCTTGCAATTTGGAAATCATGTCTAAAGCACAATGGCCATCAGTGTTGGAGCACTGTTGAATGTGAGCCGACCAAAGGCTGGCGCCGCAAATCCTTGCATGGCCGGCATTGAATGTTTGGCAATAATTTCCAAGATGAATTGGCTGGCAGTGTTAGAGGAAGCTTTGAAGTAGGCTAGCGTAAAAGCCAACAGCGTTGAATTTATAATTGCTGGCATACAACATTTTTTTTAAAAGGCTGGCTTGTACTATGTTGAGAGCCAACGGTGTTGGGTCTTGTTCTGATGAAGGTTGGTGACTTTGCTCCTGTAATGGCCAGCCTATATTTTCCACGTCTCCTTAATTGCATAAAACTCCTCTCAATTACTTGTATTTGCATTTTAAGTCCTTAAAGACCTGAAATATCACAATAAACGTACTTAAGTACCATTTCCTTATGATTTCTATAAAATCAATAATAATTTAGCATAATTTGTTCAATAAAAAGTGAATATAAAATGCCTTTATCAGATAGCTTTAAAGTGGAGTGATGTATCTACGGAATGGCCTTCCTTTGAGGAGATAGCCCATGGCCTTTTATGGTGGACTTTCAGCATAAAAGATGTATGAGATGAGGCTGCTAGTGTTCTCGCAAAGTTTGTTTGTGTTGCTAGTCTTTTCTAGGCTATTTAAACTCGTTGTTTGTTTTCAGGCTTTAGTGATGACTGCTAAAGTTTTTAGAATGTTGAGGGGAAACCGTGAAGTGGTACATTAGGTTTCTTTTTTTTTTTTTGAACTTCAGGTTGTTGTCGATTGAGTGTTGTTTCTTTTATTTAGGGTTCCGAGGAGCTTGAAGCACTGAAAGCGGGCTTGGAAAAGGAGCTTGCTAAGGTCAGGCAAAGCAAGATGAGATGCAAAAGTGAATTGCTTGCGATGATGGATGAGAATGAGAGACTATGCAAGAAGATGGAGGATAAAGTCTTACGATGTCAGGTCGATGTACTTAAGGTGAAGAAGTGGCTATTGCACGTCGAAGCCACGATCACAGAGTGTGAGGATAAGTAAAAGAGCGTGAAGCAAGACCAGGATATCTTGTCACGACAATTAAGTGATGCTTAACTGGGGTATGCAGGGTAGAAGTGAGAGCTCGAGCTCGCCATTTTGGAGATCGATAAGCTGAAGGAGAGCGTTCAATCATCTAATTTGGAGCAGGCGAAGTTAAAGGTAGGGTTATCTGAATTCACTGTCATGTTGTTAATCTTTGTTGTTGAAGTTTTGTCCTTATTGTTCCTTTATTATCGTTGCAGGCTAGCATGAAGGACTTGGAAAGTAGTCGGCTCATTCCAAAGGCAACTAAGAAGCGGGTTTTGAGAGAGCTCTTTAAGAGTGAGGAATGAAAGGGGGTTTAAGTTAAGTTCATTTTTTATACAACCAAGTTGACAAGGAAAGAGCTTTTGAAAGGTATCCGAACTTGGACCTTGGTTTTTTGGCTGCTCATTTAGGTGAGGATCCTACAAAGGCTTCTGATAATGACGAGAAGGATGATGGAGAGGGAACCAAACAGGGTGGAGTTGAGGTCGGTGCCGAAGCTAAGCAGACTAAGCTGAGGTCGCTATCATTGTTGAGGCTCAGGGAACTGAATGGGTGAAGCAGTTGCTGCGATCGTGACTCAAGAATTCGACCAACAAATCTTGGGGTCGGTGGCTGGATAGTACGGTCGTAGTCTAGCCCCAAGCCGATGATCAGGTTGGGAGGCAGGCCGAAGTGTCACAGTGGATCCGTGGCCAGTGATGAGATTTTTTACGATTGTGAGGCTAATTGATTTCGGTCCTACCAATCCTCAAGGAGCCATTACTTCCTTCTCTCTTGCTCTCTTTCTCTCTGGTTTTTTTTTTTTTACAGCTTTGTTGCCAACTTGTTTCTTCTATTGGCCTATTAGCGACCTTTTTAATTTTTTCTTGAGTAGATGTGCTTTCTTCAATTATATATGGGTAGTTTCTTTCTATCTGACTATACTCATTATTTACGCTTATACTTTTATAGCATTTTCGGTTTGGGCTTGGCAAGGTCGACCATGTTGATCTCGTTTTCCTTAGCTTATTTTTCTCTCACCTGATTACATTTTTCGTTTAGCTTCTAGGTCAGTAGTAGGTCGTCGGTAATGCTTTTCTATAGCGGATGATGTCGCTTTACACAAGAGCTGTGTTGCCAAAGAATGTTCCTTTCTGATGTTTGTAGGTTCCTTAGGTGCAATCAGATGGCTAAGCTGAGTTGTACTTGGGATCTTCAAGATTTAGTAGCATTGAATGTAGGTTCTAGTAGAGTCCTTTGTTGTCTATAAGTTGACCTTTCGAGCATCGTGCTTCTTTGGGTCCCAATTGTTGTTAATCACTTTAAGATCCTTATTGTTACAAGAAATTTTCTCTTCTTAAAATTTTTTCAAGATGATGAGGTGTTTGTTCTTGGTTGAGCTTTTTTGGTTAGAAAGGTTGAGCCCTTAGAAGCCTTTATCAAAGAGGCACTTTTGATGCTCTATGGTCTTTGGTTAAGGCGATCGAAAGCTTACGGCCCTTGTTTATGTAGATCCACCACTGAGGTCATCTTGTGGGTTGGATATGTTGGTTGAGGCCCGTTTCCTACTTTGACTTCGGTCACTTGATCTAAGGTTATGTTTCTCTTTTATGGTCCCTGGATCGAGGCCATCAGGGTCTATTACTTGGTAGAGAGGCCGTAGGAACTATGTTGGCATGCTTCAAGTGGGCAGGGCCTCATCTTCCATCAATAATCTGAGCCTTCGAGGTGCTACTTAAGGTTTAGGGCGTTGTGGAGGGGCCATTCGACTCTTTGCCTTACTTTCCAGCTCTTCCTTTTGCCATTTTCATGGCGAATGGTGGTTGTTGGGATTTTGGGACATGATCCCCTTTAGGCCCAGTCTCCTGATGTCTTATTGAATATTGGCTCATCGTGGGGGGTCGAATTTTCCTTCCTCTTCGTATGTGTGTTGGTTTCTCGTCCAGCGAGATTCATTGTTTTTTTTAAGGTTGATGGACAAGCTCAACCGTATGCTTAGGAGGTTGAGGAGGTGAAGTTGTATTAAGCCCAAATCCTCATTTTTAAGTTGTGGTCGACTAAGGGGAGAACTTTTCTAATTTGAGGTTCAAATGCTTTCTGGAGTTTTCCAGCTCGAAGTTGTATTTAGCCTAAAGAAGCTTGTACTTGTGAAAATTTTTCCCGAGCTTATTCAAGATGAGGGGGTGGATTTCTTTAAACTCTCAAGGTCCCTACCGAATATCTTTTGTTGTTTCGTTGGATACGTAAAGAAAGATCATGGAGAGGCATTCTTAATGTATAATCCCCATTTCATTCATGATTATTTCCTTCTCATGTTCACATTTTACAGATAAGCAAGCTATAGCTATTCAAAAAAGTTTCTCAAGTTGTTTGCATTCTAAGTTCTGGAATGAGCTTGCCATCTAGTGTTTTAAGTTCGTATTCCCCATTTCCTAGAACTTTTTTCACCCTAACAGGATCTTCCCAGTTTGGCACAAGTTTTCCTTGGGCTTCTTTTGACCTCATTGCCTCTAATTTTCTACAAACGAGGTCCCCCAGGAAAGGCTTTATGCCTAACTTTCTTATCCTAATACCGGGCTACCCTCTGCTAGTAGGCTGCAACCCTTTTGCTCACTATGTCTCGAGTTTCTTTTGTGGTGTCGAGCTTTGCTCAAAGTCCAACCTCGTTGATCAATTCGTCAAAGGATTGGGTTTGGATGTTCGGCGGTTCGAGCTTTGTAGGTAGGACAGCTTTCGTTTTGAAGGCAACACGAAGGGGGGTTTCATCTGCTGGCGTCCATTGGGTAATGTGATATCCCCATAGGATACTAGGGAGCTCATCGGCTCACTTGCCACTTTAATGGTCTACCGTAGCCTTTAAGCTCTACATGATTATCTTATTGATTGCTTCGACTTGTCTGTTAGTTTGGGGGTGTGCGATCGAGGTGTAGTATGTAGTGGTATGTTATTCAGCATAGAAGTCTTTGATTCTCTTGACACTGAATTGTCTCCCATTGTCCATCACTATGGAGTGTAGGACTTCAGAGCTAACTATAATGTTTGTGTAGATGAAGTGCTGGATGTTTTTGTCTCATGACCTTTGCCGCTGTCTTAGCTTCTACCCATTCTGTGAAATAATCACACCCAACTATTATGAACTTCATTCATGCAATTAGAGGATGCCAAAGCTACTTAGCTTTCCAATAACATAATATATCTAAATCTACCATTTGATGTAGCTCCTCATCCAAATATAGATCGTGTTCATGTCTTATAATACCCTTATGCACTTGTATATTTTTAAAAGATTGCAAATCCTAGACAAAATAAAAAATAATAAGCATCGTATGAGATAATAATAGCTTGAAAAGTGTAAGGACTATATATATATATATATATACTTACAAAAAATAAAGTTACCTAGGAGTCATAGCCTTATTCATCATTAAGAGTTTCCATGACTTTTTGACTTATTGCCATCCAAATTCTTCATTTGAGTTTCCACTATCTATTGTTGCATATTCATTAAAGAGTTTAAAGTCTAGTTTGAGTCTACACCATAAATTCCTTGGTAACTCCACTCAATAAAATCATGCTTATATCATGGATCCAATGTAACAACAATTATCAAAATCATACTAAACTCAGGCTGATACTTTTCAAATTTCACAAGCATCCTAGTTGCCATATCTTTAAAATATGGTTTACTTCCATCCTTATTATCTATCTATGCTTGGTATGCCATAAAAACGAATGGAAAGTATAAATTAGTAGTAGGATATTTTGTTTTGAAGAAATGACAAGTGATATTATAGAAAAGCTTCAAGAACCTAGTCATTTTCTAAATCTTATCCCATTCTTCCAAAGAAGGACAATGGTTGTAATTTAAATGACTCAACTCTAAGCAACAAAAGACATTTTTATAATGAATTGTACTCTCAAGCATAAAATATGTAATATACAAATAAATAAGTTATAATGAAGGTTAGAATTATAATAAAAGTGTTGTTAAAGAGTAATTTTGTCTTTGAACATGTAAATTTTGGACACGGGAAAGTCACAAAAACAAGACAGGGCGAATTTGTGGAAATTGGCCCTAAGATAGCACTTAGGATGCCTGCCTAAGAATGTATGCCTCTGACCTAGGAATTTAGGCCGTCGGCCTACTTGGCGGCTTAAATCTATTTTCTATATATATGCAGTTTATGACGAGAATTAAGGTTTAACTTGTTTTCCTCCGAGTTCTTCTTCTCCATAGCGACCTAGGGCTTGCTTTCTTCAGTGTTTGGTGTAAGAAATCAAAGGAGAATCAAGGTCTTCAATTCGGGTAAGTAGATCTATACGATTCAATATGTAATCAACGTCGTAATCATAGATTTCTCGTGTTTTTGAAGGAGATTGTGAGAGAAGCCATTGAGGATCAGATCTGAATCTTGAGGAGAACGATTGGGAATTTGAGATTCCATTCAAGGTAATTAAATCCCTTATTTACATATGTGGATTTCATCGAAATGATTTCTAATTTAGGGTTTTGTTCATTCATGATTGATGATGTTCTAGGGTTAGGGTTTCTTTGCGTTCTTTGGCGATTTTTTAATTTAGAGTCAAATCAAAGTAAGTTTTTATCCTTTAAATCATAAATTCATTAAAAGATAGAATTAAAAATGATGGATTTATCTGTATTTTTTGATTTACAAATTAGGGTTTTGTGAAGAAAAGTCGTTCTTATTGTGAGATTTTGTGGAGTTTGAATAAGGAAGAATTTGCAGTTGAGGAGTTCTTGAAAGGTTAGGGTTTTTTTTGGGAGACTTTGATATGATAGAAATTGTTCTATAAATCATGATGTTTAATATGATTTTGTTTGTATGTAAATCATCAAGAGATTTGAGGATTGGGGTTTGTTATTCTTAGAGAATTTGTGGTATTGGAGAATTTCCCTGAAATTGAAAGGTACGACCTTTCGTTGGTTGCTGTATATGTTTGCAGGTTTAGTTTTCTATATGTTTTGTTGTAGGAACAGATGAATAATGAATCTAAATCTATATGGTTTAATTAAATTGTTTTTCTAGTTGTGTTTAGCTATGATCAGTAAAGACTTGGTAGACAATGATACCAGTGTGGCACCCTGATGATCTATGTGTGAGGTTGTCTTGAGTGGACTCATGCATAGAGATTATTCTGGTAAATTAGGTGATTTGACAGTATGGCCGCTAGTGTTTTGGGAGTACTCATTCACCAATATATGTATATAATTACTCATTTTTCAAAGAGTTAGTTGATTTCTAATGGGGTTTGAGTTACTCCAGGTTTGGGACTAGGAATTCATAGTTCTAAACTGTATCTTTTTGCTGGCTTAAATAAGAAAATAAATTGTTGTTTGCATTAGAGTAATTGCACTATATATACATGCTGTTTGTGCATATGCATTTGTTTGTGAACTAGCGTATTGAGTGTTCTCGCTCATTCCTTTCTTTTTCAAGTACAAGTGATGATGAAATTATTTATGAGTTATCGAGTTATGATCTTTTCTTTGATCATGGGGATGACGATAGTGGTTTAGACTACGTTGTAGAAGAATAGGATCGGATACATGTTTATGCAAAACATTTTCTTAAGATATTGAAGACTTTTGAAATAATATTTTGGTCATTTATCTTATTGAAAACTTCTAGATTTAAGTATTTGGATTTATGTAATAGTTATAACTAAAGGATTTTATGTCATTTATTTTAAAGATAGATCTTTTCTAGAAATTGTTTTTTAGTTGGCAATAGTTTTGCCAACCTGGATCTGTTTTAATAAACAGAAGATTTCAAAGTTATTATATGATACAGATTCTATATTTTCTTATGTCCCCTTTAAGAGTATTATGGAGATTATGATTTTATATTATAGATTTAGAGCCTTTGCGTGTTCTATTTAAGAGAAGACACGTGGCGGGTTATAATCGCCCTAGTTTAGGGCGTTACAGCTTATTTGGTATCAGAGTTTAGGTTTGAATCTCTTAGGTTTAAGAAATTGACTCCTTAGGATGGTGAGCTTTGATAAGTGGGGTAGAATATGATTAAGATATTGTTTTCTAGTTAAGATTATTGTTGTCTTTTAGATTTTAAGTTTTGATCTTTAAGTTGGATTACCCTGTTTCTTATATGGTTGTGTTTTGCTTGTGTTAGAATGCCTCCAAGGAAAAGAATGCCTGGTGCGTGTTACTCCAAAGTTGGAGAGGAGGAAGTGAATAATGGATAGGAGGACCAATAAGCTCAGAATCAGGATTTACCACCACCACCACCACCAGTGCCACCTATAGGATAAAAGGTTCCTGTTGATGCTGCACAACTTATGCAGGCTATGAATGCTTTACTAGGAGTGGTTAATCAGCAGCAGTAGGATATGAGGCAAGACATGCAGATGGTGCAGGCGAATGTTGAAGCCTAGAGAATGGAGACTCAGAGGCTTAATGGGTGATCACGCTTTTTCAATATATGCTTTTTAAAACTCTTTTTAGTTATATTCAATTTCCTTTAAGTGAGTAGAACTTTAACCAACAATGTATCGGGTGCGTGTGTAGTAATAAAATTCAATGAATACCAAGTTGAATCCATAGGGAGTGAGGACTAGCTGTCAAATATATCAGTCCAATTCATAGCTAGGCATATCAAAATGTTGTTTCTCTTTTTAGATTTTCTTTTATATAACTAAACTAATAAAAATCTTGGATTTCGAACACCTGTAATTGATTAGGTTATAAGCCAATAGATCTGAACAATCAAATGAATGTATGCTATTAATCAGAACATGACAATGGGTTTAGTTTCTAAACAATCAAGCACTAGATAAAAACTTCTTTTCCCAAGGCAAGCTATTACCCTAAATTAACCAATCAATGTTCCCTATTCATAGGAAAGTGATTAATTGACTAACCTTTGAAAATTACCAAACCCTAATTGAATTCAAATCCATATCCCTATGTAATGTGTAATCCTAATTAGATTTTCACAAAGACGATTAGAAATGAATTTCCCAATTACAATCCTAATCTATCATGAATTCCAAATCTAATCCAAAATCCTTGATATGTGAAATAACACCAACAAATCGAATACAGACAATTGTTCAATCAACAACAGGGATCATCAATCGTATCAATCAAATCTACAACTCAAAACCCTAATTAAGATCACAAGAAATCAAGTATTAAACATCATCCAACATTTGAATATGAGAAAAAGAACAAAATCACCTTGTCAAAATAATCTTGTTCTTAAAATCTAAATCCAAATAACGTTTTCCACTTGAATCTCGGTGTGAATCCTTATTAAATCAACAAGGTGATTCAACTAGTGTTCAAACCCTAATTCTAAATCTAGAGCAAGGAGGAATAGGATGATTTTCGTGCCTAGGGTTTTTCTTATGAACAAATGACAACAAAATGAATATATATGAAGGGTTACAGGGGAGTTATGCCAGCATTAAAGGCTGGTGGCCTTTAATTAAATTAGATCGGCCTTTAATGCGAAAATTAATTTTCGGGAGCAGTAATAAATATACGCCGTCTTCAACACCGGCATCATAACCGTTCCAGTTGTCGGCATACAATGAAAAGTTACAAACCGCTTGATTTTCCCTTATGAAAGCTGGTGGTGTAAAGGCCAGCTCTAATAATTTGCATTCTGTTCACATCTAACACTACCTCAAGGTTAGCAGCGTATGATCAAATTAAGCCTGTGTACGTTATAATTTTTGAACGCTGGTTAGATTTCTTCATTGAACACTGGCAGCGTTTGTTAATTCACTTGAAGGCCGCCTCTTTTCCATTCAACGCCGGTGGTGTTCTTTGCAGACTTGCCGGTGTACAATTTGTTTTTGTCCAAATTTGCACAACACTTCTCTAATTTGCTTGTATTTGAAAGATAAATTCTTAACGACCTAAAATAACACAATTAACACACTTAAGTACCATTTTCAATTGATTTTTATAAAATCTATAACAACTTTATCATGATTTGATCAAGCAAAATTGAGTGAAATATGACTTTATAAACTCCCTCACACTTGAACTTTTGCTTGTCCTCAAGCAAAATAATTAAGATCAAGAAGTAGAAATTTGTCATAGAATGTACAACACTTTATCATTCAAAACTCTAGCATGTTTTCTTTTGACAACTATGACTTGCATTGCTAGTGCCTACCGCTCAAACCAAACTGGAAACATGTAATTAGATTATCACAATCAGAATTTAGTAGCTAATTTAGACAAAACAAACTTTATTCCCAATTTTTAACAAAAGAACATTCCATCCAAAAGTAGATACACAGTCCATTAAGGAAAAACAACCATTTAAACTTCACTGGACTTTTAGCAGTATATAATCCTAACAACACAGTGAAAGCATATGATATCTACTCCTTACCTAGAATTTCAACCTTTTATTATAAGTCTTATTTCATTTGGAGCTTTTGCATTCATATTCTTTTTCTTTTGTTCCATACAAGCATTTTTTCTATCTTTGGGAGGTTTTTGCCTCCATCTTTTTCTTTCTTTCTTTCTTTTTTTCAAAGTTCAAGAATTGAACTTTTGCCTTTCCTCCATTCTCGTTATAGTGAGTTCATTGAGTCGGCACATCCCAGCTCATTACCTAAGTGACCAGGTTTTAAAGGACCCCTAAGAACTCTTCCTCACTTTAACATTTAAGTTCAAATACTCATAACTCAAATACTTGAGTCATTGGATTAGAGGCTATGCTTGTTTCTTTCTTCTTTTTTTTTTTTTTTTTTGAATGTACTACAAATTAAGACTTTTTATAAGGATCACTAAGAAAAGAACTTCTTCCATCTCTTTCACTAAGTATTGAAATGTTGTAATACAACTCAAAAGAGTATATACAGACTAAAATTTCCTAGAAGTAGACCTATTTATTTTTCACAAAAGGACTCGACCTACTCTCAAACTTCAAATTCCAAAGCTAAATACAAGGTAAATTTGTTCTTTATAGATTTCACTACTTAATTTCAACTAAGTATTCTAATCACAACAATAGGTGAGTAAGGCACTTAACAAGTCAATTTACATTCTTTTTCAGATGCTATCTACAATTCTTTTAGGCAATCTCAAAATTTCATCAAAAACTTTTGAAAAATTTTGGCCCAAAATTGCCATGTAATACTTAAAGACCAAATAGTTCAAATGTGTGGGTACACAATACAATACATATGTCATAGATAAAAAATTCATATCAACATTTCAGACATCATCAGTAGTCATATTCAACTACATTCTCCACAGTTCTCCATTCATTATCCCTTCCTCCACACTTAAATCGAACAGTGTCTCATTGTTTCTACTCAGCTCAATAACAGGAAAGAAATAAGGAAATAAAAGGGATAAGGAAACTGATACTTCTCTGGTTTTTAAAATGGATAAATTTGTGAGTTCCAACTAGTATAGCAATAGAGAAGTTTTTCCTTATAAGTCCATTTGCATCTCTCTTGTAAATCATCCTCTTGTTGTCTACAATTAAGCTCTTTAGCTCCTGTTTTTCTCTTATTTGCACAGTTAGGGCATACTATCAAAGCAAAGAAAAACAAAAACAAAAACAAAAAGAAATAAAAAGATAAATAATAGTGGGTTGCGTCCCACTCAGCGCTTGTTTTATAATCTCAGGCTGACTTTTTGACTTTCTTCTTCAAGAAGGATCAAATTCACTAGTCTTCTTATCCTTCATTTTCTTGCAATTTTCTACTCTTGCACTCTCTGATGTTGTGTCTGCTTTGGTAGATTTAGGGTTCTTTTGCCATCTTTTCATGATATTCACATTCAACTCTTTGTTTCCAACCCTCAGCACGATCTTGCTATTCTTGACATCTATGACAGCTCTAACAGTAGCCATGAATGGGCGGCCAAGTATGAAGGGAATCTCTGGATCTTCTTCCATATCCAAAACAACAAAGTCCACTGGAAAAATGAACCTATCCACTTTTAAAAGTACATCCTCAATTAGCCCTCTTGGTCTTTTAATTGAGCGATCAGCCAATTAAATTGTCATCTCAGACTTCTGAATTGCATCTCCTAATCCTAATTTCTTTGCCACAGAGAAAGGAATCAAATTTATGCTTGCACCAAGATCACAAAAAGCATTCTTAAATTGAGTATTTCCAATAGTGCAATCCACTGTGAATTTCCCTAGATCATTTAACTTTAGGGGCAATGCATCATTCAAAGCTTTAGTACAAGCTTGAGATAACATGACTATCTCTCTCCCATTCATCTTCCTTTTCTTGCTCATGACTTCTTTAAAAAATCTTCTATACTGAGGTGATTCTTCTAAAATTTCAGCCAAGGGAATATTGACTTCCAGCTTCTTAAATACTTCCAGGAATCTCTCAAAATTCTCATCATCTTTCCTCTTCCTTGATCTTCCTATAAAAAGAGTTGATGGTACATATGATCCGATAGTAGGCTCAGCTACTACAGAAGTGTGCTCCTATTGTACCACATCTTCCATCTGAGTTGATTTAGAAGCCAAAGTTTCTTCAGTGTCAACCTACTTGCTTGTCTATGCTTTAATCTCATTTACTTCAATTGGGGTAGAGGGCTTCTCAAGACTTGTAATCTACTGTCCTAATTTCTCAAACGCCTCTAAAGTTAGGTTTGCAAGCTTCTCAATTGTTGATTCCTATGTTGGCGTTTCTTCTTTTTTTAACCTCTTTAACCACTGAAGAATTGCTGTTTAAATTTTTGCACTTGACACAACTTCTTTCTCTTTCCTTTTTTCTTGCCTTTGATTGTCAACTGGTGTGTCAATTTCCTTTTCATCACTAGAAAGCTCCTAATCTACATTTATGTTAGCAAATTTAAAAATAGATGAAACCAATTTAGTCAAATCTGCTACCTGAGTCTCCAATTTTTCAATTACCACTTGTTGCTTCTCAAACTTTTCTTCCTATTTCTTCTCTAAACCTCTCACAACCATTTCAAAACTTTTCTCTTTATGTAAATCTGGAACTATGGGGATAGATGAAGAATTGACAACTGGCTCTTGCCTTGGAGTCTCACAAGTGTGGTGATATTCTTGATTTGACATATTAGGATGAAGTTCTGAATTACCAACTTGGCATTGAGAGAGCTATCATGTGATCCATTACACCACATACAAACTACTGGAGAAGAGAAATCTAGATCAACATATGGGTATCCTATAAGTTCTTCCATTTTTCCAAACGCTATTTCCACAGGCATTCCCATCAATTGCCCTCCAGTAGCTGACTCTAGCATCATCCTATCATGGGCTTCTATTCCTCTAAGGAATAATAATAGTTGAGACCAAGTCGGTAATCCATGATAGGGGCATTTGCGCATCAAATTGTGGTCTTCCCATGCATTTGACACAGGTTCTCGCTTATACTGCTTGAAAGAAATATTTCTGATTGAAGCTCTTTAGTACAACAAAATGGGAAGACTGGTCCTTCTTGACTATCCATCTTGATATTCAACAAAAACTTCAAGCACCTGAAAAAAGAAAAAGAAAAAAGAGTAGATTGTACAAATATACAAAGATTAGTATGTACGGATAAAGAAGAAAGTGATTTTTTTTTTTTTATTTTGCAAAATTTTTTTAGATTTTTCAAATAAAGCCTATTCTATAAAAGTCCTGAAAATTGAAAGCAGCACCGATCACTCCCTGGCAACGGTGCCAAAAACTTATCATGCTTTTTCAATATATGCTTTTTAAAACTCTTTTAAGTTATATTCAATTTCCTTTAAATAAGTAGATCTTTAACCGACAGTGTATCAGGTGCATGTGTAGTAATAAAATTCAATGAATACCAAGTCTAATCCACAGGGATTGAGGACTAGCTATCAAATATATCAGTCCAATCCATAGCTAGGCAAATCAAAATGTTGTTTCTCTTTTTAGATTTTCTTTTATATAACTAAACTAATAAAAATCTTAGATTTCTAACACCTGTAATTGATTAGGTTATAAACCAATAGATCTAAACAATCAAATGAATGTATGCTATCAATCAGAACATGACAATGGGTTTAGTTTCTAAACAATCAAGCACTCTTTTTCCCAAAGCAAGCTATTACCCTAAATTAACCAATCAATGTTCCCTATTCATAGGAAAGTGATTAATTGACTAACCTTTGAAAATTACCAAACCCTAATTGAATTCAAATCCATATCCCTATGTAATGTGTAATCATAATTAGATTTTACAAAGACGATTAGAAAAATTTCCCAATTACAATCCTAATCTATCATGAATTCCAAATCTAATCCAAAATCCTTGATATGTGAAATAACATCAACAAATCGAATACAGACACTTGTTCAATCAACAACAGGGATCATCAATCGTATCAATCAAATCTATAACTCAAAGCGCTAATTATCACAAGGAATCAAGTATTAAACATCATCCAACATTTGAATATGAGAAAAAGAATAAAATCACCTTGTCAAAATAATCTTGTTCTTGAAATCTAAATCCAAAAAACGTTTTCCACTTGAATCTCGGCGTGGAATCCTTATTAAATCAACAATATGATTCAACTAGTGTTCAAACCCTAATTCTAAATCTAGGAGCAAGGTAGGATGATTTCGTGCCTAGGGTTTTCTTATGAACAAATGACAACAGAATGAATATATGAAGGGTTACATGGAAGTTACGCCGGCATTAAAGGCCGACGGCTTTTAATTAAATTTGACCGACCTTTAATGTGAAAATTAATTTTCGGGAGCAGTAATAAATATACGCCATCTTCAACACCGGCATCATAACCGTTCCAGTTGTCGGCGTACAATGAAAAGTCACAAACCGCTTGATTTTCCTTTATGAAAGCTAGCGGTGTAAAGGCCAGCTCTAATAATTTGCATTCTGTTCACATCTAACATTGCCTCAAGGCCGGTGGCATATGATCAAATTAAGCCCACGTATGTTATAATTTTTGAACGCTGGTTGGATTTCTTCATTGAATACTGACAGCTTTTGTTAATTCTCTTGAAGGCCGCCTCTTTTCCATTCAACGCCGGCAGTGTTCTTTGGAGACTTGCTAGTGTACAATATGTTTTTATCCAAATTTACACAACACTTCTCCAATTTGCTTGTGTTTGAAAGATAAATCCTTAACGACCTAAAATAACACAATTAACACACTTAAGTACCATTTCCAATTGATTTCTATAAAATCTCTAACAAGTTTATCATGATTTGATCAAGGAAAATTGAGTGAAATATGACTTTGTCAATGGGAATAGAGGCAATGGGGTTAAACATGCTGATGTTTTAAGCTTGAACAAGTTTGTAGATCTGGTTTACAAGTTTAAACCTACACCTGGTAGACCTCTGGATACACATTTCTGGATGGAGGAGGTCGAGAAGACATTTGCTGCTTGGGACATTTGGGAGAACAAGAAAGTAGAATACGCCTCCTATTTTCTTATTGGGAGAGCAAACAACTGGTAGTTAAGCACCAAAAGACACATGGTAGGAGCAATCACATGGGAGATGTTCAAACAAGCTTTCTACAAAGAGTTCTTTCCCGATAGTATGAAGCAAACGATGCTTCAAGAGCACTTTACCCTGTAGTAGGAAAAGATGACAATAGAGGAGTATAAGGCTGAGTTGCATAGATTGATGAGGTTCCTACTGGATCCATTAAAGGAAAGTGAAGAGGCTAAAATTAGCAGGTTCATCACTAGATTAGAGCTTGAGATCCAATATCAGGTGAATCTAATGAATCTGAATAATTACTCAGGAATAGTGATAAGGCTAAGACAGTGGAGCAAGGTTTGAACAGAATGAAGAGTAGAGAGCCACAGAGAGGCTAGGTATTTCTGGGTAAGAGACCGGCGTCAAGTGTGTGGACACAGGACAAGGGTAAGTGACCTACCACACGACCTTTCAGGCCAACAGTATAGAGTGTTGATAAAAGATGCCCCAGATGCCTAGGACCACATGATCTGAAGGACTGCAAGTGGGTAGAGAATGCATGTTTTTCATGTGGGTGAGTTGAACACATCAGCAAATTCTGCACGGAGAAGACTCTTCCTCAAGTGTTCTGTTTCAAGTGTAAGCAAAGATGACACAGAGCTGTAGATTGTAAAGAGGCTGGAAGACAGATTGTTCCAGTTGGTAGATCTTTTTCTTGTGGTTAGGGACAACGAGCACCGGCAAAAGTATACGCTCTTCAGCATTGTGAGACATCGAATGTGGACACTATTGCGGGTATGTTTCCTATACTCCTGCATAGTGCATATGTTCTGTTTGATACTGTACTAGTTTTTCCTGTATTTTAGAATCCTTTGTATTTATTTGTGGTGTATCTATTGAGTTCATGTCTGAATGTATGTTTGTTAACACACCATTGGGAAGCAGATCTATTTTGAATAGAATTTGTAGAAATGTGGATATTGAGATAGAAGGTAGGCATTTGCCTGCAGATCTTGTAGTGTTGGATATGTTAAACTTTGATGTGATTTTGGGAATAGACTTGTTAACTAAGTATAAGGCTGTGATTGATTGTCACAATCTTGTAGTAGAGTTTAGTTTGCTCGATGGAGACCAGTTTGCCTGTAAGTTAGTAGTGCAAAGACCTCTAGTTCTACCTATCTATGAGCTGTGGCGGAGATCTATGATGGCATCTATGGTAAAAGAGGATAAGCAGAGAATAGATGTATCTGAGATACCGGTTATGTGTGAGTACCCAGAAGTTTTTCCAGAAGATTTAACAGGGCTACCACCAGAAAGAGAAGTGGAGTTTAGCATTGATTTGGTATTAGGTACTACACCAATTTCTAATACTCCTTATCACATGGCTCCTATAGAACTAGCAGAGCTTAAAATACAATTGGATGATCTGTTGAAGAAGAAGTTTATTAGACCCAGTGTTTCACCCTGAGGAGATCTAGTTTTGTTTGTGAAGAAGAAAGATGGCAGTATGAGGTTGTGCATAGATTATAGAGAGTTGAATCAGATGACAATCAAGAACGAGTACCCTCTACCAAGAATTGATGATTTATTTGACCAGTTGGCCGGAGCATCAATGTTTTTAAAGATAGATCTAAGATCAATATATCACCGGCTGAGAGTTAAGGCAGAAGATATACAAAAGACTGCTTTCAGGACCAGGTATGGACACTACAAATTTGTTGTCATGTGTTTTGGTCTTACCAATGTACCAGCCGTGTTTATGGATCTGATGAACATAATTTTTAGAGATTATCTAGATATGTTTGTTGTGGTATTCATTGATGATGTATTGGTATATTCTAAGTCTGAGGAAGAGCATAAAGAGCATCTGAGATTGGTTCTAACCATATTACAAGAGGAGAAACAATATGCTAAGTTTTCAAAATGCGAGTTCTGGTTGGAACAAGTTTCTTTCTTGGGACATATAGTCGATGGTAATGGAATTTCTGTTGATCATAAGAAAGTAAAAGCGGTTGTTGAATGGCCAAGACCCAAGACTGTGTAAAAAATCAGAAGTTTTCTAGGAATGGTAGGATATTACAGGAGATTTGTAGAAGATTTTTCAAAGATTGCTAGTCCATTGACTAGATTGACGGAGTGAAGACTGTGAAGCTAGTTTTCAATTGTTGAAGAACAAGTTAGTGTTTGCTTTAGTGCTAGCCTTACCAGTAAGTGGTAAGGAATATGCTATTTATAGTTATGCCTCTATATAAGGTTTGGATGTGTATTGATGCAAGGGGGTAGGGTAATAGCATATGCTTCCAGACAGTTGAAGACATATGAAAAGAATATCCTACACATGATCTAGAACTAGCAGCAGCAGTGCATGAATTGAAGCTATGGAGACACTACCTATTTGGGGAAAGATGTAAGGTATATATAGATCACAAGAGTTTAAAGTACATCTTTACCTGGAAAGACCTGAACACGAGACAAAGAAGGTGGTTAGAACTAATCAAGGACCATGATATAGACATTCAATATCATCCAAGAAAGGCGAATGTTGTAGCAGATGCTTTGAGCAGAAAGAGAGTGGATAATCTAGCGGCTATGATGTAAGTCCCAAAAAATTTCAATAAATAATTCCAAGATGAACTTCGAAAATAAACCCTAAAAATCACTCCAAATTAAAACTGAATTTCGACAAGTCTTAAATCACAAACGAATCCAGAAATTTCCAAATCTTGGGAAAAATAAGAATTCTTAAAAACAAAATAAGAACTCAACATACTCCAATTCCAAAACCACTACGTATGACAGATTATATACGTAACTTCGACTTATAAAATCGGGTAATATAGAGCCTAAAATCAAATTATTAAAAAGTAAATAACGATTAACTTTTGGAAATAAAACCCAATTCAAGAAATCCGAAAACGTTAAAAGATGTTAAATACTTACAAAAATAAAATTTGAGATAAATTTCTCAAATCAAATATGTTGTATAATCATAAAATATCAGTTTCCAAATTGGCAAAGATCTAAACCGAAAAAATCACTCGGAAACCCTAAGTGGAATACAATAGTCTAAGTCCGGCAATCTAGCACCCCTAACCCTAGAGGCCAAGGTGTAGTTTAAATATGTAGAATAGCTCGTAGTAATATAAGTTTGTTTAATTATATTAGATCGGTAAGTTTTTGACCTATTTTGAATCCGTTCGGATACAGACTTCGAAAAGCGTTCCTGGGGCTCGAGATATAAAAAATATACCATTAGTACCGTTAGACTCGTAATTTCATAAGATTTCCAAATATATCAGTTATGTAATTTTTCGGGTAATAAAAGTTACAGTTATAACCTTTTTATCGTATTTCCAATACTACCGGTAATTAATTAATCTTTTGCACTATTAATTTTTATTTCATTAAAAAAAAAATTATTATTCTTATAGAGCCTTATATTACTAGATAAATATTTTATATATTATAGAAAATTTTGTTTTTCTAAAATTTAGTTAGTTCGGGCTTTTACAGGATCAGATTTTGTTTAAGACCCAATACTAAAAATAAAATAAATTAATTTAATAGTTGGAAAATATTTTTAAAATATTTTTATTTTCATAAAATAATTTTTTAGAATTTTTCGGGTTATAAAAATATCATTTATAGCCCATACTCGCGTATTTTGATCATACCGGTAACATATTTGTTAAAATATTAAAATAATTCAAATAATTATTTAATTTTAATTATGAAAAATATGCTACAAATATTTGGAATAAATTTTATAATTTTATTTTATTTTATTAAGAAAGTATTTTTACAACTCATACTTTCAAGTACACCTTATCCATATCACTTCCTTTTCACTTCAATCTTTCTACACATTATTCCACACTTCATGGCAGATTTTTCCTTCTTTATGGCTGCCATTGTCCTTCATTTACTCCTATTTTGACTAAAAATAAATGCATTTCAATCCTTCTTCAAAAAGTTACATTACACATTAATTATACAATTCAATTTCGAGTCAAATTTCAAACAAACCCTCTCTCTCCTCTCTCTCTAATTCACGTGGATAGCTTCCCCCCCATTTGCTGCCTTGTTTTATTTTTTTACTCTTTCAATTAATTAAAACACATTTAATACACTCATTTTCTCTCTCTCCTTCATTTACTCATTTTTCCTTTTTCATTGCTTAACCTTTTCTCTCTCTTTTTCCTCTCTTTATTTCTTCTTCTTGCCCTTGTTCATACAAGAAACAAGCTACCCCCATTCTTCCATGAGCCTCCATGCATATTTCTTGAAGATTTTAAAGCAAATCTTCATCTCAAAGCTTCCATAGGTGATATAGGTAAAGTGTAATGAAGGTTTCATGCATCAAATGACCTTCCATAAGCTTAAAAGCTTAGGATAATGATGCCAAAAAAAATGAAACACTCCTCTTTTCCATTATTATTATCTTTATCATAATTATTTCCTTGTTTAAAGTTATTATATTTTGTAGATCTAACTTTTTATAGCTTTGATTTTTGTTTATGCCATAGATCTTGTTATTTAAGTTGTTATTTTTGTTATTTCTTATGATTTATGCATAGATCCATCATCCACATGTCTATCTTAGTGATTCATGCATTTAAAACTAGTATAGTAAACTAGATCTAGTGTTTTGAATTCATAAATGTATTAGACTTTTGTTTTATGTTCATGAACAACTTGTAATAGCATGATGATAGTAGGAAAATTGTAGAAAACTCAAGATCTATTTTATTTTCAACAAAAGTCATTTTTGAAAATTCGGATGAAAATTGAACCATATTTGGAAAAATTGTTTTTCAACTTCAAAATGTGTATTTTTCGTTCAAAATGAAGGGCTTAGGGTATAGATAACATAAATGAAAGATTTTGATGAGTAAAGTTTAGATCTATGAGTTTATAGCTTACTACCATGCATTTGTTTTATGTTTATGCTCATATTAAGTATAGATCTTAGTTTTGAACTCAAACAAAATTGTGAAATTCGTATTTTGGCAAGACCACTATTTAAAAACCACTTTTCAAGTGTCAAAATGTAATTTTTACTTAAGAAAATAAAGGCTTAATGTATGTATATTATCAAGACTTCTTTTTTTTAAGAATCAAAGGTGATTTTCAAAAGTCATTTTCAAAATAAAAATTTTATTTTCGGATTTTGGCCAAGGAATATTTTAAAAACATATTTTCCAACTCAAAAATGAAGTTTTTATTTAAGAAATGAAAGGCTCTTAGGATAGGATATGTAAGGAATGAATTTTCATAAGTTTAGATAGATTTTATCAAAAGATATGTCCAAAAGTAAATTTTGTAAATTCGGATCTCAACAAAGACCAATTTTAAAAACCCATTTTTCAACTTCAAAACAAGGTTTTTATTAAGGAAATGGAAGCCTTAGGGGATAGGTTTGATTAGGAAATGGTTTTTGAAAGATTAAATGAGTTTTACAAAGAAACCAAGCTCAAATAAATTTCTCAAAATTCGGATTTGAAAATAGCCACAATTTAAACACCTATTTCCAAATGCCAAAATGATAATTTTTATAGGAAAATGGAAGTCCTAGGGAATATATATAACAAAGACCAAGTTTTAGTAAGGATAAAAGAAGTTTATCAAAATATAGTCTTAGAATAACAAGTGGTTTCCAAGGATAGGTTAAACAATGTTTTCATTCTTTAAAATTTGTAAAATTCGTACTTAGGCAAACCTCCTATGTAAACACCTATTTTCTAACCCTGAAATGAAGGTTTTTATTGAAATAATGAAGGTGATGGTTATATAGATCATCAAGGTTGAGTTTTGATAAAATAAAGAATGATTTTGCGAGAAGAAAAACTATTTTCTTAAGTCTAGTATAATTCAAAGTTTTGCGAAGTAAAAGTTTTCAAAGAGAATTCTTGGTATTATATGTATACATATAGGTAATCATCTCATAACCATCATGACAATAGCTTGTAGGAAATACATATATGCATGATGCATTGTAGACATAAGGTATGAAAATTGAGTTTATCCAAAATTTGTAAATTCGGATGATTTCAAAGCCATGCCTTGAAAACTCATTTATCAATTTCAAAACTTGTGTTTTATATGAAAAATGAGGAGTTGAGGTCATAGGTATCATCAAGTGATGATTTTGATAAATTAAGATGGGATTTGCTAAGAAAAATATATAGAACAAGGAGTAGAAACAAAGTAGGAAAAATTGAGTTGTTGTCATTTTTAAGAAATTCGTAATAATGAAGTAATGGCTTGAAAACACATACTTTCCAAACTCAAATGAAAGTTTTATTAAAGAAATGAAGTCCTTAGTGGTAAGGCATGATTGAGCCTTAATTTTCTAAGTATCCAATGATTTTTACATAAAGGAATCACCACAAAAACAAGTTTTGCAAAATTTGGATTTTGGAATGAACCAATTTTAAAAACATGTTTACAAAGTGCAAAATGGAAATTTTTATGTAGAAATGAAGGTCATAAGTAATATATATAGTGAAGACTCAATTTTAACAAAAATAATTATATTTTATTAAGTAATAAATCCAAAACAAATGGAAATAATCAAAGTTAGGAAACTAGTATTCTTAAAAGTAGTTATCCTTGAAGTCTTGTAATATAAGGAGTTATAAAATTTCCTTTTAGCGAAAATCATCAAGATCATGCATACATTAAGCTCATCTCATTTCATTCATGATAGGAAATCATTCATATTGCATGTAGCTAATCTATATAGTAGGAACATTACAAACATTTACAAAACTATTTTTCGGACTTGGAAATTGTTACTGCCCTAATCTAATCCGAACTTTTCGAAGCTTCAAAGTTTTAAAAATTGAATAATATTAGAATTAGATAGAAATCGATATATAATTTACGAGATTCCGAGTTAAAATGACCAAGTTATGGCCGTTTTAGTTTGAAATTTCCGCTTAGGACGAGAATTGCTAATTTGATAGTTTGTATAAGATAGTTTGGATTAGTTAAGTGATGAAATACTTATTAGAGTATTTCTTCCTTTTTAGGTGACCCCGATATCGACGATTCCTTACCACCGGGTTACTTGTACTAGAAGACCGGTGATCCAATGGCCGAGTGAGTATTACTTCAGATTTCATTTATTGTATGTGATTGTAATAATAGTTGCGCTAGATATTTGGTAAAGATAAAATGGATATGCATGATGGGGACAAATGGGGACTATGTATGCTTGTTGTTGATACGAGAAATGGGATGTAAGAATATCGAAGCCGAGTGATTAACTATTGCTTGTATAGATGAATTAGAATTGATTGTCTGCGATTATTGATTGATCACTTAAAAGAATTGGTATAATTGAGAATTCGGAATTGAAGATGAAATTGAACTCATTCATATCACGATAGGGATGGAGCATTAGCATTTGTTGGTTTATCGTTGTACTTAAACGATTCTTGTTAGTTTATCGTTGTACTTTAAACGATTCCTGTCAGTTTATCATTGTACGTTAAACGATTTTATAGTTTATAGTTGTTTGTAAGCTGAAACGGTCTCGATTCGTACTGCGGGATTCGTTAATCTGCTAACCCGGGATGGAGGGCGCAAGTCCATCCACATATGATTTCGCAGGTCATATGTTTGTTAAATTCACGTGTTTGATGCATATTACTTGTCTGACTAATCACTTGATTGTATGATGTGTTATAAATGTAATCCTGGAAGTTTTCACACTAAGCTAGTATAGCTTATACCTCGATAGATGTTTGATTAAATAGGTTACCTCAAGAATGCTAAGTGGGGACCAAGATGGTTGGAGCCGAGAATGACTTTGGGATTCCGGCAAGAAATGAGAATGCTTGAAGTTATTAGATAGGTTTTATTATTTGCCTTGTAATAGTTTTATGTAGTAGAATCTTTTGATGAATTGTAATTGAAGTTTAATGAGTTGTATTTTGAAGAATAGTGAATTGAATTTCCTTTACATTGTTCTCAAGTTGTATCAACATAAAATGCATTACTCCGATGAGTCTCCTCCATGTGTTAGACGCCTTGTACATAGTATGGAAGCCTTCGCGTGATTGAGGTGGTCATTCTTAGGCTTTAATATTGTGTATGAAGGACTGCCATTTAGGGTACCCTTGGGCGTGCAGGAACGCCATTTGATTGATGATATGAGGCAGCTTGAGCTAGAGATAGTAACAAAGCAAGTAGGTGAAAGATTGGCAAATTTGAGATTCAGCCTACTCTTGTAGAGAAAATCAAGACAGCTCAGGATGATCAGAGTATTATAGAGATAAAGAAAAGAATGGAGATCGGTAGAGCACCAGAGTTTTATGTTGATGAAGAAGGTATTTTGAGATACAAAGGAAGGTTATGTGTGCCAGTTCAAGGGAATCTTAAGAGAGAGTTATTGAAAGAAGCACATTAATCCAGTTATTCTATCCATCCAGGAGGTAATATGATGTATCAAGATTTGAAAAAGTTGTACTAGTGGAATAACATGAAAAAGGAGATTGAGTATGTATCCAAGTACCATACGTTTTAGATGATCAACATTGAACATAGAAGACTGGTAGGTGAGTTGAAGCTGTTGCCAATACCGCAATGGAAATGGGAATACATCACCATGGACTTCGTTTCCGCTTTTCCTAAGACAAGAGATAAGTTTGATTCTATTTGGGTGATTGTGGACAGACTCACTAAAGTTACTCATTTCATACCGATCAAGACTGGGTATAAATTGAACGTTTAGGATAGTTATACATCAAAGAGATAGTGTGTTTGCATGGGATACTGATAACTATTGTGTTGGACAAGGATACTAGATTTATTGGGAGATTCTGGTAAAGTCTACACCAAACTTTGGGTACCAAAGTAATTTTTAGCATGGCTTATTATCCTCAGACTGATGGATAATCTGATAGGACCATCCAAATTCTTGAAGATATATTGAGAGCATGTGTTTTGGATTTTAAAGGAAGTTGGGATGAGCACTTACCGTTAGTGGAACTTGCTTATTAACAGTGGCATGCCTCCATTTGAAGCTCTTTATGGCAGAAAGTGTAGATCACTTATCCATTAGGAAGAAGTAGGTGAAAGACAGCTGTTGGGACCTGAGCTAGTGCAAGATGCAATTGATAAAGTTAAGTTGATCAGACAGAGATTGCAAGCTGCTCAGAGTCGACAAAAGAATTATGTTTATAAGCGAAGAAGACCTTTGGAATTTCAGGTGGGTGAACATGTTTTGCTAAAGATCTCGCCGACAAAGGGGGTTGTCAGATTTGGATTAAGAGGAAAGCTGAATCCTAAATACGTAAGACCATATGAGATATTGGAAAAGATAGGCGATGTTGCTTACAGATTGGCTTTACCGCCTAATTTGGAAGGAGTACACAACGTGTTCCACGTATCTATGCTCAGGAAATATGTCAGAGATCCAGAT
The DNA here is from genome assembly GCA_024138025.1 of Combretum micranthum. Lineage (NCBI taxonomy): Eukaryota > Viridiplantae > Streptophyta > Magnoliopsida > Myrtales > Combretaceae > Combretum > Combretum micranthum. Next base: position 2,753,423 of record JAMXBD010000023.1, on the reverse strand, counting down.
GAAATAGTAGCTCTTGAACCGTTGGAAGTACAGCCTAATCTCTCGACAATTGAAAAGCCAATCAAGATTTTAGATACAAAAGAGAAAGTCCTAAGAAATAAGGTGATTAAGTACGTGAAAGTGCAATGGACTAATCAAACGGAAAGAGAAGCAACCTGGGAATTGGAAGATGACATGAAGGTGAAACATCCCGAGTTGTTTCAATAATCCATGTAACTTTCGAGGATGAAAGTTCTTTTTAGGAGGGGAGAGATGTAATATACAAATAAATAAGTTATAATGAAGGTTAGAATTGTAATAAAAGTGTTGTTAAAGGGTAATTTTGTCTTTGAACAAGTAAATTTTGGATATGGGAAAGTCACATGAATAAGACGTGACGAATTTATGGAAATTGGCCCTAAGATAGCACTTAGGCCGCCTGCTTAAGAATGTATGCCACCGGCCTAGGAATTTAGGCTGCCGGCCTACTTGGCAGCCTAAATTTGTTTTCTAGATATATGCAGTTTGTGACGAGAATTAGGGTTTGTCTTCTTTTCCTCTGAGTTCTTCTTCTCCAAAGTAACCTAAGGCTTGCTTTCTTCAGTGTTTGGTGTGAGAAATCAAAGGAGAATCAAGGTCTTCAATCCGACTAAGTAGATCTAACAAGATCTATACGATTTAACATGTAATCAATGTCGTAATCATAGATTTCTCATGTTTTTGAAGGAGATTACGAGAGAAACCATTGAGGATAAGATCTGAATCTTGAGGAAAACGATTGGGAATTTGAGATTCCATTTAAGGTAATTAAATCCCTTATTTATATATGTAGATTTCATGGAAATGATTTCTAATTTAGAGTTTTGTTCATTCATGATTGGTGATGTTCTAGGGTTAGGATTTCTTTGCATTCTTTGGTGATTTTTCGGATTTAGAGTCAAATCAAAGTAAGTTTTCATCCTCTAAATCATAGATTCATTAAAAGATCGAATTATAATGATGGATTTGTCTATATTTGTTGATTTATAAATTAAGGTTTTGTGGAGAAAAGTCCTTCTTCTTGTGAGATTTTGTGGTGAATAAGGAAGAATTTGCAGTTGAGGAGTTCTTGAAAGTTAGGGTTTTTTGGAAGACTTTGATATGATAGAAATTGTTCTATAAATTATGATGTTTAATATGATTTTGTTCGTATGTGAATTATTAGGAGATTTGAGGATTAGGGTTTGTTATTCTTAGAGAATTTGTGGTATTGGAGAAATTCCCTAAAACTGAAAGGTACGACCTTTCCTTGGTTGCTATATATGTTTACAGGTTTAGTGTTCTATATGTTTTGTTGTAGGAATAGATGGATAATGAATCTAAATCTATATGGTTTAACTAAGATTTTTTTTTTCCTGGTTGTGTTTGGCTATGACCAGTAAAGACCGAGCAGATAGTGATACTGGTGTGGCACCCTGATGATCTATGTGTGAGGTTGTCCTAAGTAGACTCGTGCATAGAGATGATTGTGGTAGATTTAGGTGATTTGGCAGTATGGTCGCGGGTGTTTGGGGAGTACCTATTCAGCAATATATGTATATAATTACTTATTTTCAAAAGAGTTGGTTGATTTTTGATGGGGTCTAAGTTACTCCGGGTTTGGAACTAGGAATTCATGGTTCTAAACTGTGTTGATTTGCTGGCTTTAATAATAAAATAAAATGTTGTTTGCATTAGAGTAATTGCACTATATATACATGTTGTTTGTGCATATGCATTTGTTTGTGGACTGGCGTACTGGGTGTTCTCGCTCATTCCTTTCTTTTTCAGGTACAGGTGATGATGAAGTTATTTATGATTTATCGGGTTATGATTTTTTTTTTTTTATCATGGGGATGGTGATAGTGGTCTAGACTGCTTTGCAAAAGAATGGGATCAGATATAGGATTTATTCAAAACCTTTTCTCGAGATATTGAAGACTTTTGGAATAATATTTTGGTTATTTATCTTATTGAAGACTTCTGGATTTAAGTATTTAGATTTATGTAATAGTCATAACTAAAGGATTTTATGTCATTTATTTTAAAGATAAATCTTTTCTGAATTTTTTTTTTTAGTTGGCTATAGTTTTGCAAACCTGGATCTGTTTTAATAAACAGGAGATTTCAAAGTTATTATATGATACAAGTTCTATATTTTCTGATGTACCTCTGAGAGTATTATGGAGATTATGATTTTATATTATGGATTTAGAGCATTTGCGTGTTCTATTTAAGCGAGGACATGTGGCGGATTTTAATCGCTTTAGTTTAAGGCATTACAAAATATGTGGAATTCCACCAAGTTAGGGCATCTTGTCTCAAACCTTTATCATTAAACAAAGACCAACAAGCTTACACATTCAACAAACTTTACTTTTCTTTAACATTATCTACTACACTATCAAAAAATTTTAAACCTTTTTGAACAATCAAATTGAGAATATGTGTATAACATCTAACATGAAAATAAACACCCGAAGCTAAAAGTCCACCTCATACATTTAGTCGTGTCTTCAATGAACTCACAAAGAGATCATTGACTGAAGTAATATCTTAAGTCACCTGAATAAGTTACTTTTAGTACTCCAGTTACCTAGTAAAGTCATTGCTTTTTTAGTTAATGCAACACATAAATGTGGATGTGACATACATGCAAAACTTCTTCTTTTGCAAAACCTAATTTTTATTAGCAAAATATGCAATTACAGATATATACACATCAATTGCCACAAATGTCCAAAATTAGACGTAAAACAAACTCGCCAAGACAATCCAATAGCATATTTTTTTATCTTAATTCTTTTCCTCTTATATTATGTCAATATATCAGCTTTGAAAGTATTTCTAGAGATATGAACTACATTCTCATTTAAATATTCAAATAGTGCTCTAAATTCACTATATTCCACAAACTAAAGAGGCATTTCATACTTGACAATAGCAGCAATTAACAACTCACAATATTTTTTAGGTTCAAACCTGTTTGTATTGCATTTCATGTTAGCAGATAAAAACATTTGACTAATGTCTCTACCATTACATTTTGGACATTTGTTAATTTGCCTTTTTAAGTTCCCGTCCCAAATTGACTATCACATCTTATCTTAGTCTTACATGACTTACATGTAGCTCTTATAATAATTGATCCATCTTATTGCTCCTCAAAATAAGAGTGAAAAAATCCATACAGGAGTAGTGAGCTTCCTTTGTCATTTAGGATTACTAATTGATGCAGAAACTTCAACTACATCATCTTCTTCATTTTCTTCTAATTTTTCCATTTTATTAAAATATTTCTTCCTGAGGTGAATCTATTTACATATTAAACAAAGAGCGTAAATTGTTGTTTTAAAGAAGAAACTGAACCAATTAACATTTTGTAATCTTTTTATATAAAAATAAAAGAGCCATACAATAAGGCATCTTCCGATCGGCCAAGCTCTAATATATTTATCACAGTATAGTTAAACATTCTTGAAAGACATTTTTTTGGTGTCTTTCACAAAGATTAATCTATTCAACATCCTTAAACTACTTATGCTCCTTATAGAGGTTCGTGAGAACTTTTGGTTAAAAGAACAAAAAAAATTGCAATCATGTGGAATGGGATCATATATTGCTTCATATTTTACATTCAAAAGCTTTATAGGATTGAGATTCCCACACAAATTCCATATTGTAATTGAAAAAAGCTTTGAAAAATTATTCTACATAATCAATAATTTATTAAGTGCAAGAAGAAATCAAATAACAACCTACTCAAAGATACCACAAATTAAGCAACCATTCGCTCAAATCTTTGCCCCTTTCTTCTTAAATTTGTGCAAACTCATAACATAAAAATCAAAACTTCATAAAAATACATGAAAAGTTAAAAACCCATAATTTAAAACGTAAAAACCTCTTGATTACAAATTCTAATAAAGCAGATACGTAGAAATCCAAATTGATGAAATTTAGATACAAAATTTGATATTACCCAATATTCTATTATAAGAATGTCTATTTCATGTAATATGAAAAAGGGGAGCTTCTATGGTCCCATCGATCTAACTGTTGAAATAAATATAGTAATTGGAATATTAACTATTTTAGTGATTCAATCATAGTTGAATATGGTGTGAGCCATTGGATGGAGACGGTAGCGTTCCTATCAAAATTAATGATGGACCATAGAATTTCCTTATGAAATAGATAAAGAATCCCTACTCCTTTCCTTCAATAAAGTAATTAATATTTCTCTGAAAAAAAAAATTAAATACTCCTAATCGTAAAATAAAGAATTGTCATTCATTTTTAGCTTTATTTTATTCCAGCAAATTAGATGTAATGTTAGCACCATATACACCATTACCAATCCCATTCATTTTTTTTATTATATATAGAAAGCTTACTTTAAGGGTAAAATAGTATTTTTACATGTATTAGGGTTTCTTTACTTAATATCTTCCTTTGTATACATTTATATTATTGTTAATAATGTAAATTATAGTGTATTTTTTATTAAAAATCTAACTTTTATACTGTAGGCAAAAATTCTTGAGTTTTGATGTAGTGTCACGAAAGGCTACAGTGTTGAAATGCCACGAGATGGCTAATTTCCTTTAAAGTGTTACCTTAAATAGTTCAAAATGCTTTGATTTTAGTTTTGGATTTGGACTTTGGAAGGCCAATTGTTAACATCTTACCTAACCCAATACAGTGGACTAAGTGTGACTTGCAATTTGTTATCATCTACTGTTTTTATGCTTGGCTTTTGAGCATTTCTTTGAGGTTGTAACTTTATGCATGTAATTTTATTCTCATGCGATACAAGTTTATGTTATCATTCTATATATATAAAGAAAATTACAAATTATCTTTAACTTTACCCTTACTGTAGATGCATGTTTTAAACTTTCAAAGTGCACTATTAAATCTTTTAAACTTTCAAAATTTGACAAAATTAAAGATAATTAACATTTTCTGTTTAAAAAAGGGGTGTCCTCTGAAATTTTATGAAGGTAAATTTGCACATAAGAGAAAGTATGGGAAGTAAATATGCACACAGGTGAAAGTTTAAGGAGATAATTTGTAATTTTAACAGAAAATATTAATTATCTTTAATTACATCAATTGTTGAAAGTATAGGGTGGTGCGGTTTGAAAATTTTGAGAGTGAATCTGTCACGCCCCAAAGGGTAACCTATATGCGACAGTCCGCCACACTCAATATTTTAAACTCAAGTATGACATCCTTAGTCATCTCATGAGTTTAGACACCGGTTGTAAGGCTTTCATTCATTATGTAGGGGACCTTACTCTGAATCGAAATAGCTTAAGGAGACATACATAGAGATAAGAATATAAATTATAATAGTTATAACCAATATTAATCTATTACAAAGATCTAAGGGCACTCCCGTCAAAATATCAAGAGTCCTTAGGTCCACAAAAGTCTCTTACAACAACATATAAATATAAGATTAAGTAGATTTAACTAGAAGCTTATGCCTAACATCTAGGTCCCGACTTCTTCAAAAACTCCTTAAATTTCAAAAGTTGCACTTGAGGAAAGTGACCTCTTGAGGATAGCCATAAATAATCATACTGCAATAGGAAACTATAGAGGTATAAGCTTACGAGCTTAGTGAGTTTCACTTCTAAGTTAAATACTTCAACAAGCAATGTGGCAAGCAAGTTATATTAACAATCATATGAAATGAACAAGCATGCAAGCATACAATACATAAGACTTTCCGAGAGTCCTATGTTGAATGGATTTATGCCCTCCATTCGGGTTAGGTGTTTCAGGCTCACACGACCATAGATTTCAATTTTTCTCATTTATATAGTGGTTGATTTAGGTGCCCCCCACTCACTAATTTTGTAGTTGATACAAGTGCCTACACCACTTTCATTTTAATTCAGGCCTTTCCATGCCAACATTCGAGTTTTCCGGCCCACTCGTTGCCTCGCTATTATGCCTTCTTCCCACAAAGGTATAATAACAAATGAAATGGGACTCAACGTATGGTATGCATGATCAATTTAATTATAAGATCATGGCATATTATTTAAACGAATTATGGGCGATCATAGATATTGCAGACACTTCAATTCTATACTAAATCATACAAATATTTATAACAATTCCCATTTCGATATTCTTATCATCAATTCAATCAAACAAGATTCACATGCGCATTTCAATTTTATCTTGTCCTAGTTCTAATGCCACTATTATTACAAGCACAATCAAGAGTATGTAATTTAAATATAGCAAACTCACTTTGCCATGTGCAAAAATCCACTTAATCATAATAGTCCTCGAGAAGGTCTAGTCCGTCTCCCAAGTCTCCTAATCAAAAGAAATAATTCCAATGTGTATTTCTATGAAGTTTGAGGGAACTTACAGATTTTATTTTAACAAGTTCATCAAAGTTCGTTAAGAGAAATTCCAACTTGAAACGGCCATAACTTGTCATTTTAACTGGAATTTCGCATATTTATATACCGATTTCTACTATTCGACAAGAGCTATCTATTTCTAAAGTTATTTTCATCAAACAAGGTCGTTTGGTCCATGAACAGTAAGGTACAATGCTATACGAAATTCCCAACCCACAATCAATTTCTAATTTCAATCCAAGCATCATTCTAAAGCTTTGATAGATACTTAGCTATCATTATATCTTGAAAGACTCTTTTATATACATAAATAACTCAATATCATGCATGATTCATGGGTGTTGGTAAATCTATTTCCTCCTGTACTTAGACAATGCTCCATGGGATTTTAAGACACTATTTTCCTAGCTTTGTTGCTACCAAGTGCATTATATGTATATGCATTACCTACAAGTTATTATCATAAATGTCATGAGATGAGCTATCTATATGTATATCCTCAATGATATATGATATCAAGAATTCTTCTAGAAAACTTTTGCTTTGCAAAACTTTTGAAATTTCTAGACTTAAAAAAACTAGTTTTATTCCTTGCAAAGCCACATTTGCTTTCATTAAAACTCAATCTTAATGACCTATATGCCTAACACCTTCATTGTTTTAATAAAATTCTTTATTTTGGAGTTGGAAAATAGATGTTTAAATAGGAGGTTTACCTAGTTACGAATTTTTCAAGATTTTATGGAATGAAAACATTGTTTAATCTATATGTTGAAACATTTCCTTCTTTTAGGATTACACTTTGATAAATTTCATTATCCTTGTCAAAATTAGGTCTTAATTACGTGTATTCCCTAGGACTCTTATTTTTCCATTAAAATCCTCATTTTGGCATTTGGAAATAGGTATTTAAATAGAGGTCATTTCTAAATCCGAATTTTGAAATTTATATTTGGGATTGTTTTTTTTTTTTTTTTTTTTGTAAAACTCATTTAATCTTTCTAAAACTAACTCCTCATCAAACCTACTCCTTAAAGCTTCCATTTCTTTAATAAAAATATTTGTTGGTTGAAAAATAGGTGTTCACATATCAAGCTTTCCTTATTACGAATTTTAAGTTTGTTGTTGGATTGAAACATAATGCTACATAACTTTTGTAAACTTTTCTTGTTTTGAAAATATCCCTTAGTAGATCTAAGTTTTACTCATCAAAACCACTCATTTATAATACATATTCCCTAATCCCTTCATAATTAATGTAAAATACTCATTTTGAAGTTAGAAAATAGCTTTTCCAAATAGGGCTCTATTTAGATCCGAATTTCAAAAATTATTTTTGTTGAAACTAAAATAGATCTTAGCTTTCTAACATTTTCCGACTATTATCATGCTACTACAAGTCTTTATGTACATAAAACAAAAACCTAAGGCATTTATGTACTCAAAACAATCAGATCTAATTTATTATACTAGTCATAAATGCAAATGCACTATGATCATTATGTAGATAAAGTTAAATGATGAATACATGCACAAAACATTAATAATAACAACATAACTCAATAATAAAGCAAAATAACTTCAATAACAAGATCTACAACATTGTGATGGCAAGGATCTCATGTTTAAGTGTTTCCACATCCCTAGCATAAAGCTTATGGGGATTTTGAGTGGAATCTCACATGCATGATCTTGCCATTACATGTTTTTAAAGTGGTAGGGTGTAGATCTATTACCTATTTAATGTTTGGAATAAGAAACTTAAAGAAAAATATAGTTTGTGTGTGTGTGTGTGTGTGGGGGGGGGGGGGGGGGGGGGGGGGGTGGGGGGGGGGGTTCACGGAAACTAGAGGAGAGGAGAGAAAAAAATTGCAAGAGTTTGTTTAGGTGAAAAGTAAGAAAGTGAAAGAAGTTGGTATAAAGGGGTATTTTATAGAAAAGTGGATTAGGGTTTGTGAGATAAATAAATTGAAGAAAATAAAACAAATTGAGGGAGAGGACAAGGGAGGGGCGTCGTTCTAATAGAGGGGGGGAGAGAGAGGTGTGTGATATTTGTTTTGTATAGAAAATTCAAAGATAAAAGCAATTTAAGTAGTAAAAGTTGTATTGGAAAAGAAAATGTTAGGAAAATGACGTAATATTATAAGAATAGGTTGTAAGGATGTAAAAAAAAGGTATGGGTGGTTGCACTTGTGAATAGTGTGATAAGAAATCAAAAAAAAGATTAAACAATTAAATTACTGGTAGTAATGAAAAAGCAAATATAAAAAAAAAATCTGTAACTTTTTATAACTCGAAAAGTTATATAACTGATATATTTGGAAATCTTATGAAATTACGAATCTAACGATACAAATAACATATTGTTAGCATCTCGAACCCTAGGACATACTTTTCGAAGTCTGTATCCGATCGGGGTTCGAAATAGGTCGAAAATTCACTAATATTATTTTTAAGCATCCTAATATTATTACGAACCAATCTATACTCTCCACTCCTATTTCGACTTCTTGGTTTAAGAACACGGGGTTGTCAGATCTAAACTGCTAGGGTTTCCTGGGAATTCATTGACTTAGGGTTTCCGGTTGACTTTTCGGTTTAAGGTCTAAGCTTGAAATTACCCTAAAAATTAGGGGTTTGTAGAATCCACACATAAGTAAAGATTTAAGAGGGTAATTTGCAATTTTTCCTTAAATGAGTGCTTAAAGGGACAAATAGACATGTGTATGTGTGTGTAGACATATGTCAAATGATCAGATTGGTGCTTTTGTTCAATGAATAGATCGGTACTTTTCCTTTCATAGTTGCCCATTTGCAAATTTTGATGTTTTATTCAAGTTCCATCTATCATTAGAATGTAGCTTCCAATGTGCATGCAGAAGCTTTCTAATATATGAAATTCTAAACATAATATTTCTTCATTTAAAAACAATAGACAAGAACCGTTGCATTTATTTATACCTATATGAAGTAAACTGGGTCAGTAATGCAAAAGCTTAATATAAACACAGGCACTGCATTTCACAGCATATAGACCCTGTTAATTATTAAGCAAATCCTCCTCTAAGGAAATACATATAAGAAATATACACCAATTGATTTTGGACTCTTGACATCACAAATGGGAGGAGATAGGACCATTGAACCTCAACTCTGCTCATTTCACTAATCTTATGGAATGGTTATCCCTCCACCTAGCAATACATTGGTATTTGAAAGTGTAACATAAGTGCATATACATATGAAGAAATTACTCAGGTTCGAATTAGGATTTGGTGTCGATTCTTCCTAATCTTGTGATAGGGAATGTATGTGTCTCCCTTCAATTGTTATGACCATTCTCAAACCTTCTGCTAACCTTTCAACTCATCTTCTTCATGTGACAATTATCTTGAGTACAACTATACTAGCTTCTGTTACACAAGTTTTAAAATGTTAAAAATATGTTTTCCTCACTCAAATTTGGCCGAGCAAGCACGCATAAACATTGCACATAATAGGGTAGTAGTCACATGTTATAAATTTTATAAGTTATTAATTGATAGAAAAATTCGGTGATCTCATTCTTAATTCTAATGGGATAATTCCATTGACTTTAATAACTTAAATTCATATCTAACCATAATAATACTATTAGATAGTTAATCCTAGCAGACGATACACTCGTAATGCGTGTGCAAATCTAATAAAATCATAGTTTTTAAGTAATGCACATAATTTTTTTATTATAATTTATCCAACCTGTTTTTTCAATTATCAAGCATGTCACCGTTAGCAACCATCTGTTTCCCATTGCTCCATTTGAAGATTTTAGATGGATTATCACATATCATCCAATATTTATTATATCTTTATTTAATAATGGATTTAAAGTTTGAGTATGTAAAGATGAAGTTATGTCCAAATGTCCATAAATATGTTATTTTATTGTGTTATAATAATATACCATCTCTTATTGTTAATACATACCAAGTAAAATTAGTTTTAAGTTGATACATTCCCCGGATTTAATAGAAAGACTTTGAAATATGGTTATTTGAGATTTAGAAATACAATTATCAAAATAATATAAAAAAATGCAAAATATATATACATAATAAAAAGAAAAAGGGACATACTCAAATCCAAAAGAAAATTTTCTAATACTGCAGATATAAACATAAATATATATAATTATTTTCATTATGTTACATTTTTTTCATAATTTACATGATACTGAAACAATAATTATGTATCAATCTACTCAAATGTTTAAAAAAAAAGTATCACCTATTTTATCATTATAATTTACACATATGAGGACTGATAATGAAACCATAGGTTAAAACAGTGTTTTGAGATTTTTTTTTTTTTATTTAAGAATTAACATATTCATATAATATGAGTTTAATTTTAGTTTTATTGCTCCTCAAAAGCATAAAATATACCGTCATCACCATATTTTTAGGGACGTAGGATTATAACTTAGGGAACCTCAAGCGAGAAATGGCGTGCTGTGAATCCTGTTATGAAAAGATAATGAATGAAATCAAAAGAAATCAAATAAAAGTTCAAATGGTGAAAAAATAAAAGTAAAAAAAAAAAAAGTAGATGGGTTGAAAAGAACTTGAAAAAAGAAAAAAAAAAAAAAGAGGAAAAAGAGTGTTAGGGCATTGACGACTAATGAAGCTATTCCAATATGAGGATGTTGATAATTAATGAGTTAAAAATTAAAATTGAGATATGTGAAAAATAAAATAGTAAAAAAACGATGGAATCATAGAAAACAAAAAGTATTAGAATGATGAGATACCAAAATCCATATGACCGTAAAAAAAAACTACCGGTATGTGAATATGACATGAAGTAATTGTTATGGGTAGTTAAGGAATTAAATATATTAAAACTATGGATACTTACCAAATGCACCATGTCAAACAAACTATTGAAATGTGGCATGTAATGAATGAAAAAATTAAAATTGAGATATCTGAAATAGAAAATAGTAAAAAGGAATAAGAAAACAAAATGCATAAGAAGATCACTTACTGAAATCTATATCTTTCTCCAAGGATAAACTGTGACGTGAAGTAATTGACGAGGATAATTAATGAATTAAATAAAACAAAAATAAAAAAATTGAAAAAACAAAGCGTCATGTTGATTACTTAAAAAAAAAAATTTCAATAGACTATTGACATGTGGCATGTAATATATATATAAAAAAATTAAAACTAAGATATCTGAAAAATAAAATACTAAAACAAACTATTTACTTGTGGCATGTAATAAATAAAAAAAATTAAAACTAAAATATCTGAAAAATAAAATACTAAAACAACGGGATAGAATATGAGGAAATGAGAAGTACCAGAAGATGACATACCAAAATCTCTTTTTCCAAGTACAGAATATGCTGTGGATATTAATGAATCAAATACAATAAAACTATTTTCCCAAAAAAATACAATAAAACAAAAAATGTCAAAAAATAAAAATAATTGAAAAAAAGAGTAGATACAAAGAAAACAAAATGAATTTGAGGAAAGAAAAAGTATCTAAAGATGACTTACCAAAACTCTTTCTCCAAGTATGGAATATAATGATTAATTAAAAAGAAAAAACTACAAAACGTCAAAAAAATCAAATGGCTAGAAAAGAATAGATACAAGTAAAATAAACGTATCAGATTAAAGAATTACCAAAACACTTTACTGCAAGAGCCATTGAAATCTGACATGAAATAATTGTTGTGCTATAGATCCTATTGCGAATGTTCTAAGCTTTTAATATATGAGTTTATCCATGTAAGTGGGCGATTTTATTGCTTTATGCGTGAATGGGTCATGTGGAGTTTACTCATGTGGATGTGGATGTTTTTTTTTTTTTTTTTTTTGCCATTAGATGTGGATGGTTTATCTATTGGTTACTGAGAAAGGGGAAAGGAAAAAAATATTTATGTTTTTTTTGTAAATTATAAATTTGCCATTGGGATCAAAATTATCCTGATTTTAAGCAACCTGACCTCGTCTCTTGAAGAGACAAAGTCAAACAAAATTGTTTCATTCCCCATTTATTCCTTGGAAAATAGATTCTTTTTTATATTTATAACAAAACCTGTCGAAATCAAATAAAAACAGTTATATAAGCAATTAGCCATCCTCTCCCACAGCTAAACAACTTCCAAACTTCAGTAGTATTCCAAAACTCAATCCAACCAATCGCAGTCCCAATCCCAAATCATTCAACCACAAATGTATTGTCAAACTTTTCATCACAAACATAATATAAAACTCAGAGAAAACATAATATGAAATCAATGACTGATTGTTTGTTTTCATTAAATGTACAAGAGAAAAGGAATACAGTAATCATAAAACACTAAGAATCTATATCCAACAATAAAAAAAAAGAAGAGAAAATCTACTATCTACTACTGGTGGTCTCTGCCCGCTTCCCTCGTCCTCGTCTCACAAAGGTCCGAGCGAATGGTGTACGCTGATGAGGATGTTGTGTAGATGGATCAATTTGTGTAACTATGCCATCCTCATCTCCACTAGCACCACTGTATGGATGAAATGGGACAGGGTCTGGCTCCACCTGTGTGAGTCCCTCCCCATATCATGTGATGGCGATGGTCGCCTCTTCTGTGGAGCTAAGGGGGTATGGAACTCCGTGTATGACGAGTCTGGCATGGGGGTTTCCAACAGATGTGTATGTGATGATGACGATGGGCTAGCCTCGTGATGAAGGAACTGGGAAGAGCCAGACTGATCAAATGAAGTTATGTGGGATGGCTCAGGCTCGTCCATGATCTGTATACCTCGAGCATAGCCTCGCTCCTGACCCTGTCCCTGCCAATGCCTCTCTCTATGTGGACGTCGTCTCTGAACTACTTATGGTTATGGGTCATCAGATACTAGTGCTACTGCTAGTGCTGGTGGCGATGGACCATTTAAATTAAGCTCGATGAACTCTTCAACTACATGATAGACATCTCGTGCAGTGGAAGGAGTAATCTCTGGAGGCATGTGTGGGATTCTATAAATAAAATCTACCTGCAAGCAACAGAAAAAATGTAGAGCAGTGAGTAATGAAAACATAGAACATTTTCTTACACAACTTATCGAGTCATTGACCTTACCATATAGCGTATGGTAGCCCCTGTGCGACTAATCCAACATCGGGTGATAGCGTGGTACCATTAGAAGTAATCATCAGATGTACCGATAGGCATATCTAGCATCTCAACAATACAATCATGCCGACCATCCCACTCAGCTATCCACTTAGCATGCTTCACCTGCTAATTCCACTCGGAACGCCCCCGCATATCAATCTCATGCAGGGCTCTCATGTCATCAGGTGGATGTGGGATCCCCTGAAAATTCACCAAACTATCTGAGCACTCTGTTTGGGTAGTAGTGCTCAACTAGATGAAAGCACACCAGCGGGACCCGTATGCCAAATGTTGCTGCCCGCCTGGCAGTATGGAGGAAGGGAGTCTAGGATGGGATTGTAAGGGTCCCAAACAACCTGTTGAAGGGGAAAAAGTATACTACAAATTAACAAAAATATTAAAACGTTTCAATTTGAAGGGAACAACACATTGCTAATCAATTTGAAGGAAAGAAGACAAAGAAAATCATACCTGGTGCTCGGTTTATCGATCCAAAGATGCCCGATACTCAATCAGCAAGTGGGTGGATACATTGGTGACATCAAAAGTTACACCCCAATGGTTGATCAATGGGCGCCCCATTGTGACTACTGCAATCTGTGGATGAATTGGGGCAATGTGGGGGAAGTGTTCCCATGCCCATATCTGCAAGACAACCAAGGGTCCTGCAATACCCCTAGTGTCTACGTGGGAAGCGAAGCATAGCTGCCTGTATAGCCATGCCAAACAGGCTGCTTCCCACGCATACTTCCCTGCCCTCTCCAAGTCTTAGAATAATTGTAGATACATCAGGTGGAAGTAATTTGATGACTTGTCCACAAATATGAATCTACCCAACAGCAACAAGATATACGCCCTAACGTAGCGTCTTATTAAGACATCATCTACAAAATCTGATAGCGCTCTGAAGTAGATGTTTAATCACGACATCTTCAGACGACTACCATCCATATCCGTCTCAAGCACGGGTCGGGGTCCTAACAGCTCCTCACATAATCCAGGCCAATCCATCCAGGCTGTGCTTGTAACAGCATCGCCATCTATAGGTAGGCCAGTGAGAACAGCAACATCCTCAAATGTAATTGACCACTTTCTCGTGGTCATATGGAAGGTATAGGTCTCCGGGCACCATCTCTCCACTATAGCTATGATAAGGTGCCAATCCAGTTGAACGAATGGCATATGAGCTGCCCCAATGAAACCTACCTAAGACAAGAATGGCACTAAGCGATCGTCTACTTGTGCAGGGACGCCATGCTGTCGCCTTAACTTCACCTCTCTACGGCGACAATGCAAAACCACATGCTCCTGCAGTAAAGTCCACAAATCTATAAGAAACATAAATTACTTGTTATAAGGAATGGATTGCAAAAATAAACTTACCTGCCCCTCCCAAGCTAGTCTCGACCTATGAACAGGCTGCTCTATAAGTAATGAGCTATCTGTCGGTCCAGGATCCATTTGTAAAGGAGAAAGAAATGGATATTGTCAATAAAGGCATAGGTAAATTAAAACAAGCAAAGCAGACATAAGATAAAAGCATGTCACATTAGTACAGTAGAACAAAGTATATGAGAGCAAAGTATTACCACTACGACTAGACTGGCCCATTACTGTTCTACTAGCTAACTCCCTATTTAGACAACTTCGAATGTTATGCCCTGGCTGCCCACATGAATCGCATGAGTAACTTCGTAGGCCCCCTCGAATATCCATCTCATTTTGGAAGTGTTTTTCCCTAGGTTTACCCCTTTTCCTAATAAGTCCTGGTATAGGGTGCCATTTCGCTATGTTCAAACGAGTCCAATTGACCTTATCGGCTACAGCTGAAGGAACGGCCATACACCCTAAGCTGGTTGTCCACCTGTACCACTGTCCTACGTGGGCAAAACAATCCATGTGCAGTAACCCATTACTGCCATTACATGTGAGCATGGAATTCTGTATGTCTGCCACTTGCTACAAGTACATCTGCATGCTCTTAACTCCACTTTTTGTATGTGGTCCCCCTTCTGACCATACATGGTAGGGCGCGAAGCAGTTATAACATCAAATATTCGTTCCTAATAGTCAAAACAAGTAACTGTGGAACTTGAGATGTTGTTCAGTCTCTCAAACTTCGTTGCAGTATATTTAGTGAGCAACTTACTTGTACTCATCGCCTTGCTCGCTTCTCTCCTTTGCTTATTAAATATAGAGTTACAATTGTAAAATGTTTTCTTCACCAATGCAGCTACGGGTAAGCATCAAGCATTCTTCATAACCGAATTGTAATTTTCGGCCATGTTTGTTGTACCAATTCCAAATCTTATGCCTTCATTATACGATAAAGTCCACATACATGGAGGCAACTCGCAAAAATATCGTGATGTCCAAGGACTGCTTTGAACTGCTACGTTGAAGTATCCATGTATCTTTCTACTCTGGGTTTGGTAGGCTGCTCTTTTTACTATTTCCTTATATTCCTTACTTTTGGCCTTCGAATTGAAGTTGCTGGCAACATGCTGGATGCACCTGTGCCAAGGCCAACCTCTAGGCCACACAGCATTCTCACCTTCTACCGTACTCTTAATACCGGCATGCTGATCCCATATCAAGTAAATGTAGGATCGATTTTTTATAACGTGTTCCAACACCTTCGCAAGGAACCAACACCATGTGTCCACTTTCTCCTCATCGATAAGAGCATATGCCAATGGGACTATATGATTTGCCCCATCTACTGCCACTACAATAAGCAATTTGTGCTTGCACTTGCCATATAAGAAGGTGCAATCAACTGTAATCACGAGTCTGCAATGAATTAACCGATATAAGTTAGTTAGTTGATATCAACCGTACATAAATAAATTGAATCACGTTTACTAAACGTACCTACAATATTGGAAAGCTTCGATGCAAGGACTGAATGCCCAAAAAAGCTTGTCTAGGAACACGTCTCTTGTGGTATTTGAATCAACGGTTCGCCACTCAAGCTTTGTTCCTGGATTTTCCTCTATTATTGCATTAAGTAATTGAGGGAGCTCCACATATAAATCTTCCCAACTTTCATACACCTACTCATTTGCTTTTCTCTTCGCCTCACGAATTCTCTTTATATGAACATGATACCCGAACTATTTTAAGATATTCAATTGGAGGTCTTTAGCCCTCACATCTGGAGAATTACAAATCTCCAATATGATGCTTCTGGACATGCTGGTGGAATCCAACTGAGAGTGATCCTATTCATGATTTCATCTAAGCAGGTGTGGGGTCCTTCATACTTAGTGATGTGGAATCACCCACCATGTTTCTTATAACTGCCTCTGAGTCTCCACTTACAACCTCTGTTATGGGTATCAGTACATTTAACTACCCATGATTTTGGGTCCAAGTCCACCACCTTAAAATTGTAATGGTTTATTACGTGCCACATTTAAACTACCTGTATGAGATGATCTTGTCTCAAATCGCATCCCAACCTTGAATTCATCGCTGAAACTCCAATTCCCAGCACTCATTTTCTACTCATCACCATATGCAACATAACCACTACCAACTTCAATATTGAAAAGGGTACTGGCACTGAGCTCCCTACTGCATCAACGTCAATAGAAGCAATGAAGCAGTGCTAATCATTTTTCCTTGATAGTACCCTGAGAGAAGCATGCTATTAGGGAAAATCGATATTATGATTTCCGTCATCATCATAGTCGTCACTTGATTCACTTGCAGAGGAGTCTTGTATGACATCTGTATCATGACCACCTATTGAGGTGGGTGCATACATTTCCACCTGTGCGCTGCCTATTGTCTGAACTGGAGTGGAGTTTGAGTCTACCAACTCATCGCTCCATACACTTCTATCATTGCCCATTTCCCTTGCAGGTGCCTGTGACAATGCATTTTTGAATATCTGTACATAAATAGCCACCGACCCTTCCGTGTACACCAACATCTCCTGTGCAGCATCATCATCCATCATTGGAATGATATCATAATGTAACGTCCTATCTCCAATAGTTACCTTATGATATAGATTCACCCGATGTGTATACCTATTTACCTTCAGTCTATTGCAAATGATGTCAAGAATTTGCTCATACGTAGAGTTCCTACTAACACTGACTACAACTATCGGTCGCTTATCATAACCAAAACCATCATCCCCTTGCACAATGTGGCCATGAGCGTACAGTACAAACTTCGTCTTATCCATTTCCTTATCGACCCTGCCTTCTCATAAAAAATAACTTGAATGCATGAAATTTGCAACTTCACACTTACGAATTGAACTCCCCTTTTTATTTAACATAACTCCTAATGCTACTAGTTATAACCAATCTTCTAATAGTATATTGACATTGTGTATTAACAAAATCAACAAAAGAAGTTAATGATATGGCTTTATTTTTAAACTTAAAAATTAATATTACTAATTTCTAATCTACTTTATTTGTATAACTTCATATAAAGTTAATTTCTCCTTTTACGTAAAATTTTAAATGTTGATTCTATCACTAATTTATAATCTAATTTATATAAAATTGAAGTTACTAATTTCTAATAAATTATAATTTTAAATGTTGATTTTTGTTATAAATTATTGATTTCTAATAAATTATAAATTATAAAATTTTTTAATAAATTATACTTTATTTGTATCACTTTAATTGAACTTTGCGTACAACAACAAATATGAGCACATTTCACACAACCAATATTTGACAATTTAACATCAATAATTCAAAAAAATATTTGTAAAATTTCGGAATCTTACAACATCCAATATTCCTACAACACATACAACGAATATTCAACAATGTAACATCAATAATTCAACAAAAATTTCGAAAATTGTGGACTCATACCACAAATCGTCACCGTTCGTAGTTCTCCTCTGTTCTCATGTCGACGCCACTCGTCTCCACCAAATTGTTTCTTCCTCAACGTCGGGTGATCCAAAATCACTAGTTGACGGAGCTAATTGCACTCAATTGACTCCAATTTGGAAATTGAGGTTAGGGTTTTGAAATTGGGGGTTAAGGTTTGCCATTACGTAACAGCGGAGGAAGAGGGAATGGAGAAAAAGGAAGTCTTGCAAGGGTTTTAGGCTCGCAGACCTCGTCTTTTGAAGAGACGAGGTCATATTACAACAACTGACCTCGTCTCTCAAAGAGAGGAAGTCAAGTTGCCTAAAATCGAGATTATTTTGATCCCGATGGCAAATTTGTAATTTTTTTTAAAAACACTAATATTTTTTTCCTTTCCCCTACTAAGCAACATGGATGAAGTTTTTTTTTTTTTTAGTTACTGTAAAAAAAAAATAAAGAAGTAAAATAATTTTTTTAAATAATATAGTAAAATGTATAAAGTTAAATGGGTGTGATGTGACATAAATGTAATAAATACTAATTATTACATTTATTGTAATGGTCGAATTATTGTCTAGATAATGTGTTATTGTAAATTTTATTGCATAAGTACTCTAATATTATGCCTTCTATTTATTAAGGTAAAGGCACCTTTTTTTTTTTTTCTAATTATTCCCTATCATGTTAATCTTGGTTGTATTGATTGATACATCACACTTGCTGAATTTTTCGAGTATACTCGAAGATCATAATGTATTGTCAAGCACCATACCATTTTATGAAAAAAGAGGGTTCAAATGTCTGCATACTACTATGCAATAGGAAAAATAAATAAATAAATAAATAAACATCGTATACACCACATGCAAGTGGTCACTAAGCAATGGACTGTCTAGAAGAGTAGGACTTTGATTGAAAAAGAGCTTTCAATTGATTCAACATTTTGTCTAATTGTGCATGGACATTATCCAATCCCGCATTCGTTTTTTTGATAGCCTGCAAGGAATAAGATAGAGGTTTTAATAAAAACTCAACTATTTCAACAACTGCACAAAATTAATATCACCTACTTCTTTTAAATCTTGCATTTGCTGCTCAACCGAAGTAATTCTGTTCTCCAATGAAGTAACTCTTTTATCCAGCTCAGTATAATTATCTTGTAGCTTCCGTTTCTTCAAAACTTCGGTTATTTTATTTTTATGACCTTGCCTTGCTTTTTGCTTTTTGAATCTGGCAATTAGTACATACATCATTGATATAATAATGATAATCCCAAAAGAATAGCAAGTGATGCTGTTTTGTTCCTAAGTCATAAAATCACAAACACATACGAACAATCCTAACAATGGCATCCTTGTGACTATACATTTTCCTCTGTGCAAATTAAGCTGTAGAGCAGGAGCATAGATTTATTTCATCTAACGGATTACCAACTTTGGAATATGGATACTAGGCATCCTCAAGAGGAACTCTGAATGTCTTAGACTCTACTAGAAAGCCACCAAATGGAATTTTTACAAAGCATGGAACTTCAAAAGCCTACTCATTATCTCAATGCAGCATTATCATTTTACGAGAGAGAGACAATTTAAGAAGAAACCAAAGAATTTATTAAGAGATACTGGCATTGTAATGTAAATCAAAGAGCAGAGTAAATGAAAAGGGGAAAAGGGATGAAAACAAAAGAAGATTCTAACGATCGAGTAAAACATGAAAATTATGAAATAATTGGATACTTTACCCAAGATTAGCAATGTGCTCTTCAGCTTCTGCAGATGATTTTCTCATAGATTCAGACAAATCCATTAGCTCATTCACCTGAATACATGGCAAAATGGGTAGAACATAATGAGACCAAGACACGTGGGAGGAGTACTTTCTCCATGTTATGGGTCTGTTTGTTTTGGCTTTTTTCCGGCAGATACAGACACTTTTCAAATTTTTTTCTAACAAATTATTTATCAAGAAATAGATATAGATAAAAAAAAGTTGACAGTTCTCATTAAAAGATCAAATAGAACAAATATAGATAAAATTTAGATATAAATCGGATATATTTTGCACATATCATTTTAAAAAAGATACAGATACAGATGAAAAACAGACAATCCAAATATGTATCATGAGCCAAAATATTTGGAGGCAAAAAGTTAACAATTCCACTTTAAAACATGTCTAACAGTTCGGAAACAAGAAAGAACAACAACAGAAGCACCAAAACTAAAGTTTGGACATTAGATTATCGAGATAGAGCTCTAAAGGGACTTTGAACAACACCCATTCCAAGAATCAAGCCCTGCACTTCCTCGAGAATATCACATGCACAGCGTAATGGGAAAAAGCAGCATAAAAGCAATTTCAAGAATGTTGTTGGTTCACGTGTTGCTTATCCTCAATGCAGAAAGACCATAATCGGAAGCTCAGACAACGATGAAAAATCACGCGATACTTTCCCTTCCCCCTAAATCCCCCAACTATGACATTCTCATCCTCCCAAATTTTTACTGGCAATGCTATTGTCTATCCAAAGTTCCAATAGCCTAATTTCATAATTTCAACAATCAAAATGACCATTTGTGCAAATCAATCAAATCATGTTTCAATAACCAAACTTAGAATATGCCAGGAACTCAAATGTTCATGGATAGTCCTTAAAAGGTGGAATGTAAATTATAAAAAGTTAAAAAACACATATATATATATGTACATGCTTGCCTAATCCCTTATAACAGTATCTAATAAATTAGCAAACTTTAGTCAAGCACGTAATTTCAAGCTTAGGGCATGAAAATAATAGTGTATCCACAAATGGGCAAAAACCTTCTTAAAATTTGGAATTTGATCCATAGTGTCTATGAGAATCTCTCAACTTGAATGCAGTGCAGTATCATGACAAGTTTATTATGCAAAAATATCTACATTAATATGCCTTAAGTAATACGTACAATCAGCACTAGAGAACACACACCTTTTTGGCATGAATCTGAGAAGTCTCCATGGTTTAGACTTTTCTTCCTCAGTAAAAGCCCCTCCGACTTTGAATACGCTTCAATTTTTTCTGATGCGTCTACTAGATTCTGCATCACAATGTCAGTAATTTAACTCCGATTCAAATAGTAGTCTAAGATATCGTTATGTAAAAAATAAAAGGAAAGAGAAGAAAAGCAAAAAATAAAATAATAATAATAAAAGACACAGCAATTATAAACAAAAGCTCACATCTCAGGCAAATATGTTTTCATGTTCTTTTGATTTAGAATTTTCTTATGTTTTTACACTTCCTATATCAGTTACAACAAAAGGCATTAAAAAACATTTAAAGGAACTACTTATCCAACATCCGCATGCACACACCACCAAAAATGCACGGGGAGGGGGGGATTTTATTTTTGTCAAGTTCTAACATTTTTGTCCAAGGACAAAAATTAATTTTTGCCCGGTACATGTTAAAATTAGTAAACCAAACGCAATGATCTTTGTCCGGTCAGTACCATAAAAAATTGTGCCACATAAGTGATTTCCCATATCAAATCAGAGCTAATCGAAGTAAAACTACTCTGAAAACCTAAAATCAAAATAGCAACTGCTTCATGATCCATAAAACCAACTGGCAATAAACCAAAAACTGTATTACAAAATCTAAATCGTGGCCGGAATCAAATGCTCCAGCTGTGGAATTCTGAGCACCCGTCTCCATACTTTGCTTCTGCTTGTGTGGATTCGACGGCTGCGACCGCTGCTTCTTCTTCCTCTTCGAAGAAAAAGAGCTTGGCAATGAGCGTTTCATCGTTAGAGGGAGAAAAGAGAAAAGAGAGAGGGTTGGGATTGGGTTGGGGTTGGGGTTGGGGTTGGGGTTGGGTTACAGAGGGAGAGAGAGAAAAGCTTGCGAATGAAAAGGAAGAGAGTGTGGGGGGAGATAGAGGGAGAGGGAGGGAAAGGAAGAGGCATAGGAGACGATTTGAATTTGAATTTGAAAGTTCTCTTTGTGGAGGTGGCTTGGCTAAACAACAACCGTTAGATTTTTCGTATTTAATGATGACCGTCCGACTGCTTTTTAATTTTAATTACTTATTATGGCAAAAGAGAGAGAATACGTCCTCTCCTAAATTTTCCCATGCTCCAAAGATGAAAACAACTTCCTATCTAGAGATAGGCACAATTGAATTTTGACTGGGGACCGAACCAAAACTATTACTAGCTGTTCTAAAATCATAATTGAATCGGTTGGTTTGTTCTAAAATGAACTATAAAATTACCGATTTCATGATTTTTAGGCAGTTTTTTTATCTAAACATATAGAACTGGATTGGCTTAGAACTGGTGAAATCGATGATTTCATTAAAAAATAGTAATAATAATAATATTATTATTATTAAATTTATGATTATTATATTTAAATTATTTTATATAAACTAAAAAAATATATTACTTATTCACAATATTTAAATAATTAGTTTAAATAAACTTCTCCTAAAAGAAAAAATCATTTTCTTAATAATGTGAAATTATTTTTTACATTGTAATTTTTTTTTTTACCCTCTAGACTATTTTCCAATATCATATTACTGACTACGATTAATTGGAATGTGTTTGTATATAAATAAAAGTGCATTCTAAATAAATTTTTTTTAAATTTTGTTAAATAATTTAATACTTTTAAATCCAATAATTATTTTGAGTTTATATTTTTTATTAAAAACGATAATTCATTTATTTATTTATTTTTATTTGGAAAAAAGGCGGTTTCTGAGTTCCAAAATTGGAACCAGGAACCAGCTGTTCCATGGAACACAACCAAAACCATGGGAGACAGTTCCAGCTTCGATTACTCAATTTCAAGACCTGAAACTGGCAGTTTTGATTCTATTTGGTTCTAAAACCGTACTCATGCTATTCTCATCCTGTTTCCTTAAAAAATAACTCCTAAATTTTAATTACTTATCTGTTGTAAATTAAATGCATGATTAACTATAAGTAATTGGAGATTGGTTCAATTCTTAATAGTGTCCAATGGATGACTAATATGTGTAATTGTTTTGTAGTTTTTATTGAGTATAGTGTCTTTTTATGCATCAAAATTATTTCTTGCCAATAGATATAGAATTAAATGGAACATGATTTTGTTATGTATACCATGTCCAATATGTATTGATGGAGTGTGATGTGATATGCTTGCTTCTAAAGGTTAGATCGAGTAGCAAATTCCATCACACTCAAATTATTTGGGTAAATTCCCTTTTGTTTCTATCCTTTTGTCCAAATAAAATTGATTAATATTCATTAAGATGGCCCTACATTGCTTTGTGTATTTTTCTCTATTTCTTTTAAATGCAATCAAGCTTGATCTAGCTAGATATTAGACCTTAAACTCTATTTGTAAAAGTTTTCAAGAACTAATGCATAACTTTTAAGCTAAATCGAGCCAAAACTTCAATTCAATACAAACTCAACCGATCAAGCATAATTAAACTCAATGCACATGCTATAGGTGGTAAGTCTTTAAAAATTCATTAAGTATGAAATACCCCAAACCTCCACCTGAGTTAAAATTTGAGTTTAGATAGATTAAATAAGTCAAATAAATTATAAGATGTAAATAGACAAGTTGATGTAATTAGATTAGTAATTAATTAAGTTGAAATTTGAGATTTCAAATTCCCAAACCCTTAAACATGTTATTAAAATGTTTAGTAGATTCCTAAAACCTTAAAATTTAGCTTAAGTTCTAATTCCTTATTCCTCGAAAAATTTGAGTTCACCTGCTTGTATAAAAATATTAGTTCTTAAACCCAAACTCAAATTAAATATCAATTTGATCTAAATAAAATTCGTAAATAAAATTCTTATTTTAAGTTCTTAAATATATAACCGATTGATTTTAAAATCATCTTTTAAATACATTAATCCGAAAGTTCTAAACCTAATATATTTATTCTAAAATATCCTAATTTTATCACTATCCTTTACTTTTTCCTTTTCTTTCCCCTGCCTTCTCTTTTTCGTTTGCCTTTTCATTCTCTCTCTTATTTTCTGTCTTCTCTTCCTCTCTTTCTCATATCTTATTCCTCTTCTTCTTCTTTCCGTTTTCTTTTCCTCTCTCAAAAATTCAACCATGAATCTCATTTTCAAGAAGAGAAATTAAGGTTAGAAGTTGAGATAAGGATTGGAAATCAAGTTAAAAGAAGCTATATCAATTAAGGAGATAAGTAGTGGAAGAGATGAATTTCATGTGTGCCGAAGAGATAAGTATAGCTATTTCTTTATTTTGATTGTTGATTAAGCATAAGAATGATGAAATAGATGCTAGAATATGATAGGTTTGTGATAAAATTTATAAACATGTGATACGTGAATATGTATGTCAAAACATAGGTTAGTACATATGTGTATAGGTTAGATATGACTTGATTTGATAATATGCGAAGTAGAAATATGCTTAAGAATGTTGTTTAAACTTGATATATATTTCTATATTGTTTATATAATGTTTGGAATAATGTATGTTGTAGTTTAGGAGAGGAGTTTTGAAGAAAAGAACAATGAAAAACGTGAAAAATCAAACCTAAGGCACTCATCACTGGCGTGATGGAGCCCGTGATGGTCTTGAATCATTGAAAAATTTGTTTGATAACTCATCAGGTGTCATGGCCTCTTATCATGTATTTTTCCTTTATCACGGGCATTATCAAGGGCGTGATGGCCTCTGATTGTACATTTTTCGTTCGTCATGGGTGTGATAAGCCCCCTAGCAGTGCGACAATGTTTTTGTAATTTAATCATAAATTTTCCATCCTAACTCGGATTGAGGTGATTCAAAATACTATAGAAAAGCTTAAAAAGAGATCCACAACTTTTATGTTTTAAGTTTTTGCAAATTCTAAAAATATCAAGATTGAAATTTTATTCCTTTCAAGCTACTACATATATAAATAAAGTTGAAAACTTGTGTTTGCTTATTAAATATGTATAGTTAAGTATAAAGGAACTTAACTAATAAACCTAGGTTCAACTTGACTAAATAGATTTTAATAAGTTAAAATGGATTAGATTGATTAAGTTTAATTATATTAGCTTAGCAATTGGATTAAATGATTCTAATCAATTTGGTCAGAATTAAATTAAAATAGGCTTAATAGCTAATAATTGGCTTAGAATGATATGTTAGGATAAACCATGAATAACATAGGAAATGTGTTGTTTCAAATTTATGCTTGCTTGCTTGGAAATGAGTCTTTTTGAATATAAATGAAATAATGATGTTTTTGTAATAAGAGATACTTTGACGAACAAAGGAGAACTGTCCGTATTTTAGCAGGGCGATCTTCGCAGCCATAGTGGGTTCTTGTTTAGTGTCTGATCAAATAAGGTAATAAAATAAGTTTAAGATAAGTGGACATTCGATTAGATTTCTTATATGAGTTTAATTCTTGAATCTTCAGATATGGACGTTTGAATTATCTTCTAAGATAGCCCTAGCCTATCTTTATTTCTGTTGGATTCTTAATTGATAAGGTACGCAGTAATTTACATGGCGGTTGTTAGGATATGCATCCTAAAATGGATTAAAACATAAATTCAGCTTAATAATTGATGAGTATTGGTTGTGTATGTGTTATTGAATCTGGTTTGGGAGGCGGCAACCTTATCCCAAGCCGGGCATGGTAGTTTAGGCACTTAGTGACAAAATGGTTTTCAATACTCAATGTTGCTCCTTCGGATTTCCTTCATTATATAATAGTATGTACAACAGAATTAGGCGTACAAGATAAGTATCAAACATCTCTATATTTATCCTTTAGTTATAACAGAAAATATCCCTATAAAAATGCAACTCTTATCCTATACAATCTCTAAGTTATGATCTGCGTGACATCCCCCCTCAAATTGATGCTGGGAGATCAAAAAGCATCAATTTGTCAAGCAAGAAATGATGACGATGTCGAGATAGAGCTTTAGTAAAGATGTCTGCAGCCTGATGATCGGTAGAAATGTGAGGAAGAGTAATAATATGTTTGTCAAAAGCTTCGCGTATAGAGTGACAATCGACTTCGATATGTTTTGTACGCTCATGGAAAACTGGATTAGCAGCAATCTGAATAGCACTGGTATTATCAGCATGAAGAGGAGTAGAGTGATGCTGAGGAAAGCCAATTTCTCCTAATAATCCACGAAGCCATGTGATCTCAGAGCAAGCGGAAGACATAGCGCGATACTCAGACTCAGTGGAGGACTTGGAAACTCTATCTTGCTTCTTACTCTTCCAAGAAATGAGTGCATTACCTAAGAACATACACCATCCAGTAACAGAACGACGAGTATCGGCACATCCAGCCCAATCAGCATCACAATATCCCACTAATTTTAAGGAAGAATCCTTTGGAAAGAACAACCCACGTGAAGAGGTTCCCTTCAGATATCGAATAATACGACGGACAGCTGCGAGATGAAGATGTCGAGGGGCTTGCATAAACTGACTGACCTGTTGAACTGCAAAAGAAATGTCAGGTCGAGTAATTGTCAGATAATTCAAACTCCCAACGAGTTGCCGATACAAGGATGGTTCTGAAAGAAGCTCGCCTTCCTCACGAGAAAGTTTGAGATTAACCTCCAAAGGGGTAAGAGCCGAGTTACCCGATTGGAGACCAGCTAAGGAAATCACTTCTTGGGTGTATTTATGTTGATGTAACACTGTACCTGACGGAGTTATCTGGACCTCAAGACCAAGAAAATACTGTAAAGGACCAAGATCTTTCATATGAAAGGAGGTCTTGAGATGCTGTTGCAACTGCTGAAGTAATTCAGTATCAGAACCAGTAATCACAATATCATCGACATATACTAGAAGCAACACAATGCCTAGAAGTCTTGCGAAGAAAAAGAGAAGAATCAAACTGACTCTGAGCAAACTGAAAGGCAAGCAAAGTAGAGCTGAATTTATCAAACCATGCTCGCGGAGCCTGTTTTAGGCCATACAAGGTTCGACGTAGCCGACAAACCTCCGAGGAAGGTGTAGTAAACATGCCGGAAGGGGGAGACATATAGATTTCTTCCTTTAGGTCTCCATGTAGAAAAGCATTCTTGACATCCATCTGCCGGAGAGACCACCCTGGGAAGCAGCAAGTGCTAAAATAGTTCGGACAGTAGTCATCTTGGCAACCGGGGCAAATGTTTCATCATAATCAATGCCGTACTCTTGACGATTTCCAAGAGCCACAAGACGAGCCTTATATCTGTCAAGTGAGCCATCAGAACGAAGCTTAACTGAATACACCCACTTGCAACCAATCGGTTTGACATTAGAAGGACAAGCCACAATGTCCCAAGTGTGATTTTCTTGAAGGGCTTGGATCTCTTCTTGCATTGCATGTTGCCAACATGCTTGGGAAGCTGCCTGGGCATAAGAATGAGGAACA
Source organism: Combretum micranthum (assembly GCA_024138025.1). Lineage (NCBI taxonomy): Eukaryota > Viridiplantae > Streptophyta > Magnoliopsida > Myrtales > Combretaceae > Combretum > Combretum micranthum. The sequence goes on along the minus strand of JAMXBD010000023.1, from coordinate 2,725,606 downwards.
GAAACAGTATCGAGAGTGGCGATGAAGGAGGTAGAAAAACCATACCTATCAGGGGCATGTCTAACCCGGGTCGAGCGTCGAGGTGTAGGAAGCGCAGAATCAGGTATCGGATCAGTGTCTAGAAGGAGTGTTGGAGAAGGTGGAAGACGTCGTTGATACACCAGACCTGGTTTAAACCTCTTAACTGAAGGAGACACATCATCAAAAGGAAGAAGAATGACAGAGGGAGGGGAAATAGCCTGAGACTGAAAGAAATATTGATTTTCGAAGAAAATCACATTTCGAGAGATGCGAAATTTATTGGCATGAGCATCATAACAAACAAATCCTTTGTGATTAGAACTATATCCCATAAAGGCACACATGACAGACTGAGCAGCAAGCTTGTGACGCTCAACAGGGGGTAAGTGAACAAAACAAACACATCCAAAAGTGTGAAGAGATTGATAATCAGAAAAAGTGCCAAACAAACGAAAATAGGGAGAATCATAATTGAGAGTGGTAGTGGGCAAGCGATTAATCAAGTAGACAGCAGTAGATAAAGCTTCTACCCAAAACTTGGACGGTACAGACGAATCAATCAACAAGGTACGAACAGCATCTAAGAGGTGACGATTCTTACGTTCGGCAACACCATTCTGTTGAGGGGTGTAAGGACAAGAACGTTGAGAAATGATTCCCTTTTGCTGAAGGAATGTCTGGAAGGAATGGGACATGTACTCCCCCCCTGAGTCAGAGCGTAAGATTTTAATACAAGTATTGAACTGTGTTTCAATAAGCGCAATAAAGTTTTGAAAAATAGAAAAAACGTCACCTTTAGAACGAAGAAAATATACCCATGTAAAGCGACTAAAATCATCAATAAACGTCACAAAATAACGATACTGACTATGAGAAACAACGGGACTTACTCCCCAAACATCAGTATGTATAATCTCAAAGCATTTAGAAGCACGACTACCATGCATAGGAAAAGGTAAAGTTTTACTTTTACCAAGACGACAAGTAGCACAATCAAAGAAACATCAGAAGAATGAAATAAGTCTTTATTGCCTAAAAAACCATGTTTCATAAGATGAGTCAAGACAACAGAATTGGGATGACCCAATTTCTTATGCCAGACTTCAGTATTATTGGCAGTAGCCGTACATGCTAAAGAAACGACACTAGGAATAGAAAATTGTAAAGGAAAAAGACGTCCCACTTTAGGCCCCTTCGCGATCACCATCCCCGACACCTGATCCTGCACAAGACAACCACCACGAGAAAAATGAACATCATAATTATGATCCACCAATTGTCCAACAGAAATCAAATTAGTAGATAATCCAGGAGATACAAAAACGTGTTGGAACGAAGAGCCCAAATTACCAACAGCAGTGATAGGAAGAGTACTGCCATCAGCAATCTGAATAGTTTGCGTGCCTTCATATTGACGAACATCATGGAGACCAATCTTACTACCAGTCATATGATTAGAGGCGCCTGAATCAACAATCCAAGAAGTAGAGTTCGTACCTGTACCTTGCAGGCCTAGAGCTGTAAAAGCGACACAATCATCTGTTGGACCATGGCAGGAGTGAGAGCAGATGAATCAGTGTTTGCAGTGGAGGGCGGGAGAAGAAGATGATGGCTGAGCAACAGCATGAAGGGCCTGGGATTGGCGATTCTGAGGCCGCACTCGACAGTCTTTGATGATATGACCCTCTTTCTTGCAGTAGTTGCAAACTTTCTTAGGACAGTTGCGAGCAATATGACCAAATCCCTTGCAACTGAAACATTGCACTTTGTTCCTTCCTCTTCCTTGTGCGGTATAGGCGACGTTCACAGCTTCAGAAACAACCCTCTCAGAATTCATATTCATCTGAGTAGATAGTCGCTGTTCTTCACGCAGTAATTCTCCCAAACAAATATCCAAAGAGGGAACCGGATTACGGATTCAATAAACCCGCTCGAACAGGCTCAAATTCTGGGCGAAGCTTCATCAAAAATTGGTCACGCTGACTCTCAGCATGAACCGCTTGAAGAGCCGCGAGAGCCGTAGTGGGAACCTTAGAATGAACAATAGCAGAATATTCACCCCAAAGAATTGAATAAAATTGCTCAATAGTTAAGTGACCTTGAGTGAAATTACTAATTTCCAATTCCAATTGGAACTTCCGAGCACTGTGGTCTTGATGATAAACGCGTTGTAGATAGTTCCATATAGCCTGAGCAGTAGTAAAGCATCGAAGATTGGTGACAAGATGAGGCTCAATTGTTCCCAATAGGTAAGAGATCACCTTAGCATCATTGACCTCCCATTGGGCACGTGCTTTTTCATCAGTCGGGATGGAAACAGAACTAGCAATATGGTTGGATAATTCTTTCCCTTTCAAAAACATCTTAAAATGAAATTCCCATGTAGGAAAATTTTTCCCATTGAATCGACAATAGTATTCTCGATTGACATCATGGAGAGAGAGGAAAAAAATTGCCAGGAAAAATATAAAACTATAATATTAAATTATGAAAGAGAAAGCCACAGGAACTATGGAAAGACACAAGACAAACTCCTCTGTTCGAATAAGTAAGATCCCAATCCAGAAAAAAAAACTACGACACAGAGAGAGAAAAAAAATTCACCCACGACAGAGACACCAACAGAGACACAAACAGTGGTAAGATAAGAAACAAACCTACTGTCCGATCACGCTAATGGAGAGAATAAGAAGAACGACCACAGCAACGAAAACCGCCGACAACGAAAAACCACAGCGGTAAGATAAGAGCAACGACCACAGCAAGACCACGACCAGAACAACGAAAAACCACAACCACAGCAACGAAAACCAGGACCACGAAACCCACAACCAGAAGCGTCGGGAACCACCCAGTCCACGCTCACCGCACCAAAAGCTAGAAGCGTCGGAAACGACGATGAAGCTTGGAACGTCGAGAACGACCACGCCAACGAAAACTCACCGCACAAGAAGCCCACCGTACCACCGCAGCAACAAGAAGAACCACCGCATCAGAAGCGCCGACCAGGAGAGACGACCACCGTACCACCGCAGCAACAAGAAGAACTGGTCGAGGAACTGTCGAAGATGCTGGCTGCTACTAAAGAACTCGCCGGACCATCACCACAAGAAGACCGACCGCCACAGAGAAAGCTGAGAGACACCCAGCCACCACGAGAGAACTAATCTCTAAAAAAATCGAAGTGTATCTTATCAGAGGCTCTGATACCATGACAAAATGGTTTTCAATACTCAATGCTGCTCCTTCGGATTTCCGTCATTATATAATAGTATGTACAACAGAATTAGGTGTACAAGATAAGTATCAAACATCTTTATATTTATCCTTTAGTTATAACAGAAAATATCCCTATAAAAATGCAACTCTTATCCTATACAATCTCTAAGTTATGATCTGCGTGACACTTTGGTCACTCTCATCATGACGCAATGACATTATAGATGGCTTGGTGAGTAACCGATGGGGCAAACAGTATCTATATAAACACCTGTCTTGATCGATGAGAAGTAATATATTAAGGTTCACATTTATGGAACTGGTTGAACACTTTTATATTATGGACCGAGTGAATCGAGTGTGTGTAACAGATATGAACCCTATATGAAGCTATTTTCCTTATCGATTGTATCATCTAGAAGATATATATATATATATATATACGAGTTGCCTATATCAACCCCTTAGGTGTTGCGTCATTACTCAAGGGCCCCCGATTCCCAGTGACTTGTTTCGGAGTGTGAGTGCTCCCGTTATGCTTGATTTATTTTAAATGAAAGATAATAACTTGTTGTTTGTAGCATTGCATTTAGCTAAGCTTGTGTGTCACTCCGTGTGTCACTCCGTGTGTGTCTATATTACTATGTACCGAGTTTCAACTCATTATTATTGTTGTTGTTCTTTATCTAGGTATTATGTTGAGGATGACGATGATGGTATTGTAGATGATGGTGGTGGTGTTGTTGATGATGATGTGTTCATGTTGGTAATGATGATGCTTGGCTTGGGTTTTGGGCGATAATGGATGAGTAAAGTAGGTTAGGACCATGGATTTCATTTGCATTTGTTTTTATTTGTTTTCACTCTTCTTTCTCATTTTCATTTTTTTCCTTTTTTCCCTACCTTTTCACTCTTTCTTTCTCTTTCTCGTGTTTTCCTTCTATTTCAATTTTCTCACTCCTAATTAATCTTCCATTATATAGCATGATTTATTAAGATTTGTGAAATCAATTTTTCTCTTTGAAATAATCAATGAAGTACAATTTTATTTTTGTTTTTGGACAATCCATGATGGTTCATTTAATGTATTTATCTATATAATTTAAGCCAAAATTCTTTCATTCGTCGCACATTTTTGTCATATAGTTTTGTGTGGTAATTTATCAATATCTTTGGTTTATTATTTGATCATTTTATTTGAGGAAATAAACTTATCATTGCGTTTAAGAATATTGACTAAAAAAAAGAATCATCATTGCTATTTAATCTACATTTATCAATCCATATAATTTATATAATTTAAGCCAAAAACCTTTCATTCGTCGCACATTTTTATCATATAGTTTTATATGGAAATTTATCAATCTTTCTAATATTATTATATGATCATTTTATTTAAGGAAATAAAGTTATCATTACATTTAAGAATATAACTAAAGAAAAGAATCATCATTGCTATTTAATCTATATCTATCTATCTATATAATTTAATTGCTATTTATCTATCTATATAATTTAAGCCAGAATCCTTTCATTCATCGCATATTTTTATCATATAGCTTTATATGGTAATTTACCAATCTCTTTAATATTATTATTTGCTCATTTTATTTAAGGAAATAAACTTACCATTGTATTTAAGAATATTGAGTAAAGAAAAGAATCATCATTGCTATTTAATCTATATCTATCTATATAATTTAATTGCTATTCAATCTATATCTATCTATCTATATAATCTATATAATTTAAGCCAAAACCCTTTAATTCGTCACACACTTTTATCATATAGTTTTCTATGGTAATTTATCAATCTCTCTAATTTTATTATTAGATCATTTTATTTAAGGAAATAAACTTATCATTGTATTTAAGAATATTGAGTAAAGAAAAGAAACATCATTGCTATTTAAATCTATTCTTTCTATTTTCTTTATAATTTAAGCCAAAATCCTTTCATTCATCGCACATTTTTATCATATAGTTTTGTATAATAATTTATCAATATCTCTGATATTATTATTTGATCATTTTATTTATAGAAATAAACTTATCATCGCATTTAATAATATTGACTAAAAAAAAATCATCATTGCTATTTAATCTATATCTATATCTATCTATCTATATATCTTCTTCTATCTATATAATTTAAGTCAAAACCATTTCATTTGGCGCACAGTTTTATCACATAGTTTTATATGGAAATTTATCAATCTCTCTAATATTATTATTTGATCATTTTATTTAAGGAAATAAATTTATCATTGCATTTAAGAATATCACCTAAAGAAAATAATAATCATTGCTATTTAATATATCTATCTATCTATATAATTTAATTGTTATTTAATCTATCCATCTATATAATTTAAGTCAGAACCTTTCATTCATTGCATATTTTTATCATGTACCTTTATATGGTAATTTATCATTCTCTTTAATATTATTATTTGATCATTTTAGTTAAGGAAATAAACTTATCATTGCATTTAAGAATATTGACTAAAAAAGAATCATCATTGCTATTTAAATCTATTCTTTCTCTTCTTCTATATCTATATATTTATATATAATTTAGGTCAAAACCCTTTCATTCGTCGCACATTTTTATCATATAGTTTGTATGGTAATTTATCAATTTCTCTAATATTATTATTTTATCATCTTTATAATTTAAGTAAGAAGTTTCTCATTCGTCTCCACACCTATTTGAAGGAATAATAAAATATAATTTATCCCACGTTTTATCCTACATTTACTCTAATTTACATTAAATTATGTAATTCCTCTTGATGCTTGGTTGATTAATTTAGAGATTTCCATAATATGTTCCTAACAGTCCCCTTATACGACATCTATATCTATCACATATATTTTCCTTTTATTATATGTTTTTCTTTTAGTATCAAGACTTTACAATTCCAAGAATGTATGAAATTTTACTGATTACATAAGTTTTTTCCTCCTTTAAAGAAATTATTTGAGGATTTATAGTTTTGGTTAGGCATTCTCTATTAAAACTGACAAAAAAACATCATTAAGATGATAAAACAAGAAATTGGAAAGCTTTAGCAGCACAGGTAATATACCTTTATATAAACAAATGTCATAACTTCTATTGTACAATTTTTAGATATTGCATTGCTTATTACGTGCAAAAGTATGATTTCCTTTTCATTATATTGTCAATTACTTGCAAATATGAAGATGGGTCTAATCATCAAGTACAGCACGAACAATATGTAGAATTCGGTAGGTAAGATAAATCTAATTATAATTATCATAAAGATTACTGTTACGATATGATATCATCAAACATCATCCCCTTTATATGTTAGCTTTTATTTAATTTAAATACGTTACTTCTTTCATTTTCCAGAGCGAAAGCTATTGCATATATCAAATTCTGTCTTACTAAGGTTTAAAATTCCGTCTCACAATAATTTTTTTTCCAATTTAATAAGTATAAACTCTTTATTTCATTTACTCCACTATATTTCATTTAATATGAGGTTCTTCAAGATCAAAACTTTTGCAAATGAGTTATTATACAAGGAGTTTAATAAATTAATTACGAAGTCAATTATAGAAGTATACTTTGATTAAATTAATTCTCTTTCTAACGTCTCATTTGTTTTGTAGGTATATGGCTACATCTTCGATGAAGCAAAATAATTGTGATTACGATTCATGTGTTATAAACTTTGTAATAAATAGTTACAGTGTATGAGAGTGTTATTTTATTAATCTTTTGATTTCTTTTTGATGTATTTTTATGTAATTTATGCAATGTTTTTAGTTTATTCCTTCGTCTATCAATCTCACATGCAATTAACTTTAAATATGTTGTTCATTGTAGAAATTCATTTTCTTATTTAGTTTTTACACCCGCAACGCGGGTGCATTGTCTGCTAGTATTAATTAAGGGATAATGTGACTACCTAAATTTTGGCAAAATATGTAATTAGATACTTGGACTTTGAAATTGATATACTTTGACTTTTTAATTGATTAATATAATACCTAAAAAGCTTTTAAATCGATCAATTTAGTATCTAAAAGAACATAACAAATGTACCATTGACATGCACAAAAGTTTTTTCAAATTTAAATTGATCAATTCCAAAGTTCGGGTATTAAGTTGATCAATTTCAAAGTTTAGGTATGTAATCACATATTTGTCAAAGTTTAAATACTATTTATGAAATTAACTCTTATATCTAAGATCTTTCATCCTATTTTTTTTCCATTTATTTTTTTTTTGTCCATAATAGCATATCTCTTTCTTGATAATTAATATTAAACAAGTATTACATAATAAATATGCTAACAATTACTTTTAAATTTATATCTTTTAGTTTTGAATGGTGCATCCTCAACATAATTTATATAAGAGGAAAAAAAAAGAAAAGAGCAATCTTTTGGTTCGTGATGTGTTATTGTAATGGTTTGAAAATTGATAGTGTTTCCTAGTGACACATCATTTCCTGAGACAACCCATCACATAAAATTGTAATATATATAATTTAATAATAATAATTGTGTTATATTTATAACAAATTATTGGTATACGTTCTTTAACATGCTAATTATTGAGATATTTCTTAGGAAATTCAATATTTTTACCAAGAAACTATTAATTTTTTTTTCATAATATATAATTTTAAAGCCATTATTCAAGATATCTTTTTGCGTGAATATCATCATCATTTGATAATAAAAAAAAGTGTCATAAAATTGTAATATATATATAAATAAATGAATTTATATTTCATGAAAAAAAAATTATTAAATTGAACAAAGATATATATAAACAAATAATAGTAGTTGTGATATGCCTACTATAATAATATAAACATTTTTGGGTGAAATGTAAACACACCCCCTAAACTTTAGCGATGACATGAATTGACTCCCCGAACTTAAAAAGCATGATTTTTCAATCCCCATAACTATAAACAATTTGTAAATAAGTCCATTTGTATTTTTCTATCCAAAAAGTACGAAATTATACTATTCCAATAGTACTTTTGTACGAAAAAATGTACTCGACAAGGCAGGAAAAAAAAGGTTGTGATAGACTTATTTACAAATTATTTATAGTTATGAGAGTCAAAAACCATACCTTTTTAAGTTCAGGGGGTCAAACACACGCCACCCTTAAAGTTCAAGGGATATATTGGCATTTTTCCCTAACATTTTAACTTTAGTATTATTTTTATATTTTGTATCTCATTAATAATGCCTTTTTATCTCTTACACCTTTTTAATAATTAAAATTGATTACTTTTAATTAAGGGTCATGTCAATCATAAAGGGTTGCGGTTTTGAATTTTACATAAATTACTACAATATTTGTGTGAAACTTAAAATCATCTCACCCTCACACACTTAAAATTATATCATTATTGACCAATAACATTACATTCCAGATACTTTCACATTATCTTTTTATTATGTACTCTATGTGCTACTTTCCCTTTAGTTATATGTATTAATATTTATTGTATTTTCATAATTATTGAATCATAATTAAAATTTTTAATCACATCCTATAGAGGCTTGGAGCTAATCTCGTAACTAATCTCAAGAACTTTTAAAAGCCATAGAATCATACTTTCCACCGTCTTACCCTACATGCTCACCAAACACTTCCACGAAAACAATAGTATTTCAAATATCTATTGGACTACACTTTAATAAAATAAATCAAACAACCCCTAAAGTTTATAAGATAGTAACACCTTTTCTTATTGGTTCTTAATACCAACTTATCGTTTCATTCTAGTATTGACATGTGGAATTTCAAGTCAATGTGCCATTGTAATATATAATATTTGCATTGACTCTATAATTTTGCTAAAATGAAATTAAGAAGGACTATCTCACTTATCTAATCAGCGATTAAATAATCATTAAAGTTAATGTAATAGATACCTTAAAGGTCATAGATATTATAAAATTTTCTAAAGTTGATATACCATGCTTTTTTTTTTTTTAGATTTAATCTAAGATTCAAATTAAGATATATACATTTATATCTTAAATCCCAAATTGTCATTTTACTTTATAAAATAAAACATTATAATAAAACAAAAACTACAAAAGTATGAAAAATGAAGGCAAATTAGGATGTAAACGTAATTATTTGGAAGCTAGGATGGCTTGAATGCATGTTTTCAAAATTAAAAGGGCTAATTAGATAGATTAAGGAAACATTATACCATTAGCCCAAAATGTAAATCTACTTAGATGAACAAAGAGAGAGTAAGTAGAATAATGTCAAAGGTCAATGTCCTGTAACATTAACCAATAAGAATAATTTTATGAGCATCACCTTTTCCTTTCAAAATTTTTCCATTTCTATGCTTTCTGATTTCCTCAAACCTTCTTTCCTTTTGCCAACCTTAATTACACACTGGATGGAGAATATAAGTAAAAGATGGATGGTCATTGGACCACCCATTGAGAATACCGTAGTCCTTCAATTTCATTTGACACACCCTCAAAAGAAGGTATTGCTAATAGATGGCTCAAGGACCACCTATCTTCTTTCTGACGAATACCAATCATACTTTTTTAATCTCATTTCCAAAATATTATTCAAGCTATTTTGCTACAATGGTCTTAGCATCCTATAATGCTTCACCCTATCAGAAGGAAATCTAAACCAAAAGTTTTCACTAAAGATATGGCACAATTATGTTCAAACTTCAAAGTGATGAAACCCATACATTAAAGCTCTTTGAGGTACTCTATTATGAACAAGACTGAAAAGGAGAATGAAAAGTGAAGCTTCATTTCATTTAATTGATACATATGTATGCATAGAGCAGGACCTTATTGTGCAATACTCAAAGAATGAGTGGTGCTATGATCAATGTTATAAACTCATAACAAGGCAATTATAAGCAAAGAACGTGGCTAAGTTTAAATGCAAGAATCAAGATTCATCTTTTGCTCTCTCTAGTATGAAGATGTTGCCTTTATCATCCTTCCTGATTCTCACATTGCCATCAACATATTTGTTTTTCTTCAAGTAAAGGAACAAATGAATTTAATGTTTGAGTTTGTTTTGTATAACCAAAAAGGGAAAGAAGTAATTGATATGCAAAAGGATATGGGATCTCTAGCCAACCATCTGGATTGAAAATTCCCAGAAGCAGTTCATAGTTTTAGCGAAATACTTTCATCAACTATGAGATTTTCGAGGAAATATGGGAGTCAAGTTGCAATGAAATAGAAGAGTAATGAAAACAAACTATTGTTTCTTTTGCAGGCAACATTTTCCATAATAAATATGATATTGTTAGAATCAAAGGTTTGCAATTGTCATTGCTATCATAATTTCACAGGTTACATATATTTAGTCAATGTTATTTTTGGTGATTGTTAAACTACCGGCAAAGGCTAATAGCGCCACTTTTGCATTTTACACCAATGCAGCTAAAAGTAGTATCTGCAATCTTTCGAAATAACTACAAATAATAAAAAAAATTCTAAAAAATAAAGATACCTTAACCATTGACAAAACCTTGACGTCAATGTGTTACCTCATGATGATGAATTAATTACAAGATACCTGATCTAGTGTTATTATGGAGTTGTCATAACTGATGTCAACTCTCTGTGTTACCAAAAGCGGCTTCATAAATTAGACATAGAATGCAAACTATCACCATGAAGAGGCAATAGAGAATGAAACAAAATAGTGATAGAGCTTTAACTGATTTTGATGATTCTTTTAAGGACGCCACGATAATTAAGTGTCCATTCAACATATTCAAGCCCCTCACATTGAGCTTTAATCACATTAGTTGCTTTGCCCTCCAACTTCACATCACCATATGTTAAAACTTAGTGAAAAGTAAACATATTGATGATTTACATTAAGAATACATCAACAATAATCAAGTGCACTAGTTCATATGGTGATATAATCAATTAAATCTAAAACACACACTACAGAGCATTTCATTAGCATTCACACTGTGAATGCGCATTTAGAGTGTGGCAAGAGCTGGGTCAATTTTTCGGATTTTCGGAATTACAAGTCTTGGACTTGACTAGAACTTTCTTTTAAGGTAAGACAGCAAAATGGCGTTTATGCTTTTTCATGTAGGTTTTTCCTTTTTCCTACAAGGGTCATCCTATTGTTTATTTGACAATGAAAATAAAGATATAGAAATGGGTCATAAACCTAGCATTGTTAAAGAATATAAGTTAGTAGAAACTAATTCTCCTTCATAGGCTCCTTAAATACTCTAAACGCATGACTGAAATCTTAGGCATACTTAGGGTTTGTGACTTGACCATAAATCAATGACTAAAAACTTAGTAACGAAAGATGGAAGCAGACTGGTTATTTATGGAAAGAGTAGTTTTTGGAGCTCCATTAGCTATTTCAAGCTATATATGAGCATAAGAAAATCAAAATCCATCACCCATTCTTAAGGATTGTCACTCTCAACAAAATTCACTTAAAGAAATGATAAACTTGTAGTGGGATTTTGAACATGATGACCATAGACCTGTTCTAATTTTAGATTGACAACATATGCTAATGCTCGGTTATATGTAATGAAAGTTGCAGTAGATTGAAAAAGTACTTCATCTATCTAAAAGCTTAAAAGGCTATATTTCTTCATCACCGACCTTTTACTTGTAATCAAAATCTTATCTACAATTTCCTAAATACTTGTCCTAAGGTAAATACCAACATAACAATTTGAATTTGATGTTCATATTCATACCTTAGCATCATCAATGATCTGAAGGAAATCCCCTAATGTGATTTGTTCTCTTTGAGCCCAAAATGGTAATGGTACTATAAACAAGTTTCCAACAACCACTCACGTACTAATCACAATTATTCGACCCATTATATTAACACCTCTACTTATTACCTAAGCATCAAAACTTAAAACCATAAGACTTAAGGGATAATAAAGCAATTTTCAAATAATTAATCAAACTACTTTCTCTAAGTTTTGTGTATGACTTAGAGTTGGATTATGAGACTCAAGGACCTTTCGCAACTTGCAATCTCTGAGCAATGTTAATTGCTGAACTATTATCACTGTAAAGCTTCATAGGTCTCTCCCATTTGATTTTTAAGTCATCTAGAATAGTTTTTATCTATAGCAACCTGCAAATCCCCAGAGCAATTGCTCTAAATTCTGATTCTATGGTTGATCTAGCTACAACATTCTGTTTTTTACTCCTCTATGTTACTAGGTTTTCCCCAAAAAGTGTAAAGTAACCTAAAGTTGATTTCCTATCCACCACTAGTCCTGCATAATCTGCATCAGTGTAAGCATCTAATGTGAGAATGACACTCTTGTTGAACAAAATCCCCTTTCCTGGATTTCTTTTAAGATAATGAAAAACCTTATAAGCTGCACGTAGATGAGAGCTTCTCGAGTCATGCATGAATTGACTTATCACACTCATGGCATATGCTATGTCAGGTCGGGTATGTGCAAGGTATATGAGTTTTCTGACTAATCCTTGAAACATCTTTCTATCGACTACCAGCTCCTCTTTTGCTCCTCCAAGTTTTTTATCGGGGTTTATTGGTGCAGAAACTAGTTTACACCCTATCATTATCGTTTCCTTCAAGAGATCAATCACATATTTTTGTTGTGATGTGAAAATCCCTTGAGATGAGTAAGCTACCTCAATATTGAGGAAATACTTTAATTTCCCAAGCTCTTTCAATTCAAATTCTTTGGTCAACTGTTGTTTTAACTGCTGCTTCTCCTTCTCATCATTCCTTGTCACAATGATATCATCAAGATACACCAATAGTACAGTCACTCCCTAAAGGCAGAGTGCTTGATGAATGGTGTGTGATCACCTAAGCTTTGTTTGTAACTTGAAACCTTCATGACTTTAGTGAACCTACCAAACCTAGCTCTAAGAGATTGATTTAATCCATATGATGCTTTTTTTAGCCTGCAAACTTTATTGCCTAATTTTTCCTCTCCGAACCCTTGTGGAATGTTTATGTAAATTTCTTCATCTCAGTCTCCATGAATGAAAGCATTTTTTTAGACTATATTGTACAAGTGACCAATCAAAATGAGCTGCTAAGGATAGTAGACTCTTACAATATTCATTTTTGCCACTAGAGCAAAGGTTTCTTGATAATCAACTCCATAGGTTTGAGTGTACCCTTTTACAACTAAGCTTACTTTGTATCTCTCAAGTGTCCCATCTACTTTATATTTCAAAGTGTATAACAACTTATAGTCCACTATGTTCTTTCTCTAGGCCTATCAACAACTTCCCACGTCTTGTTCTTATCTAAGGCTTCCATTTCCTCTTTCATGGCGTTTCTCCACTCTCTTTTTGATAATGCCTCAAATACTCTATAGGGTATAGAAATGGTATTTAGGCTTACTATAAAGTTTTTGTCTATTGGTGATAAGTGTTTGCGAGATACATGATTAAATATTGCATATAATGGTTTCTTGGTGCATTCTCTAGTACCTTTCCTAATAGCAATAGGAAGGTCTAGATCATTTAGTGGATTAGTGGATGTTTCAACTGATTTTGTGTGTAAAAGTGAGTCAGATCTTATTGTCATCTCATTCTTAGAGTTTAAGTTGGATTTTTGGACTTGTGTAAGTTCTGGTACAGCCTTTCTCCTTGAATATACCCGATAAACCTTGAGAAATCTTGAGTGGCTTCAGTAGGGACAGGAGATGACATTGAATCAATGGAAGAACTAGAAGACTTAGATGTGACTGGCTTGAAGGATTCAGTAACATGAGCTGGAAGGTCAAACAATGCAAAGGACTCATAGGTATTATCATCCATGATTGAAATCTCCCCCTAAAAAGAGGTTTTGGAGAAGAAAGGTATTTTTTAGAAAAAGTGACATTTGCAGAGGTATAAAATTTTCTAGATGAAGGGTCATAGTATTTGTATCCCTTTTGAGTTGATGAGTAACCAATGAAGACACATTTGACAACTTAAGGATCTAATTTGTCTCTATGATGATTGTGCACATGAACAGAGACAATGCATCCAAATACTCTAGGTGTGACGCGATTTTAAATTTTCTAATGAGGATAGAATTTAGAAAGAATCCCCATAGGACTCGTATTCCAAAAGTTATGAAGGAAGCCTATTTATCATGTGTGTAGCAGTAAGAACAGCCTCTCCCCAATAAGACTTTGGGGCATTTCCTTGCAATAGTAAAGCTCTGGTTGTGTTGAGTAAGTGTCTATTTTTTCTTTCAACTACCCCATTTTGTTGAGGTGTATTAACACATGATGACTCATGGATAATACCATGGGATTGAAAGTATGGTGACAAAATTTGCTTAAAGTAGTCCCTAGCATTATCTATTAAAAACCTTTTTATTTTAACTCCAAATTGGTTTTGGATCATTGAGTAAAAATTGGGTACAGCATTACATCTAATTTTTGTTTAAGATAGAAAAGCGATGTGACCCAAGTATAATCATCAATCATGGATATAAACCAACGAGCCCCAGAAACATTAGGTACAATAGGACCCCATATATCACTGTGTATCAAATGAAAAGGATGTGAACTTTTTTAATTGCTAATAGGAAATGACATCAAGTATATTTTCCAATTCAAAGACATCACAATGCAACTTAGAGATATCTAATCTTTCAAACAAGTGAAGAAACATAATTTTCAAGACTCTAAAAGATGGATGTCATAAGCGTAAATGATGCAGCCAAATTGTATCTTTATTAGAACAATGAGTGAGAAATGATATAGAATCGTTACTCATGGTATTTCGAGACAATTCAAGGTAATAAAGGCCATTAGCAAATTCAATTTTCCTCCTTGAGATATGATCATGAAGAACATAGCCAAACATTGAAAAACAACACGACAGTTAAGGTCATTAACAAGCTTTTAAACAGAGATAAGGTTGGCCAATAATTTTGGCACATGAAGAACATCTTTAAGAACCAATGAAGGTGTAATATAAATATCTCCTAATCCAGCAATAGTAACAAGGGCACCATTTGCGACAAAAATTTTCCTATTGCTAGGACTGGAGTATACAAATGAAAATTTTGTCAAGAGTGGGTCATGTGGTCTGTGGCTCTAGAATCAAGAATCCAAGAACTAATAAACTTATTTGAGGTTGCATATCTTAAGAGATTAAAGATTTATCGAGAGAGTTAATGAATTTACTTGAGAAGGCCTTCTCAAGGGATCTTAGTAACTTTTTCAACTTTTCACTCTTCATTATTAACTCCTTTCATCTTTGAGGCTTCATCAATCTTGGTTTGCTTGGTCAAGTTGGCTTGAAGTCTTGCACTACTAGCATTGGTGGTTTTGAAAGTGGGCATAATGATCATGTAAAGTTGACAATAATCAAGGGAGCAATTAAGGCTCCCCAAATAGTTATAACAATATGGCCAAAAAAAAAAAAAAAAAGCTGTAACAATAATGGTAAAGAAGGATGACAACAATGAAGGCAACTCTTAAGAGGAAGAAATTTCAAAAGAAAGCCCTAAGGCTCTGATACCATGATAAAACATAAAAGAAGAAAATTGTATAAGAAATATGAGGATAATGAATTATATTCTTGTTAATAGATAGATTACAAGAAATATCAAATATATATAGACAATGTGCCCATGGTAGGTGTATTAACCCTGATCTAACACATCATTAAATAACCTTGCTAAAAAATAAAAGGAAAAAATATTTTACAAAAAGTTACAACTCAAAAGAAAGATATTCCCATAAAGTTCTTTTGTTGCTTACTAAATTTGTAGCATAAACAAAAGCCACCCATTACTCCTTGTTATCTAGAAGCCAATAATGGTAGTGCTAAGCTTGTCATACATAATGAGCACCTAAATATTCCATATCCCTGGATTCTAACTCACCCAAATCCACCCTTAGGGTGTGCTTCCAGCCTCCAAGATAGATTATATAAGATTCTACACTAGCCTATTTATGAATGTTCCCACTCATCTAACCTAGGATGAATTCTTATAACTAAAAAAAATATAATGCTTCAAACGATTTGCACCGCCACAATGGAGTGTAATGCATTATGTTCCACACATCAACAGTCATCCTGTCATTAAGATCTCGCAAAGGAATTAAACTTAATTTGACTTCAATGATACTTCTTTTCCAATCATTGCTTCCAAACCCATGTTAAAATTAGTGTCTTATCAGTGAGTATGAACAACCAGGTCAAGATGCCAATTGTCCCACATAGACAAGCACATAATATTATCAATATGCTAATCAATATATTGATCACCAACAAACAGATGGAAAACACTGCCAAATAGTCAATAGATATATAATCCATGAAAAAACGGAACAAGAAACAAAACCTTATAATAAGAGTGATGAATAACTCATTGCATGTTCACTTGTAGGGAATAGCAATTTAATTCACTCCTCAATTCACATAACGTTACTATTACAATGTTTAATTGTATTCCAAGTTTCATCGTGAATTGCTATTATGCAAAATAATAAATAAAAAATCGTGTCCTCACCTCATAAATTGATATTCAATGATTTATTTTATGCTCACTCATAAATACCATATCTTGGAGACCAACCAATTATGGCCATTTAGACCATACCATGGATGGCCTCTCCTCCTTATCAGGCTCAAAGGCTTGCCTCATCGCAAATGAGAAATTGCTCTAAAAGCTTCAGTATATTAATATTTGGAAGAAGATGCCAAGGGAACTCAGCTGCTGTAAATATTTTAGCCAAAAGATACTCTACTTTGTAATTTTTGTAAGGATAAATCAGGTTTTTTTTTTTTTTTTTGTGAGTTTGCAAATCCTCAAAGACTGCACATGGCTACAGGCAGTTGCTCGTCTGTACTTTAATTTCCAACTACAAAGCTTCTAGGTTTTTATTCTGGCTGCATCATTGACAGCCAGGTAACTAGGATCCCTCCCTACATCATCCGATTTATACAGTCTCAATAAAAAATAGTTTAACAATATGAAAACACAGAATGAAAAATGTACAAAGCACGAAAAAGCGTTTGATCCCTTCATGGCATCATAAAAGAATAGTGTTCTCACTATTAATTATACATAAGCAATCTGCCACCTCTGGGCCTTCATAGAGTATGACTAGCCAAAAGTTTAGCTTTCCATGGATACCAAAGACACGTAGAATTCTATGATCGTGAATGATTTCCAACTTCATCTTAAGTGCCTTTGCTATTTTTCTTCTGTCGGATCCTAATTGGTTTAGAATAAAATACTTTCGGTGAGATAGAAATTCGAAGAAGAACTACTGATAATCCATGCTGTGTTACTAAATACATAAAATTTTGGAAAGTGCAACCAAGCATGTCTCCAACAAAACGCTCTTTCGCACCTTAAAAGTTGAATATATCCATTCCAGACTTTAAGCACCAGTCATCATGAATTCTAGTGCCTGAGTACATACTATGATGAACAACTTAGTAACCATACTTGTCCCTGTTGTTCTTTCTAATTAGTCGAGTGATTTCCAAAGGGGATAAGCAAAAGCAATCATCCTTACTAGACCCATCTTTTGGTAGGAAAAAGGTATGCCTAAAATTATATTCAAAATCTAGCCCGTTGTGAATATTACACACCATCTATGGGCAAAAAATTCACTGAAAGATGAGTAAATGGAGTTTAATTTCCTTCTTAAGTAACGGTTTTGTGTACTCTTAAGCACTTTACTCCCATTATCATGCAAAGTAACTCTTTCATTATCTTCAAGTACAAACTCCATAATATCGGATCATCCCAAAGAATGGCCTATACTTACTCCACCAACTTCCCACTCAACCAATATGCCAAGCTTTAAGTGCTGAAAATGTGGCAGCAGTTTCAAATTGGAGTAATACTTACCTGGCAGATATTCAGCTGAACATATTACATAGGTTATCCCCATTTCATCAACTGCAGCAATGAAGGAAGTATGTGAAGAACCAACTAGCCTCTTAAACTTTCTTCCATCATGGAGTCGATGGCAGCGAGTCTTGGACTCCGCAGAAGCTTCACCATCTTGCTATGTTTGTAGACCATTTACAACATGCAGGAAGATTTCAATAATATCTGGTTCTCTTACATACTCACCAGACATCACCGAATAAGAACATATCAATCCTGTAGCCTTAAGACATGCAAGAAGATCACTAGAAAAGCAAAATCTGTCCAATCAACAATTAGAACAATCATTTGATGCTTTGAGAAATTTACTGATGAAACACACCTGATTTCCCAACCCCCACTAGGTAACGCAGCAACAACAAAAGTAGTGCTTCTTTAACTTTCAGATACATTACCAGGTCCACTGGAAAGTAATTCCTTCAGCATCAAAACAAACCCAATCAATGAATGCGAATTTCTGGAAAACATTCTAATGCAACTGTAGCAATAGCTCGACCCCACACCCAAAACAGATGATAAAACTTGAGACTGAAAACTAAATGAATAAGATCTTGAAGCTGAACTTATATCCGTATGATCAACAGGATCAAGATCCAAATTCTGCTGCTTAGTTTCCGGATATGAGTTCGAAGACTAAACAAGTACCAAAAATCCTCAAGGAAACAACCTTTGCTGAAGATGGAAACGATGATGTAGGTGGAAATCTTATTCCCATGCTCCATCAAAGTTTACAATTTTAGCTTCAGTGTAGAATGCGAAGCCACCTCTTCGAAATGAATCTATTTGCTTCCTTATCCTTTCCAAAGCCTTCAGTTATAAGGCTATGACTTTCTTCATCTTCGGTAGTTTTGTTTTCTTGCATAATATTCTCAGAAGCGTTATTAATAGAGTAGGGAGTTTCCTTGGACAGAATATGTTGCCACGTTGTTGTGTGGGTCCCCCAGTCCATCCCTCTCCCTTCCCCAAGATGAGTCCCTGACATCCCTTCGCTATCTGAGTCGTCACAACAAAAGGGATGAACTATAACCCCATGACTTCCAGAAAGAAACAAAAATTATTTGAATGGAGGATCAAAATTCAAATTGCATCACCGGATGCCCCAAGCAACTGAATTTACATCATAGATAAATGTTTAACTTCTAAAATTTTATTATCAAATGAAACACCATTATCAAAATCCCTCTCCAATCCAGAAGTGGATGCACAATTATCAAGGATATCAGAGTTGTGTAAATCCTTAGAAATTGATGACGTTGATCCCCTGAAGTATCATCATTGCGAGAATCCACAGCAGTACTATCATCGGAATTCCCTTAAGCAAAAAAGAAAAAATCAAGCATAAGTAACACGACAATTTTTTTTTTTTTGGTAAATCAAAAAATTCATTAACACCAAAGAGGAAAATACAATCCTTAAAGCGGGATAAGAGTCGAGCCACTAATATACAAACAAAACTAGAGATAACCACTCAAAATAACATACTATAACCACCCGATTATAAAGAAACAAGATCTAAAGCAAAAAGCTATAGACTAAACCTTGAATAGAAGAGAACTTGGCGAGCTAGAAAAAGCGGATCAGTGAGATGCTATCCCAGCCGTACAGAATTCCTCATACGCCAAATACAATAATTGAAGTCGATAGAGCAGCACCAAGAGCTATATATGTGCTATTGTTGGCCAATGATAGCCCACCTAGGGCACCTTGCCAAGATAAGAAGGATGTAGGGAGATGAAGCCCAAAAACCATTCCATATTTGAATAGAGAAAGGACATTGGAAAAACATGTGATCATGATCCTCAGAGCTGAGTTGCCAAGATAACAGGTGGAACGGGTTGTAATACCCCCAAAAAATAACCTATCCAAGGTGTACAAATTGCAATTAATGGCAAGCTAGGATGGAGCTGTGTCTAGGGATGTATCTCTTATTCTAAACAAGTTTGGACCACCTAACCCAAGGGTGTGTAGTACGAAGAGTTTGAACAGAAAAGTTGATGGAATCCATAGCAACTTATCTTGCTTTGAAGAGTTAGCTATAACATAGGTAAAATATGAAAAGAAGACCAAAAAGGAGAATTTGGGAAACTCCGGCTATCATACTCAATCAAACAACATAGTTTGGCATTTAAGGGTAGCCCCAAGGATGTAATTTTCCTTGAACTATACTTCTCAATTAAAGGTCCTTGAGGGAGCTAGAAATCAGTCCAAAGTGATATAGAAACCCCATCACCAACAAACCACTTCATGAATTGATGAGCTAATAGTCTTAAATTTAGGAGCTTGTGCCATGTCCAAGAAAAAAAGATAGAGTTTTACGCACTATAAACTATTCCTTTCTAGAAAAATAGAGCGCATGCAATAGATCCAAAGGCCTTGGAGACTACCATTTCATAAGTGCCAAATATGTTTGATTTGTGCAGCTTTGTTCCAAGAAACAAGATTAGGAATCCCTAGACCACCCTCATCTTGAGAGAACACACTACATCCCACCTGATCTTAGCCTTCATAGAAATATTAGGCCTACCACTCTAAAAAAAAAATTCCTCATTAATTTTTCAATGCAATAGATTACTTTCTTTGGCAAGATGAACACAGAAGCCCAGTAAATTTGCATGAAAAAATCACTAAATTAAGAAGTTGTCGTCTTCTAGCATAGGATAAGAATTTGCAAGTCCAAGAGTCTAATCGAGAGGAAATCCTTGCAACTAAAGCATCGCAATCAGAATGCTAGAGCTTAGATGAAATTAAGGGACACCAAGATACCGAACCGACAATTTATCTTCAAGAAAACCAAGGCAAGACAAAGCTGAATTTTTATGGATTCCTCCACATCACAAAAGAAACCATACTTTTAAAACCATTAGCCCTTAGAGCCGATAAAGATTCAAAAGTAGAGAGCGCTTTGCGACCAAATTAATGGAAGAAAGATCTTTCAAAAAATCAACAAGTTATCTATAAAACACAGGTGAGTAAGTCTCTCTTCCCTGCATAAAGCCAGCCGAGGTTATCATCTTCCTTGGAATACCAAACAAAACTTCCATGCCCAAAACAAATAAATAAGGTAAGATGGGATCACCTTGTTGAAGTCCTTTATGACTGGGAAAGAAACCCACAAGTTCTCCATTGATGTTGATGGAGAACTTAGGAGTTGAAAAGCATTGACTAAGAAGCTTCACAAAATGAGGGGGAAAGTTTCACGAACAAAAGGACATGTTCTAAAAACTGCCAACTAATAATATCATAGGCCTTCAAAATATCTACCTTTATGGCACACCACAAGGGACCACGATTAAGATGATAGCCATTAACAAGTTCTTGTGCGACAAAAATATGTCTATGATATGCCTTCCTGGAATGATGACAACTTCATAGTGTGAATGTCATGAGCAGCAGCATGCGTGTAATTTGTTGAAAAACTTGGCCATTGGCTTGCGTGCTCAAAGGCATGAAAATATACATTCATAATGGATTCTATCCAACTTTAGGCAAAGAAAGTTGCTCAACATTCAAATTCCATGTGCCTCTTCTTTCCTTATCTTAACTGATTAAGCATAATGCTGAAAAGATGATCAGCAAAAGTGAGCTACTTCCTTCACAACTATTCCATCTATGTTGTAAACATCTGTTAGTTTCAAAAGAATTTGTGAAGTGATTAGTCACTCATTGTTGTTTAGGTTGCAAGACTCACAATTGAAAATAAAGGATGAGGTAGGTTTAACAAATAGAGTTCAATCTTTTTGAAGCTAGGAGAATTCATATGTAAAAAGCACGATGTCAAAGCTTATTATATTGCCTTTGGTATAATTCTCCTTATTGTTTTTATTTCAAATAATTAATATTGATTAAGGAATTGATGTTTGGGATAAGTTCAATTGAGAATCAACATTTTAATTGGTTAAAAAGATGATCAACATGATATAATTTGGTTAAAAAATTATAAACGTTTTAAATGGATACTAAATGAACACAAAAAAGTGTCTTATTTACATCATTATATATAATGTTGGTAACTTATCTTAACTATTTGAAACGTTGATTCTTTATTTACATTACTTTGTACAATGTTGATCATTTTCTTCAACCATTTAAAACATTGATAATTTATTTAAATTTATCCAAAAAGTCAATACATTTTTCATAAAATTTTATGTTTGTATTTATTTATCCACTTTTCATCTTTCTAGAGTTTTGTTAAGCTATGAAGACTTCCCATATGTAGGCAATACCTTCTCATAGTGACCTAGAAATTAATGTTACCACATATTAATGTAGATATTTTTGCATGATAATTTGTGATATTGCATTACATTTAAGTTAAAAGCTTCTTATAGACACTATGGATCAAATTTTAAATGGCAAGAACGTTTTTGCCCTTTTGTGGATATACTACTATTTCCTTGCCCTAAGCTTGCAATTTCATGTTTGACTGAAGTTTGATAATTTATTAGATACTGCTATAGCAATTAGGCAAGTGTGTATATCTATAATGAATATTTTAACTTTTTATAATTTTCATTCCACCTCTTAAGGACTAATCATGATCATTTGAGTGTCTGATTGTTTGGGTTTGAGTGATTCTTATAGACACTAGATCAAATTTTAAATTGCAAGAATGTTTTTTTTTCCCTTTTGTGGTTATACAAATATTTTTCTTACAATAAGCTTAGAATTCCATACCTGACTGAATTTTGATAATTTATTAGATGTTGCTATAGCAATTAGGCAAGCATATATATATATAATGTATATTTAACTTTTTTAAAATTTTCATTCTAGCTCTTAAGGATTAATCATGATCATTTAAGTGTGTGATTGTCTAGGTTTGGTGTTTGAAACATGATTTCATTATTTTGAACAAATGGTCATTTTGATCATTGAAACTATAAAAACAAGGTTTGGAACTTTGGCTAGACAATACTATTGCTATTAGAAATTTAAGAGATGGAATGGGGGATTTAGAGAGAAGAAAATATCAAGTGATTTTTCTTCTCTGTTTGAGCTTTTGATTATAGCCTTCTACATTGAGGAAAAACAACACATGAATCAATAATATTCCTGAAATAGCTTTTATACCGTCTTTTCTCATTATCCTATACATGTAATATTCTACAGGAAGTGCAAGGGTTAATTCTTAGAATAAGTATTGTTTAAAGTCCTTTTACAGCTCGATCTCGATAATCTAATGTCCAAACTTTACTTCAAGTACTTCCGTTACTGTTTTTTCTTGTTTTCAAACTATTAAATATGTTTGAAAGATTGTATATTTTAGTTCATAATACATAAAATGGAGGAAATACTCCTTCCAAGTGTCTTAGCCCCTTGATGTGATGAGACAGAAAATGCTCTCTCCTCTTTCTAAAATGAACCTCCCCCCCTGAGTTAAGGTTTTTTTCTTTGTCTCCTCCAATCTTCTCCCTTTCTCCGTCTTCTCCTGTCTCTTCACCTCTCTCTCCTCTCTTCTCTCTTCTCATCCTCTCTCATTGTTTTCGTTTCCATCTTTCCTCTTTCCTTTTCTTTCTTTCCTCTCTCTCCATCTATTCCTTTCTTTTCGTCTTGTCTAGCTATTTCTCCTCTTCCTCTTGCTTCTCTCCTTTCCTTTTTTCTCTCTCCCCTCTCATTTCTTTCTCTTCTCTCTTCATTTCTGTCCAATCTATTTATTCATTAGTTTTCCTTCTTTTTCCATCTTTTCTTGTTCCCCCCTCTGTGGTTTCCGTGTCACCATGAAGACCTTTTGTTCGTGGAGGAGGAAGGCCTTCTTCCAAGAGTCTGGGTCTCGTGCTCTTGTTTTGGCAGCAGTTGGAGACAATGTAGAGCATTTAATAAGTCTCGTTTGTCTTCTTCGAAGGAGGCTCTGTTGGAGGATTTGTCTAGTGGATGTGATGGTGTGGTTTCTGTGCTCCTAGGGCTGTTATGGAAGTTTTTTATTCAAAAAATGTAGAAGAGTGCATGAAATCAATCAAGAACCCCGAAGGTTCTTCTCCTACAAATGCTTTTTCACCTTTTTGTAAGGTTTTGGAGTTCGTTTCTGACTCGACTCTTAAGGAGATGGCTAAAGTCGTTGATGAAGTTGAAAGTCGAGTTGGTAATGTTCAAAAGCCCACCACAGTAGCCCGGTGGCAACCAAACCACCATTCTCCTATGTTGAAGCAGTTCCTGGCCCTAAATCTTATGCAAAAGTTGTGGAAAGGGCCAAAGAAAATCAATGTTACTCTTCAGTTTTATCCGCCTTCTCGAGTCAATGGCAGAATAAGGGTTACACCTCCTCCTTCTGTGCCGGAAGCATGTGAAAGAATTTGGAGAAACACCCTTATAAGCTATTTTTTGGGAAAAAGCCTTTCTTTCCCCATTGTGCCATATTGCAAAAACTATTTAGGGTAATGAAGGGCTCATGGAGGTGTTATCAAATGGGTATGGTTATTTCCTTTTCAAGTTCGCTAATGAAGATTCTCTTCTCAAGATTTTGCGACAACCTTGGTCCTTTTCAAATCGTTTTCTCGTGTTGGAAAGGTGGCATATTAGTATGGCTTCAATAGAGTTCACAAAAAAAAAAAAAAATGCCAGTGTGGGTGAAATTTTGTGTACCCATGGAATTCTTACACAATGAGGGTGTTAGTTATGACATTAGTGCAGTTGGTAAGCCGTTACAAGTGGACATTGTACAGCCACTAATTTGCATGTGCATTTTGTTCATGCTTCAGTAGAGATGGAGGCAGATGGGGAGTTCATTAAAGATTTTGACATGGAGTGTGTGGATGGCTCAATTTATAGGGTTGATGTGGAGTATCAAATCCTTCTTCCCAAATGGGTGTAGTGTTGTGTTTTTGGACACAGCGATGCTAGATGTCCAAAGCAAGTGTTACGTGAAGACATAGTGAAGGCTAAAGCGAATCTTGGTTCTAGTGACCAACCTGCTGATAAGGTTGATCTTCATGATTGCCAACATATTGAGGAAAATGAGGGTGTTGTTCCTCCCATCAACAAAGGTGTTGTTATTAGAGAAGGGGATAATCAAATGGGTGGAGCTGACATGTCTGTTACCTTGGGAAAAGGCAAATCTTACTTTAGCGCAAGAAAGTTCGAAAACCAGCAATCTTCCAGTGAATAATCCAAATGCTTTTGAAGTGGTCCTTTAACTTTTAATGTTGGTGATCAATCTATGTTATGCTTCTCTGAAGAATCCGGTGTCATGGGTGATAATTTAGGGAATGGAGAAGAGAGGACTGCATCCTCTTCAATGACGCCATCTAGGGTTAGTGAAACCCCAGGTCCATCTCATATGCCTGGTAATGACCATGTTTCTAATCTGTCTTGGCTGATACAAGGGAGAGTGAAAAAAGAAGTCAAGGAAAAAAAGGGCAAAAGAGAAGAAGTATGGGAGATGGAGGTTATGGGTGGATCTTCACCTTATCTTGTCATCTAATGTGTTCCCGCTGGGTGACTTTGTTTCTTTTCTTTCTTTTATATATATATGTCTTTTTGGTTTGTTGGAATATCAGGGGTCTAAATGATCCTCTAAAATGTAAAGAAGTTATGGGATTTTGTATGGAGCATCGTCTCTCCCTCTTTGGTATATCTGAAACAAAAGTTAAAGCTTCCAACACTCAAACGATCTGAAATTGTATTTCTCCTTATTAGCGGTTGGAAACTAATGGTTGTTGACGTTCGTGGATGGGTTGGGACCCAAGAGTTTACGATGTAAAAGTTTTGAAGTCTACTGAACAAGTTATCCATTGTTTCTGTTCCCTTTTAGGTACAAACAAAAGCTCTTTCATAACATTTATATATGGGGCAAATGAAGTTGTGCATCGTAAAGAGTTATGGAGTGAGCTATAGAGTTTAAAAGCAATAATCTCATATGCTTGGATTGTTTTAGGGGATTTTAATGAATGTAGAAGATTGAAAGATAAAGTAGAAGGAAATGTTTTTGTCTCCAATGGAAGACTTTAATGATTTTTGTATGCAAGCGGATTTGGAAGAAATTCGTTCTTTAGGTTCTCTTCATACTTGGTTCAACTGTTGCATATCCAAACCAATTCTTAGAGAAACTTGAAAAGGCTTGGGTAAATCAAGTGTGGTTGGACCAGTTTACTGTTTCGAAAGCACTTGTAGATAACCTTAGTCTTTCTAACCATTCTCCTATTCATGTTCTTTTGCACATGGAGGACTTGAAGAGGAAAACTTGTTTTAAGTTCTTAATTTTTGATTAACCATCCTAACTTCCTTTACATCGATACATGAAACAACAACAAACGAAGAGTTGGGGGTATAATTATCCAATCGTATAAACGAACACATCTTTTCTACAGTAAAATTGTCCCATATAGGGGATGGAAATTCTCCTAAGAGAATAAAACTCAACAAACCATGAGTAGATTAGATCCCATAAAAGGGATCGAAACAAGACAAAAAACATAAACAACTAAACATAAAAAAATCCGTTCATTCTAAAATCTATTAACAAAATGATATTTACTTTATCTCCACTCTCTACAAATCTCCCGAATTATCAATGATGAATTGATGATGGAAATAATATAATACAACCTAGATCTGATGTTAAAGGTGGTAGATTTGTGGCTCTTCAGATTAGTAGTGATAATCTAAGGAATTAATGCGTTAAATAGTGAAAAGAGATTTAGAAGAGAGGGATGGTCACTTTCCACACTAGGGTTTGAAAAAAAAAAAACTTGGAGAGAGAGAGAGAGAGATAATTGAATATATGGAGTAAATTGTTACTACCTAGAGGGATATTTTTAGCTTAATCATGTGATTGTATTTATTTGATTCAATAATCATAACTTTTCTTTTCTATATCTAATCATGTTGTTGATTATAACTTTACTTCTATTTATGCACATAAAAAGTCAATGTTAGATCTCATATATAGGAAAGTTCCATATCTATGAGCAAATCCTCATATATGGAGTTGCATGCAATCTCAAGTGTAAAAATGATATAAATTTGTTTGATTAGGGCCATACTATTAAAAGGAAATTGTGTTAAATAGGTGGGTTCAAAGTGAATATTGATAAGGAAATACATTACTCATTTACTCAATCACAATAGCTAAGTTACACTTAATTAATTAAATGTACGTGTGAAATGATATGTTTGTGTTTGTACTTTAAAAGTGTTGAATTATACGTATTTGTAAAATTCGATGACTTAATTGCATTGCAACTAACATTTGGACAATAGACATGTCCCAGGGCGTGCATCCAAATGTTATGATGAATAGAAAAATGATCGTATGAATTGCAATTAGCGTCTAGGCGTAAGGGCAAGTGTCGAAACAGGAGGCATTCTTCTCATGATAAGAAAGTTTCTGATCATGATACAGTAGGCTAGCATTTGGATGCCTAGGTGTCACGCCCCGAAGGTATCCTATATGTGCAATCCGCAGTATATAATATTAAAGTTAATAAATGACAATTTTAGTCACGCAGAAGCTTCAATATTACGTGCAAGGCATGCTTCCAAGATAGTAGAAGACTCAAAGGGATATTATGTTTAAGCAGATAATAAAAACATGCAAGAACTTATATAGATAAACATGTGATTATCATTAAGATAAAAGTTTCTTACAACTTCTTAGGAGCATTCCCCTGTTCTAAAAGCCTTGTTCAATCTAAGTCATATAATATTCATGAATATGACATAAATTTACTATAGAAATTTTTCTAAGAAGTCTACATCCAAAACTAAATGTATAAACTTCTTTCAAAAACTCCTAGTAGCTTTGGTTCATACCTAACAAAAGGGGCTTCTTGGTGCCAAGCACAAGTAATCATACTGTAACAAAAAGCTATAGGGATATAAGCAAAACTAGCTTAGTGAAATAATTCCCATCTTCAAAACATTTCCATAGAACACATAAGTATTTTAGACAATCATATGAGAATGCATCAATTATATGAGCAAACAAAATACACACGATTAACCAGAAACCATGTATAGCATGGATTTTACGCCCTCCATGTCGGGGGTTGAGTGGTTACCGGCCCATACGACCATCAATAGTTGCAGACTTACCGGCTCCTACTTGCCCTATAGACTTTCCGACTCCTACTAGCCACCACTACGACTCCTCGTTTCCCCACACGAAGAATAGTAGCGAAAAATAAATGTGACTCACAATATGTTATGCATGAATCGTTTTTAATATTGGTTTATTCAATTATTGTCAAGTTCAAGTTAAAAGTGACCAAAACAATATTCATCATACCATGGTAAGACAACATAAGTTACTTATCAATTCCTCTTGCGATATACTTAGTTTTTATTCAACAACCACATCATTCAATCATGAATCCAAATCACACAACATTTATTCATTTATCTTTTTCCTTACTCTCTAATGTTACTACTTACAAGCACAATCAAGGAAATGTAATTGTAAGGGATTACCTCACTCCATGATGATCGCTCCTAGTCGAAGTAATCTTCCGGGAAGGCGATATCGTTCCTTCTTCATCTAAACAAGATGAAATACCAAAATGAGTCTTTTATTGAATTTCTATTTTGAAGATTCTAAATCTATCTTGAATTCATTGTAAAATCGGATTTGAAGGAAGTTCCAACTTAAAATGGCCATAACTTTGCTTATTTTAACTCGAAATTTTGCATATTATATATCGTTTTCTACTTAATCAAAAAGATCTATTTATTTCTAAGGTTACTTTTACTATAAAAGGTCGTTTGGGTCTCGGATTAGGAGGGTACACATTTAATACGAAATTTCCTTTATTGAAAAACAATATTTTCTAATCCTCCTTTCACTAAGACTTGTTTAAGTAAAACTCAAATATGTATATTTTTGAAAAGAATTCCTTATGTTTATAAATAGACTCATAATTTATGCATGAAGCTATAGGTGTTGTCTTGTTTAATTTATTTTCTTAAAATATCCTTTTTTAGTGTTTTGGAAAATTTGGATTTGTTAGACTTTACTTTATGTGAGTGAAGTAACTTATAAATTTTTGGATGATCAAAATTTAATATACTATATTTTGATTTATTAGTTTATCAAAAGTGTGTTGAAAATAAAGTTTGGTCTTTTGGGGTTATCTACGAAATTTATTTTAGGAATTGAAAAATAGAGTTTTCAAAAGTTTTCTTTAATAGTACTTGATGAGTTTATACTTTGAAAATTCATTTTCCTTGTAAATTGATTTCTTTGAAAACTTATTTAGCTTTCGGTTTAGAAAGTTGATAAAAATAGTACCAAGTTATTATCTATATGTATCAAGACTTCTTTTGAAAAGAGATATCTTTAGATTTAAAGAAACTTCATTTATTAATAGTTTGAAACTTCATGATGAGTTTTATAAACTTTTAAAAGAGATTTATTTTAGAATATTTTTCTATGTCTTTGGAAAAATTTGATCACATTTTATTCTTTCATCAAAAAGATTCATTTTTCTTATTTGGACAACAACTTATAAGACATGCATGATTATGATCATGTAGTTTATAAAAGCTAAAAATATCATAAGATAAGATAATAAAGAACATAAGAAATAAATAAGCATAATAATAATTGTCAAGTATTGGAAGCTTTAGCTTTTTCAAGGCTTCCCAGGACTAAGAATAGACTAGTTCCAAAAGAAAAAAAAATTGTTTTGACTTGATGAGGACAAGTCTAAGACTAGAAAGACTGGTCTTAAAACAACTTGAAAGTAAATAAATTAAGAAAAAAAATAAATTACAATAACAATGGAGCTTATATGCTTTAAAAGATATATATAACTACATAAATATATTTAGTTAGATATACATGAAAACAACATTAAGGAAAATAGTTTCATAAACAAAAACAAAGTATGAACATATTGTTGCTTTCTTAACCTTCATGGTTTTAGAAAACACACACTATGCTAATACTAAGTAAGTGAACATAAAGAAAGCTTTAAACTATTACCTATAGAAGAAGTAGAAACTAGACTTGAAAGAGCTCTTGGAGAGATTTTGAGGGAGTAATTTTAGTATATGAAATGTGCGAAGGAAATCAAAGAAAGAGGTATTTATAGGAAAAAGTGGAAGAAAATTTGTGTTAATTAAATAATTGAAAAATAAAACAAATTGAGAGTGTAGAGAGGAGGGCCGACACAAATTTGATGAGAAAGAGAGAGGAAATTTATTTTTGTATTTTTATTAATGAAAAGTAAGATATGAGAGATGTAAAGTTGTATTGGAAATGAAAATTTTAAGAAAATAGAGGTATGGTTGTAAGAGTAAGTTGTAAGAAAAAGTAGAGATAGATAAGTAGTGTAGAATAGTAATAAATAGTATAATGTAAAGTAGATATGACAAATAAAGTACCGGTAGTAAGAAAGTACGCGTATAATTATGATATATGATATTTTTAGTTATCGAAAAATTATAAAACCGACATTTTTGAAAAGCTTATATTTTATGATTCTAACATATATTCGGAGTATTTTTACTATTCCGAGCCTCGGGACACGCTTTTTGAAAACTGTATCCGATCGGGCTCAAAACGAATCGCAGTTTAACTAATCTGATATTTTAGCTTTCTTATATTATTACGAACTATTTACATACTATTCTCTCACTTACTCACTCAAGGTTATGAATACGGGATTGCCGGATTTGAACGGTTACGTCTAACTAAGGTTTTGTTGACTTTAGGATTTCCGGTTGTCCTTCTATATAGGGTTTAAGCTTAATTGATCGTAAAACTTTGAGGTTTTACACTAGGTGTAGCGTCTAAGCACTAGCTTGTCTAATAACATATTGTGCTTATGTTTACAATGGTGTTTGAACAGCAACTTGTAGCTTTTGAATGCTAGTTGACAAAAAACTACCTTTTGGAGTATATAATGCTTGAGCAAATGAGGGCGGCAATGGCTAGTTTTATATAGAATACTTATGAATTAAGGTTATTTGGTAGATTTAAAGTCTTAAAGAACATTATTCATTGCAATCAAACTCTTGTATTTAATCTCTCTAACTTCCTTAGATTTTATTTGCTTATTTCTTTTAGTAAAGTTGAGTAGTGTCATTGAGTATTTGTTTTGCATATTGTTGTATGGTATTACTCCACAAGTTGAGTGAATTTAATGAGTTAGTTGTGCTTGATGTGATGGAGTGTTTATCGTAAAAGGCACAACTTAAGTAGTATTATGTGAGAGTTCATTTGGGGTATAGCTTTTTGGGAGCATTTGTTTGAGTTTGATAAAGTAACTATGAAGTCCTCCGTTGGAGGTGTTTGTAAACCCATGGACATTAGGGGATAGACTGAAATCCACGTTGAAACAGACTTCTTTTCTCTATCCCTATTTATTTTATTTATCATGATTTACTTAGTTACCGTTCATATACTGTTTAAATTAATGAATTGCAAGGTGAAAGAGATTAAAATTTGTGTGAAACTCGATTCACCTCTCCTCTTCAATTTTGCTGGTGTTAGATAGGTTTTATAATTGGTATTAAGCTCAATTGCCATGCAAACATGTTTTCCCCCTTTCAAATCACAATTTTATAATCAATCTTAATAAACCTGCCTATTATTAAACCAATACCACTGTAGAGACATTATCATCTTTTGTACCGAATGATGGGGGACCATGATTACATTGCTATATAGTGACTCATGACTATCTAAGGACCATTCAATAAAGCAGAGTAATTATCCACAAAACCTTGTTTCACCATGTAGTAGTCATTATTTAGATCCACCACCTTTTAAATCATACATAGGACTCCAAAAGCTCGTTATGCTATCATAAAAAGACTTCATATCCAATATGTTTTCCAATATTCTATCTATAACAACCCTTTCCACCGGCTGAGCCAACTTCTTCTTTAAACAATTAGAAAATCGAACAAAAGGCATATTCATATTATCTTCAATGATCACATCATCATCACTAACCCCCCATTCTAATTCCCCATCTTCCTTCATTTCTTCGCCATTCGATTTATTAAAGGAGAGACCATCAAAGCTTTTGTCAAAAAGGAGGCTCTTTATTCTTCACCTTCTTGGCTTAATGACTTTTGCTATTGGACAACAACAAAGGGGATTCTTTCTCAAGCATTCTTTAGGGAATTTATCATTTGGTCCATCAAATAGTTTTTTTAAGAGATAAACTTTAAGAATTGCATGCATATTTTATCTTTTAAGTATATATTTAAGTAAGAAACATTAGTACTTGTGATAGGTTGATTGCGTCAAGATAAAAAAAGGATGATTTTTTCTTTAGAGATATCACTCTCATCCCTAATTTTAAAACATTGGTCGGGTTTATTGAACATGATTTTGATTCTATACCTCTTAGGTTGCTAGCATCAAAACACCTTTTTTGACAAAGTGAACTCATTTGTTTTGTTGTATGGAATAAGAGGAAATTGAATTCTAACTAAACAAGAATGTAATAAGGTTCTAATTACTACTACAATATTCACTTATATAAAAAATAAGACAATAATTATTGGAATTAAATGTAAAATGTCTATAATGCGTATTGTTTTTATTAAGGAGTTAGGATAATTATATATGTAATATATTTAAGATAGGAGTATTTATGACATGAAATGACAGTCATTTTACGTAGAATGAAAAGGGAATGGATACCTAATCATGTCAAGTGAATAAGTTGTTTGGTTGTTTCTTTTTTTCCTTTTTGCTTATATGGTAATTATTTTAGGAATGTAAAACAAAATACTTAACACAAAAATATATTTAATTGCAGAGATATGAGATTATCATATAAACAATCTATCTTTACCTGTTTGTTTACTTAAAATAATATTGAAATGTAATAATTATTATTAAGAAATAAAATATAATTACAATTACTATTCAATTTTTAATAGAAATTCCTGACGATTTTATTATTATAGGTCTAAAATGAAACAAAACAATGTAATAACTTTTCTTAATTAAAAACTTATAAACTATTACAGTGATATGAAACCATTACAGCGAAATTAATTGTCTGTCTAAAACTAGCTTTGCTAACTTTAGCATTTTTCATATTTTCATAATCATGTCATTAATTATGACACTTTGGTATTTGGCCTCTTAAAACATACATTCAATATTACTTAAATTCCTGGGAGAACTTGCATCAATCTTCAAATGTGTTTAGCAGCTTAATGTTTAGCTTTCTGCAGAGACATTATCTATTGTTTATTTGTCTTAAAAATTAAAATAAGTCGACAGAATCCCAACTAAGCATGTCTTGGCAAAGTTTAGTACTGCCAATTCATCGCACTAGCAAAGCCACGAGAGGGAAAGAAATAACTCCACCTACATATATGTCATCCTGATGCATCCAACTTTCTGCTTATGTTAGAGAGTGGAAATGATACCTTGTAGCCATTTTCATTAGCGAGGATAGACATCATCACACCATAATCTGATGCAAAACATGAAGACAAAAAAATCCGAAAATGAGATGATACACTGAAAAAGAAGTAAAATACATTGGAAGGCATTAAGGCTGATGTCTTATTTGAAATTACCTTCAAATGTGGATGTATTCTACTGTAGTTTTCTCATTGAAAAATGATATTTTTGTGCTGTCAATAGATATCAATGTTTCTTCTGGCATGCATATATCATAAATTAAAAAGCAAATGCATGATCCATATAGCGTATCATGGAGCTGAGTTTACAATGATTAAGACATTTTATTTTAAAACCCTCATCACCTATATGATATAAAACTATTCTCCCTTGAAAACAGAAAAGATTCATAAAAGCTCTTTCTATAACACTGCAAATTATCAAACTTAAGGTGGGGAAAACAGGAAATAGACCACTAAAGTGGCGTTCATTAAACCAGTAAAACTGCTGAATGACATTATTTCTAGCTTATTGATGTTTAAAAGTCAACCTATAATTACTTTGATACAAAAGCTACTTCATTGCGATTTGCAAGTTTCAAGCAACAGGTTTAGGATTTTCCGAATCTTGCTGTTGCTTCCACTGTTCTGGAGTCAAAGCCTTCTTGATAGAGAGAGCATGGATCTCTTTCATTTCCTCCTCAAGTGCTGCATTGACCAGCCGGTGTCTCTCCAACAGCCTCTTCCCTTCAAACTTTTCCGAGACAATCTCAATCACAAAACTTGCACCGCACCTGCTAGCAATAAAAACATTAATTGGCATCAAAAGGGTCGAAAGTAATGGAGGCGAGGAAGTGCATTGGGGTGGGGACATGCTGTGGAACAAATTAGCACAAAAGTGCAAGAAATATTACCCTCCGGAAGTGTCAACCACCTCCTGCAAGAAAACAATAGCATTAGAAATAGCCTAGATGGAGTTTGCAATGATAGGCCAGAAGGAAACCTATTTACATAAAAAGTTAAGAGATAAGACAATGCTAGACCAGAGGAAACCTATTTACATATAACTATGGGATGAGATTAAAAAAGAAAGGCTCTCTGAAGATTACAGAGTGCATCCATAATTGAACAGGATTAGACACCCCGTTCATCATAACAGATAATAACGGCAAAATCTTTTGACTTGAACCCTACACTATCAGGTCGACTAATGGTGTCACATTCACGGAACAATCATAACACATCTTTAACTCCAAGTACTACAGCTTCCAAGTCATCACTTAAATAACCCTAACTGGCTTCTCTAAAGGGAACACTATCAACAGTGATGAAATCAGCTGATGCAAATGCAACAAGGCAAAAATGAATGAAAGGCTGACCAACGGCAAAAACCAAAAACTTGCTTGTTTGAGACAAGATTAATTGATGAATTAGAAACTAATTATGAAAGCCAATGTGACCATCCTCTCTACCGTTCTTAGAAAAGAAATAGCCATTCGACAATTGCAGCAGTTTGAGCTTTATGTGTCATGCCCAAATGAAGGTATTAATGCTATAAGGAAATGCTTAGAAAAGGAAACAAAAAGGCTTCTGATTAAAAAGCTGCTACAAAGGTAAAGATTTAGATTAATAAGTCTCTTCAGGGAAAGTTATACTGACCCTGCCTCGTTTTTTAACTATTCTTCATGCTTACTGTTAACTGCCAAATTCAGACATCCACTGTCTAGGTCTCAGACCAATGCAAAAACAAAAATCAGCAAAGGGATGTTTCTGAATAAATTTCCAATTGGCGAATTTCACTGAAAATTATCTGCATGCCTAAAGATTTTGCTATGTGACACCGTAAGATGGAAAG
This sequence comes from Combretum micranthum, assembly GCA_024138025.1. Classification (NCBI taxonomy): domain Eukaryota; kingdom Viridiplantae; phylum Streptophyta; class Magnoliopsida; order Myrtales; family Combretaceae; genus Combretum; species Combretum micranthum. The sequence goes on along the minus strand of JAMXBD010000023.1, from coordinate 2,690,279 downwards.
TAGTGACAGCAACTATGAATAATGCAATAGTTCCATCTTAGTCAGTCTAATACTAAATAGGTATTCGATTCCAAAAAACATTGACAAACCTCATTAGCAATAGGTCAAATAGAATTACTTGACTACAACAACCAATCAAGCTTGCAATAGTCAACGTACCCTGAGCATTAGGAGGGGGAAAATCCAAAAATTTATACGATAAAGTTGATGAATATGTTGTAGGATTAAAGACAACTATGACTTTTCCAGAGGTCTTCACTTGGTGGTCCCCTGCACCTATGTGAGCATGCAGGGTATATATCTGACATTCTAAGTTATATCAACAAGGAGTGGAGGTTTGTCTGAGTATGGATATAATGAAACATACAGATAAACAATTTCTTTTCCTTTTTTTTTTTTTTTTTTTTTTTTTTTTTTTTTGCTATCTGCACAACTTGTGATCACATCAACTATTGGTGAGAGGATCATAGTATAACATCTTAAATGTGCATCCTATCCTCGGTTGAGGATGTGAGATCAATCATTTGTCAGGAATAAGTTGAGTTAAACCACATCTTTTGTTTGTCCACAAGCCCACCAAAAAAAGCAATTGCTCAAAACCCCGTGTTTTGTAGATATGTTGAAAAGCATTCAATGGAAGTTGACACTTGCAGGTCCGGAGAATAGTACTTGCAGGGAGGCTAGACATGATAATCTGATGTAGCTCTTTGGAGAAGGGATCATTCAAGTAGAAGATTTCAGGCGCATAGGCAGAATGTACCAAGTTATGCACACAATTTAAAAAGATGCGAGAGAAAACTTTAAGAATAAATTGGGGTGAGGTTATCAGTTAAGGATGTAATCTATAGATAGAATAAAAAAATATGAATGCATAAATAGAAGTCTTTCAAGAGCAAATAGAATTATGTATCATGCTTTTATGTCTCGAAACAAAGGCAACAACAGCGGGCAACTCTTTGTCAAAATGTTATTGAATATAAGTTTCGCATTCACTTCATAAATATTCCAGGAGGTCTACAGGCGAACATGATGGATTAAACAGAAAATAGACAAATGAACATGATGACAGTGCTGCACTAGTTAGTCACATAACTGACAAATTGAATGTGCATTTAAATCCTATCAAAGCCACTCTTCTGGCAATCCACATTATGAAAGCTGTACTTCATCAGTTTGTGGAACCTATAAGCCCAATTGGAATAGATATGAATAGAAACATACCTCCAAATGCACAAAGCATCTCAATAGTGCCCATAAATTGGTTATAACTAGTGCTTTGTAGGTAGCATAAAAAATCCATAATGGGATGGAACACAAAACCTCTTGCAATTTATCTTCGTCATAACGATTAAGTCAACCATTTGGGGAATAATGATATCCAACGAATGTTTGCATCTTCTGTCCCTCTAAATGACACCTAAAAACCTCGATTTCTAAATCTTGCTACATTCAACCATATATAAACCAGTAAGGAATCTTTAACTTGAAATCGATCATCAGGAAAGAATAGAAAAACCACCTATGACTGCAATTTATAACCTAAACTCGAGGATTGGATTCCATATCTTCCTATTCTAAGCCTTTCCAAGGAAAACCCTTCTCACTCTTTTGGCCTCGGTTATCCGCTAGCTCTTGGTGGACCAGCTGTAACTCAACAACCTTTCTACACAATGAGATTTCAAAAGACAACTCCTTTAACACCTATTTCCATATAATCGGTCAAACCCCAGATGCCATATCCGACAATTGGACTACAAGACATCGCTAAAAAGAAATTCTTTCATCGGAGAAAGATTTTTCCAAACTACCGTATTTAATAGCAGATAGTATATACAACGGAAAATTATATAGTCTCCTCATTAATTCTGTACCCAGCTCTCGACCAAATATTTTTCCCCTTACTAATGCCAAAGTGAAATAACATTACAAAATAGCGTCAAACAAAACCCAGAGGGCCAGAAAGGATAGCTAAATTAAAAGTTTATATTCCTCCCAACGCAATTTACAATCAAGTTCGAAGTTTGATCACATACAGCGTAATAAGGAAGAAGAAGTAGAACACGCACCAAATGGGAAGGATTCATCTTTGAAGTCAATGAAGCTTCAACCTGTTCTTTTGTCACTCCCATCTCTCTCCTTCTCTCTTCCTCCCTCTCTCTTGATGGTGGTGTCCGAAGTCAAGCTATTCCAGGGGTGGCTTTAAAACCTTTGGGTTCTTCAAAAGGAGTTTGTTATGTCGTGTAGAATAATTGAAAAGAAATATCACAAACTAGATTCTCCCTTATCAGAAAAAGGATACTCCCTATTTTCCTTTTTTTTTCTTTTTTGGCCATTCTATTTTCCTATTTGTTAAATTAAAAATATTTGTTTGGATACTATATCATTTTGGTTTCATTTTCAAACCAAATTGTTATTATACCAATGTAACTATGATACGATTAAAAAATTAACACTTTTACCTATAAATCGATCAAATGGAACTGATACTAAATTGATACCGATTCAATATCTATAAGTTACTAATATATATCTGATATAGAAAAAAATCCAACAATCCAAACAAATGTGTGGGATAAGGAAAAAAAGTTTATAGTTTTCATAAAAAAAATTTCAAAAATAAGACTTTTTTAAAGTTAATATAATACAATACATAAAATATGTCTTGATGATATGATTTTAATTTTACACAATTTTAATTTATATGAAATACTTAATATAAGCATAGAAATAGCATGTTAAAAACACATCATTTTTAAAAAGTCTGAAATTATAGAATTCTTTATAAAAAATATATTATTTTTTCCTTATATATATATAAGGAAATATAATATAATTTATCTATCCTAAAGAATGTAATACTAATGGTTAAAGATTATTATAAGAGTTAATATAATATAATTTAATGAACTGGTGTTCATTTGTCAATAAAAAAAGCATAAAGACGAAATAAAACCATATATACAACTCTATTTTAATATTAAATACCAAAAAAACTTTATGAAGTAAGATTTATTTATCTTTGTTTTGTTTCTTTTTATAAAGAATAATCAATATTTTTTTCCAATGTATTAAACATATATATTTTTAATTCCTTTCTCTTAAAAATATGCGAATTTTCATACCAATATTTTACCCTAACGGCCAACTTTCTTATAATTATAAAATACAAACAAATATAAAGCAAATAAGATAGCTTTTAAATGATAAATCCACAATTTTACTGCAACTAAAGAGAAGCAAAAATGAATGATGCAATGGACCAGAACATAGTTGTTTGATACCAAATGAATGTAAAGTGGTGATAGACACTGATGGTTGTAGTACACGGGGGTGGGTATAATATTTTTGGTTTATTCCAGGGGTGGCTTTAGAACCTTTGGGTTCTTTAAAGAGCAATATGTTATGTCATGTAGAATAATTAAAAAGAAATACCATAAACTAGATTCTCCCTTATCAATAAAAGGATATTCCCTATTTTCCTATTTATCAAATTAAATATATATATATATATATTATATGTGGGATAAGGAGAAAAAGTTTTTGATTTTCAAAAAAATTCCAAAATCAGAGCTTTTCAAGTTAATGGGATAATACAGCACATAAAATATGTCATGGAAACACGATTTTAATTTCAAAACACAATTCTAATTTATGAAAAAAATTGTATTTCTGAGACACCATTCTAATCTAATAATTAATATGAGCATAGAAATGGTATCTTAAAACACCATTTACAAGTAAAATGAAATTGTGTTTTGAAGCTATGACTTTTATATAATAAACTTACAAATTGAGTTTTAAAACATGATTTTTTTAGTGAAATACAATTGTGTTTTGACTACACATTTTAAGTGTCGTATTTTTAATATCATTTTGAAAAAGTTCGAAATTCTAAAATTGTTTTGATATATATATATATAAATATATTATTTCTCTTATATATGTATATAAGATTCCCTATTCTTTTTTCAAATTTTCTTTCCTTAAGAAGATAATACAAATGATTAAAGATTATTATAAGAATCAATGTAATATAATTTAATGAATCGTTGTTCATTTGTCAATAAACAAATAACAAAAAGACAAAAAAAAAAACATATATACATCTCTATTTTAATATTAAATATCAAATAAATCTTTGTGAAGTTTGACTTATTTACTTTTATTTTATTTCTTTTTATAAAAAATAATCAATATTTTTTCCAATGTATTAAACTTATATATTTTTAATTCCTTTCTCTGAAAAATATGTGAATTTCCATATCAGTTTCTTACCTTAAAGGCCACCTTTATTATAATTATGAAATACAAACAGATATGAAGCAAATAAGATAGTTTTTAAATGATAAATCCACCATTTTACTGCACCGGAAGAGAAGAAAAATGAATGATGCAATGGACCAGAACATAGTTGTTTGATACCAAATGAATGTTAAAGTGGTGATAGTTGTAGGGGTAGGTATAATATTTTTGGTGCTTGAGGTTGTCGTTCAGTTCTGTTACCATAAGGATCGGTATGTTAGTGTTGCTATTGGTATAAATTATACATAGTAAAATTCTAATATACAATCCATTTTATAATTTTAATCATTTTTTTCATCACAAATCTTGGACTCTTAGCCTCAACAAAGTTTTTTTTTTTTTTTTTCCTTTCATTAAAGTCTCACTAAAGATATTGCTTGCTTAATTATGTTTATTCTTTGATGCTTATCTATTAATTGTCTGTCAAAAAGCAATATCATTCTATATGACAACATGACAGGGAACATTGAGATATGGCATCTCAATTAGAAATATGAGCAAGAATTAGAATTTAAATAAAAAGGCTAAAAATATTGGATTTTTTTTAATTTAGTGCTCTTTGATTGTACGTTTTTGTTTTATGGTATGAAATTTCAAGGAGTTGAGTTTAGTGACATTGCAGCAAGAAAAGAAAGATAATTTTAGGAATGTGCTATTAGTATGAAAAACCATGAAAGATTGGGTACATCACCCAAAGGTGGTGAATGCTCATATATGTATGCATCAAAACATTAGTCTAATATTTTTGCATTAGAAATTTGGATTCTTGGGTTAGTGTTGCTGATTGCTATACTATTATCATTTCCTTAATTCTCATTTTAAAAAAAAATCATGACTTTAGTTGTGTGGTGTTTTTCATATTCAACCATCTATAAGATAGCAAAATTTTCTTTCTTTTACTTCAACTCAATATTTTCTTTTCCTAAAATCATATCTTTCCATTAAGTTTTTGTAAATTTCATCTTCCATTTTTGTATTTTAAGTTTTATCATGATTGGATGAGTTGCAAGGTATTCTTCTTGATTAATAAGTTTAGATAAGTGGCATTAAGAATTTTATTTACAAATATGTGTAATATTTATGTTTATTTAAGATGTGTGATGATATGGAGTGTAGGTATATTAAAAAAGAAAAAGAATAAAATGAATTGTTTCACTCAACTTGAAGTCCCAACAGATTATTAACAATAAAATAACCTCTTATCATTTGATTTAAATTTGCTCAATGAAATTGTTTAATTAAGACTCCAATTAAAACTCTTGTTAATTTGCCCCCTATCTTCATCAAGCCTTCATGGGCCAAGTGGTTATACACTCCATAGGCACATCAAACCAAACAATTTGTGGAGAACCATTCCATTGAAAGTGGCAACAGAAATCAATTTATCCTAAATAATTTGGTTTAAAACTGAATTCCCAATACATTTTCGAGGCGACATGATGGACACCTACCTCATTATCCGTAGATTTGCAGTGGACAATCAGTTCTATACCTCCTCGTATATCATTTATGATCCTTACACTTATTCTTGGATAGGGTCCAATACCATATCCTAATTTTATAAGAACAAAAAGAAAGAATAACATAAAATATCTGGTGCATGAAACCATTTTTCTAGGTTTTTAATTTTAAGATTGATGTAGGTTAAACTGAACATATAATATCATGACTATGAGTTGATGCACAAATCAAAATATCTTCACAAAGATATTTGGAAAAATGATAATAATTAAGATATCTAGAAATTTATTGCTATTATATTAAACCCAAATTTGTAGTCGAATAAAAGGTATTGAATTAATAAAATAGTAATGGATTTGATGGAAGGAATTGTTCCAAAAATGGTAATAGAGAATTCAATCTATTGTAACCCTCGTATGATCATTTATTGGAAACTAAAGACATATGCGCCGGGGTGGAGGGGGGAGCGTGTGTGGGGTGGGGCTGTGGTGGTGTTGGGTTGTAGGAGAGAAAGAGTAGATGCAGCACATTATATGGGAAAAAAATCGGGGAAAGTAGATAAGGCAGCTATGATGTTTGGGTAAAGATAAAAAGACTGTCGATACTGACAAACTTTACAATAAAATTTTAGAGTCAAATTAAAGGTAATGGCTTAATATAATAGTCATAGAAAACCGATCATAGAGAGCTTACATTAGGTTGAATTCGCTATTCTCATCTTTGGAATAATTCCTTCTATCAAATTGCCTGTAGAAAATTCTATAATTGTCTAAAACGAACGGAGTTGAGTTACGTAAGTTCTTTAAATAGTAAACAATGGATTCATTTCATGTGACGTAAATCGATATTGATAATTTCGCTAAAGGACACATTCAACGGTTTTTTTTTTTTTTTTTTCTATTCCAGATTACTTTCATACTTTTTTAAAGATTAAGTAGCTTTGAAAGTGCATTGTCAATCTCAGTGGTATATTCAAACTCATTTGATTTTTTTTTTAGTTTAATTGTTATATTTTGTTATTTTGCAATTGTGAATAATTCTTACTTTGAAAACATTCTAATTTGCTTTCATACCTTTTTTTTTTTTTAATATTAGGTAGCTTCGAAAGTGAATTATCAATCAAGGTATATTCAAACTCATTTGATTTTTTTTTTGTTTTTTTTGTTATTTCATAATCATGAATACTTCTTACTTTGAAAATATAACTCCTTTCCCTTTTTTTAATAACTCTTACTGAAATATCCCAAACCTCCATTTAAGTTGGAAATTGAGTTTAGATAGATTAAATAAATCAAATGAAGTATAGGATGTAATTAGAGAAGTTGACATAATTAGATCAATAATTAATTAAGTTGAAATTGAGATTTTAAATTCTTAAACCCCTAAACATGTTGTTTAAATGTTTAATGGATTCCTAAACCCTTAAACTTTAGCCTAAATTCCAATTCCTTAATCTTTACAAAATTTGAGTTCATCTGCTTGCATAAAAATATTAGTTCTTAAACCCGAACTTAAAGTAAATATCATATTGATCTAAAATAAGTTCCTAAATTAAGTTATTATTTTAAGTTTTTAATATTTAACTTGTTGATTCTAAAATCATCTTCTAAATACTCCCATAAGTAAAGATGTTGATCTGAAAGTTCTAAACCAAATACTTTTATTCTAAAATATTGTAAATTTTATCATTATCATTTTCTTTTTCTTTTTCTTTCCCTGCCTTGCTTTTTCCTTTGTTTCTGTTTTCATTTTTGTTTCTCTTTCTCTCTCTTTTATTTCTCTTCTCTTCCTCTCCTTTTCTCTCTTCTATCTCCATTAAATCTCAATTTCAAGAAGGAATAAAAGAGAAATCAAGGTTAGAAGATGAGATAAGAGAAGAAATCAAAGTTAGAATTAGTTCAACAACAAGAAAAGAGAATTCAATTGTATGTTCTTACCAAAAAGCAAAGTATAATAGTTTTATGTTGTTTTAATTGTTGTATAGGCATATATGTGATGAACTAGAACTACAATTATGTGGATTTTGTGATTAAGTTGATAGATAGAAGATATGAAAACACATATGTCAAAAACTTGGATATGTTTATGCATGAATGGAGATAGGGTTTGATGAGTGGTTTGGAGAATTTTTATCAATTGGAATGAGTAAAGAAATGTTAAAAGAAATGAAAGTTGTTTTCATGATATTTTAGTTGAAGTATGATAGGAATAAATAGTTAGAATGAAGTAAAAGAAATAGGGAAATTTGTAACTTAGGGGAAACCATCAATCACAGGTGTGACTTAGCCATTGTTGGGCTCAGTTTTGTAAAATTTGATGAATCATGCATGTGATTGAGCCCTTGGTAGTCTTGGGTTGGACAATTTTAAGCAATCACGGGCTTGATTTTTAACTTAGAAGCTCTATTTTGAAAACTTTCCATCAATCACAACCGTGATCCATCCCTTAGTAGCCTTAGGTTGGTCAAAAACTTTGAAACTCAAAAATCAAGGATATGATTCTTAGCTCAGAGGCCGTTTTATATCAACTTTCCAAAAATCATAGTGATTAGAGCCTTACTGGCTTCGAGAATAGGATTCCCTATTGCGATGATGTTTTGTAATTTGATTATAACTTTTTCATCCAATATCAGATTAAGGTAATTCAAAATACCATGGAAAGTTTAAAAAGAGATCTATGACTTCAATGTTATGTTTTTGCAAATTCTAAAAGTATCAAGACTCAAATTTTGATTGATTTTAGATGCTACATATTCCAAACAAAGTTAAAAACTTGTTTTTTCTTGTTAAATGTGTGTAGTTAAGTATAAAAGAAACTTAGCTAATAAATTGAGGCTCAACTTGACTAAATGGACTGGATGAACTAAAATGAATTAGATTAATTAAGTTTAATCGACTTGGTTAAGATTAAGTTAACATAGACTTAAGTTAATATGAATCTTAGATATAAAATGAACTTAGTTAATCAATCTTAGTCTAATTTAACTAAATAGACTTTAGTAAGCTAAAATGAATTAGATTGATTAAATTTAATTATCTTAGCTTAATAATTGGATCAAATGATTAACTCTAAACAATTTGGTAAGGATAAAATTAAAATGGGATTAATAGTTAATAATTAGCTTAGAATGATAAGTTAGGATAAACCATCAATAACATGGGGAATATATTATTTCAAATGTATGTCTACTTAGGAAATTAATGTTTTGATATATGAATGCTTTGTTGATGTTTTTATAATAAGTGACTATAAACAAAGAGAAAAAAATAATTTGACAGACAAAGGAGAACTGTCCGTATTTTGGTGATGCGATCTTTGCAACCATAATGGAGTTCCTACTTAGTCTTTGATCAAATAGGGTTTTAATACAAGTTTAATATAAGTGGTTAATCAAATTAAATTTCTTATGTGAGTTTAATTCTTGAACAGATATATGGATAGCTGGCTTATCTTCTGAAATGAAGCCCAAAATACCTTTTGTCTCTGTTTGGATTTCAAATATAAAAGATACGCAATAAATCGCGTGTTGTATGCTAGGATAGACATCTAAAATAGATTAATAACTTAAAGATGACCTAAGTATTTAGTGATGTTTTGTGTGTGTGCCGTTGAATTCGATGTGGGAAGCGACAACCTTGTCCGAGTGGATATGGTAGTTTAGGCGCTTAAGCCACCCCCATCACGGTGCCATGACATTTGTAGGTGGTTTGGTAGGTAGCCAATAGGACAAACGGTATCTGTGTAATACCTATCTTGATAGATAAGAAGTAATATATTAGGCTCACATTTATGGGACCGGTTGAGCTTTTTCATATTATGAGAAAGGTAGAGTGCGTGTAATGGCTGTGAACCCTAGATGAGGCTTCTATTCCTTTTCGGTTATATCATCTAAAAGATATAGGTATTCGGGCAGCTTATATCAATCCTCTGAGCATCGTGTGGTTACTCATGGCCCCTAGATTTCGCTGGATTATTCTTGAGTGTGAGTGCTCCAGTGTTGATTTGTTTACCTTAAATTGAAGATAATAATTCATTATTTGTTGCATTGCATTTAGCTATACATGTGTGTCATTCCGTATGTGTTTGTGTTACGGTGTACTGAGTTTTGACTCATTATTGTTGTTGTTGTCTTCTTTCCAGTATTATGTTGAGGATGATGATGATATGTTGATGATGTTGATAATTGGAAGATGATGTTAATGATGGTGTTTTTGTTGTTGATGAGTTGTTGATTTTGATGATTGATGATGATGATGTATGATTCAGGTTATAGGCAATCCTGAAGATATGATAAGGAAAAGTGAACTGGGTTAAGATTGTTGATGTATTTATTATGTTTATGTTTTATTTTAAAGAGCTGGATTTATCTCTTGAATTTGTATTTTGAAATAACCAAATATCAAGGAAATAATAATAAATATGTTTTAATTATTTAAAGAGGGACAAAATAGTAATTTATTGTTTTAAAACAAGGGCTAATATGTCTATCTTCAAATCTTTTGAAATCTTGGTAGTTGAAGATATATAAGGAACCGTTTTCTCTTCCTCTCTTTTCTTTTACGTATTTTGTAGAGCTTTTCTTCTCATCAAATTATTGAAAATTCTTGAAGAAAATTCATCAAGACAACACAGTAAGTAATGATTTTCTTTCCTTCTTTTTTCTCTTCTTTTCCTCTCTTCTCTTCTTGCTTCTAGGAAAGTATTTATGGGAATAATGGTTCTTGTCATATCGATGCAACAGTGAGATTCCATTTGGAAGGAACGTGTTATTAGGGAATTTTGAGGAAGTTTTGAAGACAAAAATTTTAGAGAGTAAGACAGAAAAGGGATTGGCAGATTTGTAATAAGGTAACATGATGTTTACCTGTAAGATTCAATCTTTATGCAAAATTTGTTAAGATAAGTGTTTAGGTTTTTAAAGAAGGGTTAAGTATGGATCATTAGTCGTGTTTTTCATGTTGGGAATAAAGAAAATCGATGCTTTGTAAAATTACATGAAAAACCCTATTCTTATCCTACATGATCTCGTATACAGCTTGTGTAGAAGGTCATGTACTTCAAAAATGAGTTATGCCTAATTTTTGTTCCCTATATGACCTCGTACATAGCCTATGTAGAAGGTCGTGTACTTTGAAAATGCTTCGTGCCCACTTTTTGACTTCTACACGAGCTCGTATGCAGCCTATATAGAATGGTCGTGTACCATCGGTTCCTACACAGCCTTGTACACAACTTGTATAGAAGCTTGTATACAATACATTTTTCCTAAAATTTGTTTTATTCTTCTATAAAAAAAAAAAAACACTTGAAACTTGTTCAATTGAATTCTTTAAGGTTTATTATTACTAAAAAAAACCCAAAACCTTATTAGTATCAAGTATTTACTATTTTTCAATATTTTCTTGTTACAATTTAAATTATTAATGTGTATATATTTATATGCAAATAAATATAAATACCGTTTTAACATTAGAAAGAGAGATAGGAGCCTAGAGAATGTTATTTAGAAATAAGTTGAGAATTGTAAAGAGTTTGAACACCTTTATGTGTTAAAAATCCAAGTTAGAGTTTTCTATCGAGTAGACTAAGTTGAATAAACTATCTAAGTACGTGTATACTATGTTTGTGCTTATGCTTATCTATGATAGAAATTAAAACTGACTTAAAAACTAATGGACATTAATAATGATTATATTGCTTGTACGTGGCCGCTGGAAATAGGTGGAGAGTGTCCACACTATTATTGTGGCATCTTGATGATCTATATGTGACGGTATCCTGAGTGGAGTTGTGCATGAAAATGATTTGGGTAGATCTAGATTGTAATGGGGTCGTGGTTATTGGGGAGTACCCAATAACCAATATATATATATGTGTGTGTGTAAATATTTATGCGTGATTCGAGATACTGAGTTATCCCTTTGTTAAGTGTTGAGTGTTGAGCGTTGAGCTAAATGATAAAGATAATTAAATGGTTGCTTGTTTCATTCCTATGATTATGATGCATGTAAGTTTGTCATTGTTTATACATGCGCATATGATTATTGGTACACCGTATTGGACTTCGGCCTACCCTTTATCTTTTTCAGGTACAGCGGAACCCTTAAGGCTTTTGACTTATCTGGATGACGTTATCATGGACTAGGGGGAGGACGTTAGCAGACTTTTAGACATTAAATGTTAGATTGTAGGAGATAGAGACTCCTATCATTACAGCTAAGCATATGGCCCGTTTAAAAGTCAGCCAAATTAGCCCGGCCTGTTTAACCCATGGGCCAAAGTTGGGCTAGTCCATGACGGGCCAAGCTCACGTCATGAGCCAACTGTAAAAAAAAAAAGGAAAAAAAAAAGAAAAAAGAGGAAAAGTTTATGAACAATAATAATAAGAACAACATATTGGTTATTATTTATGATATGTTATCAAGGGTAATTGATTTATACACACATCATATGCATAATAACATTCTTTTTAAATACATATTTATCAATTTAAACGTAATATTTTATCCAAAAAATTATTTAAAAGCTTTTTTTATATACAAGTAATTAAAATAGCAATAAATTAATTATTGATATATAAAAAACATTAAAATACATAAATATTCAAAATTTCTCACAAAATAAACATAAAAATACAATAATAAATTCATTTGAGCCCGCGGGCTGGCTTGTTTAGCTTATGGGTCAATGCGGGCTGGGCCCAAGCTAAGAAATTTTAGCCAGTTTAAAAGCAGACCAAAATGGTCTGGGTTGTTTAGCTTGTATGCCTACCTCTACCTATCATGTTATGTGGTTGTTATTCCTGTATTAATTAGCACGTTAGGGCACGGACACACCCATCAGTTTATACATATGTGTGTGTGTTTAGATGGACTTTGTAAGCCATCCTTTGTTACCTATGTGTAGGAAGTAGGAATTTTCTATAGTTATTGTAATGAAGTACTTATGTTGTGACTGTGGATCTGAAGTATTAATATGTACGTATTGGAGGTGTAAATGGTAGATATCGTGGTTATTAGTAGTTATGAGCCTTTGTGTGTTATATAATACAGACGCGCGACGGATTGTAAATGACTCTAAAATTAGGACGTTATAAATTTTCTTTTAAAAAAGGGTCTGGTGGTGCTCAAGTATTTGTAAATGCTAATCTACTCATGAGAGTAGATTATAAAATCTTTTTATATAGTTTGTTTCATGGAAAGTTGATATACTCTGGTGGGAGTAGAGATCTTTATTATGTTTTTATAAAGTTCGTTTTTTCTGTAGCTAAATCCAAATGTTTTAGAAATCTAAACAAATGATTTCATTAATTAAAATTTGTTAACAATGTTAAAAATAAACATATCATTCAATAAGGCTTGTGCGTGTAATACTTAAAGTATTATACGTGGCGGTAATTGCCTTAAATTAAATTTTAAGGCGTTACACTTACTTCGTACATAGTGTTTCTCTTTTTTATTTTGGCCGAAAGTACATAGTTTATTTATAGCAATTTTGTGATGTATTGATTTATATAAGATTTTACATTTTAATCATGTGTTTATCTAATGCAACTATTCTTTTACAGCATGCAAATTCAATGGTGTTTTAAAGGAAAGAAATCCAAAGGCATTGCAAATATGTAATTCTATGATATTACAAAACAATTTCCATGTTATTATAATCTTTCAACTAACAAGCATAATTTGTTTTAGAATACAAGAATATATTTTTTGCGTAGAAAATTGAAAAAAAGGAAGAATGAAGGTAAGTCTTAATCTTTGTGGAAGCAATAAAGAAAGAGGAAGAAGAAGCAAGGGAAAGAAAAGACCATGTTCCTACGGGAGACAGAGAAGTAAAACTGAACATGATATTATGCATACATTATCTTTTTGTTTATTTTATGTCATACATAAAAGTTGTTCGGTTGGTAGCCAAAAAGTGATGGAGTACTGTTTTTGTTATGTAAAGGGAAAATTATTATTCTATTCCGTATCATTGTTGGCAATATAAAGTTGATTTAATAATTTGTTTATTGTTTGAAAGTTAGGATAATTATAGATTATTGGTAAATGTGGTAACTATTGTTAATTAAAATTGATTAGCAATGGAAGTTCTTACTAGTTGTGTTGCTTTATTTTAAATTAAAAGTAGACAAAGATACAAAAAAGATGTATAATATAGTGGCATGAAAGAGTATTACTTTGTCCTCTAAAAGCATCTCATCATGTATTGACCAAAGCCATAAGAAGTTTGACATTGATATTGATATTGATATTGATATTGTATATCTCTAGTGATGTTTATTTGTATTGTGCATTATTTATCGGTTTTTATCCATAGTTATATTCTGATCAAAACTAGGATGATTAAAATTTAGTAATTTTATTTCATTTTTTGTTTGAATTTTCAATTTTTCTTTTTTTATTCTTAAAATTTACGCATTTGGTTTATTTATATTTAAAACATGAAACTTATATTTATATTTTCCTTTCCAATATAAGAGTAATGTTTTATTGTATAGTTTTTGCTTTGCAAACTTAAGTATATTAGAATTTATTTTAGGATTAACGGGAAAAGCATTACTTGTGTTTTAATATTTTTACAAATAAGTGATCTAAGTTTTGATTTTTAACAAGTACATTATTTATGTTTTGACATATTGACAAACAAGTAACTTGGATTTTATGTTTGACAAATATATGACTTGTGTTATGTACTTTTGCAAAAAATTGACCTCGGTTTTATTTTTTAACAAATACATGACCTATGTTTTTATATTAATAATAGATAAGGGACATGTGAAAACACTGGTGATCTATTTGTCAGAAAACAAAACTTCAATCACTTTTTTTTATAAAAGTACAAAATACGGGTCATGTATTTGTCAAAAATAAAACTCGAGTCACTTATTTGATATTACACAGGTCATGTATTTGTCAAAAATAAAAACTTAAGTTACTTGTTTGTAAAAGCACTAAATACATGTCATGCTTTTATAATTTTTCATTTATTTTATTAGTTAACATTAAACAATGAAATTTGCTTGCAATTTCCACTTATTACGTTGTTTGATTTTGTAGGTTATATATTATTTTTAATTTTAGTGACTGAATTTTATTTGCGTTGAGCTCAATTCTCGATCCTATATTGCACTAAAATTAATTTAAACAAGTATGCCCAGGCCTAATGTAAATTAAATAAAATGGGCTGGGATGAAATGGATCTAAAGGAAAAAATTAAATCTGAAAAACAGCATATCCTATTATAAAAAAACTATTAAACCTGTGAAAAGCCTAATTATATCAAATATACTAAAAATTATATATTTTACTTTTATTATCTTCTTTTTAATTATTATCATTATCTTTTTTTTGTTTATATATTTTCTAATAATATGTATATATATTTTTATTTTACATTCACCTTCACTTATAACCTATATCTATATCTACCCACCTAAATAGAGAGGGGGTTTCCTATCTCTAAAATATATATATATATATATATATAGATTTCTGACTTTATAAGTTTTAAACCTTTTCTTTTCTATATTCTTTTTACATTTTTTTTCATTTTATCTTAATTAATTTATTTATTTTTCCATGATTTTTGGTTTGTTATTACTACCTTACTTTTTTTTTTTTCCTATTTTTAAACTTTTGAGGGGAGTAAAAATGGTGTGTCACTAAATGCCATTTTGGGTTAGTAGGGACATGAATGAGTCCTTAGGAAACTTGTCTTCCTATATGTGATTAGGAGTGTTGCATACCAACTTAGAGCTTTGAAGGCCCTAAGTCTTGGTGGCAATCTAGGAATATTCTATTAGCGATATTAGCATTTTGTGATTAAGAGTGTAATGGATATAGTCTTGTCCTTCTTCAACCTAAGTACTATTCTTCATTCTCTTTATCTCACCGAATTGTGCTTATGTTTAAGGTCCCCTCTCCCTAAGAAATCAGACATTTTCTCCCTATTAGTTTTTGTAATTTCATATACAATATCGTTTCTAAAGTCATAGTCAATCGCTTGAATGACCTAAAATCTAAGCCCTAGAGTACTTTTGTCTTAGCTCGAGTAATTCATGATAACATCACCATTACACATGAGGCAGTCCATTTCCTCAAGACTAAGCACTCTAGTAGCAAAACCTTTTTTTCGTTTAAAATTTGATATGAACCAAGCCAATGATTGAGTAAAGTGAGACTTAGAGAAGTCTTGGCTAAACTTACTATTTATAATACTTGGATTAGATGGGCTATGTAATGTGTCACCTCAATATCATGTTGCATTTCAATTATAACAATATATCAAGCCATGTTAAGCCCTCCGGGGGTTTAGGAAGGGGAACCCCCTCTCTTTCTATTAGTTCATTTTGGTTGTTGATGTGCTATCATGTATTATAGAGAGTGTAGTTTTTGATAATATTCTTGCATGAATGAAGATTAGACGAGCTTGTGCAATGATATCCCATCTCTTATTTGCTAATCGTTCCTTGTTTTTTTTATAGAAGCTACCCTTGTGAATGTCTAGGTACTTAAGAACAATATTCAAAGTGTTGACTATTTGGGGCATAAAATAATCAATTTTTTTCATTCTCCGACTTGGTATGGATAGAAAGCTAGAAATTGTGAAGGTTCTTGTAAAGACCCGACTGACCAATTCTTAAGATTTAGCAAGTCAAGTCCCCAACCATATATAATTTTCATATTATATGTAAGGTTGTCCTAAATCTAACAATTTATGCGAATTGTTTGTTTAATCCCACTACAACTTGATATAAAGACTTTTTACAAATGGATTACTCACTTGAGTAATCTATTCATATAGAACTTTTAAAGAAATAATTTACAATTTTGTGTTAAGCACATGACACAACAAAACTTACATAAGTTTTTACAAAACAAGAAAAATAGACTTTAAGTCTTTATATACAAACAAGACTTAACTAACAAGCCTCTATTCAAACTACAAAATACAATATTTGAACCAACAACTTGTTCAAAAATTTTCCTTCCTTGCCATCTTGCACTCGATTCTACTCGCCCCCACTCATCCATAAACTTCTCCAATCCGACCCATAGCCCATATCATCATAACAGTCATCATCACCTGAAAAATAGCAACAGTGAGCCAAAGGCCCAGTACACAGCAACAACACTCAAAAGCGTAGTGGCAGTCATACTTAGACTAATGCAATGCAACACTAAGGTTTTATTTATTTTTCTTTAGTAATCATTGATCAAATCATCATTGGAGTATTTAAACTCCGGGACAAGTGATAAACTCAGAAAATTGATATATTTTTCATCTCTGAATTGATACTTAATTGTATTAATTAGTATAAAAGCAAAGGAATTAATATTCAGTTTTGTGTTATTTGTTCGGAATCAGGTCAGGAATGAAAATGGAATGTATCAACAAGGAATCATGAAGAAATTGTGTGAATTGGAAGTGAAACAAACAAACACCGGTGAATTTGGGCCAAACGCAGCCGGCGTTGAAGGAGATCAAAGCATACGCCGGCAAATTAGACATCAACGCCGCCGGCGTTCAAAGGCGGCGTTGAATCATTACAGAGCCTAAGTTTAACGCTGAATCCAACACCGCCGGCGTTTGAAGATGGACACTACTTGAATTTGAAGCCAACGCCGGCAAATGGAGGAGTACGCCGCGGCGTTCAAAGGCGGCGTTGAAAACCATCAGTTTAAAAATCCTTAACGCTTGATTGAACGCCGCCGGCGTTGGATATGAAACCGCCGGCGTTGGATGCAGAAGTTACATGACAGTTACACGAAAAGCATGTATTTTTACATGCTTTGAGGAGAGAGAAAGGGGACTTACGTTTTATTTTTCATTCTCAATTTCTCCAGTAGTTTTAGAGAAAGATATAGGTAGACAATCAAGATGTACTTGGATCTTCATCAAATTTGTTCTATCGTTTGTGGATTGAGTAGAATTTGCTAACAAGGATTCTAATTGCAATTTGTACGGTTTGTTTTCCCGAATTACTGGTAAATTCTTCCTTACTTGATTTGTTATTTACATTTTGTCATGAATATCATTATAGTTGTTATTAGTATCTTGTTAGATAGCGTAGAAATGGTAGTTAGCTAAATTTGACGGTGGGAAATGATGAAATCCTTGATTGTCTGAAGTGATTGTTGAACTAGTGTTATTGGGTTGTAAGAATGATGCAAATCCTTGTTAAATTCAAACTAAAAACTTAAAATTCGGATGAATTCAAGTTTGAATGAATTGGGCATCTTGGCAAAGACTTTAATTTCGTTTGAATTTATATTTGGAGAAAAATTCAAGTATGCGATGGCAAGAGATTTTTAATCCTATAGAGTCTATCATTTCTGTTCAAACATTGTTTTAAATATGAGTTTTAAAGAAGGAATTCTTTATCTCTTGATTTAGGACAATTAGTCAACTTAGATTTGGGAAAATCTTAGTTGCACATATTAAATCTATCAAAATGCTCAGAGTGGAAGCTAAGGAGTGTTTAAGGTAGAAAAAGGTTTTCAAATTTGTTTTTAGAATTTGTTAATCTTGGTAGACTCACATGGATATGCATGAATTCTAACAATTTTAATAACCCGAGTTCAACATGATTGGAGAAAATCAGATTTTATCTCAATCCCACTAACCTAACTTGTTAAGACTTGTGTGAGTAGAATTAGTAAATATTAGCTATTGCATAGTGTAGACATTATAGTGAATAATTATATAAAGGATTTGATTTCTCTTGGCCTAAATATTGAAATGAACTAATAATGTTTAGTAATTAAACTTTCCTCGTGGGATCGATACTCATTCATCACTTTATTACTTGATCGACCCAGTATACTTGCTGGAGAATTGGTTTTAAAATACTAAACATTTCAAGCGGATCAAGTTTTTGGCGCCGTTGCCGGGGAAAGATTAATATTAAACAATTTTAGTTCTGTTAGTAATTTAGGCTCATTTTACGGTTTGGTTTGTTGTCTGTGTTCTTTTCAGGTTGTATGCACAGGAGTAGAAGTAGGGAACTTCTACCCCTCAATCTTGAGATTGAACGTACACTACGTTCATTAAGAAAAGTGAACAGACAAAGAGAACAAGGACAAACAGAAAGGATGGCAGAAGGTGAAAACAACAATAATCAAATCCAAGCTCCTGCCAGGGCATTAAGGGATTACACAGTACCAACTGTGTCTGGAAATCCCATTAGAAGACCACAGTTCAAGCCAACAACTTTGAAATCAAGCCAGGACTAATTCAGATGGTAGAAGCTCATCAATTTGGAGGATATCCAAATGAGACACCTGATGATCATCTTGCTAAATTCCTTCAGTATTGCAACACCATCAAGATGAATGGAGTTACAGATGAGGCAATACGGTTGCAGCTTTTCCTTTTTCATTAAGGGACAAGGCTTTGGCTTGGTTCAATTCATTACCCCAGGAGTCCATCACTAATTGGACAGATTTGTCAAACAAGTTTTTGAGGAGATTTTTCCCACCGGCTAGGACAGCTAGGTTGAGGAATGAGATCACCAACTTTACAAAATTTCATGGTGAATCCTTGTATGAAGGATGGGAAAGATACAAGGAAGCTATCAGGAAATGTCCTCATCATGGACTACCTGATAATCTCCTCATTGAGATATTCTATCTGAGTTTGGATGAAACTTTGAGATCACTTGTAGACGCTGCTGCAGGAGGAGCATTAATGGGTAAGAGCTATGATGAAGCTAGCTCGTTGATAGAAGAAATGGCTTCAAGTGCTCACAATTGGAGTTGTGAGAGGACTAAACTTAAGTAGCAGCTGTGCAAGATAATGAGGCCATGTCTCAACTTACAACTCAGATTTCGGCTTTGGCAAATCAAGTAAGTAAGCTCACTACTTCAAGTTCTATTATTCCTAACCAAGTTTTGTGTTGTGAGATTTGTTCAGGTTCACATTCGTTCCATGATTGTCCTCAAACACATTCACCAACTTCAGCTAGTGGAGAGCAAATGAATTATGTGGGGAATTTTCAAAGAGGAAATCAAGGACCTTATACAAACACTTACAATCCAGGATGGGCAAATCATCCGAATTTCTCATGGAGGAATGAGAATAATGTCTATCGACCGCCTGGATTTCAAAGACAAGGTCCGATGATTCAAGGTCCAGTGAGGAATGCTTTACCACCACCACCACCTCAACATCCACATCATCAACAACAGAACCATTCTTCGGTTGAAGATCTGATGAAAACTTTCATGCAAAGACTGAGACGTTGATTAATAATCAACAAGCCACTATTCGGGATCTTCAAGGGCAAATAAGTCAAATTTCTCAGCAGATAAGTAGTAGACCTTCAGGGTCACTACCCAGCAAACTGAAGAGAATCCAAAAGGAGTGAATGCTATTACTCTTAGGAGTGGTAAGGAGGTGGAAAACCCAAATGGTTTGGTGGAAGAGAAAGAGGAGGTGCGATAAGAGATAAAGGAAAAAGAAACTTGAGGAACCGATGTTAATTTCACCTAGTGTGAAGCCTTATGTTCCTCCAGTACCTTTTCCTGGAAGGTTGAAGCAGCAGAAGTTGGATGAGCAATTTGCTAAGTTCTTAGATGTGTTTAAGAATTTACAGATCAATATTCCTTTCTTGGAGGCCATTCAAGAGATGCCCTCTTATGCTAAGTTCATTAAGGAATTGCTATCCAAGAAGAGGAGGATAGATGGAAATGAACCGGTTGTTTTAACAGGAGAGTGCTCAATGATACTTCAGCAAAATCAAGGCTTGCCTACAAAGCAAAAAGATCAGGGAAGTTTCACTGTACCTTGTACTATTGGTAATATTTATTTTGATAAAGTGCTAATTGATTCTGGTGCAAGTATAAATTTAATGCCTTTCTCTATTTTCAGGAGACTAGGAATGGGAGAATGCAAGGAAACCCATGTGACCTTGCAATTGGCTGATAGGAGTATCAAATACCCTAAGGGTATTGTAGAAAATGTGCTAGTAAAGGTGGACAAATTCATATTTCCTGTGGACTTCATAGTCTTGGAAATGGAGGAAGATAGAGAGGTGCCCATGATCTTGGGGAGACCATTCTTGGCTACAGGTAAGGCTTTAATCGATGTTGAGCAAGGTAAGCTTACTCTACGTGTTATGGATGAACAGGTTACATTTAATGTATATAATGCTATGCATAAATTTGATGAGAAAAGAACCTGTTTTAATATTGATGTTATAGATGAGCTTACAAATGAATTGTGGGAAGATGAAGTAGGAATTGAGACCGTGGAGTCGGTTTTGAGAGAGTTTGATGACTGGAGTGATGAGGAGAAAGAAGTAGATTGTGAGGAAGTGTCTGAAATTCGGGTTAGATGTATGAGGAACTTGGAACAAGTGAGAAGAAACAGGTTCCTTCCTTGACACAGCCTCCAAATTTAGAGTTAAAGCCATTACCTGATCACCTAAGGTATGCTTATTTGGGTAATGATGAAACTTTACCTGTAATTGTTTCATCGTTTTTGACAGAAAATCAGGAGGAGAAGTTGTTGAAAGTTTTAAGAGAACATAGAGAGGCAATAGGCTGGACGATTGCTGATATCAAAGGAATTAGTCCTTTGATTTGCACTCATAGAATCTTGATGGAAGAAGAGTGCAAGCCTACAGTGCAACCACAGAGGCGATTGAATCCTACCTTAAGGAAGTAGTGAAAAAAGAGGTACTTAAGCTTTTAGACGCAGGAATGATCTACCCTATTTCAGATAGTAAGTGGGTTAGCCCTGTCCATGTAGTACCTAAGAAAGGTGGTATGACTGTAGTGAGGAATGAGGCGAATGAATTGATCCCTACTAGGACAGTGTCTGGGTGGAGAGTTTGTATAGATTATAGGAAGCTAAATGATGCCACTAGAAAAGACCATTTCCCACTTCCATTTATTGATCAAATGGTTGAAAAATTGTCAGGGCATTCATTTTATTGTTTTCTTGATGGGTATTCGGGATACAATCAAATCCCGATTGCCCCTGCTGATCAAGAAAAAACTACTTTTACTTGTCCTTATGGCACTTTTGCCTTTAGGAGAATGCCTTTTGGCCTTTGCAATGCACCGGCTACTTTCCAAAGGTGTATGATGGCTATTTTTTCTGACATGCTTGGATTTTATGAGATATTTATGGATGATTTTTCGGTTTTTGGAAAATCATTTGATGCTTGTCTAGAAAATTTAGCCAAAGTTTTAAAAGATGCAAAGAGACCAATTTGATTTTAAATTGGGAGAAGTGCCATTTTATGGTGCAAGAGGGAATGTTTTAGGGCACAAAGTGTCAGAAAGAGGGATTGAAGTAGATAAAGCAAAGGTTGAAATCATAGAGAAACTACCCCCACCAACAAATGTCAAAGGAGTTAGAAGTTTCTTAGGACATGCGGGTTTTTATAGACGGTTCATTAAGGATTTCTCTAAATTTCCCGACCTTTGTGTAATCTACTTGAGAAAGATGCTGTGTTTGTTTTTAATGATGAATGTGTGCAGGCATTTGAACTTTTGAAGGAGAAGCTCATCACTGCTCCGGTGATTATAGCACCAGATTGGGAGCTACCTTTTGAGCTAATGTGTGATGCCAGTGATTATGCGTGGGAGCAGTATTGGGACAAAGGCGAGGTAAGATTTTTCATACTATCTACTATGCAAGTAGAACTTTGAATGAGGCACAAAGGAATTATGCAACTACTGAAAAGGAATTGCTAGCTGTGATTTTTGCTTGTGATAAATTCCGACCTTATTTAATCGGTTCTAAGGTGATAGTATACACTGATCATGCTGCTCTTAGATATTTATTTGCTAAGTCTGATGCTAAGCCTAGGTTAATCCGTTGGATATTACTATTGCAAGAGTTTGATTTAGAAATTAAAGATAAAAAAGGAGCTGATAATGTGGTAGCTGATCACTTATCACGTTTGCAAAATGATGAATCAAACTTGCCTATTAATGAAAAATTTCCTGATGAGCAGTTGCATGCAATAGATATCCAAGGATTACCATGGTATGCCGATATAGTTAATTATTTGGTCAGTGGAATTATACCATATGGTTTGTCTTTTCAACAGAAGAAAAAATTTTTACATGATGTAAAGTTTTATTTTTGGGACGAACCATATCTTTTTAAAACATGTGCTGATCAAATAATTAGACGATGTGTACCCGAGATTGAGCAAATGAGTATAATTGAACATTGTCATGCTAGAGAGGCAGGAGGTCATTTTGGAGTTGAAGGACAGCTAAAGTACTATCTTGTGGATTTTATTGGCCCAAGTTATTTCATGATTGTAAAAATTTCATCAAAGTGTGTGCTCAATGTCAAAGATCAGGCAACATTTCTAGAAAACACGAATTACCATTAAACAACATTCTGGTGATTGAACTTTTTGATGTATGGGGAATTGACTTCATGGGTCCATTTCCATCATCTTTTTCAAAAATACATACTTGTAGCAGTGGATTATGTATCTAAATGGGTTGAAGCTATTGCTTTGCAAACCAATGATGCTCGAGTAGTAACAAAATTTTTGAAAAAGAATATTTTCACCAGATTTGGGGTACCAAGGGCAATTATAAGTGATGGGGGTACTCATTTTTGCAATAAACAATTTGACAAGCTTTTAGCTAAATATGGAGTTGTTCATAAAGTAGCTACCCCGTATCACCCCCAAACAAGTGGTCAAGTTGAGATTTCCAATAGAGAAATTAAAAGGATTTTGAAAAGACAAAAGACAATTAATGCATCACGTAAGGATTGGTCTTTAAAATTGGATGATGCATTATGGGCATATAGAACTGCTTTTAAAACACCTATTGGAATGTCTCCTTACAAGTTAGTTTATGGTAAATCGTGTCATTTGCCTGTTGAACTTGAGCATAAAGCTTATTGGGCTATAAAATTCCTCAATTTTGATGGAAAAGCTGCAGGGGAGACAAGAATGCTTCAATTAAATCAGTTGGATGAGTGGAGAAATGAAGCATATGAGAGTGCTCGAATTTATAAAGAGCGTACCAAACAGTGGCATGATAGAAACATTTTGAAAAGAGAATTTTCACCAGGAGACAAAGTGTTGTTATACAATGCACGTCTCAAGTTGTTCCCAGGAAAGTTAAGATCAAGGTGGTCGGGACCTTTTGAAGTTATCCGTGTTTTCCCTTATGGTGCAATTGAGTTGAAAACCCAAGATAATAGAACTTTTAAAGTCAATGGACATTTACTCAAGCACTACTATGAGGGAGACATTAGAGAAAGTAGAACCACCTTCATCAGTGAAGGCAACAAGTGAAGCATTGGCAAGTCGGGCTAAGCGACTTTAAACTCTAAGCGCTGCATGGGAGGCAACCCATGGTTGTTGTTGTGCTTTGTGTGTAATATATATATATATATATAATTGTGTGTTGTGTGTTGTGTGTGTGTTAAGTTGTTTCAGGTACAGTCAAGTGAGTTGATGAAGTGGTGTTTTGTATGTTGAAGAATTGTAAGAAAATTGGGAAGTCATACATCAATGAGTCTTCCAACGCTGAAGTCTGGAGAAAGAACACTGGTAAAATTTTGGCAGTGTAGGACTTTAACACCGGCAAATGATGATTGAACGCCGCCGGCGTTCGAAGTAGAGCTTGGAATGCAGAAGCATCATCCTTAACGCCGGCAAAAATCGCAATCAACGCCGCCGGCGTTGATGTTTGGGATTACCACCAGAAAGCCATTTCTTAACACGGCAAATATAAAGTTCCAACGCCGCCAGCGTGGGATTAAATTCACCGGCGTTCAAGAGCCCATCAAGGCCAGATTCAATTTTTCTAACCGGCATTTGCTGTCAACAACGCCGCCGGCGTTGTTTAAATTTAGCCGGCGTTTGGTTTATGTGCGCATTAAATGCTAATCCAATGCATGTAAAGGGATTAAAATCCCTAGTTTTTCTCTCTTTACTTACTCTCTCATTGTTCATACCGAAATCCTCTCTTTTTCTTTTAATTTGAAATTTCTCTCTGATTGATACATCAATCCATCATCAACACATCCATACTCCTCAAGATCACAAGGTATGTTCAATCTCATTATTTGATCTTTTTATCTTTTAAAGTGTTTAAATCTATCGTTGATCAATAATGTAGATGTTTGGTGAGTGTGTGTTCAATAGTCTGCTAAGTTGTTGTTGGTTAGGCATTGTGATTTCGATGATTCTTTCGCTTATTATTAATCAATGCATGGATTGATTGGGTTATGGATTAGGTTTGTAACCGTCGAAATTAGGGTTTGTGTGTCCAAATTGGGGGTTTTTGATTTATTGGGATTATGGGAATATGCAATCAAGTGTCTAGTTTATTTTCATATAGAAGTTTTGAATCAAAAACCATTGTCACTATTCATCAAGTTTTTGAAACAAAGCCCCAACGGTTACCCTACACTGAGTACCTACGCCGGCTATCAACGCCGGATAGCTACGCCGGCATTTTGAGAATTAATTCGCCGGCGTTCTCTGTAAAAAAAAAAAAAAAATTATTTTTGAAAGCTTGGCAAACATTTGGTGTAATTTATGCTTCAATGTATTACCAATACCAATGTTAAGATTACATCAAATAAAACTTATCTGGTTTTATATGCACATATTAGTTGTTAATGTTCAATGTGCTATGTGATATGTTTGGACTGCTAAGTATTTGTTACAGATATGGCTCCAAAGAAGAAGCAAAGGACAGCGACTACTAGTCAAGTACGAATGTCTTGTCTAGTCAATTGTATGCACAAGAGAGAAAAGAGAGACTTATGCAAAAGGATTTCAGAACAGTCATTTTTTGGACTGGGCTGTCTTAGAGGATTATGGAATGCATGATGCATTACAAAATGTGGTTGAGGACAAGCGATGGTTCAAAGTTTTTGATATGAGAGAACCGGCTTATAAGAAGATCACAATTGAATTCCTTTCTACTATGAGATATGGTAGAGAAGATGATGAAGGGGATACCCATATAATCTTTCAGATATATGGGGAAGTTAAAAAAGTGCCATTAAGGAAGATAGGAGTCTACCTTGGCTACTATCAGAATGAGGCTGAGAATTCTGCTCTACCGACAACATGGCCTCCTGATGTCACCATGGAGCAATTCTGGTTTGAATTGATACATCCAAGGACTGATCCATTTGAGCCTTCAAAATCGATCAATTCGACTTTTAAGAAGTTAGAGCATAAACTTCTTCATCATGTTTTGGCTCATACTTTGACTTGTCGAAAGACAAGTCATAGTAAGTTAAGCACTTCAGATATGATATGTCTGTACAGCCTTATTAAGAGCCATCCATTAGATTTGGGCTGTGAAGTGGCTAATTTTTGGCTGAGACAAGCTGAAGACACCAGGACCAATTATATCTTCTGTGGGGGCTATATCACTCAGCTACTCAAGGGCATGGGGGTTTTCAGGGAATTGTCCAATGATATCAAAGTAGAGAGCAAAAAGATATCTTCTGGGCCCTTCAGAGCTTGGGGTTTAGTTAAGGTACCCAGGGGGTACAAGACATTCAGGCGATTGCAGTTATTGAGCCCCAGTTTGACATTCCACAGGGAGACAGACCATCTTCATCTTCAGCTCCACCCCCTCTCAGCCACAGGTTCCACCTTCCTCCTCTCAACCAGGGTCGACTTCAGCTGGATATACCCTAGCTAGATTGGGATATGAACTGAGAGAATTGCAGGAGGATTTTCAATGCGAAAAGAGAAAGAACAAGAAATTTAGACGCTCATTAATGACCATGTTAAAATCTGCGTTTTCTTGTATTAATCCATCTGCAGGTGAAGCAATGAAGTATTCTACTTCATCTGATGAAAGCGAGTCCAGCACTGAACCTGAAAGCTAGAGTTCCTGCTAGCTTTTACTTTTTGGGGAAAGTTTCATTTAAGTATCATTTCTGTACTTAAGCACCCAATTGTTTTGGGTAGACTTCTTTTCTTAAACTCACTTGGTCTGTTATCTATTTTTTGTTATTACTTTTCTTTCTATCTTTGTCATGTATGTTTCTTTGATGAGAGACAGGTCTTTAAAGTAATCTCTGCCAATTCAAAACTCCATTGGGAATGCTGAACAAGGAAAGGAAAACAGGGAAGTCCAAATGCTTTTATTTAGTCTTTCGTCCTTTTATTTGTTAATTAGAACAAACAGTGCGGACACTGTTCGGTTTTAAGTATGGGGGAGGGAGATTAGGATGAGATGAAAATGAAATACATTATGGGTTTAACTATATGTTGACTTGGCATGTTGTTTTGTAATTATGTAAATCTAAAAATGTGAAGTCAATATATATAAGAATTCAAGGTTTCACACACTTGCATTTGGATGTCGACATATATAATGCATGTCCTCAAGAATAAAACAAATTTGCAACATTAAGGCAAAATTTTTGTTGGGAAATCTGAAACATTAAACAAAAGAAATTTTTGACTTGTAAGATGCCGTGCTCACTAAACCTTGTGATTGGCTTACTTAGTTAAAATTAAGTAGATAAATCTCTAATTGACAAACTTACCTTCTGTTTAACCTAGGAAATAAAACTTATATGAATGTCTGAGTCCTATTGTAAAAAAATGATCAGGTTTACTTCTCAAATATTCTTTTAACGTTTAATTAATCTTTGTAACACTTGGTAGAAGAGGTAGATGAAGCTATTAACTTGGTGATCCGGGAATCAGAGTTAAAATTGTGAAAAAGTGCATTAAGTAGTACAAACAAATAGAGCCATTACTCAATTGATTCAAGTAAGTGAGTCTGGAGTATTTACATTTAGAATAAGGTGAATGAGAGTTCTTTGGGGTCCCTTTAAAACCTGGTCACTTGGGTGATGAGCCCGGGATGTGCCGACTCAAGGATTTCACTCTAACTAAATGGTGTAATATGGCTAATGAGCTTGAAAAGATACGGGCTACACCCCGTCCAGAGGAAAAGTCAAGATGGAGGCAAAAACCTCCCCCTCTGCAATTGAAATGCACATGTTAGTGAATTAAAAGACTTTGACTATGGAAAAATCTAGGGGAATGGTAGATACCACATGCTTATACCTTGTGTTGCTAAGAGTTAATTTGAGTTAAAAGGTTGATGAAGTTGAAATGATTATTTTTCCTTTGTGGACTAATAGACAGTTTCGAAAAGTTATAGCTTAAGTTAAACATTAGGATAAAGTTTGTTTGGTCTAGATTAGCTATTTAATTTCAATTCAAGTAAGCGAATCACATAAATTAAGTTTGGTTAGAGCTACAGCATTGTATTGCAAATCATGAGAGTTGATAAGCAAGTTTTGGATTGAAAAGTCAGATTTCAATGTTTAAATTGTTTTTCTTGAGGACAAGCAAGAGTTCAAGTGTGGGGAAATTGATAAACTCAGAATATTGATATATTTTTCATCTCTAAATTGACACTTAATTGTATTAATTAGTATAAAAGCAAAGGAATTAATATTCAGTTTTGTGTTATTTGTTCGGAATCAGGTCAGGAATGAAAATGGAATGTATCAACAAGGAATCATGAAGAAATTGTGTGAATTGGAAGTGAAACAAACAAACACCGGTGAAGTTGGGCCAAACGCAGCCGGCGCTGAAGGAGATCAAAGCATACGAAAAAAAAATTAGACATCAACGCCGCTGGCGTTCAAAGGCGGCGTTGAATCATTACAGAGCCTAAGTCTTTAACGCTGAATCCAACACCGCTGGCGTTTGAAGAGGAACACTACTTGAATTTGAAGCCAACGCCGGCAAATGGAGGAGTACGCCGTCGGCGTTGAAAGGCGGCGTTGAAAACCATCAGTTTAAAAATCCTTAACGCTTGATTGAACGCCGCCGGCGTTGGATGTGAAACCGCCGGCGTTGGATGCAGAAGTTACATGACAGTTACACGAAAAGCATGTATTTTTACATGCTTTGAGGAGAGAGAAAGGGGGACTTACGTTTTATTTTTCATTCTCAATTTCTCCCAGTAGTTTTAGAGAAAGATATAGGTAGACAATCAAGATGTACTTGGATCTTCATCAAATTTGTTCTAATCGTTTGTGGATTGAGTAGAATTTGCTAACAAGGATTCTAATTGCAATTTGTACGGTTTGTTTTCCCGAATTACTGGTAAATTCTTCCTTACTTGATTTGTTATTTACATTTTGTCATGAATATCATTATAGTTGTTATTAGTATCTTGTTAGATAGCGTAGAAATGGTAGTTAGCTAAATTTGACGGTGGGAAATGATGAAATCCTTGATTATCTGAAGTGATTGTTGAATTAGTGTTATTGGGTTGTAAGAATGATGCAAATCCTTGTTAAATTCAAACTAAAAACTGAAAATTCGGATGAATTTAAGTTTGAATGAGATTGGGCATCTTAGCAAAGACTTTAATTTCATTTGAATTTATATTTGGAAGAAAAATTCAAGTATGCGAAGGCAAGAGATTTTTAATCCTAATAGAGTCTATCATTTCTATTAAAACATTGTTTTGAATATGAGTTTTAAAGAAGGAATTCTTTCATATCTTGATTTAGGACAATTAGTCAACTTAGATTTGGGAAAATCTTAGTTGCACATATTAAATCTATCAAAATGCTCAGAAGTGGAAGCTAAGGAGTGTTTAAGGTAGAAAAGGTTTTCAAATTTGTTTTTAGAATTTGTGAATCTTGTTAGACTCACATGGATATGCATTAATTCTAACAATTTTAATAACCCTAGTTCAACATGATTGGAGAAAATTAAATTTTATCTTAATCCCATTAACTTAACTTGTTAAGACTTGTGTAAGTAGAATTAGTTAATATTAGCTATTGAATAGTGTAGACATTATAGTGAATAATTACATAAAGGATTTGATTTCTCTTTGCCTAAATATTGAAATGAACTAATAATGTTTAGTAATTAAACTTTCCTTGTGGGATCGATACTCATTCATCACTTTATTACTTGATCGACCAGTATACTTGCTGGAGAATTGGTTTTAAAATACTAAACATTTAAAGCAGATCAACAAGCCATGGGATTCTGGGGATCCTGAGTAACGCTCACGACGCTCAGGGGGTTGATATAGATAGCCCGAATATCTATATCTCCTAAATAACGTTACACTGAAAAGAATAATCTCATATAGGTTATATAGCCATTGTCCAACTTCACTTAACTCAATCCATAATATAAATTAATTCACATGCTCCCATAAATATTGAATTAAGTTATACTATTTCTTTTCAAGAATAAGTAAATGTTGCTCAGTTACTACATTTTCTATCGATTATCCGCCAAGCCTAGTCATTGCATCATGACTATCGGCTTAAGCGCCTACACTAACATATCATTGCATCATGATAAGTTACCGCTCCCCGGACCGAATTCAACGGTGAAAACACAAGCAATTCAAGTAATATTTAAGTCACTTAGAATTTATATCAAATTTAAGTATGCTTATCCTAATAAACATACAAGCAAGTCATTACGTACCTGTACTAGCTCGAGAATCAATGGAAATAACCGAAAGGGGATCACTCACTATAAAAGAAGTAATTATAAACTCACACTTAGTTCAAGCACTAATTATCTAGTTGAAAATATAATTAATCAAAGAATTCAAATAAATTAGTACAAAGTCATAATAAAGCATTTAAACATCCTATTATATCATAGAACACTTAACAAATACTAAATTGATCATATATCAAACTTCGAAAAATTTTGAAGAAAGTTTTTAAAATTCAAAAGCATAGGGGATACGCCGGCACTCAAAGCCGGCGGTTTTGAACCGGTGTTCAACACTCTGAAAATCAATACTGCCAACGCTGGCAGCGTTCAAGGGTACGCCGGCTGCCTTCATTCTATGCTGGCGGCTTTGAGCCGATGTAGAATGCAAATCCAAAATTTTTCAAAACATCCAGAGAGGTGCAAACCGGCCGCGTACATGGATACGCTGGCAGCCTCTCACTATACGCCGGCAGCTTTGGTTCTCAGTAGCCGGCATACAATGTGAAAGAATGAACACCGGCTGACTTTTCTAGCAAAAGCCGGCGGCGTTCAAACGGCTTTAATAATTTTAATTCTGTTCGTTTCCAACACCGCCTATAAGCCGGTGGCGTAGAAACTCCAGATGCCGGCGTACGACCAAAATTTAGCCTATACGAAAATGTTTTTGATTTCCCCTGTTTTATTACACTTTGTTCACTTTCAAAAAAATTCTCAAACTTAGTCTAAACTTCCCAAAGCTTGTTATATGTTCATTACATTATTCAAACAACATAAACTCCAACTCATAACATCAAACTCTCTACCACAAATCATCATACATAAATCATACTTCAAACCCCAAATCATTACACCCAACATTTAGTCATCGACCATTTGCATTGCTCAACACTTCTAATCTCTTATACTACATATACCACTAACTCCTATAACAAAAAAACACTCCTCATACAACCAACAAAGTATATAAGTCATCAAGCACAATTTAAGCTTAAAACCTATTGCTAAGAAACAATGAACTTGCATATTTTGAAAACATGAAACACATACTTATCAATAGAACTTTAGGCCTTGGTTTTGTGATCCTCTAGCATGCTTTTGATGGTAGAAAGTGTAGAAGATGAAAGGCTTATCTATATAGGTCCATGGAAGAGCTTTGGAGAAGAAGGAAATTATGTTTTGAAGCTTTTGAAGGCATGTTTAGGAGGTCTGAAAATTGTGCACGAATTTTGTACTATTTGAGTTGATATTATCTTAAGGTTTGACTTTTGAGGCATAAGAGGTTAAGGGGACTTAATGACTTATCATTTGCTAATTAATAAACTTATCTTTGGTTAATTAATGAGGTGTTTAAACTCCCTTTAAGGTAAAAGATTTATGCTATGATGAGGCTTATGTGCATGGATCTATTTACTCATTTTACTACATTCCAAATATAATTCTTACATGTTAATGCAATTTAAATTTTGTGAACTAAATATTTAATAAATTCTAGAGTATTTGAATATTTAACACAATAATAAAACACATAATTCATCATGAACACAAATCATATTCAATACATACCAAAAGCATGTACAAAATCAATAACACACATATAAAATATAAGTTGGAAATTTCATGGTTATTTCAGTTCTACACCTACATCCTACATAGATCTAGTGATTCTCGTATCTTCTTATTATGCCATCATTCATTTGTTGTAATACTAGTGCTCGATATGTTCAAAGGAGTTGCATTGCTTTCAAGTGTTTCAATAACATTTTCTCTATATATCTTAACTCCCCACACTTATTGTACATAGACACAATTGAATTTCTAACATCAATATCTAGAATAGACAAGCATAAATATTTACTAAAGAAGTAATTTTCTCACATATCCAATGATCAAGGAATTCCATAAGTACACATCTTTTTTTATGAAAGAGTCAAATACGAGTTTGAACATTTAAGTACTCCCTTGAATCCTATCGCATAGCATATTCATGGACATAAGGATGCTTTTAAGGTAAACACGATCTTCTTCTTTCTCTTTTTTATAGCTAAAGCAATTTGCAATACCTACCAACCCTAAATTATTAACCAAATTCAACCAACATTTTTCTTAATTTATTTAAGTGTCATTTATTATACCAAATCAAGTATGGTTGTTCCATTTTGGTCATTTACATCTTACATCTGCATAAACCTATTGAGATTGCATGGCATGGAGATCAATCTAGGCTAACCATCAACCACTATCCCATTCAATTACATTTGACCTCATTTATTTAATCAATCAATATGCTGAATAGCACATTTCTTCTTTCTCTTTGCCATCTATAATATAAAAACGCAGTTTTAACCACCAATATCTCCATTTGACTATAGAATGTCTGGGCAATAGGTTCATTATTATCTTAAGTAAAACGTAACATGACTTTTTCTTCTCTTTAGCTCGACTAAATGCATTAAAAAACAATACTAAGCTCCTCCTTGGTTTCTAGTTCAAATTGAAATAGCCATAAACTAAGGATGGTGTAGTTCAGTCATCTACTTCATATAATTTTTGTAACTCCTAACTAGTTGTTTCAGATATTACCAAAGATACCAATATGGAGATTCCATTGGGCACAACTTATCCCCTTCTACCATTGCTAGCTAAGAATTCTTCGTTCTACCGCCAACCTTTCACCATTTAGATACTTCTTTAGTCATAACCTTCTGCTTTTCTTAGCTAAACTAATCATCAACATTCATTTAATAATTTTTTCATCTAATGCTCTCAGTAATCTATTTGGGTTTTATTTACAATTTTTATGTAATTATCTTATCAAAATCAATAAGACTCCTTCATGACTTCTACCTAGCCATGAGATTTTATTCAAGTATCAATCACCTGCTTATTCATGATTCATTTACAACATGATCATGATATATGGTCCACAAGAAATTAAGCATAGATGAACCTAACACCATTATCACTTAATAATTTTTTCTACTAGATAAACTACCTATCATGAGTAATTTAGCAATCCAAATATGATCCTGCCCTAGTTCTAACACGGCTTGATATATATATACATATATATATATATATATCCTATTATTAGTTCACTAAATTCTTTCACTAATTCCTTACATTTTACTCTACCCCATTATCCAAATAGTTACATCTATGTGTTATTGAATTATTAGTAGAATTCTATCTTAAATGTGTCTGGTGTCACCTTTTATGTCCATTCATTTTTTTTATTTTTATTTTCTATTTTAGGACTACAAATAACAATGACAATTCATCATTCATTTGATACAATATAGTTACTATAATTGCAAATTTTCATTTATAGCAAAGCAGGAGAGATTACCTTTAAGTATGATGAAGTTGTGATTGAAAATCTTCTTTATTTAGCCAAAATACAAGGCTTAAATAAGAGTAAGAATAGGGGTTTCTTCGAGTGTCAAGTATCGATAACTACTTAATCAATTATGTAAGAAATTATTATTTTTGCAACTTTATGTAAGGTTTTGGGGGTGGTAGTGGATAAGTTGACAAATAAGACACTCGTATGGCTACGTTACAAAACTGTATTAGTGATTTTCACCTCATATGGTTAAAGGTCCAAAATATAGAAGAAAGAGGTGTTTCAAAGACTTTACCACCTAGTTAATTCCATTCCATTTAATCTCTGTTTCATGGCCACATTTCAACAATAATATGTTGGGAAACAAAATGCACGCATCACTAAGCTTGATTACACGCACACATTGCGGAAGCGAAACCTACAAGGCGGGTTTTTAAACTCTATTTTAAGCTCACTTAAGCAATCATTGTCTCTTTTATCCTTATGCATAATTATATCAATAACAATAAAGAGATAAGGGAAGGTAAAGATTACACCAGATTTCACATGGAGTTTGGCCCAACCCTTAGTCTCCATAATCTACAAATTACCCCACTTAATGAGGACTTCACACATTCTATTCAACATAAACAAATGTCTCATAATAGAGGACTTCACAACAATGCCTCGCAAAGAGGACTTCACAAATGCCTTAACATGATGACTTCACCAATTGCCTAGAACTTCACAGAAGTACCTCAATACATGAGTACTTCACCTATTGCCTCAAATATAGAAGGACTTCACTAAAATACTCATACAAAACATGTGAATAGTGTCTTATAATATTAGCTCACTAATATGATGACTGACATAATTCACTCAACAAAATAAACATAAAACAGAGAGTACTTTTTCACGGTATTTGCAAGTTAAGCTCTACTCTCTTGCTAAAAATCACCCAAAAACATTATATATATATATATATATATAATTAGGTTTGGAAACATAGCTATTCACCAAAAAAAAAAAAAAAAACTATAACGATCAAATTCAAAAGTC
Organism: Combretum micranthum; assembly: GCA_024138025.1. Lineage (NCBI taxonomy): Eukaryota > Viridiplantae > Streptophyta > Magnoliopsida > Myrtales > Combretaceae > Combretum > Combretum micranthum. Next base: position 2,655,654 of record JAMXBD010000023.1, on the reverse strand, counting down.
TGCAACGATTAGTTTTTAAACTATTGCTTCCTATACCTTGTAGCTCCTTAAACTCATCGTGCCTTAATTTACCCCTCGACCAAGTCCTCCTTTATGTAGAGAAATTATGGAGACTGAGCAGATGAAATATGCACAAGTCTTTGGGTTTGAATGTTTGATAAGATGGAATAGGAAGTGTATACATTTTAGTTCAAATTTATTAAAGTGTATATGACTTTTCTTGAGTGGATTAATGTTAAATTCAATTCAAGGACAATGAACTTCTATTTAAACTGTATGAAATATTGGAAAGCTTAGATTAGTTATTTTAGTGATATATTAGTATTATTAGTGCATGCTATAAAAGATTAGGCATATACTTTGTATTATTAGGTTGCAGGAACTTTGATTAATATTTGATTATGAGGGATGCAAAAGTGCTTTATTTGTCAATGCCAATTTTATATACATCATGTATATGAATACGACTTTGTTAGTACAATAAAATGTCCTTTGTTTTTTATGATAATATTTTTTTTTCTTGAAAGCAAGCAAAATCTTAAGTTGGGGGTAATTGATAAATTATAATTTCATATAGTTTTACCAAACTTCTTATTATACAAATGTGTATATTTTATAGTTTTAATAGCTAAACTATATGATTTATAAAATATACATATGAATTAAAGTCGATATGAAAATGAAAACTAAATTTTATGCTTCGATTATATTTGTTTGATTTTAGGGAATTTACGTAGATGGTCTGCAGCACATCAACAGGCCTTAACATGAAGACCATGTTCCAGAAATTGTCTATCCTAATGATAAGAGTCCATCCAAATTGACTATTCAATTTATTGCACTTAAATGATGAATAATATACCAATTACGAAAAGAGAATAGAACAGAATAGAGAGAGGACATGGGGAGAAGAAGATAGAGAAGATAGTAGTTTTTTCCTTTATATTTTTAGTTCTTCTTTTTCTTTAGCTTTTTCTTTTAATTTTCTTGAGGATTCCATATCGGGATTAAGTGGGAACATCATTTGTACGTGGATTTGGGCATGGGATCTCTATTTAAGATGATTTCATTTCTTTTTGTTTAATTTCATATCATAGATGTTATTTAAAACTTTTTCCTTATGCAAATGTTAAGGTTTTGAGTTGATGTTTTCGTTAATTTAGTCGATGTTCACTGTTGTTGATTTATTTCATGCTTCCTTTCAAGTTGTTGATGCTAATTCACCAATCATGTATTTTGGGTTGATCTTAGAGTGCATGTTAGATTAGGATTGTAATTGGGAAATTCTTTTCTAATCAAATATGTGATTAGCTAATTTGGATTAAAAATCACGCAGAAATATGAGTTTTAATTCAATTAGGATTACAAAAATTAAGAGATTAGTCAATTAATCAATTTTCTCGAAATATGATAAATTAATTGGGTAATTTAGGGTGATTACTCGATTTGAGAAAATGAGTTTTTCCTTAGTGCTTAATTGTTTGAAAACACTAAACTCATTATCAATTTAGAATTGCAAGCATATTTTGGTTAGTTGTATACATCAATTAATTTTTTGATTATTTGCCTCTAAAGTGAATCTAATATTAGGTGTTTGAAATCCTAAATTTTTATAAATTAGTTTTAATTTCAATTTTTTTTTTCTTTGTAGATATCAAAACTCAAATTATCAATTTGCCTAACTATGAATAGGACCAAAATGGTTGAGAGCTAACGCTCATTCCTTATGGACACAATTTGCTATTTACCGAAATTTTATCATTACATATGCACTCGATACATTGTCCTGTAAATTTTTGCACTTTTGAAAAGAGTTTAAAAACAAGCGTATCAATTTCTTCGCAAGATCTTTATGATGTCACATTAGTATTTTAAGAAACTTTCTTCTTAAAGTACCTCACCACTTTAATCATAAGGTTTTATATAAGAGTTCTTTTACTACTTTTTATATTTTTATGGATCATATTTTTTTTTTTTTTTACATAATAGCTTACTTTTATATAATAATAATTTTTTTTTTTAAAAGAACTCATTTTTGTGTTAGAGGAATCTTTTACACCTATAAGGATCATAAAAAGTGGAGTTTTTCACTGGTAAGTGGTAGCCTGCGTCCAAGATGTCAAATGTGGCTTGTGGTTGCCCCGATTGAACGCGCTGCTGCGGTTGGTGGTGCGGTTAATGGCAGTTGGTTACAGTTAAAAGGTGCACAATATTCTAAAGAACGCTCCTAAAGCGCAAGTTCCCGGTGGTTGTCCACCTAGAAAATATAGAATGAAGCCTTTTGATTGTTTTTTCAGACAACTTTTTAGTTGCATTTAATTGCAGTTTCAAATTGTTTGGCTGCTGATTTCTTTAGTTGTGCCATCCTTTAATGTCCTATTAAATTACACACAAAAATAGTATCGATTTTTCTGTCTAATGTTAGGACATTATGGGATATTTTGCCAAATCTCGTCATTTTCTATATAGGGCATATGAAAACAAACAAGAGATTAAACGTAAAAATGTCATATATAATAAAGAGCTATAATGTTACATATGCGATAAACTTTATTATCAGGGATTAATTCCAGCCATAAGCTTTATGTTGGGATATATTCATGAACATAATATCAGCTCCAATCCAAAATTGTATTAGAATGATGGATTTTCTTCACTTATACATTTTCTATTTAAATAATCCAAACAATCTCTTCTCCTCTATGTTCCTTCCACATGGGCTTTCTTTATACTGCATTTGATTAACTAAAATAGAATTGATATTCTGTTTTTATTACTGCAAAATATCTATTTTCTTGTTTGATTTGTAAAATTTTTTATCATAAGAAATGTCTATTTTATGTAATATAAAATTAATAATAATCTATATCCCTTTTTTTCACTAGAGAAATTGTTAGTCGTAGGACTATCTCAGGACGAATTTTTGCATACAAAAGAATATGGGGTAAATTATACCGAAAGGTTACAACATTTGAAAATAAGTTTATTTTATATCACAACGTTTTGAAAAGTGTTTTTTAAGATTTAATTAAATATTTTTTCTATTGACACATGCTAATGGTAGCTTTAATTAACTCATTTTTCTAAACGTTATGACTTCTTTTTGAACCATTAAAAAATATTGTGATCTAAAATGAACTTACTTATAAATGTTGTGATTTCTTTTGAACTTTTCGAAATATTATAACCTAAAATGAACTTATTCTCAAAAAATATATTTATGTGCTTATACTATATTCAATAATAAAATACTTTATAGTATTAAGTAGACATCTCCTAGGATCGAATCCGAACTGGGACTCTACCTGGACCGCCACTGGCAGTATGACCCGCACGGGGTGGCAGGTCCTCGCTGGTTCCACATATGGGACCCGCCAGAACTAGTAGGTTCACATAGTTGGACAAAAAAAAAAAAAAAAAGAAAAGCCAGCAACAAAAGTTAAGAAATAAGTGTAATATAATAAGCTTTTTTTCAACACAGTATTTGCATTGGATAAATAAAATTTTGTAGTAGGAATTTAAAAAAAAATTTAAACCGGTTCAAAACCATGGGATCCACCTTGTAAACCAGGGAGTCCACGGTTCCTATCCGTCCCGTACTATAGATGGGGTGGTTCCGGATCCGTAAAAATTGAAACCAAACTTGGAGGTTTGGATCACAGTTCGAACCTGAACCGGACCTGTGAGATGTCTAGTATTAAGTCAATGCATTTTCTTCACTCACATATCATTTACTTAACCAAAATTTTACTTTTTTTTTTTTACCTAATTCAAACTTTTATCCTGCAGTATATTATTTATTCAATCTAATGTTTTTACTTAATAGTGGCAAACATCAAACTCCTTCCTATTCAATGCTCTATACCAATAAGTTTTAACCATTTTAAAAATCGCCCAAAAAAAAACCATTTTAAAAAGTCATGAATTTCGAAAAGTAAAATTCGCAATCGACTCCATTTTGTAGAATTAGTGAGCCATGAGTCAATTAACAAATAATGGCAGGTATTAACAAGGAGCTGAGGCATAAACATTGAGAGGGTGAAGCACATAATAAGCATACGAAAAAGTCGATATCATTTATTTATCTATTTATTTTTTATATTTGGAAAATTAGACTTTTTAAAATTTTGAGAATTATATCGTAACTCAGTTAAGTTTATCAACGCAAACATTCTTTAATATATTTTATAATTAAGTAGATCATCCTTGATAAGTTCTATAATAACTTGATTAACATAAAAGTGCAATTATTAGTCTTTACAATTTGAAATGAAAAGAAATAATATGAGAGAAAATATTTTGAAATTAATAAAGTGTAAGAGTAATTAATTCTTCCTTGTACGTTTAGATAATGGCGGGAAAAAAAAATCGGAAGAAAAGAAGGAATCAACTAAAATACCAAGATACCCGTAAAAATTAAAAGAAATATATATAAAAAGAAGAAAAACTAGAAAGGCAAATCGATACATGTAAAGATTTTTCTTATTTTCTTCCTCTTCCTCTCATTTAAGGGGGAAAGAATTATGAGGTTTGAGGTAATAAATTTCATTTATTTTCCATTCTTTTTTTATTTATTTTCTCATATCAAATGATGGAATTTTAATATATTTTTCTTCTTATTTCGCTTCCTTTCATTTTTCCCATTCAAATATAAGTTTGGCTTCTATTAATTTTTAACTTTATGATTAAAACCGTTTAAAATTTTAATAATCTTATATTATTATTATTATTATTATATTATTATTATACTATTTCATTTATAATTTTAATAATTATTAACTATTATTGGTTAAAAGAAACGAATTAATAGGAATTAAGACAAGAAACACTAAGGGAGTTGTAATTTTATGGGTAGACCTATCCCAAGCAACGGATCTATTATCGAGCGTAAATATTCCATCGTCGTAATTGATTTCAGTTGTACTCTCCTCCTACCGTTAGATTCCATTCGGTACACACACACACACACACTCTCTCTCTCACTGAGATTCGTGCTAGATTTCTCGTATCCCTACGTTTAACCCGAACCAAAACACATCCATACCCTTCCGTTTCTTTCTCTCTCTATCTTTTACCCTATCCTAAGCTAAACTAAACTAAACTAAAAAACTAGAGTAGTCTGTTCTGGTCTATGTTAGTAGACAACAACAATGGCGGACTACGATAATACCCAGCAACACTCACCTCCAATACCCAAAGAAACAGCCCTCCAAGCCCTCAACACCATCATCCAACTCCACTTCGAGAAAACCCTAGAAAAGAAACGCTCCATAGATCTCCAAAAGAAGAAGCTCCACAAGCTTTTCCAGCTCTTCTTCATCTTCCTAGCCCTGGTATTCTTATCCCAATCACAGTCCACACGCCTCCAATGCCGACACTGCTGGATACCCATCTCTTTTCTCTCCCTCTCCCACCTCATTTTCTATGTCTCAGTCGCTCAGACCTTGAGATGCATTAATGGGTTCAAGTATCAGAGGAGGTGTCATAAGTTGACCCTAGGGTTGGCCACTGAGAAGCTGAGGGAGATGAAGATGAGGATGATGAGGATTAGTGGGAATAATAGCAATAACAATAGAGATTTGCACGGACATGGTGGTTATGAGGAGGACTATGATGGTGGTGAGTTTGAGATCCAGTATCAAGAACCACCTGAGAGTTACTTGGGTAAGTTTAAGAGGAATTGGGCTTTGCATTTTGGGTTCTTGATATTGATTTATGGGTTTATGGTGTCTTCTTCAGTTGTCATTCTTTGTTTCTGATTGATTATTATTAGTTTGTTATCCGACCCCCAAAAAAAATTGGTATTCAGTTAGTTTGTATCATTGATTAATCATAATTATTGGTATATTTTGTATTGATTGTTTTGGAGAAGTGGTTGGATGGTACTAATTAATTTCTAGTTATGCAATCAAGATTTAGATTTAGATTTGGATTTGTGGGGATGAATATTGGTTGGTGGGTGAGGTGGTTTTTTTGGCAGCTTTGGATGTTGAATTGCAGCTTTTTAACCTAGCAAAGAGCAAAAACAGTTGAATATTTGGTAAAGTAGAAGTTTGGAGATTTATTGACTTAAGTTTTGAGTCATGACTGATGTTGTTACGGCCATTCTAAAAGTATTCCACTAGCAAAAGCTTTTACCAAAAGTAGAATACTTTTATCATATCCGATAAAAAGTTGATAACATATGATAAATTTAAAAATTTACCATAATCAAACGATATTACTAGATATAAAAGCTTCCCCAAATTAGATGAAAACTTGGTATAAAATCAGAAGTTTAATATTTGTTACAATTAAAGAATGTTAGCTTGTATATATATCCATTTTACAAAATTAGACGGAGGAAAAAAAAAAGGAGTTGGTATTAATGATAGATTTAGTAGTTTGGTACAAGTAGACGATTAAACTAGATATAGGATAATCCTACCAATCTAAAAGAAAAGTGGGTAATTGCTCATAAATTTTAGGATAAATGTCAAATTTGGTATTTGACCATGAAAATCCATAGATTTTGATGTGATCGATTTAATATCTAATCAAATTTTTCTGTGGTTATTGTTTGCTTTGTTTGCAGATGTTAAAAAGACAGCATCGGTGGATTTTTCTTAATATGCCTAATACCTTTAGGCTGCCTTTTATATATACATTATAGAATAGAGCAAAAGATTTCGGTGGGGGTAGTAAAAATTGCTGCGAAAACTTTAATTTGGTTTTCAATTCGTCATTTTAAATTTTAAGTAACAAATGGATTTAAATTTGTTTTTCAAGGCTTAGGCACCGAATTTGCTATCTTCCTAAAATATTATATTGATATGATGAGAGAAGTCTTAGGTTAAGAACTATTTTACTAAATTGGATGAAAAGTTAGACAGTTTATCACAAATAGACGATTTTACTTGATAAAGAACAATTTATCAAGTTAAATGAAAAGTTGGTAATATTAATTATGACTTGGATAAGTTAGAGAAGCTTACATATATATACAAATATTTTATCAAATCAAATGAAAAATTGCTATTGATGATAAATTTGACGGTTAGCTATGATTTTATCTCCAATTGTATAATTTCATTGAATTAGATGAAAAATTGATGATAGATAATATTTATTAAGGTTAAAGAAGTTTGGTAGATTTACAACTATTTTATCAAATCAGATGAAAAGTTGGTAATATATAATAGAATTTAAAAGTATACCACAGTCAAACAATTTTAGTAGATACAACACACATTTTAACAACATGTCAAACAATTAATTGGTAATGAATCATTAATGTGATCACAATCCAAGAGTTTTAGTAGATACATGAATAGTTTGCCCAATCAGACAAAAAGAAAAAGAAAAGGGTTGGTATTTCAAAAGTAGTGTTTGAATTCTCCTGTTAATATTTCTTTTTGTACGATTATCCAATATTAATTTGCTTTTAGTTTGATGAGATTATTAAAGGCAATATCATTCCTTGAGAGTTTCGTGTTCTTCTTTTTGAGAGTCAAATTGCCACCAAATGTCAAAACTAAACAAAACCTTTTCTGGTGGATGGAATAACTTGTTGTGGATTTTGTTTTGCCAAGCCTTCAGTTTGGTTAAAAGAAAAGAGAGAGGAAGGTATGAGCCCTCAGTAAGAACATATTTCAAGTCCTATAAGCCCCACCTTTTTTTTTTCCCCACTTGGAATAATATTGCATTAGGATATAATTAAGGACATTATTATGTCCAATATAACCCTTGTTAAGTTTTGCAGGGGGATATATACATCAGTAACCACCAAAAATAGGAAAAGTTAAGTTACTTGGCTGACTATTAACGTAAGACCCCGGATATCTTTCTTGACCCGTGCTGATCCCAACGGCAGAACAAAATCAGGAAATACAAAAGCAACCCTTGATTTAAACTCCTGGCCGTGCATCATGTTGACCAATTTATTTGCAACAAAATTGGATTTTCTCAGGTAGTGTGCGGCTTTGTACTGCTCACGTCTCAGCAGCTTCGCCTGCAGATTAATGGAAAATTTGCAAGATTCAACTTACAATTTGTTTGCAACAATCATAGTTAATGACTGAATTAGACATAAAGAATCACTAGCCAATTCAATATTCTTAATTGACACTGCTTCATCGATTTGAAGGCCAAAGATTGCAGCAATAGTGGGTAATCCGGACGATATAAAGGAAGCATCTGTATTTATATTACAAATCTAGTTGATGGAGGGATCTAGTGAACATAATATGAAGTTATGATAGAAGTGGTTTTTGATTTTTTGTCATAGGCTCGATGTTCATTGGCCAATCTTTTGATCTATCAAAGTAAAGGAAATGAGGAACCATGCTTGTCATGGATGTAATTGTTTCAATCAGTCCAAAGCAACCATAAAGCAAAACCAAACAAGGTGCTACATGGTGCTTAATCGAATCATATAAATACAAAAAAGAGTATTTTGTTAAAACACGTTCTATTATCTCCAATTCAATTTAAATACCTCAGATCTTGAGACAATCCCTTAGAGCATGGAAGCACCTTTCTCTTGTAAGTAACATCTTGAACATTTATAATCAATTTGAAAAATTCTATTGAATCTATTACCTAAGGGAAGGACATGTGACAAACCTTCCTCATAAACATTTTACAATTTGGACTTAAATGAGATGACCATAACCATTTATTATTCAGTTAGTATATAATCTGATCATCCATATTGATAGGTGCAAAGCATTATAGAGGTCTAAAGGGCTGGAGTAGATGTGTACATTATATGAAAAAAGAAATTGATTCTAAAGGTCCTCTTGTAATTTACATGGCCCAAAGTGATTCAATAGAATAGAAGACAATTTAAAACTTAACTTATCATCATTGCATGTGCATTCATTGAAGTAGCAGTTCGATACAAAGAAATTTAAGCTAAAATAATGAATAGGCCCTTGAAACCTGTATCTTTTCTCAAACACTCTCATACAGCTTGTAAATGAGCAAATCCCTTCGGAGAATACCATTGAATTTTTCTCTTATAAAGTAATATAGTGAAATGAAATAAACACTTTCTTTTAATATAGTCATTTAATAATTCTTCCTCTTCTTTCGTCTTTAGTCATGTATATTTGTTTGTCCTATGCAGCTTCTTATAGAGCAAATCTTTAAATGAAAAGTGTTACTATTATTATAAATCAAAGAGTATATGATAATAGCAAGTGTATTAGGTCGTTTATGCAATAACAAATAAGTTGATTTAGATTGAACCCACAGGGATTGGGATTGACTTTTAATTATGTTTGTTAAATTATTTTAACATTAGTGGTCCATGTGACTTAGAGTATGATTAATGTAAAGGCCTAATATGATGGTCATTTGGGCATAATAGTAATTTTTTAAGTCATAGGATTTAAAATCCTTCCTCTCTCCCTAATTAAATATAATAGACAGAAAAGGAAAAAGGAAAACAACGTATCTTTTCCATTAGAGAAAAAGAAAACAACGTATCTTTTTCATTAGAGAATTTTCTACACCATCAAAGAAAAATCTAAAAGAAAAAGAGTAGAGTAGGAGAAATCAACAAGACAAAAAGATTGTGACGGATTTTCTTCTTTCGATTGGAAATCAAAAGCAATGGACAACGGTATGTATCAAATTACTTGTAATTGATTATTGCAATTTCATTCAAAGATCCTGCGGCAAAGAAAATCATAGAAAATTTCTAACAATTAGTATCAGAGCGGGTATGAATATTGCTTGATTTGTTGTCTGAATCGTAATTATATTGTTCGTATAATTGTATTCTAGTTTTGTCAACGTGTTTCCAGTTTGGCTTTATTCTTCGGAATAGCATTTTTTTTTTGTTTTCATGAAAACGGAATCGTCTTTTTCCGTATGATCCACGAATAATCAAACGGAATAGACGAATCGTCATTTCTTGCCATTCAAACAGAAATTAAAGAAAAAATTAGATTTTCGGAAACTCGGTTTGGACAACGGAAAAGGCAGAATTCGGAAACTGGAAATCTTCCTCGAAGTTTTGGAGATTTCGGAAACTGGAGTTTTTAGAAACTGAACATTGAAAACGGATTTTATGGAACGTTTTCTGAAAATTGATATTTTCGAAAAAAAAACGAAAATTTGACATGGATTTTCGAAAGAATTGAAAACGGACGGAAACTGGAAATTCATTCCTACGTTTTGGAATTTACGAAAGAATTGAAAACGGATTTTCTTAGATTTTCTGGAAATTAATATTTTCGGAACAGAAAAGACAAAAGGAAGCATTTTGAATTGATGTTTTCCTGGACGCAATTCAACCTAAAGGAAACGGAAATTGATATTTCTTCGGAAAACAGAATCCTTTTTCTTAATGCTGGTGTCAATGCTGCCAGCATTGAAAGGATATTCGCCAGCGTTTATCCGATGTTGAATGTCCGAAAATTTTTTTTATTTTATTTTATTTTATTTTGCATATATGTCATATATTCCTGACATATCTTCCGCATTATTGAGATTTTAATGATTGAAAAGTTTGATTTTGTTAAAATCATATTAGTGTAAAGCAATGTTTATTGTAATGAAAGCTTGTTAGTCACCAAAGTGGCCTAGCTTGAAAGAATTTAAACATTAAAATTTTATTTTATCAATTGTTCATGTTCATGTGATGCTAGTAAATGATATAAAGGTTTGAAATGAACAATTGTGATCATCAATTATAATGCTAGGAGATCATCCAAAGATGGATCATTGCCTATAATTAATGATACTAAAAGTGATTCATTGATATGGGTGAATATGATTGTATATCCAAAGATAACATACATATTCACTTAAGTATGATTGATTGATCTATCAAAGTATATTTATCCAAGCATCATTATTGATTAAAAGTTATGCATTAAGGTATCACCCAAAGGTGACCTTAAATACATAGTTAAAGTTTACATTTACTGAATCCATTTAAGTTAAATCAAAGCATTAATGTGTACATTTGGATTATGTTTGCAGCTTCTAGTAATTTATTCGCTTTGGGCAATGGAATGATCAAGTTCAATGGGCTGAACTATGCAGAATGGTCCGAACAGATCCAGTTTCAACTGGGTATTTTGGATTTGGACTTAGCAATTATTTCAAATGAAAAGCCTGCAGCCATAACTGAGACTAGTACTGAATCTGATAAGTCTCTTTATGAGGCTTGGGAACGGTCTAATAGGCTGAGTTTGAACTTGATGCGAATGACGATAGCTGAAAATGTTAAGCCGTCAATGCCTAAAACCGAAAATGCAAGGGAATTTATGATGAAAATTAAAGAGTACTCACAATCAGATATAGCTGACAAGTCTATTGTGGGGAACCTCATGAGTGAGTTGACGACCAAGAAATTTGATTGGTCACGACCCATTCATGATCATGTGACAAGTATGGCTAATCTAGCAGCAAAACTGAAGTCAATGGGTATGGATGTGAGTGAGTCCTTTTTGGTTCAATTCATCATCAACTCGCTTCCTCCTGAGTTTGGTCAATTCCAGGTGAATTACAACACCATTAAAGAAAAATGGAACCTTCAGGAAATTAAGGCCATGCTAGTTCAGGAAGAAGGGAGATTAAAGAAGATGAAGGATCACTCTGTTCATCTCACTGTTCATAATGATGCTGGTAGTAGCAAGTCTAAACCATATAAGAAGAATAAGAAGAAGAACAAGCCTCTATGAAAGTTAGTGGAGGTCAGATCCATAAGGATCAGAAGTGTTTTTTCTGCAAGAAGATTGGTCACTTCAAGAAAGATTGTCCAAAAAGAAAGGCTTGGTTCGAAAAGAAAGGTATGTACTGTATATCAGTATGTTTTGAATCAAACATTATTGAAGTGCCTAATAACACTTGGTGGTTAGACTCTGGAGCTACTATTCATGTGTCACATATTATGCAGGGATTCCTTTCGATCCAGCCCATAAGAGGAACTGAACAGTTCCTTTATATGGGGAACAGAATGAAGGCACGAATAGAAGGAATCGGGACGTACAGATTGATTTTGGATACCGGGTGTTACCTGGATCTAGAAAAGTGTCTCTATGTTCCTGAATGTACTAGAAATTTAGTTTCTGTTGCAAAGTTGGATGAAGTAGGATTTAACTTTAAGATTGGAAACGGTGTATTTTCATTGTATAACATTCGTACTATTATGGATCTGGTACTTTAGTTGATAATTTATATCGTTTTAATCTTGATGTTATGTATGCTGAATCTCTGTTTCTTGTTGAGCATAGTATAGGTAACAAACGTAATGCACATAATGATAGTTCTGCTTTCTTATGGCATCAAAGATTAGGTCATATATCCAAAGAAAGGGTATTGAGGTTGGTGAAAGGTGAAATCTTACCTCAATTGGATTTTACTGACTGGGATATATGTGTTGATTGCATAAAAGGTAAGCAAACTAGACACATATCAAAGAATCCTGCCACAAGAAGTAATGAACTTCTTGAATTGATACACACTGATATTTGTGGTCCTTTTGACATTCCAACATGGGGTGGTGAGAAATATTTCATCACATTTATTGATGACTACTCACGATATTGCTATTTGTATCTACTGCATGAAAAGTCCCAATCAGTGAACATCCTAGAGGTGTTTGTAAATGAAGTTGAAAGGCAGTTAGATAGAAAAGTGAAAGTAGTGAGGTCAGACAGGGGTGGTGAATATTATGGTAAATTCAATGAAAATGGACAATGTCCTGGTCCATTTGCAAAATTCCTTGAAAGTCGAGGCATATGTGCACAGTATACAATGCCTGGTACACCGCAACAAAACGGTGTGGCTGAAAGGCGGAATCGCACACTTATGGATATGGTTAGGAGTATGTTAAATTACAGCACTGTACCTTTATCCTTATGGATGCATGCATTAAAAACTGCTGCATATCTGCTGAACAGGGTTCCTAGTAAGGCAGTCCCTAAGACTCCTTATGAACTATGGACAGGTAGGAAACCCAGCTTAAGGCATCTTCATGTTTGGGGTTGTCCAGCAGAAATAAGGATATATAATCCACATGAAAAGAAGCTTGATGCAAGAACCATTAGTGGTTACTTCATCGGCTATCCTGAAAAATCAAAGGGGTACAGATTTTATTGTCCTAACCATAGTACAAGAATAGTTGAGTCTGGTAATGCTCGGTTCATTGAAAATGGTCAATTCAGTGGGAGTGGGGAATCACGAAAAGTGGATATTAGAGAATTTCAAAAGGAGACCCCTACACCCAGTGTTTCTACTCAAGTTGTTGTTCCTTTTGTTGCATCACAGTCACGCAACATGCTAAGACAACAAATTGATGTTCGAGACACACAAAGTGAACATATTAGAGATGAACCAAGTGACAATGTGCAAGTCACAAATGAACAAGTGATACCACAAGAAATGGCATTACGGAGGTCTACAAGACAGAAAAGACCAGCTATATCGAATGATTATGTGGTTTACTCACTTGAGCAAGAATCTGACTTAAGCATTGATAAAGATCCAGTCTCATTTAGACAAGCCATGGAATGTAATGATTCTGAAAAGTGGTTCAATGCCATGAAGGAAGAGTTGAAATCAATGGATGTAAATCAAGTCTGGGAGTTAGTAGAGTTGCCTGAAGGATCAAAACGAGTTGGCTGTAAATGGGTCTTCAAGACCAAGCGAGACTCAAAAGGCAACATCGAAAGATACAAGGCCAGACTTGTTGCCAAAGGTTATACTCAGAAAGATGGTATTGACTATAAAGAGACCTTCTCTCCAGTTTCGAAGAAGGACTCCTTAAGAATTATTATGGCTTTGGTGGCTCATTATGATCTAGAGCTTCACCAAATGGATGTAAAGACCGCCTTTTTGAATGGTGACTTAGAAGAGGAAGTTTATATGGACCAACCTGAGGGTTTTATAACCACAGGACATGAAAATTTGGTGTGTAAGTTACAGAAATCGATATATGGATTAAAACAAGCTTCCCGACAATGGTATATTAAGTTTAATAATACCATTACGTCATATGGTTTTGTAGAGAATACCGTTGATCGGTGTATCTATATGAAGGTCAGTGGGAGCAAGTTTATTATATTGTTATATGTCGATGATATTCTTTTAGCTGCTAATGACATGGGTTTGTTACATGATGTAAAGAAATTTCTCTCTGAAACTTTTGAAATGAAAGATATGGGTGAGGCATCTTATGTGATAGGAATAGAGATATTCCGTGATAGATCACAAGGATTGTTAGGATTGTCTCAGAAAGGCTATATCAATAAAGTGTTAGAGAAATTTAGAATGGAAAATTGCTCTGCAGGAATAGTTCCAATTCAGAAAGGGGACAAGTTCAGTAAATTGCAATGTCCAAAGAATGACTTGGAACGAAAATCAATGGAATCTATTCCCTATGCATCACTGGTTGGAAGTTTGATGTATGCACAAACATGCACTCGGCCGGACATAAGTTTCGCTGTAGGAATGTTAGGCCGATATCAGAGTAATCCAGGATTTGATCATTGGAAAGCTGCAAAGAAAGTACTTAGGTACTTACAAGGTACCAAGGACTACATGCTTACATATAGGAGATCAAATCATCTTGAAGTAGTAGGATATTCGGATTCAGATTATGCTGGATGTGTAGACTCGAGGAAATCTACATTTGGTTACATGTTTCTGTTGGCTGGAGGAGCAGTTTCATGGAAGAGTGGAAAGCAGTCAGTCATCGCTACTTCCACTATGGAGGCTGAATTTGTGGCATGCTTTGAGGCCACTATTCATGCATTGTGGTTGCGGAACTTTGTCTTAAGGCTTGGATTAGTCGACAGTATAGCTAAGCCGTTAAGAATCTATTGTGATAATTCTGCAGCTGTTTTCTTTTCTAAGAATGATAGGTATTCTAAAGGTGCGAAACATATGGATTTGAAATACTTGTCTGTTAAAGAAGAAGTACAAAACCAAAGAGTGTCAATTGAGCATATCGGTACTGACCTGATGATAGCGGATCCGTTAACTAAGGGTTTGCCACCAAAAACATTTATTGGACATGTTGAACGGATGGGCATTATAGATAGGTCCTCATTGATTTGATATTTGATGTATATGTATATATATACATATGGTTGTATTGCTCATATTGTTATGACATTTGTGAATTCAGTTAAAGTTGTGGTTTTGCTTGCTTATTAGTTATCTACATCGAGTTGTATACAATTATTGTCTATGAGATAACTAGTAGCCTAATTGGAATAATGATTTAAAGGTTTTAATATTCCTCAATTAAGTTATCATGAATTATGATGACTTGTAATACATGGAAGGAATCACATCGTTAAATGGTGTGTGACCGCCATGATTCAGTCATTTTAATTCAATCAAGAATTATGACTTGATGCATAAAATGGTGCACACTTAATTGTTAGTGAATCATCAAGTCGTAACATGGACCAAGTGGGAGATTGTTAAATTATTTTAACATTAGTGGTCCATGTGACTTAGAGTATGACTTAATGTAAAGGCCTAATATGATGGTCATTTGGGCATAATAGTAATTTTAAGTCATAGGATTTAAAATCCTTCCTCTCTCCCTAATTAAATATAATAGACAGAAAAGGAAAAAGGAAAACAACGTATATTTTCCATTAGAAAAAAAGGAAAACAACGTATCTTTTCCATTAGAGAAAAAGAAAACAATGTATCTTTTTCCATTAGAGAATTTTCTACACCATCAAAGAAAAATCTAAAAGAAAAAGGGTAGGGTAGGAGAAATCAACAAGTTAAAAAGATTGTGATGGATTTTCTTCTTTCGACTGGAAATCAAAAGCAATGGACAACGGTATGTATCAAATTACTTGTAATTGATTATTGCAATTTCATTCAAAGATCCTGCGGCAAAGAAAATCATAGAAAATTTCTAACAATGTTAGTTCTACTTATATCTCGGCAAAATTGAATGAACAAATAAATAAAATCTAGGTCTATCCTAATTAAAATTAAGGGTATGATCTGCATCTTTTTCTTATCTGTATCTAATATGTTTTTGAGTAAAAATATTTCTTTTTCATCAATATTCACTTCTTTACATACAACGATTTGAAAATGATAAAAACAAGATACCAAATGACAAGAAAAAGATGAAGCAAACAGACCCACTACCAACACTTATTTTATTAAATTTAATGAACTAAAAATTGGAATTTAGATTAATTGGAAGATTATAATATTAAAATATACCTCGTGATAATTGGAATTTCGACTAATCTAAATTATTATTATTTTTTATTTCCCATATGAGTTTTCAAAGAATTAAGCATAACTCATTCTGTTGTATGAATTACCCTAATTAGTTAACTAAATCTATTTATTCCTAGAAAAGATTAATTAGCTAATTAATCATTGCATGTTCTAAACGATACGATGCATATTACCTCATGTGTTACTTGTAATCTGATGTTGATTTGTTACAGAAATTTAACATGTATTCCTCGTATCATAATACATGCTCACTGAATAAAAAATAATTTAAATATTCAATATAACCATATCACAAATCTATCGATCTAGTATCCCAAATAAAGTCATAATTCATGATCGCAATAAGGATACAAATCATAAACAATAAAACATAATACATCCATAGACAAAAATAGAAAGAAGGAAAGAGGACATATAGTCTTTATTGAAGATTTGAGGTTTCTAATCTTTTACTTTTTCTATAAACTAGTTAAGAACTCACGCAACAGGCCACTGGTAATAAAACTTATAATTATAAAATGAATTTACTTAAAATGAACTTATACAATAATTTTTTTTTATATTCATACTTATGCATAATATTATAGTAATAATTTACAAAATGAACTAAAATTTTTTGTTTCAACATTATAAGATTTTTTTATGACACGCTATAGTATTAAAAGGTATGAAAATAAAAGATGTAATATTTAATATTGAAAAAATACCAATATCAATTTAAAAAGAAAGGTATTAATAAGAAAATCGTACGTGAAAGAAAAGATTTTCGAAATTATAACGTTACAGTACTACAAGATATGAATATGAAAAGATGATGTAAAGGTACGAACATGAGTTAAAAAAATATTAATACCAAATGGTATGAAAAAATAAAGATAAATCTTCCAAAATTATACATTATAATTGATAGATTCCATTATCTCTTGTAAAGCTAGGAAATCCAAATTACTGTGAACCGTAAATGGCGCTCTGAATGTATATCTTGAGTGTTGGAGAATGATTCAAAGATTGCCTAGCCATTAAATTTCAATTTGATTTGGTCTTTAGTTTAGTTTTTGATTTTATTCTATAGTTCAGATATTGTAGGCCAAAATATCCGTTTTAAGTTTTTTCTATGCCTTGTATTTTGCCTATATAAAGGCAGTAAGTTCCCCGTTTTCAAATGCAAGAAGAATAAAAAAAATTTCCTCCATTTCTTTTATGTTTTTTTTTTTTTACTCATATATATATATTTAAAAAAAAAAAAAAAACAACATGGTGTTAGAGCTTCATGGGTCCTGAGCTTGTGAGATTGATGAAAAAAAATAGAGAGAGATTTGATTATTTGTAGAAAAATTGCAAAATAAAAAATGAAGAAAAACATACAAATATGACACATATGATTGTAGAAGAAACTGTTTTTAGATAAATGTTGAGAAGTGCATTGAGAACATGTTGGAGAGATGTGCTTCAAGAGTTGGTGATAAAGTACATCAACAAGATTGAATTGGTGAGAAAGTATATCGACAAGATTAGAGTTGGTGAGAAAGTACATCAACAGGGTTTGTGATGAGAATAGCATCATCTAGTGAAGAGAAAAGATCCACATGATTGAGAAGATTTGAGAGAAGTGCTTCATAACCATTTTTATAATATTGAATTAACGAGAAGTGTTGGATAATAATTCAAAATAAGTGGATATGATTTAAAACTAGAGAGTCTATCTATGTTGGTTATTTTTAGATATTTAGAAAATTTGTTTTGATCTTTTAGTTGATAGGTTCTATCCTTTTTTTTAGTGATTATGTTAAGTTGTCTTTATCGTTATCTCATTAAGATATCGAGATAAGCTTTATTTCTTTTGTAGATTATTTAAAGAAATAAAAGTAAAAAAAAAAAAAAACAATATTCTTTTCTTTTCATTTAATGCTAAAAATCCCAACATCAAGAATGTGGGGCTATCCACTTGAGGCCTGCCCTCGCAGCTTAAAATGATGACATGGGCTGCTGCTTTTGGACTGGATCTATAATGGTCTGTCAACGTGGCTTTCATGTGAGGGCTGATCCAATTTTCAACTTGGCGAAGACGTGACGGCTGGACTTAATAATTCAACTCATCGGCTTCGTGGGTGGGCTTTGCATCAATAGGCAACTCATATAATTTATGGAGTCAATGTGTTTGAATTATCGGATTTTTATATTATATTTATATTGTAACTTATTTGTAATGTATTTATTTAGTTTGTTTATGGATAAATTTTCAGTCTTTCACCTGTATCTGTTTGTTGATTAATATTTATTTAAAAATGATAAAAATATGATGATAAAATGATCATAATATGTTGAAACAATCATAAAGGATAAAGTTAAGATATTAAAGCATATATTTTTATCTTCATCATTAGACATCCGTTTTATTCAATAACTCATATTTATATTTGCTTTCACAGATATCTCTTTTAATCATTCAGCTTTTCCCTTCCTTTTTTTTTTTTTTTTTCGCCTCCAACTAATTTGCCTCCATAAACACCTCATTGATATTCATTTTGGCTTTTCTTTAGTCTTCTTCCAAGTACATCTTCTTGTCATTGCTTGCAGCAGCTGTTGCATACTTCTATATTTGCTTTTATTTATGCCACCTTCCTTAATAATTGTTGTTGTGCTTTACGCTTTCATTAAGATCTTGATAAAAGTGGACCTTCTTACAAGTAAGGACTTCACAAGGAGTTGGTCATAAATGTTTTGTTAAATGTATGATTTAGATACACTGAACTAGCACACCTAGGTTTGCAGTTGCTTCTTCCCCTCCTTCTAATTGTGTTTATTTTGTGTTGTGATTTCATTAGTTATTTATTAGATAAATTGACAAGAATGAATCATTGTTTAGAAGTAAATTCAAATTAGGTAGCATTGTTTTAAGATTTTTAAAAAGGGAATCCATAATATATTAAGTGGTACAAGAAAGATATTAATGTTTTAATTAATTAAAAAATGATCAGTGTTATATAAAGTTGTGGTCAATGACCTAATAACCTATTAACATTACCTATAGCTTTCAAATGAGATGCATTATATTTGAATACCTCATTCCATTGTAATGGTAAAAAAAAAAAAAAATGTTATATAGAGTAGTGCAAAAAAGAAAACCTTTCTTTTTTTCTTTTTCTTAGGTTTGTCATTTATTAAAAACATTGATTATTTCTTTTTATCCAATTAAAATTTTAATATCTTATTCACACCATTTTGTATAACGTTAATTTTTTCTAATCACTTATACTTTATTTGAATTTGTCCATTGATAATTCACCATGGATTTGCTCTAGATTGTATTTTTAAGTTCTTTACTATTGTGCTTCGAGCTTCTGCTTATGCTTCCGAAGTTTTCCTTCTGCCTTCTGTTCTGTCGATTATCTAGAGCATTTGCTCGTCCGGTGCTTTTCTAAACTTCTTTAATTGACCTGAAATTTTGCCGACTGTTCGGAACTTCATTTCACAACTTGAATTTATATACTTTTTACACTTTGAGCTATGCGTTGGATAAACTTTTTAGTAAACTTACTAACGTTTGGGATACTTCAATAAATAATAACGTTTTTTTTTTTTGTTTTCCTTTTGCTAATGGGAAAAAGATTGTTTCTCGGCCTTTCATATATAAAATTAAAATTAAATGAGTGTTGTTGAAACTTAACATTTTTAGGGATTGATATCAAATTAGGTTCTTAGCATTCCGAAAAAGTAATAAAAATAAAAGTTTAAACTCGAACGTTTTGGAAACTAAAGAATGACCAACGCTAAGATTTTACAAAGAAAAGCAAACTATAGTAGTCTAATCTCGATAAGAGAATGTAAAGGCATTATTTTGGAGCGACATTAGTTAAACAAAATAAATTTTAGAAAAATAACATGAAAATAAAATAAACATAAGTAAATAATTATTACTAACTAAATGATTTTATTATAAAATTGGCCTGATTTTTGAAAAATTTTAATAGTGTATGCTTGGATAGTGCTCTAGCCCAAGCCCATTGGTCACACACCTCTCTCAATAACCTTTCTCGACTAGCACACTCTAGGTTCACTCAAGCCTCTTCTTTTCCCCTGCTAAGTGTTCAAACCCTAGCTCTATCTTCTACCTATCTCTCAATCAACACTTCATACTAATCTTGTATTGTGTTTGTATGCAGGTGATAGGCCAGTTCAAGTTGGCTGGCCTCCTAGTATTTTCTTTTGAGGATTACAAGCGATAATCCCATTCTGCTTTGTTATTTTATTTCTTATAGTTGTGTTAGTTACAAATTTGGTAATATAACCACTATGTTAGATAAACTATGTTATTAGTTATATGTGTCTTGATTTTCCACATGTATTATATGCTAAGTAGAATAGTCTTGTAACCATTGTAGCTTGAGTTGTAATCTTGCACTCCTTTGTACCTGGGTCATATCAGTTTGCCCCCCCATGTTGAAATAACACCTTCTCCTCAAGGTAAAAATGATGATGAAGTTGTCGGATCATCTCTAAGTCCTCCTAACTTGAAACTTTTGGAGGTACTTCGATCCATTGGGTCAAAAATTGAGGCATCTTCACATCTTGTCACACAATTATTCTAGTATCCACAATACAAAGAGGCATCAAGATAGGATTGTTTTGCAGTGAATTAAGGGGTAGATCCAACACTAGTCTTACAAACGTATGGGCTTGTTTCAAAGATGAAGCGTGAAAAACGCCATGAATTTTGGCGTACTTAGGGAAGTCGATCTAATAAGTAGACAACCTAGTCCTCTTAATAACTTTATATAGACCATAAAAATGCTTCAAAAGTTTATGATAATCCCTAGTTAAAGACACCTATTTGTAAGGTTGTAGACACACACAAACTAAACCACTAGGAGAAAATACACACTTTAATTTATGCTTATCAGCTTGGTTCCTCATCCATTCTTGAGCTTTAAACAAACTAGCTCTAAAAGAAGAAATTAATTCATCTTGAGTCTTCAAGCCATGATCCATAACCTTTAAACTTGAAGGTTCTCGTAAATATATAAGAATTGTAGGGGATGGTCTTTGATACATAACCTTAAAAGGAGTGAGCTAAGCTCTTTCATGAAATGAGATATTTTATGTAAAGTCACCCATGGTAAAAGCCTAACCAGTCACTTGATCTAGCCATAGCAAAACTATGAGGGTACTGTTGTAAGACTTGATTTAAAACTTTAATTTGTCGATTCGATTAAGGATGATAGGCACTACTAGTAAATAATTCTATGCCACTCAATCGAAATAGCTTATGTCAAAACTTGCTAATAAAAATAGGACCCCTATCACTCACAATACTTTTAGGGAATCCATGTAACTTCACTACTATGTTCAAGAAAAGCAGAGCTATCTTAGTTGTTGAAAAATTAGTGTCCAAAGCACCAATATGACAATACTTGGATAAATGATCCACCACTACGCACATAATCGAGTATCTTGGTAATCAATGTAAAGAAGTCACAAAATCCATTGAGATATCTTCCCTTATCTACTGAGGAATAGGTAATGAATTCAATAGCTAGCCAGTGACCAAATACTGTGCTTGGTCTTTTGGAAGACTGAACAACCCTTCAGGAATACTTAAATACCATTCTTCATACCTTGCCAGTAAGATTGAGACACTATTCTTTTATAAGTCTTCAAAATCCCACAATAACCAGCTATGGAAATGCTATGAAATCCATGCAATATTGCTGGAATGACAGAAGAAGTGGGAACCAAAAATAGTTGTTGGCCTCAAAACAATAAACCATGCTTCCATTGTAACATTCACTTAGTATCATTCCTTTCTTCCATATCTATAATAATCTTCTTAAAAGTTGGCAATGTGGAGTATTCCTTCTTTAATTGGTCTACAAATGAAAAATGTGGCATTGAATAAGTAAGATAGTTAAATGTACTATCATGATATTGTGATAAGGAATCTGCCGCAACATTTCCTTTGTCTGCTTTGTACAATGGAATAGTCATACCCCATTAATTCTACCAAATACTTCTTTTGTTCTAGTGTTTGCATCACCTGTGCCAACAATTTCTTGAGGCTATAATGATATGTTTTGATAATAAAGTGCGCCCCCAATAAGTACCATCTCCATTTTCTCTTAACTTGTACCACTGCATAAAGCTCTCAAACAAATGATGATGATTTCCATAAATGCAAAGGCAATTGTTTACTGAAAAATGCAATAGGTCTCTTCTCTTGCAATAATACAGCTTCTCCTCTTGTCCTAAATGCATTAGTCTTTATAATGAATTGATTATGAAAATCTGGCAGTCAATAGTGGAGTTGATGTCAGGATATTTTTCAAAGTTTCAAATGCAACAGTGGTTTCAATACTCCATTTGAAACAACCCCGCTTCAACATATCAGTCAAAAGGCTAGCTATTGAAGCATAACACTTCACAAAACAATGATAATATTCAGTCCATCCTAGAAAAGCCCTTAGTTGTTTGATTGATTGCACTATTGGCTAAGCCAAATAGCCTCCAATTTAGTTGGTTTCGGTCTGACTCCATCTAACCCCCTAATATGCCCTAAATATTCTACTATTACTTGGCAAAAAACAAACTTATATTTCTTTACAATGGCATTTTCAGCAAGTATTGACAATACCAATTCTAAGAGTATTAAATGCATTTTAAAATTATACTATAAATCTAAATACCATAAAAGAAAATGATAACAAACTTATGTAAGTGCAGCTTATGAATTCATTTCATTATGGACTGAAATGTAGCGAATACATTACTTCATCCAAATGGCATCACTAAAAATTTATTGTGGCCATCATGAGTTCAAAATGCAATTTTCTTAACATTTCTAACGTGCAATTGGGTTTAGTGATACGCCATTCTCAAATCCACTTTAGAAAAAATAACAACCCTATGTAACTCATCTAACAATTCATCCATTATAGGAATCGGAAACTAATACTTAATTGATTCAAAGCCCTATAGTTAACAGAAAAGTGCTATGTTTAGTCTTTTTTCTTCACTAAAATTATTGGTGAAGAGAATGAACTAGTGTTACATTGTATAACTCCTTGACATAGCATCTTGTGCACTTGCTTCTTAGTATCCCTTTTTTAAAAATGTGGGTACCTATATGGCTTAACATTCACTATTTTTAAAAATGTGGGTACCTATATGGCTTAACATTCACTATTGAGACAACTCTGTTAGGTGAGTTTGATGTTGAATATCACATAGAGGAGGCAATGATGGCGGTGTCTTAAAAACTTGAGGAAATCTAACCACTATCTTCTCAATGAGAGTGTTATTTGGTGGTATCCAGTGAAGAATCACCGGTATGAACCACTAATTGTAGACAAGTAGCCAGCGATATGATAATTGGTGATGAGTTTTTTGACAACTTCACACAAATTGATCACTTACTAATGTCACAAAATATCTTTGGTGATGAAATTGCATTGTCAAAGCTGTATAATCAATAGTGAGTGGCCCCAACTTTTGTAACCACCGGAGGAAAAAAAAAAAAACCAAATTTCTCCCTTTAAAGGAAGAACATAAAAAGAAGCAATAAAATCCATTCCTTGCACATGAACAACAATAACTTTACATACCTCATCACATGACATCTTCTGACTATTACCTATCATGATTGAGAACTATGGTGCTGCATGTATTAATAAACCCAAATATTTTGCAACACAACTTTGGATAAGGTTATGTGTGCTTCTTGAATCAACCAATATGGAAATATTAGAATTACCAATAGTGCCTTGAAAACAAAGTGTACATGGTACAATTTCACCATTTAAAGCATGGTAGCTAATAGTGAATGAATCCTTCACATTACAACAATCCAATTGATCCATAGATGTCTCAACATATAATTTTCATCATTTCCAGCATCATCATCGTGTAACAAAATGAGAAATTTTGCTTTACAATTATAATTCTAGCTAAACTTTTTGTCACGATTGAAACATAATCCTTTCTCCTTTCTCACTTACATTTCTTCAGGTGAAGTCCTTTAATTGGTACACTTAGATATAAACATTGATTGAGTTAGTATTTGTGGTTTTGCAGCTTGCAAAGGTGAATTTGTGATTGAATTACTTACTGGGTAAGGCTTAAAAACCTTGTATTGATCCTGTAATTTGTCTCCATGCATGTGAGGCAACCATATTGCATCCATCAATATTTTTGGCTTTGCAAAGGTGAATTTAAGTTGGTATTTGTGGTTTTGCAAATTGCAAAGGTGAATTTGTGATTGAATTACTTACTTGGTAAGGCTTAAAAACCTTATATTGATCTTGTATTTTGTCTTCATGCATGTGAGCCAAACATATTACATCCATCATTGTTTTTGGCTTTGCAATATGAACTTCTTTACATATTATAGGCTTTAATCCCAAAATAAAGTAGCCAAGTAGAAAGGACTCAGAAAGACTGATGGTATGGTTTGATAAAGCTTCAAATTGGGATTGATAATGTGCCATTGTAGTTGTTTGCAACCGCTTTACTAGTAGTCCTTGGACATCCTCATATTTCGATGGGTCAAATCTTTTTATCCAATGTATCTACAAACTTTGTTGAAGAACTTGATTGCTTGTTAAGGTACACCTGCTTGTACCAGCTAAGAGCATCAAATGGAATTCAAATGCAAATGAAGAAATGGTAATGCACTCTTCTCCTTGAATTTCACAAAATTTAAAAAATTGTTTCACTTTGAAAACCCACCCTAACACATTTTCAATTAGAAATTTTGGAATTTCCAATATGATTCCCTTCAATGAGGAATCTTGAGAAATGTTATAGTTGAAGATGATGAATCAGGTGCTTTCTAAGAACTTTGAGTAACTTGACTAGACTAATTCTAATTCAATTCTAGCTTATCAATACGTGAACCAACAATGAAATGTTTTCTTGAATTGCTAACAGAGTACTCTTGAAAAATTTCATGTTTACTGCTTGTGTATTAGATCTTGTTTCAGGAAGCTATATTACAAGTGATTTCGCAAGACGATAACACCAAAATTGATATGCCCAACTTATACTTTAGCCTAGGCCCACAAGTCACGTGCCTCTCCTAATAACCTTATTCGACCTTTTGCTTCCAGAACACTTTAAGTTTACTCACGATTGTGCTTCCTCCAACTAAGTGTGCAAACCTTAGTTGTATTTCCACCCGACCTCTCAATTAACACTTACAATACTAATCTTGTGTTATGTTTATGCGCAAGTGATAGGCCAATTTGAGTTGGCTAGACTCCTAGTATTTTCTTTAGGGATTACAAGTGATGATTCCTTTTTGCTCGGTTATTTTTCTTCTTATAGTTAGTTTGGTTACAGATGTGGTAATACAATTGCTGCTCTATTTACAATATGTTATTAGTTACATGAATCTTGATTTTCTACTTGTGTTATATGCTAAGTAGTATAGTCTTGTAACCATTATGGCTTAAGTCGGAACATTGCACTCATATGTACTTGGCTCATATTAGTTAGATTTGAAGCTTTTTAGTATGTAGTTCCTAGACCCATAATGTCCTTTGTTTTTTTTTTTTTTTTTTTTTCCTTTTGGGTTTATTTTGGTAGATTGATCAGTTCACAAACTAAAATCCTTATGCTTGTTGGACTTTATTTTTATTTTTTTTTATTTTGACTTCAAACGGTGGTAGCTTCAAAATCATATATTTTACAAACTTCTTTTCAAAATAGCAGTTTCCTTTGAATTCCCGTTAAGTAGTTTACATTAATTAAGTCTAACCTAAATCAAAATTTAAGGAAGCAAAGAAACTTTTTGGCCTTTTTGATTATTAATTATAATTTGTGCATCATATTGAATTATCATTGGATACTCTTTGAGTATTTTGAGACTTACAGTAGTGTCAATTTTGGATCTAATCCCTATTTGATTTTAAGAATTTGTGTGCCATACCCAACTCCTTAGAATTGTTTATATCCTTGACTTGGCTCAGATTGTTTGAGCTCTTCTTTGATTCCTTTGCCTTGTGTTTCAAATGGTTAAGTGTAATGAAGTTCCGTTTTGGCCCCCTCCAAAAAAAAAAAAAAAAAAAATACAAAAAACCACCCATAATGATCCTAACGTCAAGAAATAAAACAACGGAAATAAAAGGGGAAAAAAGAAATAAGAGGCCTAATCTATTTTTAAGTGACACTAGAATTTTACTTTACAAATTATGATTTTCAAGCATGATAGAAATAACACTTTAAGGTTTTTTTTTTTTTTTTTTTTTTTTTTTTTTTTTTTTGGGATAAAATGGTAAGCCTATTTTATACCTTTAGGAAATAATAACATACAAATATTTTGCAGATTCTAGAAAATATCTTGTAATCAGCAAATTCCATTAGAGATTTTAGGATAGTTCTGTATTATGACTATATAAGGTATTCTGATTTCAGATTTCGTGTATAGCATCCGCAGAATAGGACAAGAACAAGGAACTCTGGCAATTCTCTGTCCCGTAACTCCTAATTGACCTATATATTTGGCTTACAGAAGAAGACACAATATGTGATGCTTATTCATTCTGCTTGGATTCTCTCTCTTTTTCTTGAACTTTTATTAATTCATAAATTAATAATTAAGATTATCTAAAAATTTAATTATTTTATAATATTATTATGATATTTTCTAATATAATATTACTCTTTGATTATATGTGATAACAATTAAAATAAAATAAAATATAAATTTAGTGAAGGTAAATAATAGAATTCATTTTTTATCCACAAGTGATGTCTCTAATATTATATATATAGGGGAATTGCTACAGTTACATGATGATGAAATGTCCCAATCAATTATCTAACTATTAAAATAAATATAATAAATATATTAAATATCTTATTTCAATATTATGTTTGAATATGAGTTATTAATGCTATGACCAATCTTATTGAAAAAACATGACTACAGTATAAATTTTTCATATATATGTGTGTGTACCATTTCAGCTTTTTATAGAACCTGTCTCTTTTCACCATTCCGTGCCTTGATCTCTTTGGAATATTTCCGCACCTTTACATCCGCATCTAAAAATTTTTTTTTGTCTATACTTATCAAAATTTACAATTATCCAATAAAAAATTAAATTATTGAATAGAAAATCTCTATGATGATAGGAACAATGAGCGTGGAATCCACCATAGGAACAAAGGACATATTCAATCTTTAATTTTGCTGATAAATTTATAGAAAGCATCATTATTGTCCTTGTTCATTGTAGTGGTGTATGCCATGTGAAGATATTCAGCCAATCTTACTCTTATAAATAATTCAAATGCTAAGTGTACTGGTTCGATTAACCATGGTATAGTTTGGTTATCAGTTTCTTTTTTTTTCTATTTTTTTTACGCTGTATCTATTTTTTATTCGATCTATGTATTATATTTATATTTATTTTTATCTTATCATTATTTATATGTTTTATAAAAAAATATAATAAAAAATAGAGTCAATATCACGAATAGTACATGAATTTTAACAAAATATATAATTAAATACTTGAACTTTAATATTGATCAATTTAATATATGGACTTAAAAATTGTTCAATATAGTACCTAAGTAGTACCTGAAAAAACTTGATGAAGATACTGTTTGTTGACATATATGAAAGTTTTTTCAAGTATTAAATTGATCAATTTTAAAATTTAGATAGTAAATTGATCAATTTTAAAATTTAATTATCGAATTACATATTTTATCAAAGTTCAGTTATCACGTGTACATTAACCTGGAACATATATCTATTGAATCTTTTTTACCCTATGTAGAAACCCCATTTTTCATGATGCGGATAAAAAACAAAAGCCGGAAAAAACGTGTAAATTAAAAGGTGTACCATGCACCGTAACAGCTACTTGTCGCTTTAGTCCTTTCCAATGTGCAGTTGTTTGCTTTGGAGAACAAAAATATGCAATTCTTTGCATTTGAGCTTGGTCTAGCACATTTAAAAGTTAATTTATCTTGGGGGACTGGAATTTGTGCATCGGTATTAAGGATATCTTTATGTGAGTAATTATCGTAGGACAAGAATTTATAGGTTATTTAATTAACATAAAGCTCTTGAGACTTTTTTGTTTTTTGTTTTTTTAAATAGTTTTATTAAAATTAAGAAACCTTGGGAGGACATGATGAGCAGTCTGAATACAATAAAGAAAATAATCGGAATGGAGGTTTATGAACCCATTAACTACGAGCAACCCACTTTTCACAGTATAAGGAGAGGGCGATTTACTATCAAAGAGACATTTATTTCTATGCTTCCAGACAAGCCAGAGAAAAATCACAGTAAAAAGCTTAACATTTCCATAATTTTAGATCTTGACCTGTCACTAACCTCGAGCCAAGACTCCAACCACTTGACCACACTTGCCGTGTCAAAAGCATCCACTCTAATATCAAGAAAACCACATTAGTCGAACCCATTCATATTCAAAAGATAAGTGTTCAACGGTCTCACATAATCCACAAAAACATTGGATAATGTTGACGAACGGTACTTATTGTAAGCAATAGCAGTAAAATCACTGATAAGTTAAAATCTCCGGCTTAATTTCAAATTATGATTGTGAAGGTAAGTGTGCCAATCGATACTTACAAAGTGCAAGTATTGTTCCATAGGGATCAATGAGCATCAGTAATCACCTTTATGCTATTATTTAGTTGTTGAATTCAACTTTGTTAAAGTAATTAATAATTACTTACTATTTTTCACAGTCAAGATTTTTCAAAAAATAATTATCAAGTTGAAGAACAACTAGATCATGAATCCCTATTAGTTGTTTATGTGATTACACTAAAGATAACTCCAATAGTTATTGTTGATGTTCTTAAATGATAGAAATTCCTAAGTTGATTTGATATTTAAGTTGTGATTACAAAATTATAGTCCTAGGTTGATTAAATAACATGTCCTTTTAGTTAAAACCCCAAATAACGTTAGGTTGATTATTAATAACATGTCTTTTTAGTTAAAACCCCCAAAATAACGTTATCGATTTATTTTGATTAAGTGAAATGTCTTTCTAGTTATTAAACACCATAATGGTAGTAAAATCCCAGTCTTTTAACATCACTACCCTATCTGAATAATGAAGAAGATGGTTGACATGGGCAAATTTGACCCATATTACTTAACTTGTTGCATTAGTTGTCTTACGTCTAGTAACTATATCCATCTCCTCCCATTTTTTGTTAGCTAGATTGCCATGGCATATAGTTGCATTGGGGTAGAAATGAGCACCAAGTTTGAATAGCAGTGTAAGCGCCCTATTTTCATCTCTGTACTTTTATTTTTATTTTTATTTTTTTTACTAAAAGAAGCATCCATTTTATGTAAAAGAGCTAATCTTTTGAGACCTATTTTAGTTTTTGAGACCTATTTTATTTATCTCATTCTAAAAACTATAAAAAGATATCAATTCAAGTGCTTTGTCACTTCAAATGGTGTCTTGTTTAGATTTAAAATGATTGTTCCATATAAAATCAAGTTTAGTGCAAGAGAGGCCATGGATGAATAGTGGCTTAAAATCTAACATTAATTAATTGATTAAATTCAATTTAATTAATTAGAAACTAGGATTCATAAATCAAATTGGAGTCAGATTCAGATTGTCTAAAATTGGATATACGAACTTGGCACTATTAAGCTAGGAACAACTAGCCTACTTACCACTAGAATTCTAGCACAATTGGAAATTAGTTAGAGATAAGAATTGAACGTTGAAATAAATAAATGGAAGCAAAGAAAACCCCGGACGGTGCAAGGAACTGGCACCATTTGGGCAGGAGATGGAAAGATTTGATAAGCACTATTTTGAAAATATTATCTTAAGCCATTTGTCACAATGCAATTTATATTGAGTGAATACAATATAATTTCTAGTTAGTCACGTGCATAAGTGTATAATATTTTAATTTTCCCCAACTATCAATGATAAAGAGAATGATTGAATATATAGAGAGAGGTATCTTGGTGTTTTCCTCGTGATTAATAGGTCCCACTTGAGGATAGTGGTCCACTAAAAAAATGCAATACATTCGCTCTATTTTCCATCAATAGTATTTTTGAGATGAAACTCCATAGTTGAACCTTAAAATTTAGAATTATTCTGTTGCAATGGACCATAATATTACTAGGGCAGTTCTTGGAACGATTAACTAATTTACCAAAAGAATTATTTGGCAAAACATGCATACTTTTGCTCTTGCAATATGTTTCAAAAAACGGGTAATTTCATCAGAATGTATCAATATTTGAGGATAAGTTTATTTAAGATACTAACATTTTAAGTAGCTCAAAAGAAGAATCGACGTTTAGAGATAAATTCATTTAAGGTATCAATATTTCAAGTACGTAAAAAAAAAGGCATCAACATTTTACAAAATGAGTCAAATAAGGTATTTATAATTGACCATTAATGAAAATTTAGGAAACTTAATTGATAATTAATCGAAATGCTGATACCTTAAATAGAATTTGCAAAATTTTGATACCTCATTTGATTCACTTGATAAAACGTTGATACCTCCTTTTAACCATTTGAAATATTAATATCTTAAATGAACCACCTAAATACTGATACCGTTTGGTGTAATTTACCCTTCAAAAAACCCATAACTTGTGTATTATCACTGTTATGGTAATTTAGTATTATGTTAATTGATGAGTGTGGTGTGCTCATGCAATTGTTAAGGTAAATAAGGAGTGAAAGCCTTACTATAATTGGTAATGTGTATAAGTTTAGAATTTTAATTACTATGATTGCTTATATTTTTCTTTTGTTGTTTGTGATAATTGGAATCAGTTAGTTGATAAATTATGAGGTATTACAATCCTTAGATTTATTTTTTGTGGAAGCAGTCTTCCACTAATTGCTGAGATCTTGGAATATTTGGATTCACTATTAATTCTTAAGGTGTCATAGTCATCGGCACTTAAAAGGTAAAGCTATAAAACCAAATGAGAATAACTACTATACATATG
The DNA here is from genome assembly GCA_024138025.1 of Combretum micranthum. Taxonomy (NCBI): domain Eukaryota; kingdom Viridiplantae; phylum Streptophyta; class Magnoliopsida; order Myrtales; family Combretaceae; genus Combretum; species Combretum micranthum. The sequence goes on along the minus strand of JAMXBD010000023.1, from coordinate 2,624,435 downwards.
TACATTTGTTAAATTGCATGCATTCTTGTATCATATATACTATGTACATCTAAGTCATATAACATTCATAAGTTAAGGTGATCTTCTTATTTAGGTGGAGTGTAGCAAGTAAAAGGAAAAGATAAATATATTCTCTAACCTTTCAAGGTTAACTCCAACGCCTATATCCAAAAATCACAATACTAATCATAACATTAGGTCACTGCTTAACTAGTTATATACAGGCAACTCTACTGCCACCTTATATAATTATGTTTCACTCTACATTGATGTGCCCAAACATTCCAACCAATATTGGTTGTACTTACACCATATTGATGATCAATTTATCCATAATTAAGGTGTAATTAGTGCCAATGTAATATCTCACAATAAAAACAATCCATTTGCTTATATTTATCTCATTATAAGCCAACAAATATTTAGTCGATGAATCACCTCTATGATTATTAGTTCAACATCAAGCACAAATAACATAACACACTGTCAAAAGAGGTTTAAGGCAACGCTTTGCAACAACTTAAAAATATGTTGCTTATAATAGTTAATTGTAATTAAATTTTTTAATGTTGTTAAAAAGGTTTTTCAAAGACAATAATTTTTTAGTAATAATTTAGAAGTGTTGCTATGATATATTTCATGCAATAATATGGTGACAATGATATTATCTTATAGATAATATTTTAAGAAAAATACGACGATTCAGAGTACGAATGTTGAAATTCATAAAACAATTACTAATATACTTATAATTTTTTGTGTTAACAATGTATAAAACAACATGTGACAATTTTTTGTAAATAATGCACATTTCATTAATATAGTAGTAATTTTTCAAGTGGTTTTAAAAAATTCAAGAGGAAAGGTAATGATTTAGACAAATTGCCGCATTTTCCTAAAATGTTATCCACAACATTTACTTTTTGTCATATTATTGCATGAAATTTACTATAGCAACACTTTATAGAAGGAATGAAGAAGGCCTGTCTCTAAAGCACTCCACATTTGATCATTTTTTATTTTTCTCTTCCAAATTTTTTACATTTCAATTTATATTTTCTTTAAATTTCATTACAAATCTTAGAGGTGTGTATGTCATGGAAAAGGAGAATGAAGAAATCCTCCACTAGAATATCTATAACAATGATCCTTCTAGAAAAGTTAAATTTAATGATAAAGTGTCTAATCCTCTATATCAGATGGATTCTAATCTCAACATGGAATTAGGGCAGGAGGATGAGGAAAAAAATGAAATTAATAGGTCAGGGTCTATTAAACACTTAATTCACACAAGGATAGAGTGATGGGAAACTAGAATAGTGGATTTGGTGAGGAAGTGTTGGTTAAGGAAGGAGATATTATTATTGAATTGGATGAAGAAGGCCCTTATATCTGAATTTCAAAGAGACTTCATGAATGGATGGGGAAACGATGGAATGTCTGGTCATTATGAAATTACTAAGGAAGTTGATTGGATACAAAACACTCTGTAATAGAATTAAAGAAATGTGGAAAATTTCAAGAGATCTCAAATGATTTCTTAGTATAATTATCTTGTGAATCAATGCTGTAGATGCTTTTACTGGGGGTACTTGGATAATCATGGAGGCATTACCTTTTGGTTCAGGATTGGTATCCTTCATTCAGAGCGTCCACTGTAATTGTGTCGAAAGTAGTAACTTGAATTCGATTCCTTGATATGCCTTTACAGTATTTCCATGAAAGTGTCCTAAAGGAGATAGGTAATCTTGTTGGCAACACTTTGAAAGTAGACTATAATGGTAAGACGGTGATAGTTGCCTTCAAGCGTAGTTTTAAAATTATAAAGGCCCATTCTTAATTCACTATAAAGGCAATAGGCAGTGTACCTATCGAAAATGTAATATAGTGTAGAAATCGGGATCGTCCACAGGGAATAAGCAATTATTAGTAATTACTCTTATTCTACTATCTAACTGATAATATTGATGAAATTCTATTTAATTTACTTGAGATAACAAATACACTAACACTAATCAACAAGCAAGATTATATTAAAGCAAATGATCTAGGTTTTGTCTTCATCTAATTTATTATGTGAATCCTTAAAAATTACAAATTTGATTTAGTTCTTAAGTTGTTGAGTTTCTCAAACAAAATGATAATTCTTTCGAATCTATCAATTCTTTCTAAACCTAAGTTAATCATTAGGATTTCTCCTAATCTCAATAGCAACTTAAGTTTGCATAAGAACATAACTCATTGGAAATTCAATAGTCACAGAAAATTCTTTGCTATTCTATGTCTAGAATTACAAAACAAATCTCATCATTGCATAGATCAATTCACGAAAGCAATCTTTCAATTAACTTAAATGAAAATTAGACATAAATTTGCATTCTGGATATACAAATTTAAGAAACTGTTAAGAAACATGCAATTGAATAAAAAGAACATCAATCCTTTATTGAACTCAAATCCTCATCACAAAATAAATTGAGTTCAACAAAACCCAGATCTGAAAAATTTACTCTTCCATAGTAATTAACGAAAATACATGAAATTCTAGAATCAAATTAGAATTCATGATATCACCCGAGAAAATGAAGCTCAAAATTGTGGATCTTCAATCCAAGATAATCTTGACTTGTTGAAACTCTGAAAAACTTTCGTATGAATTCTATATGTGTTCTTTCTCTCTTCCCTTGCTGCTGTTGATTCTTCCTCTATCTTCAATTTATAATGGATTTCACATAAATGAAATTGAAAGCTCATTATGGAGGAATTTGGAAGTTACGGGAGTTATGAGTCTTTTGGCTTTCCAAAGTAACACCTTTTTTTAATGTCCAATTGAAGTTATTTTAATAAATAGGGGGTTGCTATTCATTAAACAAGAAGTTTTTCAAAAAGTAATTTACTGTTAAATTGACATGCTTGGAGACAAGTCGTGTCACTTGAGCATGTCTAGCTGTTTTTCTTCACTGTGGAATTGACACGACTGGGGACATGGCTTGTCCCTTAGTCGTTTAACTTTCTGTAGTCTTCTTTTCTTCACTGACACGACTTGGGACATGGCTTGTCCCTTAGTCGTGTAACTTTCTATTTTAAATCTTCAAAACGACATGCCAGCGACAAGCCATGTCATGGTCGTGTTTTTGCAAGATAAAATTTCCAGTTTGACAAGCTTTGTGACAAGTCATGTCACTGAGCTTGTCCTTCCAAAACTTGAGATTTAGGACTCGATTCTTCTTTTCCTGACATGGTTGATAGACATGACTTGTCTTTGTTGTGTCAATCACTTTTGATCCAAACTTTGCATTTTTGTGACCCGTTTTGCTTTCTTTTCATAAAATAACTCCTTTAAACGCCTAAAAACATAAATTACTATTTTAAGTGAAAATATTTAATATTTATCAATAAAATGATAAATAAAAGTCCAATTTGGTATTCATAAATGTAGACACAATTTTTGCCCAATTAAAATTTAGGCTTAAGTTTAGAATAAATTAATGTCATGATTGAGTTCATTAAAAATATAAATATAATAATAAAAAATATAACAATAGTATAATAAAAAGAGAAAATAGAAAAAATAAAAATATAGAGGAATAAAATATGTATAATAAAATAATTAAATGAATAATAGTAATATAAATAAAATATATGTAAGAAAAATTAAAATAAATAATATTTAAGCTTAATATAAAATATTTTATTAGTCTTAAGTATTAGTGGGTTAGCTATATGACCAAGGCACAGGCCAACGGCCTAACGGATCAGACCATGGACACAAGCAAGGGGACCCAAGTTCGAATCTAGCCTAAGGCAGATTTTGCCTCTTTTTTGTTCATTTTTTTTCCAAAAGACACATCGGTTCATCCACTTTGAGACCTCATTTGAGCAACGAATCTTTGTGTTTTTTCGAAATTGATTGTACAGACACGAACTAGGCATGGGATACATCACATATACACACAATTCGTGCATTATTTCATTCCAAAAGACACATTAATTAAGGCATGAAAATTGGGAAAAAATTCGAATGGACATGATTTTTCAAATCTTAAAATGGCCGAATTGTGTCCTTTAATCAAATTAAACACACTTAATCGAAGAGTTGTGATGTATAAACATAAGATTCGTGATCAATTTGAACCAACAATCACGAATCGAGTCCCAATTTTGAATCGTTTTTATTTGAAAAAATATAACGATTCGTGATTGTAAAATTGAACAAGTACGAAGCTTCGAAATGACAAATTGTTTCGAAATCTATAAATAGGATCCCCCCAAGCAGAAAGCACAATTCAATTTCACAAAACACGCACTACACGATCGAGATCTGAAAATAGAGAGAAAAGTGTTCGAATTGCAAAATTTGCAAATTCGAAGTGATTGAGAGGATTTCGATCCAATTAAGAGTGTTAGGATCATCTAGGAAGTGTTCTTGATTGATTATAGTGTTTAGATTGCTCGAATTTGCATTTGGGAAGTTCTGCAAATTTTCGAATTTTTTTTAAACCCTCGCCGCCGAGCACCACCACACGAACCGCCACTTCTGGTGGTTCTGGGAGTGAACCACCACCACAGCCGCTGCAGCACCCAATCCACGTCGGGCCGACAAGGTTGAGGCTTCGAAAACCACCAGGAACGGCCGAGGAACGCTCGAAAACCACCGTGATCGTCTTCTTCACCCGACGGAGCACCGAAATCCGACCCGAAATCCGAATCCAACCCGGTCGGTCGTCGGTCAACGGTGATCGGTCAACGGTCAACGGTCGTCGGTCAAAAGTCAGCAGATCCTGTGGTCCAGATTTGATCAGAAGATCCTGTGGTCCAGATTTGATCAGAGGATCCTACGGTTCAGATTTGATCAGAGGATCAGACGGTCCAGATTGATCAAACAATCAACGCTCCAGATCGAAAGTCATCAGATCCTGCGGTCCAGATTTAGTCTACAGATCAGACGCTCCAGATCTGATCCGAGAAGATCCAACGGTCCAGGTTAGTCTGTATTATTAAATTATTTATTTATTATATATTTAATTTCGAAAATAGGAAAAAATAGGAAAAAATTAATAAAAATTCGTAAAAAATCCAGAAAAATTCAGAAAAATCCAGAAAAATTAGAATAATTATTTTTAATATAAATTTACATGTTTTAGCAATTTTTGATATTTTTGGATATTTTTAATATGTATTTGCATATAATTGATCTTTAAATATATATTTGATGCATGAGATGTTTTGTTTTTGTATTTTAATTTTGTTATGATATATTTTGAATATGTTCTGAACATATGTGATGATTATTGAATTTTGAAAAATAATAAATTGTTAATAGATTTTTTAAACCAAAATTGTTGTTGAATAATAAGATAAAAATTGTTTTTTTTTAAAATCATGATATTAATTAAGTTTTTATCAAAATTATCTTTATAAATTTGCTATAAAGATAATACTCAAAGTTTTCAAAATTGATTTTCATGTAGCATTAAATTAGCCATGAATTATCATAAATTGGTTTTTTCTTTAGAAAAAATGATTTTTGGACTTAGAAAAATATATTTTTTTATGAATAAAATTCAATTGATTAGATCATAGGATCATCAAAATTAGTTTTCATAAAAATTCAAAATTTAATAAACTTAAAGTGAAATATTTTAAAATATAAAATTGATCAACAAACTAAGTTCTTTATAAAAGAACTACGTTTTGTCTGATCTCGATTAGCGAGTACGTAGGCACTACTACGGGGCGACAATAAAATTAGAAAAAATATATTTTGTTTTGAGTTTGAAATAATCATTTTGTACATATTATAAGTTTTTTTTTAAAGGAAAAATACAAATGTTTGTTGATATTTAAATCCTAAGAAAAAATACATAAAAATAAAAATGCATGATTAAACTTGTAGATATTTGTTTTATAAATGTTTTGTTTGAATTTTTTTATAGAAAAGGATAAATTCTAAATTTTAAATTTAAAGTGGTAACCGCTTAGGTTTTAATAGGTTAGCCCCCGAACTCAGATATCTGGTATTTTTTAAAAAATTTGATTTTTAAATCAAACTTTTCGCAGACTAGTGGCTAAGTTAGGATTAACCGACCCATTAATCCTGGCTTTCATTTTTTCCCGATTTATATCGGGTGGCGACTCCAAAATTTTCAAAATTAAATTTCTTTTAACCCCTAGTCGAGGATTCATGTTAAATGGGTTAGGGTTTAATATGAATCGGGTTAGGAGAAATGAACCGGATGATTTTCAAAATCCAGGCTCGACAGCTTGGCGACTCCACTGGGGACTCGCTTATTTTTTTAAAAAAAGAGGGCTAGCCACTTAAGTTTAAAATTTAAAATTTATCCTTTATTTTTGTATATTGTGTAATTATATGTTTGTATGTGTTTTGTATATATGTCTGTAACTTAGATTTTAAATTAGTTCATTTCACTTGCATGTGCATTTGCATGTATGCACACAATGTGTGCTAGATACGGTCGAACCCAGGCCGTCTTAAGAGCCTAAGCGAGGAGTTCGAAGTAAGGTCCGGGGGCTGTGGTTTCCACCCTCTAGATCAAGAAAAGACTCCCACTCCGGTTTAGCCTTATGATTTGCTAGACCGGGGAACCTATAGAACCTTACCAAATCATGCATTCATTCATGGGATTTGACCAATTTTTTTCAAAAAAATGGAGTTGTAAATTTTTTTTTAAAAAAAAAAAATTTAGGATTTGTCTCCTAATAGGGTCTTTATAAATCCTCAGGAAATGATTTCCTCGAGTTCGGACAGTAGCGATAGCCTATGGGCTCGTCTCATCAAGGAACCCCGAGTAGAGACTTTCAAGGATCCAATGCTGTTACTGGACCGATGGTTGGTCAGTTTTGACCCCGATCAACAATCATTCATTAAGGATAGGTTGGGCCCGATCCTCAATTTACCTAAAGTCCAAGTTCCATTTACCATGTTTCGAGCCCTTGTTCATCTTTGGGAACCCAATGAAGTGGCATTCCGTCTAGGTCAACACGTGCTAAGTCCTACCATTGAAGAATATGCTAGGTTGCTTCAAGCCCCACCCACTTCCGAAGGGATCTATGTACCAAGCCTTACTCAAAGTCCGATCCGCATCATTTCAGAATTTTTGGGTTAAAAAGAGAAGCAGTAATTGAAGCCATGAAGGGTTGCAATGAATTCTCCATCCGATTAACTACTTTGATGGATTGGTTTGGAAACTTTGACAATTACATAAGCAACCGAGATTCCTTTACAGTATCAGTTGTGACCTGGAGTGAAAATCGGGTTAATGCTTTCATAGTGGCTGCTTTTGCTACCATACTCTTTCCACATGGGAACCTGTTCATTCACTTCCGAGTCATCGAGCTTGTAGCACAATATCTAACTGGCAAGTCATATGTTCCCGCCCTTCTAGCAGAACAAATCAGAAGTTTGAATCACATCAAGTCTAAGGGCAGGGGCAGAGTTTCAAGGCAAGCATGCATCTGTTGATGGTTTGGTTCGCTAGTCACACCAAGTACTACGGAAAAGATCTAGCTAATGGGTCCCTTATCCGCCCGAATTATGATCTCATCCAGTCTTTTGCTGAACGGGTCCATATGGAAGACAATGAGCCTTTCTGGTCTATACTTGCAATATTTGAAGACATGAGACCTGAAGACTTTATGTGGCAAGCCCGTTGGTTTAAGTGTCCCGTTGCTATCTTAAGTTGCAAGAAATACCTAACTGTGCCTCTCATTGGAATCACTGGCTGTACGGGCTATTACCCCTCAAGTGTTATCCGACAATATGGCATGCTACAAGACATTACTGTCAAGCCAGAGTTGGGACGAGTTATTCTCGACTATATGGATCCAACCATGACTCAGATAGCAAGCAGTCCAAGGTAAACCAAATAAAAGCCATCTGGGATGATAGAGAAATCAAGCCAGTTTTCGAAGTCGAGCCAGAAAATAAAGTGACTCGGGATTATAGAGCAACCAGGTGGTACATAGCCAATCAAATGAAGAAGAATAAGGACATCCAATATGAAGCTCCTAACATTCTTGAACCAGCACCACCTGAACCTGATCCTGAAATGATTGCTTATATGGAAATGGTTTCAGCCGGCTTGAAGTCTGTCATCGGGATTACATGCAAAGAGATAGAGAGATGATTGACCGCTTGGAAAAAGCTCACAATAGGATTGCACTGTTAGAGGATGAATTGAAGAAAGCTCGAAAAAGGACTCAACTACTTGAGGATCAAATCATCTGCCCTGCCAAGACTAGAAGACTAGTTTAGAAGTCCTGAGTTTAGTTTTAGCAATTAAGGTTCTTGAACTTTTAGTATAGTAATTTAACTTTGTATGAAAGATTGTTTTTGAATTATTACAACTCCAATAAATGTGTTTATCAAAATTTGATGGTCATTATCCCCATTTGCATTTGCATCCTTGTGTTTGTATGTTAGTATTCTTATCTTCTTACTTCTTAGGTCCAGTTACGAATCAAGTCTAGCGAATCCAAAATCCTGAAAGATAGCTTCCAAACCAGTTAGAAGTCCCATTTATACTAGATCACGAGCAAAGATGGCTAGTACCGGGAACACTACCCCTGATCAGACCACTGAACAGAGACTCAATGCCATGGAACAAACCCTGCTTAGAATTACCGAACAAATGCAGACCCTTACTCAGAATGTTACCCAGTCCAAGACCCCTATAGCATCTGAAGAATCTTCCGGGGAACAGAAAGGAAAAGAATCATGCAGCAACCAGTCAACGTTGATGATTCCCACACTGAGTTCAATATGTCCGAGCTAAAGAAAGAACTTGAAGCCCAAGCCAGAGACATGGAGAAGAAACTGTTTGAAAAGATGAAGGCATTTGACGGCTTTGATCAGACTGCGATTTTAAGCCTGCCACAATTTGAGGAAGGTGCTTTTCCTGAAAAATTTAAGGCACCCGAGTTCGAAAAATATGATGGAACTGGCTGTCCTAACATGCACACAAGATTATATGTACGACGTATGGGGCAGTATGCCAAATTTGATAAACTGATGGTACAGACCTTTCAAGATAGCCTTACTGGTCCAGCATTAGCCTGGTATGCCCAATTGGACTCACAAGAAATTGATACTTGGGATAAATTAGCCAGGGCATTTTTCAACCAATACAAGTTCAATATCGAAATGGCACCCTCGGTCTGGGATTTGAGTACTATGAAGAAGAAGAAAGACGAAGCTTTAAGGAATATGCTCAGCGATGGAGAGCTTTAGCTGCAAGAATCACCAATCCAATGCCTGAAAAGGATCTCACTTTTACTTTCATCAACACACTAGAAGAGCCATTCTTTTCTCATCTCATAGGGCATGCGTCAGCAAGTTTTTCAGAGTGGTAGTAGCCGGATGCAGAATTGAGAATGCTATCTCAGCCGGAAAGCTACAAGTAGAAAAGAAATATACACACCTAAAAATGTCACGTACAAAGGAAAGGATTCGACTGTCGGTATGGTCAATATCTCAAGTCCAGCAAACCCTACTAAATCCATAGTCTGCCGACCAATCAAGGTCAAAGTCAACAAAGGGTTGTTTCGAATCAACAATCAAGGCCTAACCGACGCAATTTTACTCCAATACCGGTTCCACTCAGCCAAGTGTGGGCTAAATTGAGAGCCGATAATCTGATTGGCTTTGAAGTACCCAGAGATGATTATAAGCCCAAGAACTACAACCCTGATTTAAAATGTGAATATCACATGGGGCAAATCGGGCACTCCACTGATTATTGTTGGAGACTCAAACATAAGATTCAAGATCTTATTGATGCAAAGACCATCCAATTAGACTTTGTGAGCCTCCAAATGTTTCTACTAATCCATTGCCAAATCATGGGTCGGTTATTAATATGATCACTGCCGAAGCGCCGGACCCAGAAGTCAACTTGGATGAATTGCCTATCACCATAGAACAAGTGGCATGGAATCTCCGCCAAATGGGGCATTTACCCTATATCAATCTGAGAGATCGCACAAAACCAGACCAGCCATTTACAACTTGTTGCAAAATGGAATCATAAAGAAAGAAGATATCATGGAAATGCTGGTCCCAAAGCCAAGAAAGTCAAGCACACAGGCAGAATTATGGGCAAGATACCAAGCTGGAGACCCAACTGTCGGAACTCTAGGAGATGATGGAAAGTACCAATATCTGGTTGACTATTGGTTTGAACCACGCGTATATGCCGATGCTCCTCCCACTGGATGGGGATCAGAGTCTGAAGATGAAGAAAAGCCTGTACCTGAAGATGAAGAAAAGCCTGTAAGAGAAAGAAGAAAAATTTGTTGGCATGATCACATGTGAACCGAAGTTAATCAAATTTGAGATGAACAAAGAGGCAACTGTCTCGAAGCCTAGAAGTTATACTTTTCAAATCCCAATTGCTGTAAAGGATTACAAAGCTGCCCCATTTGATTACCAGACAGTTAATCACACTTCTATGATTGGCGGGCTTACCGTTCGGGAAGACTTTATGAACCAACTGCAAAGAAGGTGACCATGGATTCATCGCCGCCGCCGAATGATGAAGAAAAGAAGGAAGATGAGAAAGCAATATTGGCTAAACTCATGAAGGCAAGTGAATTCAAAGTAGTTGAACAACTAGTCAAGACACCAGCCCAAATATCACTCATGGGTTTGTTAATTAGCTCTGATATTCACCGTGAGGCCTTGTTCAAGGTTCTCAAAGAAGTAAAAGTTCCAGAGAATGTGACAGAAAAAACCTTGGAAATATCATTAATTCTGTCTTTGCAAATGAGCAAATTAGCTTCTCATCTGAAGAATTAGAAGAGGAAGGTGGCCAACATAATAAAGCTCTTTTTATTGTTGTCAAAAGCAATGGTAGAATCGTCTCCCGAGTGCTTATTGACAATGGATCTTCTCTGAATGTATGCCCCCTGGCTACTCTGAATTTGTTGGAAGTAGACCCGTCAAATATCAAGCCAAGTCCTACTGTAGTACGAGCATTTGATGGATCAAAGAAGGAAATAATTGGAGAAGTGGAATTAGAGGTCACTATTGGGCCTCAAACTTTCCTAATTCCTTTTCAAGTAATAGATATCCCAAGAACATTTAATTTGTTGCTTGGAAGGCCATGGATTCATGCAGCAAGAGCAATACCCTCAAGCTTGCACCAGAGGGTTAAATTTGTAGCAAATGGCCAACTTGTTACCGTTATGGGAGAACAAGATTATGCCATCTATCAAGAAACGGCTATTCCATATTGGAAAAGGGAAGAAGAAGACTTCGGCTCCAAATTTTGAAGAAGTCTGTGTAATAAATGAAGAAAAAGAAGCTCAGATAGGAACTTTTGGCCTAGGATATTCTCCTACTCAAACAGAGGTAGCAGACATGAAGAATAAGATGAGAACAAGGAAACTTAATAAAGAATATGATCCAGACATCGAGATTCCGCACATCAGAAGCTCCTTTCCAAAGCCTCATCATGTCCAGGAGACAGATGACTCCAAGGAAGATGATCCACCCAAGAAGATATTTGAAGAATTGGTTTTCCATACCTTGTGCTAGTTTTAAGTAAGGACCGATATTAGATTGCGTTTTGTATTTTTCTGCTTTATGTGTTGCTCAAATAAGTGTACTTAAACACCATTTCAAATTTAATAAAATTCTTTTGTGTTTTTCCATATTCTTATTCTTTCCCCATTCATATTCTACCAGATCGACTTTTGTAATGAGATTCCGGGATATCTCGCGTCTGTAAATACTGAAAATATCGATATCACCTCCAACCCTACTGGGTTAGTCGTTGAAGATGATATCGATTATCAATTGAAAACACAAGAAAATTGGCAAAACTTTGATCATGAAAGGATTGAAACCCCTGAACCCACTAAATTGGTTAATTGGGAACAAGTGAAGATCCTAGGAATTTGAGAATTGGGGGTAAATTGCCAGAAGACACAACACAGGGTTTGATTAAGTTACTAGCAGAGTATTTGGATGTTTTTGCATGGTCATATAGTGATATGCCCGGTTTAGATCCGTCAATTGTGGTCCATAAATTGCCAACCAAAGAAGGCATTAAGCCTAAGAAGCAAAAACTAAGGCGATTTAGACCCGATTTGCTACTTAAAATTAAAGATGAGGTCAAGAAGTTACTCGAAGTTGGATTCATTGAAGTTTCGGATTACTCAGATTGGGTATCAAACATAGTACCAGTACTTAAGAAAAATGGGAAACTTAGAATCTGTGTGGACTTTAGAGACTTGAATCAAGCGACCCCAAAAGATAATTTCCCGTTGCCACATATTGATGTCTTGGTAGACAATACAGCTGGAAACCATCTATTCTCATTTATGGATGGATTTTCGGGATACAATCAAATATTGATGGCCGAAGAGGACAAAGTCAAAACCACATTTGTCACAGCCTGGGGAACTTTTTGCTATAAGGTCATGCCATTTGGTCTCAAGAATGCCGGAGCAACTTATCAGCGAGCAATGCAGACCATATTGCATGACATGATGCATAGAGAGGTGGAAGTATATGTTGATGACATGATTGCCAAATCAAAAGAAGGAGAAGATCATGTAGAAGTATTAAGGAAACTTTTTGAAAGATTGAGAAAGTTTCAATTAAAATTAAACCCAGAAAAATGCATTTTTGGAGTAACTTCTGGGAAACTATTGGGATTTGTGATCAGTCAAAGAGGAATAGAAATTGATCCTGATAAGGTCAAAGCAATTCAGAATTACCTCCCCCAACAACTTTGAAAGAAATTAGAGGTCTTTTGGGGAGACTAAATTACATTGCTCGATTCATTTCCCAGTTGACGGATAAATGTCAACCACTATTTAAATTATTGAGAAAAAATGCCCAAATTGAATGGAATGAAGAATGTGAAGAAGCCTTTAACCGAATTAAACAGTATCTGACAAATCCCCCAGTTTTGATCACTCCAGTACCCGAAAAGCCTTTGTTCTTATACTTGACAATTTTTTCGGAATCCATGGGTTGTGTACTCGGGCAAAAAGATGAAAATGGAAAAGAAAGAGCTATTTATTACTTGAGCAAAAAATTCTCAAATGGAGAGCAAAAGTACTCAGAGATAGAAAGAACTTGCTGTGCATTAGTATGGACTATGCATAGACTCAGGCAATACACGCTCTTCTACTCAATCGAGTTAATTACAAAGCATGATCCTTTGAGGTATCTGGCAAATAAGCCCGCCTTGGTCGGTCGAATTTCAAAATGGCAAATGTTGCTGTCTGAGTTTGATATTACCTATGTTAGACAAAATTCAATTAAAGGACAAGCCTTGGCTGATCAACTCGCTGAAAGCCCGGTTGATGAGGAACTAAAGGAACAAGATCAATTCCCCGATGAAGGGATTCGGGTAACACAAACGGAAGATGAAAGAATGCCGAATTGGAAATTGTATTTTGACGGAGCAGCTAATGTATATGGATGTGGAATAGGGGCAGTCCTAATTTCACCTGAAGGAAACAATACCCAACAGCGGCCAGATTAATGTTCCCTTATACGAATAATATAGCAGAATATGAAGCATGCATTTTGGGTTTAGAGATGGCAATCCAAATGGAAATTCAAGAGCTCGAAGTTTTTGGAGATTCATCACTTATTATTTTTCAAACTCGAGGAGATTTTAAAACAAAGGATCCCAAGTTGATTCCTTATCATAATCACTTGGCAGAATTGATAGAAAGATTCAGGAAATCTCCTTTGTATATGTGCCAAGAACTCAAAATCAGTTTGCTGATGCTCTGGCTACTTTGGCCTCATTAATTCAGTTTACTGAAGGAGCAAGAATCCAACCTTTGCAAGTCCGGGTGAGAAGTGAACCCGCATTCTGCACCATGATTGAATCAGATGAACCCTGGTTCCAAGATATTAAAGTTCTTTTGCAAACGGGTAATTATCCTGAAGGTGCTACCAAGAAAGATCAGAAGTCACTGAGGCGTTTGGCCAGTCATTTTTTACTAAGTGGAAATACGTTATACAGAAGATCATTCGACACGACTTTGTTGAGATGTGTAGATGAAAAAGAGGCCCAGAAGCTCATGGAAGAAGTTCACGAAGGAATTTGTGGTCCTCATATGAGTGGTTACATGTTAGCCAAAAAGATTATGAGATTAGGATACTTTTGGTTAACTATGGAATCAGACTGTATCAAACATGTGAGATCTTGTCATTTATGCCAGATCTATGCAAACAAGATAAGTGCCCCTCCAAAAGAATTACAGTTAATGTCAACCCCATGGCCTTTCTCAACATGGGGGATAGATGTTATTGGGCCAATTTCACCTAAAGCTTCAAACGGTCATCGGTTCATATTGGTTGCAATCGATTATTCACTAAATGGGTAGAAGCCGCTTCCTATGCAAGTGTAACGAAGTCCGTGGTTGTGCGGTTTATCAAAAGAGACATCATCACTAGATATGGAACTCCGGAAAGTATCATCACTGATAATGGTACGAATTTGAACAACAAAGAAGTAACAAATTTGTCAGCAATTCAAGATCAAGCATCGGAATTCCACTCCGTATCGGCCACAGATGAATGGGGCAGTTGAAGCCGCCAATAAGAACATCAAGAGAATTATTGAGAAGATGACCATTGTCTATAAAGATTGGCATGAAATGTTACCGCTCGCATTAATGGCGTATCGAACATCTGTAAGAACATCAACCGGGGCAACACCATATTCCTTGGTATACGGAACTGAAGCTGTTTTACCTGTAGAAGTTGAAATTCCATCACTTCGTATATTAGTAGAAACCAAACTCGATGAAGCTGAGTGGATAAAACAAAGATTTGAACAGTTGAATCTGTTAGATGAAAAGAGGCTGACTGCAATGTGTCACGGCCAGTTATATCAGCAAAGAATGGCTAAAGCATTCAACAAGAAGGTCAAGCCAAGAAGCTTCCAAGAAGGTGATTTGGTTTTGAGAAAGATGCTGCCAAATGTACAAGACTCCAGAGGAAAGTTCACACCAAACTATGAAGGACCATATGTTGTTAGAAAAGTATTGTCGGGAGGAGCATTGATTCTTTCCCAAATGGATGGACCTGATTTAAAGGATCCTGTAAACTCAGATGCTGTAAAGATGTATTATGAATGATCAATAAAATTTGTCATTTTCTGTGTTCAGATTGATTTCATTTTTAGTTTTTACAAGCAAAGTTGATATTCCAAAAACTTTGAACTGAAGTCAAATCTCAACCCGTTAATTAAATCATTCAAACAAATTTCCAAAAATTCTCAAATCAGACCAAATCTCATCCCATTCATCACCAAATAACCATAAATTCTCAAACCAGATCAAATCTCAACCTATCACTTAAACAAACCCAAACTAAAACTGTTAGAAAGTAATTTGAGCATCTCATATGGCCTTAAAATGCATATATGTAATTTTATCTGGTGATTATATTGCACAAGGTAACTAGTTTTTGAACACGGTTATGTGAACAACGGAAAAACCCTAAACACATTAACCGACGAAGACCAAGATTCTTCAAATGGATCAAGAAGTTTAGAGTCCCCGAGTGGATCAAGAAAGATTAAGTTTTCCCAAATGAATCAGAAATTAAGTTTCCAAAAAATCAAGATTCCCCCGAGTGGATCAAGATAGATCAATTTTCCTAAAGTGGATCAAGAAGTTTAAATTCCCCCGAGTGGATCAAGATAGATCAAGTTTCCTCAAATGGATCAGCAAATTAAGTTTCCAAGAAAATCAAGATTCTCCCAAATGAATCAAAAAGATCAAGTTTCCTCAAGTGGATCAAAAAGATCAAAAAAGATCAAGTTTCCTCAAAAGAATCAAAAAGATCAAGTTTCCTCAAGAAGATCAGAAAGTTAAGTTTCCAAGAAAATCAAAAGTCCCCAAGTGGATCAGAAGATCAAGTATCCTAGAAGATCAAGTTTCCCGGAAGATCAAGAATTCCCAAATGGATCAAGAAACCAGATCTTTAGAGTTTCAAAAATCCCCAGTAAACCAAAGCCCATAGGTCCGGCAAATGACCAAACCAAAGCCCATAAGTCCGACAAATGACCAAACCAAAGCCCATAGGTCCGGCAAATGACCAAACCAAAGCCCATAGGTCCGGCAAATGACCAAACCAAAGCCCATAGGTCCGACAGATGACCTAGCAGTTTTTTAGTCTAGGCCCGACAGATGGCCTATCATTTTCCAAATCTAGGCCCGGCAGATGGCCTATCATTTTCCAAATCTAGGCCCGACAGATGGCCTATCATTTTCCAAATCTAGGCCCGACAGATGGCCTATCATTTTCCAAGTCTAGGCCTGACAGATGGCCTATCATTTTCTAAATCTAGACCCGACAGACGGTCTATCATTTTTCCAAAGCCTAGGCCCGACAATTGACCTAGCAAATCTTAATGTCTAAACTCGACAGATAGTTTAGCACAAGATAAAAATCTCTTATTTGACAGGAGAAATTAAACAAAAATTGGCTATCCTTTTGTCTTTGTGGCAAAAGTTTTGTTCAAACTTTACCACAAAGAGGGGCAGCTGTAGACACCCAATTTTTGCCCAATTAAAATTAGGCTTAAGTTTAGAATAAATTAATGTCATGATTGAGTTCATTAAAAAATAAAATATAATAATAAAAAATAATAAACAATAGTATAATAAAAAAGAGAAAATAGAAAAAATAAAAATATAGAGAAATAAAATATGTAAATAAAATAATTAAATGAATAATAGTAATGTAAATAAAATATATGTAAGAAAAATTAAAATAAATAATCATTTGAGCTTAATATAACATATATTTTATTAGTCTTAAGTATTAGTGGGTTAGCTATATGACCAAGGCACAGGCCAACGGCCTAACGGATCAGACCATGGACACAAAGCAAGGGACCCAAGTTCGAATCTAGCCTAAGGCAGATTTTGCCTCTTTTTTGTTCATTTTTTTTTCCAAAAAGACACATCGGTTCATCCACTTTGAGACCTCATTTGAGCAACGAATCTTTGTGTTTTTTCGAAATTGATTGTACAGACACGAACTAGGCATGGGATACATCACATATACACACAATTCGTGCATTATTTCATTCCAAAAGACACATTAATTAAGGCATGAAAATTGGGAAAAAATTCGAATAACATGATTTTTCAAATCTTAAAATCGGCCGAATTGTGTCCTTTAATCAAATTAAACACACTTAATCGAAGAGTTGTGATGTATATAAACATAGATTCGTGATCAATTTGAACCAACAATCACGAATCAAGTCCAATTTTGAATCGTTTTTATTTAAAAAAAATATAACGATTCGTGATTGTAAAATTGAACAAGTACGAAGCTTCGAAATGACAAATTGTTTCGAAATCTATAAATAGGATCACCCCCCAAGCAGAAAGCACAATTCAATTTCACAAAACACGCACTACACGATCGAGATCTGAAAATAGAGAGAAAAGTGTTCGAATTGCAAAATTTGCAAATTCGAAGTGATTGAGAGGATTTCGATCCAATTAATGAGTGTTAGGATCATCTAGGAAGTGTTCTTGATTGATTATAGTGTTTAGAATTGCTCGAATTTGCATTTGGGAAGTTCTGCAAATTTTCGAATTTTTTTTAAACCCTCGCCGCCGAGCACCACCACACGAACCGCCACTTCTGGTGGTTCTGGGAGTGAACCACCACCACTAGCCGCTGCAGCACCTCAATTCACGTCGGGCCGGCAAGGTTGTAGGCTTCGAAAACCACCAGGAACGGCCGAGGAACGCTCGAAAACCACCGTGATCGTCTTCTTCACCCGACGGAGCACCGAAATCCGACCCGAAATCCGAATCCAACCCGGTCGGTCGTCGGTCAACGGTGATCGGTCAACGGTCAACGGTCGTCGGTCAAAAGTCAGTAGATCCTACGGTCCAGATTTGATCAGAGGATCCTACGGTCCAGATTTGATCAGAGGATCAGACGGTCCAGATTTGATCAAAACAATCAACGCTCCAGATCGAAAGTCATCAGATCCTACGGTCCAGATTTAGTCTACAGATCAGACGCTCCAGATCTGATCCGAGAAGATCCAACGGTCCAGGTTAGTCTGTATTATTAAATTATTTATTTATTATATATTTAATTTAGGAAAATAGGAAAAAAATAGGAAAAAATCAAAAAAATTCGTTAAAAAATCTAGAAAAAAAATTCAGAAAAATCTAGAAAAATTAGAATAATTTTTTTAATATAAATTTACATGTTTTAGCAATTTTTGATATTTTTGGATATTTTTTTAATATGTATTTGCATATAAATTGATCTTTAAATATATATTTGATGCATGATATGTTTTGTTTTTGTATTTTAATTTTGTTATGATATATTTTGAATATGTTCTGAACATATGTGATGATTATTGAAATTTTTAAAAAAATAAATAATAGATTTTTTAAACCAAAATTGTTGTTGAATAATTAAGAGAAAAATTGTTTTTTTTAAAAATCATGATGTTAATTAAGTTTTTATCAAAATTATCTTTATAAATTTGCTATAAAGATAATACTCTAAGTTTTCAAAATTGATTTTCATGTAGCATTAAATTAGCCATGAATTATCATAAATTGGTTTTTTCTTTAGAAAAAAATGATTTTTGGACTTAGAAAAATATATTTTTATGAAATAAAATTCAATTGATTAGATCATAGGATCATCAAAATTAATTTTCATGAAAATTCAAAATTTAATGAATTTAAAGTGAGAATATTTTAAAAATATAAAATTGATCAACAAACTAAGTTCTTTATAAAAGAACTACGTTTTGTCTGATCTCGATTAGCGAGTACGTAGGCACCTACGGGGCGACAATAAAATTAGAAAAAATATATTTTGTTTTGATTTGAAATAATCATTTTGTACATATTATAAGTTTTTTTTTTAAAGGAAAAATACAAATGTTTGTTGATATTTAAATCCTAAAAAAATACATAAAAATAAAAATGCATGATTAAACTTGTAAATATTTGTTTTATAAATGCTTTGTTTGAATTTTCTAGGATAAATTCTAAATTTTAAATTTAAAGTGGTAACCGCTTAGGTTTTAATAGGTTAGCCCCCGAACTCAGATATCTGGTATTTTTAAAAAAAAAATTGATTTTTAAATCAAACTTTTCGCAGACTAGTGGCTAAGTTAGGATTAACCGACCCATTAATCCTGGCTTTCATTTTTTCCCGATTTATATCGGGTGGCGACTCCAAAAATATTTTCAAAAATTAAATTTCTTTTAACCCCTAGTCGAGGATTCATGTTAAATGGGTTAGGGTTTAATATGAATCGGGTTAGGAGAAATGAACCGGATGATTTTCAAAATCCAGGCTCGACAATAAAATAGGAATAATTTTGGTTTATGAGACGGCTCAAAGGGGAAGGTTTGCTAGAGTTGCTGTTAAATTGGACATCTCAAAATCGTTGTTGTCCAAATTTAGACTGGACAATTCCTGGTAGTGTATTGAATATGAAGGGATTCCTAATATTTATTTCCATTGTGGCATGGTAGGTCATGGAGCTATTACGTGCCCTTTTCAGAATAGAGAGGATTGGGATAAGGAAAACCATAATGTTGAACAACCTTAACTTAATTCTTCCATGCCAAATGTAGATCGGAATCAACCATTGGTCGAAGAAGAGAATTTTGGGCCATGAATGATTACCAAAAGACGAAAATAGGGAAGTGGCTAGAAAAAAAGTGGTGATGGATAAACAAAAGACGAAAGGTACTAGTGATTTAAGATATAGATTTGAAATTTCAGAAAGAGATAATTTAGAGAAAAGAAATGATTCAGAAGGAGATTCTCAAGGAGAAAAATCCATTGCTAATGAAGAAGTAAGACTAATATTCACAAGCTAATGTACAGTTACTCAAAATGTAAGAGTTCCAATAAAGGAAAATAATAGAGGGAAAAATAAAAATGATCCCCTCAAAGTAGGCAAGGGTATTGGAGTAGTGAATGAGCTTAGTTTATCAAACAAAACTCAACCATAGCTCCTAGGTGACACCCAAGATAAGTTTCTAGTGGACATTACAAATAGAAGGACTAGAAGTAGTACTAGGCCTGTTGGACCCTCATAGATGTTAAAGTTAGGCCAGGAGAATCCTTTACAGTTGGCTATTGCTAATGCTAATAATAGTAATCTTCATTTTAGTGATTCAATTCCATCTGATATAAAAAAGAAATGATTTTGTATTGACCAACTAGAATCATTTCATTCTATTGCTTTAAGTCTAGAGTCAAGTCAATTCCATGTTGGAGAAGTTGGTGAAGAAATAGATGTTTCCACTCATTGTTCTCTAAAGCGACAAGATGGTGAAATCTTGTCCATGAGGCGGAATCATCTCTTTAAGTTGTTGAAATCCTTGTTCTTAAGCGCATGGATTTGCACTGTGAGTTTGATTAGCTTCATGCTAATTTAGGTTCCCCTCATATTCTCTTTCTATTCATGATAGTTCTCTCATGAAATTACCATGGGGCTTAAAGCCCTACATCTAAAATATTATTTAAAGATCTGGTTTGAACCCACAAACTTGATGCTTGTGTGGTATTAGAGCACCGAATTAATGGAGATAGAGTTAATGCTATTGTGAACAGATTGAGGCTTACTAATTGGTACAAGTAGGACGGTTAGGGTTTTCTAAAGGAGTGTAGATTCTCTAGGATAATTCAAATGTTCAAATAACTGTGTTATTTTCTAATTCTCAAATGGTTCCTTTTATTTGGGAGAAAGAGAACAAATCATGTCTATGCATAGTGTGTATACAACTCCTAGCTACAGTTTAAGGAATGTCATTTGGAATAGTTTAGAGGATATAAGTAAGAATATTCAAGGACCATGGGCAACAACTGGGTATTTCAATGTTTATGATTCTATAATGGAAAATTCAGTAGAGCGACAGTCAAGTTCTCTAAATGCAGGGGAGCTAATTTATTTCTTAATAGATATATGTTGCAGGACATTAGACTTTTTAGTTTGAGATTCACATGGAAAAGGGCTAATTTGCAAGAAATGTTGGAAAGGATTTTATGCAACGGAGAGTGGTATATTAAATTTTCAGAGGGCTATCTTTGTCATCTTCCCATGGTGAAAAGTGATCATAGACCTATCTTGTTGAAGCACTATGGGATAAGTAATTCAGGGAGAGTTGATTTCCCTTTCTAGTTTTAGGTGGCTTGGTTAACACATAATGGCTTCAACAATTTTATAAGAAGTTATAAAGATGCGCTAGATTCATAAGATAATTTGAAGAATGGTTTCATGGAAAAACTAAAAGAGTGGAATTCTTCAATGTTTGGTAATATTTTTTTGTAAATAAAAGGAAAATTATGAACAAACTGGCCAGGTGAAAAGAGAAGAAGAAGGAAGAACTAATATCTACAAATCAAAGAAAGGAACAAACTAGAGAGCTTTAAAAACAATATGGAGATGCACTGCTTCAAGAGGAACTACTATGGATGCGAAAATCTCAAGAAACTAGATTAGGAGTGGTGACCATAACACGAGATTCTTCAATAATAGTGCTATTTCTAGACAGAAGAAGAACAAAATAAAGGCTTTGAAAGATGACTAGGGTATTTGGGTAGTGAATCAAGAGTGTCTAAAAGATATGGAAGCGTGCTTCTATTTTAACCTCTGTATATAGTAGGTAGAGGATTGATTTGAATAACAAAGCTAAATTTTCTTAGGTGAAAGCTTCAATTATGGAGGCTTTGTTAAAGAAAGTCAAATTGGTGGAGTTAGAAAAGCTGTTTTTGACATGGGTCCTTACAAAGTGCTTGGTATAGATGGTTTTAAGTCCCATTTTATCAAAGCTAGGGGGAGTTTGTTGGAGGGATAGTGCATAAGGTGATCAAAGATTTCTAACCAGTATTTTACCTCTTATGCTAAATGATAAACTTCTTGTTCGTCATCCAAAGGTTGTTGCACTTGAAAATTTGATACAAATGCATCCCATAAACTTATGCAATGTGCTATAAAAAGTAGTCACAAAGGTTATTATAAATAGGCTAAAACCATTGATAAAGAAGTTGGTTTCTCAAACTCAAAGTCGTTTCGCTCCGGGAAGAAACATCTCAGATAATATTGTTATAATGCAGGAAGTTATGCATTCAATGAAAAAGAAATAGGGTAAGAAAGGATGAACGACTATCAAAGTGGACTTAGAGAAAGAATATGATAGACTTAGATGGAAATTGATTAAGTAGATCCTAATCTATGCTGCTTTTTGGTCATGGTTGGTTGAGTTGATTATGGAGTATATTTCCATAGTAAACATGATAGTACTATTGAATGGAGCTTTAGCTGCAAGTTTTTATCCATCTTGTGCAATTCGTCAGAGTGACTCAATTTCACCATACATCTTTGTTTTATGCATAAAATTCCTGGCTTATGATATTTCTAAGGTAGTGTATTTAGGTAAATGGAAGGCTATTCAACTTGGAAGGAATGGTCCAAAATTGTCACATCTTTTTTATGCAAATGATTTGTTTCTATTTGTTGAAGCATCACATGAGCAAGTGTAAGTGGCTCAAGATATTATGGGGATTTTTGTGCTATGTCTGGAAAATGAGTGAATAAACAAAAAATGAGGATTTTTTTCCCTCAAAATATATGTCATACAGTTTGAAAAATTCAATTAGTGCTAAATTTAGATTCACGCTTACTACTAACCTTGGCAAGTATTTAGGTGCCCCTCTCATCCATGATAAGGCTACGAAAAACACTTATAAGGAGCTCATTGAGAAGGTAAGTAGAAAAATATCAGGTTGGAAAGCTAATTCTCTTTCTCTTGCAGGAAGAATCATGTTGGCTCAGTCATGTTTATTATCGTTGCCTTTATTTCAAATGCAAACATGTAAACTTCCCAATTATATACATGAAGAGATCGATAAAATTGTGAAAATTTTTATTTGGAAATCTACTACAGAAGAGAGACGCATGCATTTGGCAAGTTAGAATCGTTTATACGCTGATAAGCAAATTTGGTAGTATAGGTCTTTAGATGTGTTCTTTAGCTAATTTAGCTTTGTTGATGAGATTGGGATGAAACATTATTAAGAAGAGTGTTGATTTATGAGTGAAGGTGTTCCGAAGGAAGTATTGTAAGGGTAATAGTAATGATCTAAACTTTGAACAAAGGTAAGGCTGTTCTTCTACTTGAAGAAGCATCTATTTTAGCTTAGGATTATGTCATTATAGGAGCTTCTTAGATGATTGGGAATGATAAGCAAGCTTGCTTTTGGTATGATAAATGGATTGAAGGTGAAGGTGCTTTGTACCTTCTAGTTAATAGGTAGTTGTCAGAAGATGAGCTCAATCTTCCAATCGTTAAATTTGTTATTGGTAAATGGAATTGAAACAAATTCTATCATTTACTCCCCAATACTGTATGCTCTAAAATAGTAGCTTGCTTTCCTCTATGGGAAGTAATTGGAGATGATAGCCCAATATGGTTATTTTCAAAGAGTGGTATTTTTTCAACAAAAATAGCTTATGGATTTCTTTGTCAAAATGAAGATCCACTTGTTGAAATTGTATGTTCAAAGTGGATTTTGATGAGGCAATTAGTTATACAATTAACTATTCAATTGTGTTAAACTACACTTAATTAGCCGAACAATGTGATGAACAATATGCTAGAATATACATGTGTTTTGTATATATTGTTCTCTGGAGATTGTGTAGGATTTAGCTGGGAAAAATTCTTGAGCATGACCTTGCTCGCGCGTAATGTCAAGGCCTCACAAGTCATACATTTGAGGCACAACAAGCTCAAATCTCAGGTTTGACAAGACCAAAGATGGATAGCCTTGGTCGGGGGGTAAACCTAAGGTGCGACAAGTTTGAATTCAAGGCTCGAAGAATCACAGACTTAGTCGAGGGTCCAATATAAGGAAATTCAAATTGAGATGCGACAAGTTTGAGGTGCGACAATTTAATATATGGAGTCGATGTGGCATAAAAGAGCTGTTATGTACATTTAATGCTTGGTGTTTTTAAGATGTTATCTCTAATGGATGTGTAAATGTTTGAAGATTATAAATACAGGTTTCCTTGGAGATTCAGACTGCAACGTGGTGAAAAAGAAAAGAACTGTGAAGTGTGAAATCTTCTTAAGAGCTTTTATTTGCAAACATACAAATAAGAAAAATCTCTCATTATCTTTGAACACTTGTTCATTAAGTTGCAAAATTTGCAAAAAAGAGAAAAACATTTAAATGCTTTGTTCTTGAGCATCTTGTGAGATGAGGAAATATTTTATTTTCTGTGCGTTGTAAAGTGATGTACTGCTCAGTTTGAGCATGTGTGATTGTGATCAATAAAGTGTATGAAGTCTTCAGTTGGACATAATTGATGATCGTAGAGAGTAGGAAGTGGTCTGAACTCCACATTAAATCCTGGCTTAAATTTTTCTATCCATATCTTCTTTATTTTCATTTTATAATATGTTATTATGATATCTGCTGTAATTAAATTTTAATATAATCTATTGCATAAAAATTAATTATTTGTGCTTTTTGGGTCTAATACTCAATTCACCTCCTCTTATTTATTTTCTAGTGCGTTTTCATTTGGTATCAGAGATTTATCTCTAATTTTCTGTGCTTAATCACATTTAGAGTAAAGATCATGGCATTAAATGCACGAGAGTTTCTAGAAGGAAGTATAGAATAAAAATATTCCTAAAAGCTCAAAATAGATTAATATAGAATGTAATAGAAAATGGGCATTTAACTATAAAAGGAAAAAGAAGAAAAAGATTAGAATGAAGAAGATTGGAAAATATTAGATCTAAATGATATAGCTATGAACATTTTGCATTATGGGTTAAATGAAAGTGATTTCAATAGAATATGTGCATGCAAGTCTGCTAAAGATATATGAGATGAATTAGAAAAGACTTATGAGGGAACTTCAAGAGTAAGATATACAAAAATAAGTCTTTTGTGTGGACAGTTTAAAAATTTCAAAATGCTTCTAAATGAATCTATAGATGAAATGCATAATAGATCCGTCAACATTATAAATTCCTTGAGTGTGCTTGGAAAGAATTTCACTAATTTGAAAATAAATTCTAAATTTGGTTAGGTCACTACCTAAGGACTAGGAAGCAAAAAGAACTGCTATTGAAGAAGCACTAGATTTAAGTGCTATGAGTAAAAAGGAACTCCTTAGTGCACTCTAGATACATGAGCCAATTAAAAAGGAAGGAGAGGAATCAAATAAGAAGGCCATTGCTTTAAAAGCTATATATCATGATCCTAGTGAAGAAGAAGAAGAAGAGAAGAAGATGATGATGAGATGATGATGATGATGATAATGAAGAACTTGTCTTGATGACCAAAAGGTTTAAGAAGTTCATGAGGCCTAACAACAAGATAAAAAGAATGGACGATAACAGTAGCTCATCAAGATATAAAAAGAAGGATGTAATAACCTGTTACAAATGTCACAAACTAAGACACATCTAGCGATACTGTCCACTACCAAGAAAGCATTCAAGGGATTTAGTAAGGAAGCTCTCATAGCCACTTAGAGTGATGATGACTCATGTGACTTAGATGAGAACTTGTGCTTCATGGCACTGGATGTTAATGTAAGTTTCTATCTTCCCCTTCTTATGATAAAATGTGTGTAATGTATGATAAAGTATGCAATAGGCTAATAAAAGTAGAGAAAAGAATAGCAACTTAAAACATTAATGATGGAAGTAGGAGAATAGCAAGATAAATTTCGATTTAAGCATGAAGAGATTAAAAATAGAAAATGAAAAGTTGCATGAAGAAATAAATGCTTTAAAATTGAAAAATGACAAGGTGAATAATAAATATAACAAGCTAAAATGAAAAAATGATGAATTGAGTATGATTAATGAGAAATTAACAAATGAAAATGATTTGCTTGATATTGAAACTAAAATATTAAAAATTAATGATGTTGCATGTGCAAGTAGCAGTAGTGATAAAATTTGGGTAAATTACACTAGTGAATCACAAACTTTGGGAGTAAGTTCATCTTAGATCACAACATTCGGAAAAGTTTATTTTAGGTCATCATGTTTGGGAGGTAAGTTCATTTTAAGTCACAACATTTAGAGAAGTGATTCAATATAGGTCACGTAAACACATGTCAACAGACAAGGGTGACATGTGTCAACAGAAAGGTGACACATGTCCACCATGACTTGAATTGAATCAGTTCTCCAAATGTTGTGACCAAAATGAACTTGCCCCCCAAACATTGTGACCTAAAATGAACTTACCTCCAAACGTTGTGACCCATTGGTGTAATTTACCAGATAAAATTTTAAAGAGCTAGAAGAATTAAGAAATGAAAACATTCTATTGAAAGCTAGTTTAGATGATTCAAAGCAACTATAGCTAAATTCACCAAAGGGAAAAAAAACTTAAATACATTTCGTGGAAATCAAAAGTGTGACTCAAATAAATATGTAATTGACTTTAATAGGGAAAGTCGCTACAAGTCCCATAACACTCATTTTGTAAAAATTACTCATGGAACATGTAACTACTGTGGCAAAATAGTCATATTGCACACAACTATGCATAAGATGAATCATGTAGTTAAATCATAAAAGCAAGCTAGTTTGGGTTCCTAAATGAGGAATTCTTGTTACACCTGACCAAAAGGATCCAAACTCAAATGGGTAAAAAGAAGTATTCCTTGTTTTGTAGGAATCTTCAAGTGGAACCAACAAATGGATACTTGGACAATAGCTGCTCTAGATACATGATTGGAGATGCATCCAAGTTCACATTTTTAAACTTGAAAGATCAAGGGAATGTTATCTTTGGAGATAGTAAAAAATTAATTGTTCTTAGTAAATGTAATATTCTAGTAAACAAAGATTTAATTATTAAGGATGTGCTTTTGGTTAATAATTTAAACATAATCTACTTAGTGTAAGCCAATTATGTGATAATTGTTTTAGAGTAACATTTCTTGCCAATAAATATTCCATTGAAAAAATTGATAATAATCAAGCTTATTTTGAAGGATATAGACAAAGAAATACTTACAAAATCAATTTAGATGATTTAAAATTATCAAATGAAATTTGTTTTTACTCTTAAAATGACAATAGTTGGCTATGACACAGAAAATTCGGACATGCTAGTATGGATGTAATTTTCAAACTTGTTAAAAAGAATCTTGTCAAAGGTTTATCAAAAATAGATTTTCAAAAGGATAAGATTTGTCATGAATGTCAACAAGAAAAGCAAACTAAGATTTCTTTTAAGTTTAAGGATGTAATTTCTACTTCCAGGCTATTAAAACTATTGTATATGAACTTATTTGGTCTTTCTCAAACTTTAAGTTTTGAAGGTAAGAAATTCACCTTGGTTATTGTTGGTGACTTTCTAGATATACATAGACTTTTTTCTTGCATCTAAAGATGAAATAAGCAATATCTTTTTTAGATAATACAAGAAAGTCTAAAATGAAAATGGTCTAATATTTTGACTATCTGAAGTGATCTTGGAGGAGAATTTGAAAATTATCGAATGGATAATTTTTGCAATAAATATGGTATTGAAGATATTTTTTTTCAACACATAGAACTCCACAACAAAATGGTGTAGCCGAAAGAAAAAATAGAACTTTGATTGAAATGGCTAGAACCATGTTGTGTAAAAATAATTTACCTGAATACTTCTGGGTTGAAGCTGTAAATACTGCATGTTATATATAGCACAGAGTTTTCATAAAATCAATTCTTAAGAAAACCCTTATGAGCTTTGGAAGGAAGAAGACGTAATATACCTTATTTTGAACAATGGAAAAGAACAATTAGCTAAATTTAATGCTAAAAGTGATAAAGGAATTTTTCTAGGTTACTCTTTAATTAGTAAAGCATATAGAGTATTTAATAAGGGAACTTTAGTTGTAGAAGAAGCAATTCATGTTGCTTTTGATGATTCTTTGCCTCATTTATGTTCAAGTGATGATGTGGATAATATTTGTGTTGATTTGGATAAGTTTTCTCTTAAAAATAATAATAAAGTAGATAAAGGAGATGAACATAAAAAGGATAGTATGAATGAATCTATTAACAATGATCTTCCTAAGGAATGGAAATATGCAAGATTACACCCAAAAAATGTAATAATAGGTTAACCTTCTAATAGAGTACAAACAAGATTTTCCCTAAGAAATATGAGTAATCTAATATTTCTATCCTAAACCGAATCTAAAGATACCAAAGAAACTTTAAAAGATGAGTTTTGGATACAAGCTATGTAAGAAGAATTAAACTAATTCACAAGGAATGAAAGTTTAGAACTTGGTTCCTAGACCTAAGAATAGACTAGTTATTGGAACCAAATAAGTTTATAGAAATAAGCTAGATGAAGCGGGAATAATAACAAAAAGTAAAGCTAAATTAGTTGGTAAAGGATATAATTAAGAAGAAGGCATAGAGTTTGATGAGATCCTTACTCTGGTTGTTAGATTATAAGCTATAAGAATGCTTTTAGTATTTGTTGCACTAAAAAATTTTGCTCTTTTTCAAATGGATATTAAAAGTGCTTTCTTAAATGGTGTTATAAAAGAAGAAGTTTATGTAGAAAAACCACTGCGTTTTGAAAATAATGAATTCCCTGGTCATGTTTACAACTTAAAAAGCTCACTATGGTCTCAAGTAAGCTTCTAGAGCTTTGTATGAAAGACTCAGTAGTTTCTTATTAAACAAAGGATTTTTTAGAGAAAAAATTGACACGACTCTTTTTTATAAAAAATCACAAGTTAGACACATTGATTTTGCAAATCTATGTGGATGACATCGTGTTTGGAGTTATTAACATGGGTCTTATAATTGAATTTGTTGAGTGCATGAAGAATGAATTTGAAATGAGTATGATGAAAGAGCTCAATTATTTTCTAGGTCTTCAAATAAAACAATATGAAAATTGAAGCTTTATAAATCAATTTAAATATACAAAAGAACTTTGAAAAAGATTTAAAATGAATAGTTGTAGAACAAGACGTACACCTATGAACACAAGTGTAAAACTTGAGAAAGATATAAATGGCAAAAATATTTGTGAAAAGCTTTATAGAGGCATGATAGGTAGTTTGTTATATCTAGTAGCTTCAAGACTTGATATCATGTTCTCGGTGTGTGTATATGCACGGTTATAATCTTGCCCAAAAGAATCATACTTGAGTGCAGTAAAATGCATACTTAAGTATTTTGAAGGCACTATTGAAATTGGATTGTGGTGTCTAAAGTTTACTTCTTTTTATCTAATTGGTTACTCTAATATAGACGTTGTCACAGTTTGGTTCGGGTCTAAAACCGAATCCGAACTGCCGTTCCCAGTTCTATAAAGTGGTGGAACCGAAACCAACCAGTGGGAGCCAGTCCGGTTCCTGGTTCTTAGGAACCATTGGTTCCCACGGTTCGTTCCGGCTCTAGAGGAACCGGGAACCATGAAAAAAAATAAAAAATCAATTAAATAATTTACTTAATTTAACTAATAAAAAATGCAAAATAAATTTTTAACTTGAAATAACATTGAACCTAACAATAATTGTTCATAGCATTAGTTAAAAGAAATTCTATAATTATGTATTTATTTATATACAATCACTTGCACTTTTTTAGTTGTTATATTAGCAATGTGACACTATAAAATATTCAAAGATATAAATAATTCTCAATAACAAAAAATGAATCACACATTGTTAAGAAAGAAAGTCTACTTTGATTAGAAGCCTACATAAATTTAAAAATATATGATTTCAAATGTATTTATTACTTGTGTTGTTAATAATAACACATTAAATATTGTGAATAGGAAATAAATTTTTTATTATTTATGCAAAAATAGTTTTAAATATTTATTTTATAATTATAATTTTTTATAATTTTCTTTTCTTTTTTTTTTTCTTACTTTTTTTATAATTTTTATGTTGTAGAATCACCGGTTCTGCCATTTTTTGATTCGACGATTCCAAAACTGCTAGGTCATGCGGTTTTTAGGGATGGAATCGTAAGGACCCGTCAGAACCGATGGGTCGTTTACAGGTTCAGACCCGCCATTATCGGGCCGGTTCCCGGTTCAGGAATCGCCGATGACTGGTCAGGTCGGTTCCCGGTTCAGAACCGACCTGTGATAATGTCTACTCTGATATTGACTTTGCTAGGTGGAAAGTAGATCGGAAAAGCATAAGCGACACATGCTATTATCTTGGAAACTCTTTAATATCTTGATACTCAAAGAAGCAAAATTCAATTGCACTTTCAACTGCTGAAGCTGAGTATATAACTGTTGGTAGTTGTTGTGCGCAAGTTTTATTGATGAAACAAACTTTACTAGATTATGGATTAAAGTATGAAAATGTTCCTATTTGTTGTGTAACACAAGCGCTATAAATTTAACAAAAAAAAAAAATCCAATTCAACACTCAGGAACCAAGCATATCAAAGTTAGACATTATTTCATTAGAGATCATGTTCTAAATAGAGATATCAGCTTGGAATTTACTGATACAAATAATTAGATTGTTGATATTTTTACAAAATCCTTTAGTAAGGATCGTTTTTGCACTTTGCATAGAGAATTAAGCATGAAAAGCAAGATGAGTGCTAAATATCATGGAGACAAGATAATCTAGAACTTGATCTAAATACTAAAGAAACTATTAGATGTTCATATATGTTTATGTGATGTTTGTAATATGTTCTATTTGTAAAAATCTGTGATATATTTGAAATATTCAGCAATTTTCTAGACATGATGATTTAAATGTATGCTCAAATCAAAATTTTGCTAAAACCTGGTTTTTAATGTTTGAATATGCTCAGTGATGCTTTTTAGACGTAATTGAATATTTGAATATTATTTTAGACTTCTTAGTGTATGCTTGAAAAATATTCTATGCAATGTTTTAGACTTCTTAATGCACGCTTGAAAAAAATATTCTGTAATTTTCCAATAGCAACTTGTACTAATTTATCGAACAATATGCTAGAAAATATATATGTTTTGTATATATTGTTCTGTAGAGATTGTGTAGGATTTAGCAGGAAAAAATTCTTGAGCATAACATTGGTCACAGGTCATGTCAAGAGCTCGATGAGTCCATACGTTGAGTCACAATAAGCTCAAGTCTCAGGTTTGATAAGATTAAAGATGCACAGCCTTGGTAGAAGGGTAAATCTAATGAGTGATAAGTTAAGGTGCAACATTCATCAGGCATGACGACATAGTTTAAAATATAGAGCTGATGTGGCATAAAAGAGCCGTTACGCACATTTAATGCTTGGCGTTTTTAAGACGTTATCTCTAATGTGAATTTAAATGTTTGAAGGTCATAAATACATGTTCCCTTGGAGAACTAGACTACGACGTGGTGAAAAAGAAAAGCATTGTGAAGTGTGTAAGAGTTTTTATTTGCAAATATAGAAATAAGAAAAATCTATCATTATCATTGTACTCTTATTCATTAATTTACAAAATTTGAAAAGAGAGAGAGAGAAAAAAAAATTTAAGTGCTCTATTCTTGAGCATCTTGTGAGAGAGGAAGCGGAGTACTACTCAGGCTTTCCATGATTGGCCTTTTGCTATTATTACATGGAATTGATTAATTAAAGACAATCAGTGTAATGTATTTTTTTCTTTATCTCTTAAGGAGTGGTTAAGAGTTAATTTGAAATCTTCTATATTAGTTAGTGATAATGTTGGTCCTTGGAGTGTAGTTTTTGGGATAGCGGTTTAGCTTATTTAGAGATAGTGAAATTATTTTATTTTTAAGGTAGGTAATAGTGAAGATTATGACCCTGTCCTATATATTCGTCTCAAAGTAGCTGAGGTCTACTCAGTTACAAAGTTAGAGGCTGCTTATTTTTATGGTTGTCAAAGATTTGAACCATCAAGATTTTGTTTGGGAAAGGCTTGGTCTAGGTTAGGTGAAAGCTAAATCAAATGGTGCCGTCACACACTATAATGCGCTCCATAATGGAGTAAGGGCAGCATGTTCTATTATCAGAAATTCTGATGGGGGATGGATGAAAGGTTGCTATGGAAATTTGGGCTCCATTTCAAGATGGGAAGCCGAAGTGTCACGCCCTAAGGGGTACCCTAAACATAACAGTCCGCTACACTCAATATTAAAGCTTAAGTATAACAACCTTAGTCATTTCCACAAACTTTGATATTAAGTGTAAGGCGTGCTCTCATAATTTTAGAGGACTATATATGGAATTATGAAGCTTAAGAAGATATAATAACAAATTAAGAAAAGAGGATTCATAATATTTGTTTGATCATGACAATTGTCTTACAAAACTTAGGGGCATTCCCCAGCCACAAATAACTATAATTTATTACAAGAATATTTCTATAAAGTCTATCTCTTATCCAACACTAAACTTCATCTAGAATTCCTTAACCAAAAAGAAAAATACCTGACTACAGGGTCCACGTGTCCTCAACCACAAATAGGTGAACTGCAAAAGATATCTATACAGGTATAAGCTAATAGGCTTAGTGATAACTATTTCCATAAATAACTTCTAGTGTAATGAAATTCAAACAAGTTATTTAAGTAGACAAATGAAATGCAACATACACGTGGGCAAACAAGGCATATAGTTTTCCTGGAACTATATGTTGAATGGATTTACGCCCTCCATTCGGAGTTTGGTGATACATAACCTCAAAACAAGTAGTTTTAGTTAAAAAGTTATGCTTTTGATCAATACCGCCAAGCATATTAAGTCTACTTGAATTGAGCCATACTTTCGAACTTCCGCCAAGCATTTAATTCCATGTCGCTAAGTAATCGCTTTCGATCATAACCGCTAAATGTTGCTTTCGACCTAAGCTACCATCCTTCTTACCCAAGGATAATAACCCAATGCAATGTGACTCACTTCGCGGTATACATGAATCAGTTTATTTATGATATTATATCATCATTATTATCCAATTTAAGGTGATCATAGAATTTCATATTAATCAAGTGCTATACTAAAACAAACATTTAACCAATTCTGGCCTCGATATTCTTAGGATCCTTTCAACAAATTTTTCGCATACATATCAATTTTTCTTTTCTTAATTCTAATGCAATTAAACTATAAGCATAATCAAGTAAAGCACTTTAAGAAAATAAACTTATGATGCCATGTCGACACTTCTAAAAACGGATGAGTCGTTCACACAATCCACTTAGTCGAAATAGTCCTCGGGGTATGGGTATCCTTCCTCAGAATCACTTAGTCAAGGAAAATACCCAAAATGAGTATTTCTTGATGACTTTCTTGAATTTTGACAAAACAATGTCATAAGAACGTCAAAGTTCGCATAAGAGAGAATTCCTATTTACAATGGCTATAACTTGGTCATTTTAATTCGGAATTGTGCATATAATATACCGATTTCTAATTACTCGAATAGATTTATCCATTTCTAAAACTATTTTTTCTCAAACCAAGTCATTTAAGCTCCGAAACAGTGGTGATCGGATTCACCACAAGTTTTTCCTTAACCCAAAAGCAATTTGTTTCAGACATTAAATCATTCAAAAGTGGTTTGATAAATACTTAGTTATCTATATGAATGAAAAATTCCTTTATCATAGATACTTAGATCATATTTTATCATGCTCAAGTGTTTGTTGTCCAACCATGTTTCTTGGTAAAATAATGTTAATTAAGAGATTAGAAATCTATAGTTTATAAGAAATTCATTTTGTAAATCCTTTTTAAAATGAATATTTTGATTTCCTTTGTTTTCAAAGAATTACTTTATGTTTGTCTTACTATTTTTCTAAATGACTTTTTGGATAAAAATGAATTTCTTCTTTTCTAATTTCTCAACATTAGTGCTACTTTTCCTATTTGTTTTATTTGACTATTTATTTGAAAATTTTTGGTTTTAGAAACTCTTATCTTCGTTTTAGGGATTTCTTTATATTATGAAAATTATTCAAAGTTATCTTCTTTTAAGAAAACAAGAAATATAGAAGGGATTCAAAAAGCTTTTTTTTTTTTTCAAAATAAAAGTAGCTTTTAAAATTATAGTGAATTCTTCCTAAAGCTTGGAAAAGAATTTCACTTTGGTTTAACTATAGATTTTATATTTCATGTAAAACTATTCTTTAGGTGATAAAATTTCATTTTTATCAAATATAATTGGAGCTTTGAAAATTTGGACAACAATCTTAATGGACATGATTATGAAAAATAATAGCAAGCAAAAATAACATAAATGATAAATAAAGTGAAGTATTGAGAGTCTTAGCTTCTTCAAGGCTCCCGGGACTAAGAAGTAGACTAGTCCCAAAATAAAGAAATAAAAGAAAAAAAAATTGTTTTGACTTGATGAGGACAAGTCTAAGACTAGAGACTAGTCTTAAAACAACAAAAAATAAATAAATGCAATGGAAGAAATAAATAAATTACTTTGCATGAAAATAAATAAATTGCAAGTGAGCTTATATGCTCTAAAGAATATATATATATCTATATATTATATATACATACATAATAATACTTAGATATAATAACAATAAAAATAGGAACAAAGTAAAATAACAACATAAACATAAATAGATATTCATGAACAAGAACAATATTTGAACATAGTGTAGCTTCCATAACATTTAATTTTTGGAAACTTACACTATGGTCATGTAAAGTTACATGACAAGAGAAAAAGAATATGTAAGG
The DNA here is from genome assembly GCA_024138025.1 of Combretum micranthum. Classification (NCBI taxonomy): domain Eukaryota; kingdom Viridiplantae; phylum Streptophyta; class Magnoliopsida; order Myrtales; family Combretaceae; genus Combretum; species Combretum micranthum. Next base: position 2,589,698 of record JAMXBD010000023.1, on the reverse strand, counting down.
AAAAGTTTACTTAAAGAGGGTTTTTGAAGTATTATGTGGTTATGGGTTTTGTGTATGTAGAAGGTGGTTTGAGATTATTTTAAGAGAGTTTTGAGAGAGTGTTGAGAGGAAAATTTCAGAGAGATTTGATGGTAAATTTGTGGGTAGTAATTGTGTGAAAGAAGTGAAAAAGGAAATAGGTATTTATAGGAAAATGTAGAGTGATTTTTGAGTGATTTAATCAAAGAAATATTGAAATAAAATAGAGGAAGAGAGAGAGGGAGTGGCGCCAGCCTTAGCATGATGGAGGGGGAAGAGAGATTTATTTTTGTATTTTTCTTGATTAAATGAAATAATAAGTAAGGTAGATGAGAAATAAAGCTATGGGAAAGGTAAAAAGTAAAGGTAATAGGTTATGGTGTTGTAAAAGTAGGTGTTAGAAAAAATAGAGATAAAAGAATAGTAGTGAATAGTGTAATGTAAAATAGATATGACTAATAAAGTACCGGTAGTAAGAAAATATGCGTATAATTGCGATATCTGTTATTTTTACTTACTGAAAAATTATAAAACTGATATTTTTGAAAACTTTACATATTTACGAGTCTAACGGTATATTCGAAATATTTTTACTATTCTGAGCCCCGAGACATGTTTTTCAAGAACGGTTTCCTTTTGGATTCAAAACGATTCACAGTTTTACTAATCTGATCTTTTTTAGTTTCCTTATGTAATTACAAATTATTTTACATACTAATATCCTACTTACTTTCTTAGGGTTGCTTATTCGGGATTGCTAGACTTACACCATTATGTCTAACTAGGGTTTTGTTAACTTTGAGGTTTTCGGTTGACTTTCCAATTAGGATTTAAGTTAAACAAGTCACAAAAGTTTGGGGGTTTACACGAAGTATAGGGAATCATTTTTGGCTTGAGGTTAGCATGGGATCTTGGTTACAAAAGGATTATTGCAGAGACCGGCTGTTTGGAATTTCTGAACAATGTGAGTCAGCGTAGAGATGGTGCTTTCCATTCTCATCTCATGTCACATGTGCTTAACTTATTGCATAAAGATTGGGAAGTGCAGGTTGTATGGGCTAGCAGAAATGCAAACATGTGTGCGGACTTAATTGCTCGAATCGGTTTGTCTTGAATGATGGACTACTACATTATAGACCGACCTCCAATAAATTTGCAAGTGCTCATTGATTGTGAGGCTGATAATTTGGATCATACGAATTTGTAGCTGGGTTATGTATTGAGCTACCACTCTTTTATCAAAAAAAAAAAAAAAGAAAAACCATAGCAACACTTTTAAATTTTCACTCAAAATTGTTGTTTCAAAGGATTATTTTCTAAAAAATTAAAAAAATTTATTACAATTAACTATTATAAGGAGTATATTTTTGAGATGTTATAAATTTAGTCGCCTTAGACTTTTTAACATAATGACACATTCAACTAACGTAACTAAGTTCATTATTTTCAATAATTATACAAGCATATACAACAAGTAAGACGGCGGTCCCTTACTTGGATTTGGCTTATAAGACTTTTTTATAACAACTAATAATAAAAAAAATTATGAAAGAAGAGATAAAAAATAGGAGTTTGGCTTATCCATGCTAAGAATTGCCTTATGAAGATCTCCGATAGACTGAAAAGTAGGGTATTTGATCGCAACATTCTATACTCAATCACAACCTTTGAGCTAAAAGTTAGTTGTTTTTATTAGGATTTATTTCAAAAACTTTACTTGCGTTTTTATCTATTTACAAACATATGACCTGTATTAACTTTTTTGACAAATAAATGACTTATGTTTCATACAAAAGTGTAGCTTTTCTTAATTTTTATATAAGAAATACACGTTAGTGTCTTATTGGTTCAAAAAAATAAATTTAATAAACAAAACTACTTAAAAAGTCAAATAAATGAAATATTGAAAATTATTTTAGAAAAATTAAAATCTGAAAAAAAATGTGAAATTGATTTTTTAACGTGTAATTATTAAATAATATTGATATTTTCAAATTAAAGTTAGGTCACTTATTTGTTAAGAAATTAACACGTGATATATTTGAAAATGAGTTAAAACACATATAGAGTTTTTGTAAATAACCATTTTATTATTTTAATCATTTATTTATTTATTTTTGGGAGTGGGGGGATTTTATTACAAAACTGAATCTCTTAAATCGAATAAGAAAACTACACAAAGAGCCCACCACGATGCAATATGCATGACGATAACACTAGATTCACCATTCAACTGCAACTTTTTTCATTCCTCTTTAGGTGAAACCTTACACTACACAACTAGGGACAACGAGAAACCTTAAGTAAAAATAAAATCAAGAGATGCTTCGTTACCATTGATTTCGATGGTCACAGGATTCTGAAATTTCCAGTTCAACTCTTAAGCTTTTAGGATTTTATAAGGCATTACCTAATTAAAACCCGTGGAATTTTTTCAAATAAAATCTCGATTAAAAACCTTAATATCCCCAGAATTCGATTTTACACCAAATTATTTTACAATTGTACATATTCTACTTTTTTTATCCTTATAGATTTGATGCTCTGGCATAATATATTGTTAATCCTTATAGATCTAATGGTGTTGCATAATGGGCTTTTAGATTAGCCTATTATCCAGACTCTCAAGTGACATGAACTAGATTCAAATCTTTTTTTTTTTTTTTTTATTGTAATAGGAAAAAAGACATTAGAATTTCGACAACAAATTATAATAAACTCTTTTTATTTCTATTACATAATTTATACTTTCCTATTGACTACTATAAGTATATTTATTTTTAAAACTAGTTTATGCATATTGTGAAATCTTACAGATTCATGGTTCAATTTTATGATTTGATTTTACAATTTGATTGTACAAAAGCTCTCATCATTCTACATAGTAGAATCTACATTTTAACAATCATACTAGTAGATATTGGATCAAATAGTCCAATTATAAACTTTATTTATATAACAATTTGTTGGGAAATTTAAAACGTATTGAATTCTATGATATTTAAGACTAATTTAAGATGAGTTATGTGATCTGATTGGAATGTGTATATAAATTCATATACTATTAGCAAGGGTACTGGGTCTTGATCAAGTAATATAGAAGTAAGTTGAGTATCGTCCCCACAAAGACTAAATTAACTACTAGATTGATATTAGTTTATACTAATATTTAGGCAATCAAAATATATCAATCAACTAATTAATTCTATCTATATGAATGCAATGAGATTGTGAGAAGTTATATAAGATGAATGTGGGAAGGAACAAAATGCATCCTAATCTTTACTAATCATGCTGAATTTACATTATATGAACAATTAGAATTATGGATATTTGTAAGAAATTGTTAAAACCTAAAACTATCAAGTTTTAGTAAACCATAAAATAATCTATTAGCTTCCGCTATACAAATTATCAATGGAATCTAATTTATAATTATAAATCTTCCAATTCTATAATTGTCTAATATCCTAAATTAACTTCTCCTAATTCCTTAGCGAGAAAATTAAAATAAAATATTGCATGAAGTGCATGTAACAATTTCTAAATTAATATTAAATTTAATTGTTTGCACAATTGTTGTTTAATTTCAACTCATGAATTCCTATGAATCCTAATTCTTTTTCCAAATCATCAGAATTCTTATCAATTCAATTTCAGTCAGAAATAAAATAGATAATTAGGATTCATTACAAATATTCCATAATTCTAACAATCCTATAACATAAATTCAAAAATCATTTCAGCAAAATTAGGATTTCATCACTTCCCACAAAGAAAAGTTTAGCTACTCATGGATGTTGATTCAACAATCAAATAAGAATATGTAATTGATAACATTATGAACAGATCAATCAGATAAATAAATTGCATAAGAAAGTGATTAGATATCACCAATTCAAATATCGCAATCTTCAATTACAATCCTTGAAAGCTCAAATTCTCTCACAAATCTCTATGAAAATGCTAAGACTATTTGTATAATGAAGTACTTTCTATTTGCTTCTGCTTGTTGTTGTTGTTGGAGGGGAGGAAGTCCCCTATTTATAAGAAAAATCTCGTGCAAAGCATTAAATGAAAATTGCAGTTTCACTTCGTACGCCGGCAGTTACAGATCCTACGCCGGCGGCTTATAGACGGCGTAAAGGCTTCTTCATCTCAGCGCAGGTAGTGTACTGGCAGCTTTCAACTTCGGTTACAAGTGTAGGCCGCTTCTACACCGGCGGCTTAGATATAGATCTAGCCGGCATATATGATAAGAAATGAAAGGTTGGGCTAATTTTATAACGAAAGTTGTCCCAAAGCCGGTGGCTTTGATGCCGGTTTAGATACTCCAACATAATTGGTCTTTTCAATTGCCTTCAAGCATGTGTTGTCTACATGTCGCTTCAGGTCTATGGTCTACACTGTCTCAACGTCAACGGCTTAATAGTCGGCGTAGGTTGTAACTCCTCTTGTGCTGGCATCATTTCAATTCTGAGCTGCCGGCCTTCAATGTATGCTGGTGCATTCATCTTCTACGCCGGCGGCTTTGAGGCGGCGTAAACTTGGTTGTGTCGATCCTTGCAAGGCTGACAGTGTAGGCAACGGCTTTGAGTGAGTACATCATGTAAGCCGTCTGAATGCCGACAGCTTTGAAGTCTGGAAAGCCGGCGTATGTTTGAATTTTTCCATTTTTCACTCCAAAGGTTCTTGTTTTGATTTCTTTGTCCAAATTAAACCTGAAACTGAATTTTAATCAAAACAAGTATCCATTCTAGCTCTTTTGAACATCAACAAGTTGTATAAAATATGATCTTATCATTATGAAAGGGGAAATGTTAGTCATTCATGGGTCATTTAAAGCTCTTTAAGTTTGTTTTATGTTATGAATTTCTAGAGTCTTCATTAAAGGCTATAAAGGAGTGGTATTATGTAAAAGAATTTCAAGAGAGTTAATAATAGAAAGAAATTTGCTTTGTTTTTCTTCCCCTTTCTCTACCTCAGAGTATTAAATCCTCCATTGTCTTTTATTAAATTGGTATCAGAACCATGGCAAGCTCCAGCATGACATGTTTGGACAAGTTGCCATTACCACGTCTTACAAAAAACAACTATGATAATTGGAGTATACAAATGAAGGCCTTGCTTGGTGCACAAGACGCATGGGAAGTAGTTGAAATTGGCTATGAAGAGACGGATGCAATGGGTACTAATATGATGGCTAATCAATTGAAGGCATTAAAAGAGAACTGTATGAAAGATAAAACCGCCCTTTATCTCCTTTTTCAAGCAGTTGATGAATTTGGTTTTGAGAAGAACGCCGGTGTGACAAAATCAAAGGAGACATGGGACATTTTAGAAAAGGTGTACAAAGGTGCTTATCGAGTAAAACAAATTTGACTACAAACTCTATGTGGCGAGCTCGAGGCGAAGAAAATGAAGGAATCCGAAGGTGTATCCGACTACATAATGAAAGTACAAACCGTTGTCAATCAACTTAAAAGAAATGGTGAAACTCTAACCGATGCAAGAGTGGAAGAGAAAATACTATGGTCTTTGATCGATGATTTCGAGAATGTGGTGTGCGTGATTGAAGAATAAAAAAACTTAGTAGGGATGACCATTGACGGTCTTGCAAGCTCCTTGGAGGTTTACGAGCAAAGAAAAAGGAAAAAGAAGCAAGAACTATTACAAGAAGCATTTCAAGCGAAAGCTATGCTAAAAGAAGAGAGCCATGCAATGGTGATCGAGGTTGAGGTCGAGGTCATGGCGGCCATAGAGGTCATGGTTTCAATCGCGATAGAGGCCATAGTCATGGATAAGGTGAAAACGAAGAAAGAAACTACAACAATTCACGGGGTAGAGGATGCGATCGTGGAAGAGGTGGCCGATCAAGTAGGTATAATGTTGAACGTTACAATTGTGGCAAATATAGTCACTACGCAAGAGTGTTGGTTTGGAAAAAAAGATGGAGGAAAATGCTAATTTTGTTGTTAAGGAAGAAATTGAAAATAATGATGTTGTATTGTTGGCAAGCAAGGAGAACGGTCCCAAAAAAGAGAATGTATGGTATCTCGATACGGGTCTAACCAACCACATGTGCAGATACAAGCATACGTTCACCGATTTAGAGGAAATAGCCAATGGTCATGTCTTTTTTGGTGATGCTTGCAAAGTGCGTGTCTTGGAAATGAAGACTAATATTTTGAGTTTGGGACAATTATTGGAATGGGATTACATGGTGTTTATGAAAAACCGATGTCTTTATTTGCGAGACAAAAATAATCGGTTAATAGCCCACGTTGAGATGGCTAAAAATCGAATGTTTAAATTGGACTTGGTACATATTTAAACGAAGTGTTTGAAGACTTGTCTAGAAGACAAAACTTGGTTGTGGCATTTGAGGTTTGGACATATTAATTTTGAAGGCTTAAAAGAAATGGCTAGCAAGAACATGGTGTATGGATTGCCATCAATTGATTCTTACAACAAGTTTTGTAAGGGGTGTATGACTGGCAAAATTCGAGGAGTAACTTTTCGAAAATGGCGAACTACTGGGCAAAAAAGCTCCTTGGATTGGTGCACATAGATATTATGGGCCACTCAAGCCGAGCTCAATTGGTGAGAATAGATATTTTAACTTTTTGATGATTTTTCTCGCAAAGCTTAGGTTTATTTCATGAAAGAAAAATAAGAAGCTTTTGCAATTTTTAAAAGGTTCAAAATTTTTGTTGAGAAACAAAGTGGTTATTATATCAAAGTTTTGAGATCAAATCGAGATGGAGAATTTACTTCGGCAGCCTTTAACTCTTTTTGTGAAGAAATGGTATTCCATAGCACTTAACAGTGCCATATTCGCCACAATAAAATGGAGTCGCAAAGCGCAAGAATTGGACTATTCTCGACATGGTCCGAAGCATACTGAAGGGTAAGAACATGCCAAAAGAGTTTTGGGTAGAGGCGGTAGATTGTGCCATTTATTTATTAAATCGATGCAAAACATCAAGCTTGGAGAATATAACTTTGCAAGAAGCATAGAGCGATTTGAAGCCAACAGTGGCACATTTAAAGGTGTTTCGTAGTGTGGCGTATGTGCACATACCAAGTCAAAAGCGTGTGAAATTGGATGATAAGAGCTTGAAGTTGATTTTTGTTAGGTATGATGAGAGCTCTAAAGCCTATAAACTCTTTGATCCCATTAACAAAAGGATGCATATTAGTTGATGTGCAAGTAAATGAAGAAGCCATGTGGGATTAGAATTCAATGTTGGAGATTTTTCATGAGAAGGCAAGAGATGAGATATCCACACCGATGAATATGTCAAATTCAACATCCAATAATCATGAAGAGGCACCAACGGTTACGAGTCGGAGGCAAATTCATCGAATGAGGAGGTAAGAACCCTAAAAACAAAGAGCATAGTGACTTGTGCAAGGCAACAAGTGAGTTGCACTTGGTATATCTCTTGGTTCAAGGCAAAAATATTTCTTTTGAAGAGGCGATTGTAGATGATAAGTGGCGAACCGCTGTAGATGATGAGATGTGTGCAATCGAGAAAAATGACACATGGGAACTCACTTTTCTTCCCAAAGGTCATAAGGCTATTGGTGTCAAGTGGGTATACAAGAAAAAAATGAACCCTCAATGTAAAATTGGTGTGGCTACTGAAATTTATTTGGATAGTAAGTCAGTGATCGAATTGGCTAAAAATCTAGTGCATAGAGAGGAGCAAATAGCTCGACGTACGATTCATTTCATTCGGGAGTAGGTGAAGGAGAAAAATATCGAATTGGTTCATGTAAAGAGTGAAGATCAAGTGGCTGATATTTTCACAAAGCCGTTGCCTATCAAGTTGTTTGAGAAATTTAGGAATTTTCTTGGCATGAAGGATGGAGATAGAATTAAGTTTAAGGAGGGGTGTTGAATTATAAACTTAATTTCTATAACAGTTTGTTGGGAAATTTAAAACGTATTGAATTCTATGGTATTTAAGGCTAATTTAAGAGGAGTTATGAAAAGGGGAAATGTTAGGCATTTATGGGTTATTTAAAACTCTTTAAGTTTGTACCATTTGGAATTCTATTTTTATGTTATGAATTTCTAGAGCCTTCATTAAAAGTATAGAAGGAGTTGTATTATATAAGAGAATTTCAAGAGAGTTAATAATAGAAAGAAATTTGTTTTGTTTTTCTTGCCCTTTCTCTATCTCTGAGTATTAAATCTTTTATCATCTTTAGTAGTCTCAAAACTACCATAGAATTAATTATAAGTTCAATAGTAGAAATAGTACTATTAAACCTTCAAGCCTTTAATTTAGGCATTAGTTATGTTTCCTACGTTAAAAGCTCATGGAAATTCCATCCTAAATATATGAATACCTATGGCTAACAAAGGCATATCCTGTACAAAGGGAGGCAGATTTTCCACAATTTACAAATATTTATGCTATAAATGTTCATACACTTTCATTCTTCAAGTCATCATGCATGGTGTAACCTCTCAAAGAATGAAGTGCAATTGTTATTATGTAGTTTTATTTTGAAAAGTGGTGATTTTGTTTTACATAGGTTAATAGTTATTCCTAGTACTCTTTTATCCTTTCTGAAATTCAATCCTATATATTATGTTATTTATCACCTTTTCTTTAGAAGAACTTTCCAATCCATAATTTTTTCTGCTGCAATTGTCATTAGATTAACTCGTGGTCCAAACACCATTACTGATATACCATTAAAGGATTTAAGACTGATTAATGATAATGGATGATTCAATCATATAATTGAATGTTATTTAGATGTTGTGCCTTCCCACACATGTATGCGTTTAACAGAACAATTATGATATTAGGGTATAATAAATTAAGGGTTTCATGTACTTCCTAGCTAACTTGGTCTTAAAAGTAGAAGCCAAGCCAACTCATTTTCACGGCAAATGCTTGCTAGAATTAATAAATTTCATCTTGCGTACCCTTTTAAGCACTTGTTTCAACTTTTCATTAGTTTTCCCTCTTTTTTTTTTTCTCTTTAAATACATTAATTATATATATATAGGAATTTTTAAGGTTCTGTTCTAGCCCATTTTCCCATGAAATGGTTGTCCTGTCCTTTTACTTCACAAGATTACAATTCAACCATTTAGATAATTGATTAGGTTGGGACGTATTTTTGTATTGAGTAATTTTCTTCTATTTGCATTTTGATACATTGATATTTTAAATAAGAAATATTTTTGCTCATTTTGCAAACAACTTACTTGTGATTTTTTTTTGTTGATAAATTGCTAACCCATATTTAATGTTTTGTTTTCGTAAAAAATTCTATTGCTTATTACACATGTCAAGCTTTTATTGTCTTCTTCTCTCTCAAGTATCAGTTCTCTCTTTCAAACACTCAACTTCTTTCTCACCTCTCGGTCACCATCATGACTTTCACCATACCAAACCTATCCAAGCGTAAGTCTTCACTAATCACAACCACTGATGCCATTATTGGAGATCTAAAGCCTTATCATGACCCACTAAAACTTTCAAATAGAGCTAACTTATTGGATCACCAAGTCACATTAAACTTCTCTTTCTCCTTCCCTTCTCCACACAACTCGATTGCTACGAAACATGATGCAAGTCTCTTGCTTGCCTTTAGACATTCAACCGACATGAACCAACATTTTTTGGAGGAGAAGAGAGGACAAAATTGGAGACACATTTGAAAGGAAGATAAAATGCTACAACACAACACATACACTGTGAGCTGCCTCCTCAATATCATCACCAGCTCCTCATTCATCCACTCCCACCATTCACGCCTCATCTTAGATCATTATATCCAAAACCTTAATGTCTTTACTTGAAATTCTCATGAGGATGTACGTGTAGTGGAATGATTCTGTGAAAGCTTTGAATCTGTACAAGTTGATGTTGGAGAAAAGTGCCTATGTTGGTTCGGGTCATTACACTTTCCCATTTTGGTTCATGCTTGCATGTCGAAAGGATCCATGATCGATAGGTAACAGATTCATAATCATGTTTTGAAAATGGGTTTCGGAGATGATGTTTACTTGAAGAATACTTTGATTAATATGTATTTTGTTTGTGGGAAGATGGAGGATGAGAGGAAAGTTTTCGATGAAAGTCCTATGAGAGATTTGGTTTGTGGACCTCGATTTTGGTAGGTTATGTGATGTTGGAGAATGTGGATGAGGCAAAATCGGTGTTTAGAAGGATGCTTAGAAGGAATACGATTTCTTTGGATTCAAATTTGTTATTGTTAGCATTCTTTCTGCTTGTGCACATTATTGTAGGATTGGCGCTGTTATAAGCAATGGAATTTTTAGCGGAACAAGACAGAGTTAAACACATATTAGCTATTTGTAAAAAAAAAAAAAATCACAGTTCAGTTGTTTGCAAAATAAGCAAAACACAGGTCAGTTTTTGTAATTAATCTTTAGATAACTGCAATACAGTGGTAGAAACAAAAATTAATGGTTCATCGAATTTTAAAAGGTTAACTTTTGTACAATTTACTCCAAAAGAGATCAAAGTTCAGACATCATTGCCTCCCTTTTATTAATCAACCATTGCCTCCTTTTTTTGAAAAACAATATGTATGTTTATTCTTTCTGTCAGGTAAACAATTAAAACTTGTGAAATTCCAAACTGAAATTGGCATGCCCGAATGAGGACTTATCAAAAGTAAATTAAGTCTTTCATATTTTCGGTGGATGACAGGATGAGATAACCAATGCCACAAAAACTAGATATGAACATGAATTAGGTTTGTTTCATTACTCAATCTGGCTTGGCACCAATGAGTATGACCCATTAGCTTAGCTTAGTCGTACGGGTCATGACCCGTCAAAGACCTAGTATGTTATTGGGTCGCGAGCAATTCAAGACCTCCAGCTTGTCGGCTCATTGGATCAACCAGGTCAGCATAATAAAAAGAAAAATAGAAAAAAAGGCAAAAGAATGGTGAAGAAAACTATAAATAATAAAGAAAAGTTTGAACCAATTGTTATCTAAAAAGTAAAAATTAATAATTTATTCACAACATTGATATGTTATTATTAACAACACATGTGTTAATACATTTAAAAGTAAACATGATTTATTTATCTAGACTTCAAATAAAAAGAACTCTTGTTTTTTAAGAATGTGAGATTTATATTTGCCTTTGTGGGACTTGGTTGTGCTTTGAGTTTTGTCGTCCAATAATGTTAAGTTTACCACTAAGAGTGAATTTGCTTGTGTATAAATAAATGTATACTTGAATAATTATTTTAATAATTGTGCTAGAGACTATTGTTTTAGGCCTAAAAGTTAAAAATTTTTTATTATTAATTTGAAATTTATTATTTTATTTTATATTGATCTTAGTTTTTTTAAGTTTCAATTTTATTTTAAAAATAAAATTATTTCCATAATTATTTTTTATACTATTTTTTAATTTATAAATGTGTGCTTCGGCAGGTCATGAATCAAATGCAAAAAATTTAGATAATTATCAAAGAAAAAATTTCAAAATATCAAATCCAAAATAGAGCCAAGGACCGACTCTCTCTCCATCACCTTCTCTAACACAAACAAGCACAAATTTCACACATCAAAATCACTTCTAAACCATAACTCGAAATATCTTAAGTTAAAAACCAAGATAGAGGATAAGTAGAAGTACAAATCAACCTAAGGAAAGAGGAAAGAGAAGCTTTGGTTGATACTAGTAGTTAAACAAGTAAGTAAAGTTGACTTCTTCCATATTTTGTTTAAAGATAAGTTCTAGTTAATTTTGATGTTGAGTAGAAGTAGAATTTCAATGTTTTAGACAAACTGACATATGTGTTAGATTAGATATGCAAATATACATGTGTACTCTAGGTGTTTGAGGAAATAATATATGAAGCTTATGGTGGCATGGTGTGTGTATTGATGTTATTACGGTGGTAGATAAATAGAGCTTTAGTAGCTAGGTTGCTGATAGCAGCTATAAAAAGCAAGTATAATAGACTTGTTTTCTTAGGTTGAGATATTGTTATGCATATGCATGTGTGCAAACAAATTTGATGATGTTTGATATTATGTTTATAAGTAAGTCTTAACATGTTTTTACTAAAAATAAGATCTTAGCAACAACTTAAGTGATGTAAGACTTCCAAATTTTTGAAACAGTTATCTTAATGTCAGTACTTTGTTCATCACGGGCATGATTAATGCTGTTATCTCCTCGGATCCAAATTTCCCTATCGATCACAGCTGTGACCTAGCTTGTGATCTCCTTTGTATGTTTTTACAACTTGATATGACTGGGATCATGGCCATTACATGGATCATGATCCCCTTTGTTCATTCTTTCATAAGCAATATGGCCCATATCATGGTCATGACACAAAGTGTGATTTTCTAGGAAGCTTTTTGTAAAAATTTTAATGCGGCTATGTTATGGGGGTAATCTTAATATGACCTATATCACAACTATGGTAAGGGGTGTGATCTTCTATCGTGGGAGTGATAAAGCTAGTGATTTATATTAAGGCCCATGATCATTGTCATGATGGTGCCTGTCATGACGATCATGTTTCTTGTCACAGGCATGATAGGTTCTCTGGTACTGTTTTATATAAAAATAAAAACAAAAATAATAAATGAATAACAATAACATATGAATGATTAGTGGAATGTGATGTATATATTTGTACGTGTATGCATATGAAGCTATGTGATGATTTGAATTTTTTGCTTAAGTTCGATGAAGATATAATAACTTGGTATTCAATTATGGATTAACGTGTTTTATATAAAATGATTTTCCTTGACATATTTCTATACCTAGTTGTGTTCGAACACTGGTCTTTTTTCTGATAAATCTATTTATCTAAGTACGTAGTAACTTGTTTGTTGGATGATATGATAGACATTCTTAAACTGAATATAATCAAAGAATTGACTTAATAATGATTGAATTTGTTATGTTTGTGTTGTTTAATCCGGTATGGGGAGTGACAACCCTACTTGGAGCTAAGCATGGTAGTTTAGGTACTTAGATGACCTCTATCATGATGCAATGACAAATTATAAGTGGCTTAGTGGGTAATCGATAGGAGAAACGGTATCGGTGTAATATTTGCATATTCTTAAGAGATAATAATATGATTTAGTTCATGTTTACGGGCACGATTAAATTAGGTAATATTAAGGATTAAGTCAAGTAAAGATGAGTTAAAATTGTGAATCCTAAATGAGATTATTATTTGTAAAGTTATGTAAAAGATATAAGTATTTAAGCTATTTATATCAATCTCCTGAGCAGCTACTGTTACTCAGAACCCCTAGATTCCCTAAGGATTGTAATTAGAGTTTGAATACCCTAATGTTTTGTTGTTTTACGTAATTAAAGATAAATAAATTTTATTGCTTCTTGCATTGCAATAGCTTAAGAATGTATGCCACTTTGTATTTGTTTGTATTGCTGTGTACTGGTATGCCACTTTGTATTTGTTTGTATTGCTGTGTACTGGGCCCTTGGCTCACTTTTTCCTTCACAGGTGTCAATGACAATGAGTTCTATGATTCTTTAGGATATGGTACTGATTTTGAAGCATTTCTTGAGAAATGGGACAACTAGGATTCTTGGACCAATTTTTCTTGGAAAAAGACTCATACAAGACTTTGTTTTTGAAATGTAATAGTATAGACTAAGGCTTACTCATAAGCCTATGTTTTGTAATACCAAATACCTAAGTTTTTCTATTATATATGTAAAAAATATGGTTTTGTAACTGTTGAGGTACCATACTGATGGTATTGTTATATTAGTTTACATAAAGTTATCTACTCGTAAATGAGTAGTATTTATAAAGTTTTGTATCTTAATAGGTTAATCAAGCAATTAGCATAAATATTCCTTTTGTAGACAACCTTACGTATAATACTTTTATATATTATACGTGGTTGAGGGCTTGGCATGCTCTGCATTGGAATTAGTGCATGTCGGGTCTTTACAGGGTCTTGTCTAACTTAACCCATGACCTAGTACATTTAGGCCACATTTGGCCTATGCCGATGTCTATATAAACTATAATGCTATTGGTTAATCCTAAAGGCTTAAATGAAATACTATGTAAGTTATTGTCTAGCTTACACCAAGAAAGTTAAACAGTGGACTTAACTAGTGCAACAATATGAAAGGACTCAATTGACTCTCTCCAGAGGAAAATAATTTAACTGAATTTTAGTAAGAATTTAAATGACTTTGTTAAAATATAGATAATATACAACTTGTACAAGTATAGGGGACTTCTACCATATTTTTTCTAATTTATTGTTGAAGATGTACAATTTCAATCATTTGAAACGAACGATATATAATTTGTAAAACGCATATTCAATTGGAATATATTTTTTGCTTGATGAAACAAGAAAGAAATAGTGCCTAGGAACCTAATTATTAGACACGATTAAAGTAGCACATTGTAACAATGATAATAATGGAAAAAGGCAATAGAAAGTCATATAATTGGCGGTCCAATATGAAGAGTTTTATTTATTTTTTCTTTTCTTCTAAATTTTCATAACTAACTGTAATTTTTGAGAAGAACTTATTTTGTTGACATAGCATGCCACGTCATGGTTGTGTTCGAAAATAAAAATATTTTAATATGCCATATTAGCTTTGGATGGCATTTTAGGTTTGGTTGCATAATTGTAAAGTTCCATAACTTGATATGCCAAATTCAAAAGTTTTAGTATTTGATTAAGGTAATCCTAAATGTCATAGCACTCTAGGTGGATATCAACACACTCTGGTTCAATTCCACAACCGAACTGAACCTGTTGGTTTTGGATTCCACAATTTAGGAATTTGACCCATTAATTTATTTTTTTCTTGACAAACAAAAAATATTCATTAACTTCACTCCATTTAAAAAATCAAAAGAATAAAATTAGGCTTAAAAAATGGTCTTTGACCCATCTATTGAGAGAATTTTATGAGTTGTATATTTATATATATATAAGTACATCCGCTTTTAGTTGTAAAATTAGCAATATAAGATTACAAAATCGTCAACATACAAACAAGTCCCACAAAAACAAAAACAAGTTCCATATAATTAAGAAACAAGAACTAAGTTTGGTCACAAGTCTATAAACATTCAACCAAACAAGTTTTCAAGTATATTCACCGTACACAAGAAAATAATTTAAATATTTTTTTCTTTATATTTATCATTTCCTTCCATCTTTTTTTTCATTTTTCCTTTTTTCTCCCTTTAGTTGGGGGTTAAGTCAACCCAGTGGGCTATAATTTAATGGATCCTCAGTTTGCTAGAATGGGGGGATCCTGGTGAGTTTATTACCTATTCTAAAGTAAATAGTGGCGAAACTGATCGTAATGGCTAACTCCAGTTGTACATCCACCATTAATAACTTATTGCTAATAATTTTATCACAATCTTTACTATAGGTATTTAATTAAGTGTTTGATTTTATCCATCTTCTCTACCCTTCATCTCCATCTATATTTATGTATGTTTCTTATGCCCTCTTATTCACAACTTTTAAGCACACTTCCATGTCAACTAAATGAAAACATCGATGTTCCATTTTCATTCTTAAAAGAATTAACTAAAAATGAGTAGTTCACAAAATTATTAGAAAATCAATACATTAGATCGTTAGGATAGCCAAGAATGAATAGTGTGGCACGAGTTGATTTTCGCTGGTAGAGATAGCTCATGCAAACATAAAAAGTGATTATAGGGGTGTTGTGAAGTTGTCTAGTGTAGTCACTTCGATGCTTAAGTCAGTTCATGGGGAAGAATAGCATGTTTGTGAACAGATAAGATAGACTCTCCTTTTCTCTCTTTGTACCTTACTTTCCCATTTCCCTAGAGGGCAAAGGGGTCCATATAATATTTAGGGTCATACTAAGGTGGACTTATTCCTAGCAGCTGACTTAGTATCTGAGATGATGGGGATACTCGAGCTGGGGAGCTGTGGCTTTATGGAGTGTGGCCAAGTTGATCATGCCCTCCCAATCATGGGATGTCACTGAAGCACTTACATTAACTAAAGATTACAAGGCCGTAAGGCCTAGATAGCTCGTTAGTCGAGTTGATGAGCTTGGCGAGCCTTTCCAAGTTGTGGATTCATGAGGAGAACTTGGGCTACATTCCTTGGTGGAGTTGTGGGTCTTGTTAACTGCCTAGGAGATCGAGATGTCGCAGGTAATGGGCCCCTCTTAGGCCCACTAGCATTATACGATTTCGAGGCACATGAGACTGAGTGGGTTGGTGGCTATGTTCTACTACCAACAAGTAGATAATTCTATAATTGGAATCTAAAACTTGCTCCATTCTATATAGCCAGGTAAGTTTTGAGTGGACATTAAAGATTAAAGGGTTTGTTCATATTTCAAAAATTTTCAAACTATCTTTCCTAAAGCAAAGTATATAATATTTTTATATGTTATATATTTAGGGCATATGTTTTAGGTACCTCACGTACTTTATAATTCTAAATTAATGATATTGAGTGAATGTAAGATACAATGTTTTTAATTTAATTCATGCTTAGGGCTTAAGCTTATTTTATGACTAAAGAAGAATGATTGTGTTTGAATAAAATCTTTTTGGCTTAATTTATTTTGTTCTGTATTATGTCTTCCATCATATGATCTTGTATTAGTAAAAGTATTGATGTATTTGGTACTGTTATATATATATATATATATATATGAAACAAGTGAATGTATACTGTATGCTAGATTGTAATTTTGTAATTAAATTATGTGATAAATTGTTTGAAGTTGTATCACTAGGTCATCATGTGTGGTTTTATGAGAAATTGATACACTAATAAACAACTTAATTTTTATAGGTTTCTAAGATACCTTATACTCTATGGATATTTTAAAGGTATGGAACTTAAATGTTAGGTCCTCATATTAAAATTTAAAAAGATATGGTATCAGTAGTACCTCTACTCACTTATAATCCCTCACCTTAGGGGTAGGTGCAGTGCGGTTCGGTACGACTCAGCTTTTCTTTTAAATTTGAACCTAACCATATGGTTTAGTTCATAATTTTTCAACAAAAGAAGGGGTTAATATGGCTCAATTTGCAGTGCGAATTGTTTTTTATTTCTAAAATAAAAATACATTCTATCAAAAAAACTTCAATTGCATATTTCTTTTTACCAATATAAATATAAACTATAATATTTAAAATTAATTATTATCCACATAAATTTGTAAAACTTATAGCAGGGGAGCAATTTTATCTATTATATAATTATAATTGTATATTAGTCTCGTTCTTTTGAATTATCCTGAACTGTAATGATACACTAAACTCAATAAATTCCCAACATGAGGTATAAATTTTAATTCACTGTATAATTCTAATTAACATATTATCAATTAAATAAATCAATAATACAAAAGTAATAGAAAAAATATTAATTAGTTAGACAAATGAAGAAAAAAAGAATGTTCAAAATACTAGAGTCTAAAATCTAAAAATTATGTTAGTTTAGACATACTAACTGAAACATGATATGACCATTCTAATTTCATTCTCATGAATGATGCATGTCTAAGTAAAAAATTTTAAAACTAACTATTTTTTATTTCATTAAACAATTAAAAGAAAAAATAATGTGTTTTAATTTTTTAAATATGTAAAATAGTTTTTAGTTTATGATCCCGAATTAAATCATGAATCGAACCATCTTGAAGAAGAACCAAAATTTCGACACTATTCAATTTAGTGTAATTTGGTTTGGGCTGATTCAATTCATGATTTTGTTAGTGTTTTTTTTTTTCCAACCCTAACTTATCCCTTAAAGACAACTTATTATACAATTTTACACAAATTTATGAGAGTAAGTAGAAAGAGAAGTTTCAAATATAAATTATTTGATTCAATGTGTATGTTTTGAGTGAAAGAACTTGTTTTCCTCTCTCTCTCTGAAATAAATGATTGAGATTCATACTGTCTACATAATTACTTCTTAGTGACCACCTCTATTGATGGGTTGTCGTTATTAATCTACCCTTAGTACTCTTCACATAATACTATAATACCTTAATAAGGATAATGTCACAAATGGTTCCAGAACTTTGATAAAATATGTAATTAGATATATGAACTTTGAATTTGATCAATTTAGTCCTTGAACTTTGAAATTGATTATTTTAGCATATATGAAAAACTTTGAAATTAATTAATTTAGTACATTAAAGAATTTGATAGATGTATTGTTGGCATATATGAAAAGTTTTTACTATGCTAAATTGATTAATTTGAAACTTTAAATATTAAATTGACTAATTTTAAAGTTCAAGTATTTAATTGCTTAAAATTAGATGCTATATGTGACATTGATTTCTTAATAATAAACAAATACCTAAGTGAGTTATTACCTATTAAATGGACCTCATATGAAGGCAGAAAAAGTTATACTTATGCAATTTTGTCAAAGCAAGCTACAAAATGGGACTAGTTGAAAATATATCGGTGGGACATTTAGGTTTAGTTAAATTCGACATACAGCCTCTCTCACTTGAGCTTTCATGTTACTTGGTGAATTTGATGGAACGAAAAGTGATGGTGGGACACTCGAGAGTAGGGTAAAAAGATTCGCACGTGCAATCATTAGTCGCATATTATCATGGTAAGTACCTTTCATTTCATGTGGTAAGTTTTATAAAAATTAAGTACTATTTTTATCGTTTGTTTAAAATATATAGACATTTACCTGTCACTGCAATGGACAAATAGCAAATTATGCTTATTCAATCGTTTTTCAACATTAGTATTGTATATTTATCCTGTTAAACTTGTGCTTTGAAAAGATTTAAAAATTTTCTTCAGGATAAAGCCAAGCTTTAGGTTTATTGTTTTGTCCGTGCGGATATCAAATAGAATTTTAAAACAAATTATTTATTAAGAACTATATACAAATAAAAAATAATATTTTTATTTATAAATGCTAACATATATGATAAATTAAATAAAGATAAAATATATTTTTATGCAGATCAGACATACATATAGATGAAAAAGACTATCAAAACAAACACATAAATCGAGTATAATTAATATTGTACAAAATTATGTATTATTCTCCTTGAATGCGATATTCAGACGCATTGAATTGAAAAAAGAAAAAAAAAAAAGAAAAAGAGATAAAAGGAAAACCTCGAATCAAATGCTTTGCCAACACACCAACGCTGTTGATAGGGTTGCCTTTGGATGTTGACGCTTGCACCGTCGTCTCATTGCATCTCTTTTTCTAACTCACAAATCAGCCATGGTTCATCTGAATGAAGAAGAAGAGGAGATTTTCCAATTTGGGGCCTAGGGTTCACAATTTTGGGTTAGGGATCCATTTATAATTATTTGACCAATTTATTGTACTCATTTGAACCCTTGACGCTGCATGAGCATCTAATTTGTCATATAGGCGCATAGAGATTAGTGATAAATAATAGAGTTATAATAGCAATTCAACATCGCAAATTTGTACTTCTCAAAATGTTCATCTCATAAATAATCCTCCCCACTTCTCATTCTTTTCAATTTATACCTTCAAATATTACCGTGTATAATTAATAGACAAATTATAAGCAAAATGTATACATCATAATAATCTAATGTCATTTTGCGGAATAAACCTAAAATAGAACTGCAATTTTGATTTTCATTCTCATTTTATATTTGGATCTAATTTTTAAAAGTTAGAATCATAATATTCAGGAAATGATGATTACAGCTTATTAATGATTACTATTACAATTAAATTTTATCCTTTTTCTTTTTTTAAAAAATTTATTATTAATTTTTATTACCATGTATATTTTTGAAAAATACAGGTTAATTCCGTTTCATTAAAGTATTCAAACAAATAAACAAAATTATCATTATGATACTTTTTCCATTATATTATATTAATCTTATTTCAATCAATTTCATTTCAAATTATTCCTTTAAATCAAAATAACATAAGAATATTTGTAATTTAAAAATAAAAAGTTAAAATTGAGAGATTTTAAAACTACTCATCTCCTTTTAAACAACTAAAATTTTTATTCTTCATTCGAATTAACTTAACATTTGTTCTCACTCGTATAACTTTCCTTTTTCTTTTTGCTTTTCCTTATTATCATAACATATACTATAACGTTACATTTATATGCTATTGAAGGAGATGTGACTAAACTTTGGTGGCATTAATTTGGGTAACAGTTTTAAATCAAGTATGATAATACAATATAATAAGTATTTTAATAGTAGAATTATGACTAAAGATGAAATGGAGCTATTAAATAACTTATCACACCACTTCGAAGAAAATAAAAGGAATAAAAAACAAAAGTTGAATTGGACAACTTATGGGGGTTTCTTATTTATCTTATCTTATATATGGGATATAGTAAAATTAAGAAAGAAAACTACCCACTATTGAGTTGGAGGAAACATTTTTATTGTTCACTGTATTATAAAAAGATGAGGTAATGCTAATTCGGCACTTTAATGAAAAGATAAATTAAGTATTTGAATATTAAAATATCAGATTTCATAATTAATAGAATTTTTTGTACCCATAAATAGTATTTTATTTTTTATTATTTTTTAAATAATAGACATATCAAACAAAAATAAAAAAAATACTGTTTATAAACACATTTTTTTTATCATAACAAAAATTTTAATTAGACATAATATTAAAATTTTTTAAATTTACATACCTAATTAACCTTTTCGTTAAAGTCCAAATTGCCAAATAAGCCATTTTCCCTAAAAAGATTTTTACTTTAGTATCACTTATTATCGGCGAGGAAAATATTTGCAGGAATGACGCACAAATTTTTATATTAATAATTAATGCTCATCATTTGTGTTCATTCTATAAAAGTATCCAAGTGAAATTATATTATATTATATTCCCTCTCTCTCCGGCAAATTAAACAACAAAACGACGCAATGCTTTGTTTTGTCGGACCAAGGAACCGCCTCCATAAATATATACACATCTACATATAAATATTATATATTTACGCATGTATTTCCTTCCTCCATAAATCCCACTACTACTTCGTCGTGCTTGTCATCACTTTCTAAGTTTATCATTATAATTATAATATACAATAAGAAGAAGAAGAAGAACCAAATTGTAAACATGGGAGGGTGTGCAACCAAGCCAAGGGTTTCCAAGGCTGATGGCGGAGAACTGCCGGTTCAGCCACCGGCTGAGGAGGGGGTGGTGGTGGTTGCGGCGAAAGAAGAGAAGAAGGTGGGAGATGGGGAGTTGGTGGTTGAAGAGAAAGTGAAAGAGATCGTTGAAGATGATGATAATAACAACAAGGTTGATGATGAACCGGCAGTAATAAGCGTCGGTCTCTCAGTCTCTTGTTCAAAGAGGTACGTTATTAAAATTTCATTGAATTCTTTTTTCCTTCTGGTAATTACATAAAATTAGATTCCGAATATTTATATATTTTTTCTATTTTTTTTCTTCCAAGATTTTTCTTAAAGTTCTGTGGGATAAAAAAAAAAATCGCACTTTGGTACAGGTTATTATTATTATTATTATTATTATATTTCTTTTCATTTATATAACCCCCAACAAAAAAAAAAAAAAAAAGAACAAAACAGGACAACGGGGGAAACACAAAAAGAGAGAGAGAGAGAGAGAGAGAGAGAAATAAAAAAAAAAAAAAGCCAAATCAATGCACTTTTAGTAAACCATTTATTATGAGTCAAACAAACATAAATGTCCTTTTAACTGCTTTTAATTTTTTTTAATCAATTGAGGTTACGATTTATAAATTACATACGCAATTGAATTATGGATTTAAGGAATTAAATATGGTTGAACATGTACTAATTTCTTATTATTGTATTCTTAGAAAAATAAATAAATAAATAAAGGGTCATTAGCAGTCCCATGAGTACTAGATTGTTGATGGTGACGAAATTTTGTACAACTTGGTTTGAGCTGGAATTCCCTGTACTTGTTAAGGAAATATTAATTTCAGTGCTTTCCTAAAGTTACTTGCTTTCCTTTTTCTTCCATTTAATATGTTTTAACTTTTTTTTTCCCCTTAATCTATTTTGGTTCTCCTTTTAAGAAAAAGAAATTTTTTAATTTTATATCCTAATATGAGTTACCGAATTGCACAGAAAAAAAAGAAAAGGAAATTATAATTCCATTATACTACAAAATTTTCAAAGTTTATCAATTTCAATTCGATGTTCCATATTTATCTTCATAATTACAACCTGTCAACACTGTGGGAATAAATAATTAACAAGTCTAATTTTTCTTTTTTTTTTTTTCACCCTTCTACTTGGTAATTTTTTTCATTCACACCATAATAGTTTAGATGAAAGATTAGGATAACCAAATCAAACCAACTCATAGTAGGGTTATGAACTGACATAATAAATAAGGACAAGATTAATCCTGATTAGATAGTTGACAATAATCAAAATTTTCTGTTGATTAATAATTTTTCCAAATGAAATATGAAAATCATCCAGATTAATTAATCGAATATTGTAAATTAGAAAAAGTAATCATCCATCCTTTTACCTAATTACCTGTGAAATTTATGACTAATTAATTTAATTATATGCACACACATATATAAATTCTGTTGTAAGGTTTGAATGTTCTGTAATATACTTTAGGTTTAGGAGATTCTTTTAGACTTACAGTAGCATAAATGAGAGGAATCTTGAACAGTCAACATTATTCATTTCCTGACAAACAAATATGTCTTCCTTTTCTTAGGACCCACAAGCTGTTTGCAATTTGAGCCCTTTTCTTTTTCCTTCTTTTCACCTGAAGTGTTATGCTTTAGTTCTATGTTTAGACCCACCAAGCACATACTGCTCGCAATATGCAACCCTACTTTTCACCTTGTTTTTTGCATTGGCCTACTTTTGTCATTTCACACTCTTGTTCTTGTAAACCTAGGTATATGTTCGTTGTCCTTCATATCTTAATTTTTACTTCTTGTCCAGGACATTTATGTTGAATGCCCTCCTAGTTCATTGAATATGTAGTATAGGCCAAACTTCATTTTGGCCCGGGTTTGGTATTGAGAAAAGGATAAGTATCATATTTGGTATTTGAACTTTACCTGTTTATGAGATCAAGTACCTAAAAGTTTAAAATTGTTAACTTATTACCTATGAACTTTTTGAGGTGATTAATTGTAAAAATGAAAAAAATTTACGTGTCAAATTGACCTTTTTAGATTTTAAGTAATTAATTGCATCTATAGGCAATAGTAGCAAATGTAATAATTATCCTTTAGAATCTCATATTGTTAACCGCCACCACTCGACTACCGCTATTTAAAAGCAAATACACACCATAGATCTTGATGGGATTGCTATGATAATTTCCATTCAAAAGCTGTTATTGTATCAAATATTATAGTCCCATTATTTCACGGCAGAAGAGGTAGCCGGATGATACTACTATGATAATTTGACAAGATATTTTTTTGGCATCATACTAGTACCTTCTGCAATATATTAGCCATTTGATCTGATATGATGGTGAGGCTGTGGTGAGATGCAAAATTTTGACCAACCAAATATCACATGTTCTTTCGTGGGGACACCACCGCCAGTTTTGAAACTGAAGATTAGCTAAATCTACCAAATTTTCAAGAAATATTGGCTTTATCCGCTGTGTTGTCACTTGTCATGGTTGTTGACTTGATATGCAGAGTGATCTGTTGAGCATTGTGAAGTCCTTATGTTACAGTGGTACCGCTTCCTTAATTTTCTGCTATAATTTCGTCCTTTCATAACTTTTGTTACTTCTAATGTTACAATTGACAACTCTTTGAGCATTTTAAAAAGACCCACCACCTCATTTGGATTAGTTACTTTTTAACTGACATAACTTTATATGTAAATAGCTTTATAGAAATCCGGTCTCATATTACATATCATGATACATTTAATCAACAACCGCACATGTGAGGCTATTTGCAGCTGAACTTTAACCTGATCAAATAATTACACAAAATGCAAGACAACAAGGGGCAAGCGCTTTAAGGATGTTTTCTTCAGATAACCTTAATTAATTGAACAACACAATTTTTTAATACAAGATCAAAACGACAACTAACTCTTCCAAAAGGTGATGCAGTTGTTGGAGACATATATTAAGACCAATTGCAATGACCTTAGTACCATGAGGAGTTGAATGATGACATGAACACTTCGCTTAGACCTCCTATTCTAATATCGTGTAATATTGACAAAACGCAGGAAGCGCTTAACCTAGTAGATTTCTATATGTATCAGTTTTATAATTCAACAATTTTGGCTCACCGCATTTAATATGTCCGTCTAGTTCTGCTAGTTTACAAATAAGTCTTTCATTATGCTGTGACGATTTACTGATCCGAATGCCACCACCATTGCAGAATCCGGAGGAAAGAGCAGTTGCAACTGAAAAAATATCAACCAAAGCCGTGAAAGAAGCAGTAGTGATGTCAACAAAGGAACCTGAAAGTAAGCCTGAAGAAGTTGCTGAGATCCTGAAAACAGACGAACCAGCAGAAACCAAACCCAAAAAGAAATATGCAACTTCCCTTGAGCAGCCACCAGTGCATAGTGCTGTGGAGAATGTTGAAGAAGAGAAAACAATTGAAGAAGTTAAATCGGTTGATGATAAGCTATCAGTTTCCACCAAAGAACCACCAGCAGTCATTGTTACCGAAGACTCGGTTGTGGCATATAAAGAAAAAACAATTGAAGAAGCTAAGCCAGCAGCAGAGCCGACCGGATCGGTATCTAAACCTGAGGACACAGCTAAGCAAACAGAAACGGAAAAGGATAATCCTGATGAGGAAGTGAAAGATCAAGCAGTGAAAGAGGCATAATTGGTTTGTTTTGGGTGGCTGCTTAGGATGTTTAATCTCCAAAGAGATTAAAAATGTTCTTTGGCAATGCAACAACTTGGTCATCATTTCTTGCAAGTTTTGATGGGAATATTGTTTTTTTTTTTTTGTATTGGTTTGCTAGACATGCCTTTTTCATTTTAGTTTGTTTGATGTTGATTTGGAACAATTTATTGCATATTTTTGTTCTTTCATGTGTAGATAGAAGGGAATGTTCCTAGAAAAGCTGTGTATTCAAATATTAAGCTCACTCCAAATTTCTTCTTTGCAAGATGCCAGTAATGGAACAGTTTTTATATTTTTGTGTTGGGAAAATTCTAATTTCTATGGTAGCAGATTGCGATATTAGCAATATTCATATTTTTTGGTAGTCTGAATGCTTTGTCAAATAATTTGGTCCTTCAAATAACCTATGACGACTTTAGTCTTTTACTAGGAGCAGGGCTAACTATTTATGCACAAATGATGAGCCCAATTGATGTTTTTGTTCACAAAGCCCGACCTATACAGCCTTTTCTTGTATCCGAATGCGAAAAGTATGGTCCGGCTCTTCCGAATTTGCATGGACCAGAGATTTTGAAATCTCTCCAAAACGTTGCATTTGAATAAGTCGGGGGATATGTTGTTTCTAATGAAGGTTAACGAATTTGATTAAAAGTAAGCAAACTATATCCTTTCACCGCAACCATTTTGCTAAAGGTAATTCCTAACGGTGAAATATGTATCTACCATGTTGGGTTGTGGAGCCTGAATACTGTACACCTTTGAAAAGTCATAATTCTTCTCAATATATATGCGAAGGGACATGTTTCTTGTATATGAAACAATGTAACTTTTCTTGAAGGAGTATATAGAAGAGTTGTAACTCTTCCCAAAAGGCATTATTATTGTTAGTAAGGGTATTTTAGGCAGTTCATGTAAAATTGTCATTAGGGTTTTTTATAAATAGCCCATCTATGTAATACACATCTCTCTCTAACATATAGTGAATATCCTGGCTTGGTAGCGCCCCCAGACGTAGTCACAATCCGTGACGAACTGGGTAAACAATTTTGTGTCTTTGTCATTTCAATCTTTATTTTTCGTCTTTATTATTTCATAACAAATTGGTATCAGAGCAAGGTTCGGTGGGATAGATATGATGGGTGACGGAAAATTGCCGATTGAAAGGTTTGACGGAGCAGATTTCGGATTCTGGAAGATGCAGGTCGAGGATTATCTGTATGGTAAAGATCTGTATCAGCCTCTGGGTACAAAACCAGAGGATATGAAGGACGAAGACTGGAAATTGTTGGACAGGAAGGCGATGAGCGTGGTTCGCTTGTCTCTGTCCAGGAACGTTGCGCTTCATACAGCAAAAGCGAAATCCACTAAGGAGATGTTTGAGACGTTATCGGAGATGTATGAGAAACCATCAGCAGCAAACAAGGTTCATCTGATGCGGCGTCTCTTCAACCTAAAGATGTCAGAGAATACTGTGGTTGCCGATCATCTTAACGAGTTCAATTTGATCACAACCCAATTAAGCGCTGTGGATATTGATTTCGATGATGAGGTCCAAGCCCTAATTTTGCTGTCTTCCTTACCGGAGAGTTGGAGCGGAACAGTTACAGCTGTTAGTGCTTCATCGGGGAAAGAGAAGTTGAAATTTGACGAAGTAAGAGATCTGATCATTAGTGAAGAAATTCGCAAGAAGGAATTAGGTATTACTTCAGGGTCAGTTTTGAACACAGGAAATAGGGGCAGATCTGATTCGAAGGAAACGAATCGGGGTAGATCGAAATCAAGAGGTCGGAACAGGGGAAGAAGTGCATCGAAAAGGGACTTGAGTAAAATCAAGTGTTGGAACTGTCAGGAATTTGGTCACTTCAAGAATCAGTGCACAGCACCGAAGAAAAAGAAGGAGGCAAATGCAACAGTAGATGAAACCGAAGATGCATTAATTTTGAGTGTGAGCAGTCCATTGGAATCGTGGGTTTTGGATTCTGGAGCATCGTTTCATTCTTGCAGTGGTGCAGAGTTAATGGAAGAATATACTTCTGGTGATTTTGGAGAAGTCTATCTTGCTGATGACGAACCTCTGAAAATCGTGGGGAAGGGAGATGTTCAGATCAAAACACCGAATGGATCTGTATTACAGTTGCATGGCGTGAGACATATCCCTGGGTTGAAAAGAAATTTACTCTCGGTTGGGCAGTTAGATGATGAAGGTTATGATGTAACCTTTGGCTGCAATAATTGGAAAATTACAAAAGGAGCCATGGTGGTGGCTCGAGGCAAGAAGGAGGGTACATTGTATACGACGACAAATCTCAAGGATAGTATTGCTCTTACAGGAGCATACAGTGATGCAGATTTGTGGCATTGCCGACTAGGTCATATGAGTGAGAAAGGGATGAAGGAGCTGTGTTCAAAAGGAAAACTGCCGGACCTCAAGACAACTGAAGTCGGATTGTGTGAGGAGTGTGTACTCGGGAAACAGAAGAGGGTAAGTTTCTCGAAGGCTGGCAGAACTTTGAGAAAGCAGAAGCTTGAGTTAGTACACAGTGACTTATGGGGACCAGCGCCGGTGACATCTCTTGGTGGTGCGTCATATTACATGACTTTTATTGATGATTCCACTAGAAAGGTATGGGTTTATTTTCTAAAAAATAAATCTGATGCTTTTAATATCTTTAGAAAGTGGAAAGCTCTGGTAGAAGTTGAAACAGGCCTGAAAGTGAAGTGTCTGAGATCTGATAATGGTGGTGAATATGAGCTCAGTGAGTTTAAAGAATTTTGTGCTAATAATGGTATTCGCATGGAAAAGACTGTGCCAGGAACTCCTCAACATAATGGCGTTGCAGAACGCATGAACAGAACACTTAATGAACGTGCTAGGTGCATGAGGCTGAAGTGTGGGTTACCCAAGATGTTTTGGGCAGATGCAGTCAACACTGCTGCCTTCTTGGTCAATAGAGGACCATCAGCCCCTTTGGAGAACGGCATACCAGAGGAGGCTTGGAGTGGTAAAGAGGTAAACCTGTCGTTTCTTCGAGTATTTGGCTGTATTGCTTATGTTCATGTTGATGCTGCTGCTAGAACTAAATTAGATGCTAAATCTGTTAAATGTACGTTTATTGGATATGGTGGTGATGAGTTCGGTTATAGATTCTGGGATGAACGTAATCGAAAAGTTATTCGTAGTCGAGATGTCATATTTAATGAGCAGGTTCTGTACAAGGACAGATTGGATGCACCAGATTCTAACAGTGTAGGTACCCAGATTGTTGAGTTAGATATTTCGAACTCAGGTGGGCGCAAGGCTGTTCAGAATGATGAGGTTGTTATTGAGGCAGAGCAGAGTACACCACTGCCCATAGCTCCGCTGCGGAGGTCTACCAGAGTGTGTGGTTCACCAGACAGGTATTCACCGTCAAGTTATTACCTGCTGTTAACTGATGGTGGTGAACCTGAATGTTATGCAGAGGCTAGCCAGGGACAGGATCGAGCCAAATGGAAGCTTGCGATGGATGATGAGATGGATTCATTGATGTCCAATGATACTTGGGAACTTGTCGAGCTTCCAAAGGGCAAGAAACCATTGCATAATAAATGGGTCTATAGAATTAAGCAGGAGGTTGATGGAAGCAAGCGTTACAAGGCAAGGCTGGTTGTGAAAGGGTTTCAGCAGAGACATGGTATTGACTATACTGACATTTTTGCTCCTGTTGTGAAGCTAACCACTATACGTATTGTGTTGAGTATGGTAGCTGCAGAGAACTTGCTATTGGAGCAAATGGATGTAAAAACAGCCTTCCTCCATGGTGATTTGGAGGAAGATATATACATGATGCAACCAGAAGGATACTTGTCAGAGGGTAACACTAACCTTGTGTGTAAGCTCAAGAAGAGCTTATATGGCTTGAAACAGGCACCGAAACAGTGGTACAAGAAGTTTGATGGGTTTATGCAGGAAATTGACTTTGTCATATGCAATGCCGACCATTGTTGTTACTTCAAGAGATTTGACCAAAGCTATATCATTCTACTGCTGTATGTAGATGATATGTTGATAGCAGGGTCTAGTGCTCGAGAAGGGAGTAAATTGAAAAAGCAGTTATCCGAGCAATTTGCTATGAAGGAACTTGGAGAGGCTAAGCAGATTTTGGGTATGCGTATCATTCGAGACAAAGAGGCGGGGAAGTTATATCTTTCACAGGCTGAGTATATCGAGAAAGTATTAAAGCGGTTTAATATGCAAGATGCTAAGCCAGTGAGTGTCCCGCTAGGTGGTCAGTTTAAACTATCTAGCAAAGAGTCGCCTAGGAGTGAGAAAGAGCGAACCCATATGAAGAAGATTCCCTATGCTTCGGCGATTGGAAGCATTATGTATGCCATGGTTTGTACGAGACCAGATATTGCGCATGCGGTGGGAATTGTTAGCCGTTTTATGAGCGATCCGGGCAAACAGCATTGGGAAGCACTGAAATGGATCCTTAGGTACTTGAGAGGTACCACAGATAGGAGTTTGTGTTTTCAAGGCAAGGATTGCAAGTTGGCAGGATATGTTGATGCGGATTTGGCATCTAGTGATCTAGATAAGAGAAGGAGTACAACCGGTATGTATTTACTTTGGGTGGTACAGCGATATCTTGGGCTTCTAAGTTGCAAAAGATCGTAGCCTTATCAACTGCAGAAGCAGAGTATGTGGCAGTGACAGAGGCAAGTAAAGAGATGGTATGGTTGTAGAATTTCTTAAGTGAATTGGGGAAAAAGCATAAGGATGGTACCCTATACAGTGACAGTCAGAGTGCTATTTTCTTGGCTAAGAATCCAGCATTTCATTCAAGAACAAAGCATATTGAGTTGAAGTATCACTACATACGGTATCTCTTGGAGAGAAAGATCTTGCAGCTAGTGAAGATTCAAGGGAGCGAGAATCCTACTGATATGTTGACTAAGGTTGTGACCTTAGAGAAGTTGAAGCTATGTAAGGCTTCAACTGGGCTTGAAACTTGAAGAGAAGTCTTGGCGCTACCATTTGGTGCAAGTTACTGATGAGAGATTGAGAAGTGGCTTACATGAGATTCAGTCTACAGGTGGGGATTGTTGGGTTGGGAGCCTGAATACTGTACACCTTTGAAAAGTCATAATTCTTCTCAATATATATGCGAAGGGACATGTTTCTTGTATATGAAACAATGTAACTTTTCTTGAAGGGATATATAGAAGAGTTGTAACTCTTCCCAAAAGGCATTATTATTGTTAGTAAGGGTATTTTAGGCAGTTCACGTAAAATTGTCATTAGGGTTTTTTTTTTTTATAAATAGCCCATCTATGTAATACACATCTCTCTCTAACACATATAGTGAATATCCTGGCTTGGTAGCGCCCCCAGACGTAGTCACAATCCGTGACGAACTGGGTAAACAATTTTGTGTCTTTGTCATTTCAATCTTTAGTTTTCGTCTTTATTATTTCATAACATACCATCCCTGAAAAAAGAATGAATACAATTTAGATAAACTTAATTACACAAATATCATTACTATATCGCGTCTTGAAAATATCATACACTATTTTACACGTGTGTAATGGTTGTGCTATGGTGTATTGGAGAGGCTTATATGCATATAAAAAGGGTTAAGCCAAACCCATGTGGGACAATCCTTCACACCATGCGTAGCAGTGGTCCCCAAAAGGCTGTGAGCGAGAGAGTCCTCCCGGTAGGAACTCCGGGGTTTACAGATGAGGGCGATGCTACTGTGAAGTGGTAACGCTGGGGAAGCCCACATGACTTACACCCAACCCTTTTTACATGCATATAAGCCTTCCCAATATACCCATAGCACAACCATTACGATATGGCGTGAAGGATTGTCCCACATGGGTTTGGTTCAACCCTTTTTATATGCATATAAGCCTCTCCAATACACCCATAGCACAACCATTACTCACATTTTCAAGATGAGATACAGTAATGTACTCTAAATATGCTCCATTATGTATCACATGTTGCCAGTATGATACACATGTGAATTGCATGTTGCTAGTGCAATACACATTTAGATGACATGTTGAAGATGTGACACACACATATTATTTATATATGTATCGCATGTTCAACATGAAATATACAGAAAATTTCAGTATCTGATGCGATACAATGATAGTATTCATGTAATAGCGATGGTATTTATGTGATTAATTTTATCTAAATTGTATTTATATAATTTTTTTTTTCAAATTGACGGGCAAACAAATATTATCTCTAATTCTTAAATTCTTTCCATTGGTTTTAAGGTTTGTAATGAATAATAAAACAAGTTATGGCTTAGGTAACTTTATGGGTATAATTCGTATCTCTTACTATGTTTGGATTATACTTTCTTTAGGTTGGATTCAAATTTTGCTTGATACACTGAATTGAATTATCATTCTACCTCTATTATTATAAAATGTTTATTAGTTATTTGATTTTGAAAGGATTATACTATGAATGTCTATTCTATATAAAGTAAAACTAGAGAGCTTTTATGGTCTCGTCAATAGGACTGTCCAATCAACCATCTAGTCGTTAAAATAAATATAGTAATTAAAATATTAATTATTTTAGTGATTCAATTACGGTTGAGTATGTGTTAGCAGTTAATAGTGATGAGACAGTTTCCACCAAAATTAATGACGGATCATAAAATTTCCCAAGAGGAATTGCTATTTTTTATATTAGGTGACTTTCTTCCAAAAATGATCTTAATCATACAACAATAACACCAAAAAGAATTACTATTCATTTACAATTTCTACATATTTGCTCCAGTAAAGGAAAAGAAGGATAAATTAATATTGGACCAACTTCTTGGTCCAATGAAGCATTTCCAAGGACATTTACAATACGATGTATTAAATTAAAAAAATTACAAACATGATTAGGCAACTGAACCAAAAAAGATCCTTGTAGTCCTTCATAGTACTATGAAAACATGAAATAAGGACAAGCCCAATCAAGTTGATAATTCCTAACACTACACATAACATAGGCACAATAGACTTGAACCAGAACCGTTCCAACATATTTGAACTGGATGTGTCTAGGCCGGTTTATTGTTGTAGAACCATGGACCCTTTACGTACACGACAGTTCATAGAGAAAAAAAAAAAAATCATTAAAGACGAAAAAGAAAGAAAAATATGTAACTAAATGATATTGAAAACTTATATAACTTTCATGTCAATTGGGAATGATAGCGGGCCAAAAAGGAAAACTAGTTTCCCATTCACAGCTCTTAAAAAATAAAGAATACATATACATTTAACATAAATTTGATTTAATTTATAAAGATTTGTTCCGACAGAAAATTTTCATTTCTTAATAATATGTAACTAGTTTTATTTTCATAATCTCTAGATTTTTATTCTACATTAATACTATAACTTAAGTCCTATATACCTATATACAAATATATATTCTTGACAACTCTTCAAGAAACATAATAAAAATTACAAGGTTTTTTATTTTTTATTTTTTTGTTTTATTCATTTAATAATTAAAATTGAAGTTTTTTTTTTGTGGGGGGGGGGGGGGGGGGGTTGGGGCGCGGGGGTGTTGGTCGGGTTGGGTGGGGTTGGGGGGGTCGCATTATGGTTTCACAGGCGGACCTAACACTAGAAGGCTTGGTGGTCTCTAGACTTGACATTGAAGTTTGAACGGATGCTTTGATTGGGCTAATCTTGGTTTGACAATTTCAAAACTAGAATTCTCTTATTACCCCGTTTATAATTTTGGAATGCGTTGATATTATAAATGATTCTTAAACTTTGTTAGAATATACAATTAAGTATAAAGAGTTTGAAATTAATCAATTTAGTATCTAAACTTTAAAATCGATAAATTTAGTACATAAAATAACTTTTCATACATGCTAATAGTACCTCTATTAAGTTTTTTCAGATACTAAATTGATTAATTTTAAAGTTTTTTAGGTACAAAATTAATCAATTTCAAACTTCAAGTACTAAATTTATCATTTTCAAAGTTTAGGTACATAATTACATATTTTGTTAAGTTCTAGGTGTCATTTATGGTATTATCTTTTTGGATTTGATCAAAGTCGTGCCAAGGACTAGGTTATAGTAGAATTAAAAAATATAAATCGTTAGACAACATGGAAACAAATACTATGTAATTTCCTATGAAATAAATTTGGAAATTCTACACCTTATTCTTTTTTACAGCTAGTGCTAGTGTTTCTCTCTCTCTCTCTATATATATTAATATACACATATATATATAAATATTTCTCTCCAGTTTTGGCATTTTGACGAAAATATTTTAAATCGAAAGCATATATAAAATAGACAATACCGATCATAGCCAAACGAATCGATCAAGATGCAACAACTTTCACTATTCTACGGCCTTTTTTTTTTATTTTCCTGCCAATACTATTCAACATTTTGCTCGGAAACATTTAAAAGCGTATTTTAGTTTAATTAAGCGTCTAAATTTTCAATCTTTTATATTTTTGCATGTTTCTTTTTAAATGATGACAGTGTTATTTTTAATCGGTCATATATAATGGTAACAGCCTAAATACCGTGTTAGCTCTCTAAAACGAGTAGATTCTTTCCCAAGTCTTTTTTTTTTTTTTTTTTTTGTTTTTAATGCACAAACCTTTGTTTAGAGTTCTTAGATGCCATATCAATTTTGTGAAAAAAAGAAAAAAATATGCTATAACAATTTATTTATTACAATACAGTAATACTAATAATTTATTAATTTTTCCATTAATTCATTATTATAATATTTGTAAGAAATTATTATAAAATGAAACCAAAATTTGATGGTCTCTTATTAATGATTATAGATTTTATAAGTACTTAACTATAATATTAAAGAATCCCAAAATAATAGGTTTTTAATGTATGAAATGATGTTATATGTATACATTAGACATAAACAAGGGCCTGACCTGGCCCGGCATAGGATGAGCCAACCCACCTTTGGTTCATAGGCCAATTCATTATCCATAGAAGCGCCCTTTTTTTTAAATAAAATATAATTTTGAAAAATTGTAAAAAATATTTTTTTGAAAGTAAAATTAAGAATGGGAAAAAATAAAATAGATATAAAATTAAAATATAAATTTAGATTTAATTAATACAATTGTTCAACTTAAAATAAAATTGGACTTAAAAACAATAATATTTAGCTTGTTTGTTAAATAATTGTTTAAAATACACATTTATATATCCATCAGTACATCCATTTTTATTTGTAAAGTTAGTAATATGGGACTACACTCAAGATAAAAAAAACATTGATAAACACAAAAACAGAACCAAAACAGGCCTAAGTTCTATTCAAGGGGGGTCTACGGAGCTAGGAAAGAGCACATACAGTTGGTGTTTGGAGCTTCCCAAATTCTGAATAGCCAATGCTGAAGATCCAACCATGCCAAGTTGTTGGAATGCAACCGGACAATATTAGGAACTGTAGATAACCAATGTGGCTTCCAATTTGTAGACCCGAGACTTGGAATCTAAAGTTCGATATAGTAGTAATCTTAGCTTCAATAGAAAAAGTGTAGTTGAACTTGATAGCAATCTGTGGGCAATACGATTAGTTATCAATTCACACGAAACCAGAACAGTATCCTCTTGATGGAAACATTTAGAGCCGAATTTGCAGTAGTTCCACAATAGCATGCCAGTGGCCTAAGTTGTGACTTGATTTCCATTGAAGCATGTAATAACTAACTAAAATTCAACTGATGGTCAGATTACTGAACATCTAATCTCATAATCCCAGAGCCCAAGTTTGATTTTGTTGAGCTTGGAGACTCCATAAACATGGTTGAACCAAGCGCAAGAGTCTCTATTGACTTGATGAATGCGAAGTACAGAACCTATTTCGATGATAGAATATTCTTCAGTTGCAATGCCAACCTGTGTATATCTGAGCTAATTTTCATGTAGTTTCGAACTGACCAGTTCCAAATGTTGCGGATTGAAGTGAAGCAGACCGAGCAAGTTAAAAGTCGAACTTTTGACCCAACCACCAGTCTCCTTGACGACTGTATTGCCATGCTCGTAGAACTCCAAACAGTCCAGCTAAATGTCTGTTGTATTGAGCTGTTATATTTAATTGGATAATAATGTCTTAGTTCGAGCCCTGAGTTGTAGCTGCTATAGAACATATTTACGCTTTTGATCTCTATACAATCACTAAACCAAGCTGATTAAACATAACATCCAAGCTGCCAATCTCCTTGAAAATTTCGAGGCGGTTCCGACCTTAAATACTTTGAGCTAAGCTCAACGCTTCGAGCGGCCGGCCCACCTTAACATGACCGGCTAGAGCAACTATTTTGTTTGTCCTTTTTATTTTGAATTACTGAGCCAAACTTTTAAGGCTCACCCTGTAATATTAAAAAAGACTTATTTTTATTCACTTAAGGCCCACTTAATCTTTTGATGGGCAGACCCACGTTGGAATACTTCCCACTACATATCACACACACACTCTCTTGAACACTTCCCATTCCTCATATTACATACACCAATGGAAGAACATTTGTAGAGACCTCAAGTCAAGAAAATAGAAAAACACATATAGTAGCTCTCCTCTTTCTTTTTCTTTATTTTTCATATGGATTCCACATTGGGACCAAATGAGTAGCACCATTTTGTACTTGGATTTAAGCATGTACTTACAAGGTGATTTCATTCTTTTTTCTCCATTTCATGATATAGAGGATGTTCAATATGTGTTTCTTTTGTACTTATTAAGGTTTTGAGTTGATATTTTGAATTACTTAGTTGGTGTTTATTGCTATCAATTGATTTTATGCTTACATTTAGGTTGTTAGTATGATTTCACCAAATATGTGCTTAGTTATTGTTGGAATGCATGTTAGATTAGGATTATATTAGAGAAAATATTTTTTTGATCAAATCTATGAATCACTAAATGGATAATGGCATAATGATGATAGATGCGAAAAATAATGAACTTTAAACTGAGATATGAATTTTAATTCGGTTAGGGTTTAGAAATTTAAACATGTTAGTGGATTAATCACTTTTCTAGAAATATGCAGACTTGATTGGTTAATCTTGAGTAATTACGCACTTTGAGAAAAAAATATGTACACATATATGTGTTATTATATATAGTGGAATCCTAAACCCATTATCAATTTAGAAATTATAAGCATAGTATTGGTTAACAACAGATACATCAATTTATATTCAAACCGATTGACTCTAGGCTGTATACAAATTTAGATGTTTAAAATCCAAAATTTCTTTGTGTACTAGTTGGTTTCTATTTTTCATTTTTATAAATCTCAAAATCAACTCTATTGATCTACCTAACTATGAGTGGAACTAGTATAGTTGGAAGTTAGCCCTCCATTTCCCTAGTATCACGACCTTAAATACTCTTACTAATCTATAATTGCATGACCACTACACTTGCTGGTGACTTGCACTCTCAATTGATTTAAAAATGTGCATTTATATCTTAAGAAAATCTACCCGGTAGGCATCGTGCACGTATCTATATAACTAATAGCTGTTAAAACATCATCAAGAAAAAGCATAATTTGGCTCGTGCTCCCATCCAAAAGGGGAAGCTAAATATCATCACCCACGCAATCTATTAAAGTTGTTGAGTCATGAGATTTTGGTGATTGCATGGAATGCTTAACATAGATCGACTTTGTGGAGTACTTATTTATTTATTTATGGAGGAGATAAAGATGTCGAAGGTCACATCGAAGCCATCACTTCTCTTAGCATTCTATCTTCATTTCATCATGCAGGATTAGCAGAGGACGGGATTAGTACTTTGAATTGATGTTCGACTATGGGCTCGAGCCAAAGCTAAACCATTATTCACGCTTGATAGATCTTTTTGGTTGCATTGTTAGGCTGCATGAGAATTAAAGATCTATATAGATTGAACTTAAGCGAGTACACATATACAATCTAAATCCATCATAAATCCTAAAAAACTTATAAAACCCGACTAAAAATTTTATAAGATTGAAAAACCAGGTACAAAATCCCATTATAAAGAATTATAAGTTAATAGTTGGGCGGACATGTTTGGTGTTTTATAATTACATATCTCGTTTCAATCTTAAAAGAGAATAATGATGATGAGATGTCTATGAGACAAAATAATGATAAATGATAAGATTGCAAGGGTGATTGTGAGAGGGAGAAAGTGAAATGTGTTTTTTCAAGGCTTATTAGATAAACGAATAAATAATAATCTAATCTTTTTTATTTAATATTGTATTTCCAAGGATTTCAAGGTATATTATCTTATTATTTTATGGAGTTTGAGTTTCCAGTCTAGTTCTATTTTAATACTGTAATGCAACTTCAAATCGTATAAAAAGACTGGCCTATTATGAAAAAAGTTCGAGCTCAACTTGTTTAACTAAATAAACATCATTTTGAGCTCGAGTTTGGTTTGTTTATTATATGTACTTGAGTTGAGATGAGCCTAAAATAATTTCAGTTTGAGTAGCTTGCAAATAACTCAGTTTGTTTGTAGTCCTAAACTCACATTATTGAATAAATGGGTTTAAGTCTTAAACCCGAACCTGAACCCAAATTTGGGTATATTTAAATTCGTATTATCTCTAGGTTTCACGTATTTATAATTCATGTTTATTTTTGTGTACTTGAACCTTTTAATAATCGTATCGTGTTGGATTTCACAAGTAAAGTCCTAATTGCAAGCGTTATGTGTGGTTGTGGCTACTAATTTACCAAATCTTTCATGGCTCACCTTTTATTTACCTTTTTTCCAGTTAACTGCTATGTGCTATTGATTTGTCAGTTGTCTCTTAGGTAAATTATTTGCTGGGATCCATAATGGCTTTGGCTTGTGACAATAACGCTTAGCTGTTGAACTTTACATTCACAAATGATTTTGATGAGAATAATTATTACACAATTAATTATTTAAATATCCTTAATTTTTTAAATACTTAAAATATTTATATATATATATGCTTTGTATTTGTTCTACTGTTATTTAAGTTTCAATAGAACAAAAAGTTGAAGAAAAGTCAAGACAAAGCTATTGTACCCAGTAGAAGAAAGGTGGAGGCACTATTCATCAGATAAAGATAAAATATTGAGTTTTGGGCAAAACTATGAAGTCAGGGATTGAAGTTTTAGGCAAAACTATGAAGTTAAGAGCTAAAGTTTTGGATAAAATCATGAAGTCAAGGGCCGAAGTTTTGGGAAAAATCGTAAAGTCAATGGCTGATGTTTAGGCCTTGACCTCAAACCTCGACTTCATAAATTTGCCACCAACTTTAGAAAGTTTGCCCTTAGATAAAATTTATAAAGTTAAGGGCTGAAGTTTAGGCCTTAACTTCATAAATTTGCCTTCGACTTCAGAAAGTTTGGCCTTAGGCAAAATTTATAAAGTCAATAGTTGAATGTTAGGCCTCAACCTCATACCTCGATTTCAGAAAGTTTGTCCTCGATTTTAGAAAGAAAAGAGTTGTTGCAATGCATTTAATGCATGTGTCAGACACATTTAATGATCTTTTCTGCTTTTGACTTTTTCACGTTTTTAAAATGTTAAGTTCATTAAACACAAGTATGAGTTGTCAAAAACTTTTTGATAATGGACAAATTTTTATTAAGAGCTATAAAGAGAATTTTCCTCCTCTCTTTGAAGAAGAATGAAATATTAGATTTTTGAACGCACACTAAAAATGAAAACAACGTTTTGTAAATTTTTTTTATTTGTGTTTTTGTTCTCGTTCTTGTTAATTTGATAATTTTTTTTAAGAGAACAATTAATGCTTTGTTTCGAAATTTGTCAATACACTCTAAACGAGAGTTTTTGAGCACTATTTAAGATTTACAAAAGTTGATTATCTACTCGTTTAAGGAGCTTAGTTTGTAAAAGGAATTTGTAAAATTTCTAAAGTATTTTCTGTTGTAAATCTGCTCAAGTAGGAGCGTTTCTTTGTAAAGGAAATTTGTATATTTCCTTAAGAGCTTTTCAGTTTGTAAATCTACTCATATAAGAGCTATTTGTAAAAAGTCCTCAAATGAGATATTTGTAAAAGAAGTCCTCGTAGAGGCAAAGTTAAAAGCCTTCAGTGGAGGCAAAGAGAAGTCCCAAGTGGGGGGCATTTGAAGGATGGTCTGGAGTTACTAGCATCGTCCTAATTGCAATTAGGCAGGAAGTCCTTTGTGGAAAGCAAAGAGAAGTCCTCAGTGGGAGGCATTTGAAGTTTGGTCTGGAGTTACCAGTATCGTCTTAATTGCGATTAGGCGAGAAGTCCTCAGTGGGAGGCATTTGAAGTCTGGTTATGTGTTACCAGCACAACACTTGATTTATCAAGTAGAGGTTTTTTGTGAAAGGCAATTGCAAAAGTCCTATTGTGATAGACATTGCTGTAATTCCTCGTTTAAGAGGTGTATTAAGTTTGGAATAATCAATATAGTGTAAAAGTCCTCTTTGAGGTATTTGCACCGTAGAGAGTAGGCAGTGGTTCGAACTCCATGTTAAATCCTTGTGTTGCTTCTCTTTCTCTCTCTCTATGCTTTCTTATCTCTACTTATTCGTTAATTAGTTTTAACTAGTTATTCTACTGCATCTGTTTGTTAAGTTTTCTCTTGTCTTATCTTAGTTAATTAATCTGGTTTGATAAAACACAAAAATTTGTAATACTTAATTCACCCCCGTTTCTCTCTCTCTCTCTTAAGTATTCATTGTGTATTATTTCTAACATTAGCTACATCGGTAGTTTCTTATTGGTAGTTAGATTATATGTATTGTATAAATGAGCTTTTTAATTTTTAAAATCTTTGGATATTAACACATGTATTTGTCTGTACCTGTAGAATAACATTGTTTACAAATTGAAAAAAAAAATTGTGTTTTCAAAATCATAAATTCAATAATATCCTTTTAATGAGTAGTTGATAGGTTTGGAATTATGATGTCTTACTTAAGTGAAACACACAAATCATAATGAATTATCAACATTTCTTAGGTTTTGGGACATGATCATTTAAGTTAGATATGGGTATGGTTTTGTTCTGAATCGAGAACCAAACTAAAATTGCCACTAGTGGTTCTAGAACCAAAATTGAATAGGCCCATCCATTGCCACAACAAGGATGGAATCGCTAGTTCCAATGGTTCCAGAACCAGGGTGGAACTGCCAGTTCTACCGGTGCTGAGCCAGGAACCGGTGGTTCCACCCTGGTTTCTAAAAAAAAATGTAAAAAAATCAAAATACATAAAATAGAATATGGATTCGAATTGAAATTGAACATTCATGGAATAATATTTGTGATATAACTATTTGTTCGTCACAATTATCATTTGTAATAGAAATATTTATATTAATAAAATATTTATTTCACTTTTCTTTATTTTTTTTTCATTTAATGTTAAAGGATTTCTAATATTTGTTGTATATGATAGTTATTGTTGTGTAAGACTATTTATATTTCTTAATTTTCTTCTCGAAAAAAAAAACTTAACCACAATGATTCCTCAGTTCTCTATTGTTCAAACAAAACTAACAATTAGGTTTTGGCTTGGGTACATTCGAAACTGACACCCATACCTAGTTTAAGTAACATACAAGCTATAGTTAAAAGCTAAGAGAGTAGGTTCAAAAGGGGTATGTTTGCTTGAAGCTTTATTTCTAATATTTCCTGACCATGCTGGGTAATATGTATGCATAAGATTGCAAACAAGCCAAGCTCGAGCCTAAGATAAAGCTCATTTATTTAAATAAGACGAGCTCGAGTTTTGATTTAGACTAATAAACAAGCTCATTTTAAGCTTGTGGACAAGCTTATGAGTAGGCTCATTAACAAGCTCGTTAGTAAATTTATAAGTTCTATATTTATGATATAGTAATATATAATTAAAAAAAACAAACTAATTTCTAATTAATATATATGTATATATATTTAACAACTATTATATAATATCTTTAGATTTGAAAAAAAAAAAATGAAAAAGGGGCTATTTAAATGAGAAAGCTTATTTGGTTCAATAAAAGCTCATTAGACTCGATAAAAAGCTTGGCTTAAATTCGATTTGTAAACGAACTAAGCTTGAGTTCGAGCTTAGATTTTAGGCTCAATAAAAGGCTTGGCTTGAGGTGGAGGTTGATAATTTTAAGTGAGCTTAGCTTGAACCCCGAGAAGTCGGCTTAGTTCGATTTGGCTTGTTTACAACCCTAGTATGCATTTAATAAAGTTAGTAGAAACATTTCAAATTACTTATGATATTGTG
This sequence comes from Combretum micranthum, assembly GCA_024138025.1. Lineage (NCBI taxonomy): Eukaryota > Viridiplantae > Streptophyta > Magnoliopsida > Myrtales > Combretaceae > Combretum > Combretum micranthum. The sequence goes on along the minus strand of JAMXBD010000023.1, from coordinate 2,548,483 downwards.
GAGTATTGTGTAACTATTAACTTACTTTCATTGGTGATGTCACGCCCCGAAGGGTACCTTAAACATGGAAGTCCTCCACATACGATATTAAAACTTAAGAATGACTTCCCAAAGTCATGCGAAAGTTTTCAACACCATATGTAAGGCGTCTATCACAATAATAGGAGACACTGGTGGGATGTATAGTTTGAGATAGTAAATAAAGCAATACAAGAATCTAAATAAACATCAAATTTATCATTAATAGAATATAATCTTTACATCATCTTAGGGGTTTTTCCCTTATAATTCTCCAAACAATCATAATAACAACTTAATCCTTCCCACAACCAAATAATACTAACACCAAAAGATATTAAAGGATAATTAACCTATGATCTTCAAAAGATTTCCATAAGCTTTACTAGGACATCACCCCACTTGAGTATATGAAGTCATCGGGCATAAAAGATATTGTCCTGTTACAATAAAGGTCTATCGGAGTATAAGCATAACTAGCTTAGTGAGAATATTCCTAAATCAACGTACTTGTATAAATAATTTCAAGCAAGTTATTAATCAAGCATATGAATGCATCAAGCAAGTGATCAAGCAATACATATGATCTACCGGAAATCATATGTTTGAATGGATTTACCTCCATTCAGGGTTAGGTGTTCCAGGCTCTTTAAAACCCAACTTAAAATCCAACTCATGTAGTTTATTTCAGGCTCCTACTAGCCATCACAAAATAGTTCTTTCAGGCTCCTATCGCCCATTAAAATAGTTCTTTCAGGCACCTATCGCCCATCTTGCAGATTTCTGGCTACTGCACACCCTACTAAACTCTTGTCCATCGAGATTAGCAGCTCATGCAATGAAATTAACTACGTGATATGCATGAATCAATTAATATAATTCATAGTATATGTTTAAAGTAATTTAAAGGTGATCACAGAATTTTGCACACACTCCACAATAATAGCAAAACATAAGTTAATTAACAACGATTCATGCCTCGGTATGCTTAACATTCTTTCAACCAATATTATCATACATTCATTTCATCTTTTCCTACTTCTAGTGCTCTAGCTACAAGCACAACCAAGTACAAAAGGTAGGAAATAAACTCACTTGGCCATGAGGATCTATCTTTCTTACGGATGAGTCGATCGGTAAATCCACTAATCAAAATAATCCTCGGGTATGAATACTCCTCCTCGGGTTCACCTAATCAAGAAGAATACCCATAATGAGTATTTCTTGTTGATTCTATGGTACTTATCAAAAACTATGTCAAAATCGTTAAAATTCGTAGAAGGTAATTCCAACTTAAAATGGCCATAACTTGGTCATTTTAACTCGGAATTGCGCTTATAATATATCGTTTTCTACCTACTCGAAAAGATCTATCCATTTCTAAGGTTATTTTTGTCATAAAAAGCCATTTGGGTTGCAACTAACACGGTACAAATAGTTACGAATTTATAGTTTACAAAATATGATTTTCTCAAACTTTACTTTACTAAAAATTCTTAAGAAAATATATGGATATATATATATATATAGTTGAAAAATCCTTTGAACATATATTTATACTCATATGTATGCATGATTTTGATAGTGTTGTCTTAATATTGATATTTCATAAACAATTTGTCTTTAAGGATTTAAAAGACGACTTTTGAAAATTTCTTTTTTGAATTGTTAGAAGGAAAACAAAAATATATTTGAGTTGTTATGAGTAAATGTTTTATTATTATTTCATTTTCTTACTTTTCAAAAGTAAATTCGTTTTCAAAAATTTTGGTTCTTTAAGTTATCTACTAACTTTATTTCTAGTGATTAAAAATAAGCTTTTCAAAATATTCCTTAAGTTTCAAATATTTGAAGTTGTGTATGTTTTCCTTTTATTTTTATATCATTTCTCTTCTTTAGAAAATAGATATACCTTCAAAACTTTTACTTTTCGGCAAATTTTATTTTCTAAGTTGGTTTTCAAAATAGTTGATGTTATCTTGGTTTGAAAAACTTGTTCTATTCTTAATATTTGTTAAATGGTAGAATAACTTCTTTAGGCAAGTTTATAAGAAAAGCTTTCTTAATAAGGAATTGTTAACATTAGAACTTAGTAAAACTTCGTTTTAATTTTGAAAAGATAATAATAATTATAAAATTCAAGTTTTGAAGATGCTTTCATAGCATGTGATTTTCAAAGTCTAAAATGAATCTATTAAAAGATTTAGTTGAGTTCAAGTCTTTAGTTCAAGACTAAAAATTCTTATCTTGATGGAGTATTTAGCTTTTAAAAGAAATGAGTTTCTTTTATTATTTTGATGAGATCTTCATTACTAATTCTTCTAGAATTTATGATTAGCTTATCCTTTGAAAAGAGTATTAAAAAGAAAACTTAATCTTTTGTTGAAAATTCCTTTTGTTAAGAAATCTAGTTTACTTTTCTTTATTAAGAAAGAACCCATTTTTATTTTTATTTAAGACAACACATTCTTAATCATGCATGAATATGATTATGTAGTAATGTAAAAGTAAAGATAAAACATAGTAGGTAGAAATAAATACTTGTAAGTAAATAAACATAAATAAATAGTCAAGCATTGGGAACTTTAGCTTCATCAAGGTATCCGATCATGTATTGGAAGCCTAAGCTTCATCAAGGCACCCTGAACTAAGAATAGACTAGTCCCAAAAGAAAAGAAAAGAAATTTGTTTTGATTGATATGGAAGTCTAAGACTAGAAAGACTAGTCTTAGTAAATTGCATAGAACAAGTAAATAAATAAATTGCAGATTTTGAAATAAATAAATAACAAATAAGCTTATATGCTCTAAATAAAATTTATATATATATATATATATATATATCTAGTATACATAATAGTATATAAGTTAGATTAGAGCAAAAATAACAATAATAAAAACAACTAATAACATAATGTTAAAATAGGAATATGAACAAAACAAAGCATGAACATATTATTGCTTCTTTAACTCATATGAGCCTAAGAAACATACACTAAAAATCATGCTAAGTTGTATGAACATGATGAAGAAATTTAAGTAGGATTTTACCTAAGGTTTAATGGAAGGTTTTGAAAGAGATGAGTGGGTTTTGTGTTTGATTTTTTCTGAAGAGTAGAAATGGGTAGAGAGTATTTTGTGAGAGATTTGTTGGAGAGAGGTTTTGAGAGAGTATTTTGGTAGAGTTTTGTTATGTAAAATGAGTGTGTGAAAGAATGAAGGAGGAATGGGGTATTTATAGAATTTTTGGAGTGAATTTTGGATGTAATAAAATAAATTGAAAAGAAAATAATAGTGAGAGAGAGAGGGAGGCCGACGCCAATTGTAGGAGGAAGAGAGAGAGTTTTGATTAATTTTTGTATTTTTGTAATGAAAAGAAGTAATGTGTAAGGTTTGATGTGAATAAAGTTGTATTAGTAATGTAAAAAGTAAGAAAATAGGTATGTAGGTAGTAAGAAATAGGTGTAACAAAAAGTAGAGATAGGTAAATAGTAATGAATAGTAGAAAAGTACTATGAATAGTAGACTAGACATATAAAATACCGGTAGTAATAAATACGCGTAAACGAGCTATATCTGTTATTTTTAGTTACCGAAAATTCTAAAATTGATATTTTTGAAATCCTTGTTTAATTACGAGTCTTTTGGTGTTAATGAAATATTTTTAATGTTCCGAGCTCCGGGACACGCTTTTCTAGAGCTGATCCCGTTTGAGTTCGAAGGATACTTGAAATTTGTGAATCTGATATTTTTCTGTTACCCTATATTATTACGAACTATTTTAAGCCACCAACTTAATTTCGTTTTTTAGGGTTTGAGAATGCGGGATTGCCGGAGTTGAAATTGCTTGATTGTCTTGGTCTTTGTTGACTTTTAAACTCCGGTTTGACTAGGGTTAGGGTTTAATCTATCTTTGCCATTTTAACTCAGGGATCGGATAGGCGGACCTTTTCATGTTCGGATTTTCGAATCGATTGATTATTGGACTTTCTATTTTTTTTTTGTTTTGAAAATTCTCTTATGAAATTCCGTGATCGAAATTGTTTAAGGTTCAGCTTCAACTTGGGTCAAACTTTAGGGTTTCGATTTGGTATTCCAAAACTATTATCGAAAAATTCGGGGGCTTACAGGTGATATACCCAATCTTTTTGCACGTAAATTGATATCTAAGAAGAATTAGGGCAATGATATTGATGGATTTTAAGCTGTAAAAGAAAAAAGAAAAGGATTGGTTTGTTTAGAGTTCTCAAGGTCATGCTATAATATATGTGTGTGTTTGTCATGAGCGTTTTAAGTGGGTCATGTATATAAAACCAGAATAAAATGTATTTCTTTTATTTTGTAACTGTGGATTTTTAGGGGAAAAGAAAAAGAAAGGAAAAAGAGATTTTTTATATTGCACATTACATGAAAAATATATTTTTTTTAGTAGAATTTTTTACAAAACAAATGAAACAAAAAGTTATTTCACTGTAATAAAGACTGGATACCGATTTCATTTATATAAACCAAACATAGCAAGTCACTTATGGCTTTAATTAACATTGTAACATGTGCTATTATATTCTATTTATGTATCATATAGTAAAAATTGAAACAAACGAGTCTATAACATTAGAAAGAAAGACTTCACCTAAAGGTTTAAAAAAAAAGAAAAAGGAAAAGCCTCATTCCATCATATAGCTATAATCGAGGACACATGGAAATAAAGGGGATGAGTAATTGTTCAGCCAAGAGTTTCGGTTTTGTTTCTTAATCCAAGTAGGATCTTTACTAGTATTATCCAAATTTTATGTTGTAGAAGAAGAGATCTACCTCAGTCCTCATCGTCACAATGAGTAATATAAACAATTATTAAATGAATACGAGATGACCTTGTGGTAAATTTAATGAGAATACTTAATTCTCTAAATTTGACGGATAGATGTTTGCGATTTTAGACTTTATATAATTTAGAACGTGTCTAAGAAATTAAATATTTAAACATCTATATATAAAAATCAATAGTATTATATTCTAATGATATTACCTTTCGTTATTGGAATGAAATATATCAAATTTGAAAATATTTCTGAGATAGGATCAAATAGAAACTTTTGTTTCAGATTGTGGATATTTATCGTAAAAATTTGCTGGTTACACATATCTGAGTGCTTAAAGAAATTTTCTTTCACTCTTGATTCCAACAAGTAAGATCGTCATGCCGTACAATCTCATTTTACTTTTTATTTCCGGCCTATATATATACACACACACACAAAGAAAATATATCATTTCAGGCATTTTAAATTTGCTGCACTATATATAAATTGATTAGATATTTCTGAATCAACATCATATATATTTTAAACAGGCAATATAGGTGATGCAATTTTAATGGTAGCATCCTCCTGCTCTTTGTTTTCTGAAAATTGTTTTTCAGCATCAACAGGCATACAGCTTGCCTCTTCCATCCTCTGCTCTCTGCTTTTTCCCCATAACACGCTATATAGTCCTCCAACTAGCAAGAGGCCTCCAAGACACTAAAATAAATAAAAATATAATTAATTAATTAAATAATTAAATAAAACACATGTGGGAAATTATCAAAATAACGAGATAAGCGGAGTGTTACGAAAATAAAAAAACACAACTGAAGCAGCTTATATTATATTCTTATGTTATTCTTATCCATATTGATTCCGGTAAATTATAATGATATCCCTAAAAACAATTAGAGCCATACCAGCCTGCATACTTTCAATTAGGATGTCGCGTTCATATTTTTGGAAAAAAATGTTGACAGTATGGGGAAATAAATTAATAAAAGCGAAAGAAAAAAAAAGTTAAAAGGTTTACAGTGTATATCTAATTTCTAATTAAAATATAGAACGATGTTAGTCCTTTGTACCAATATACTATTAATTATTTATCGATTTGATGTTTTAATAGTTGATATCGGCCACATTAAGCGATTAATTAACCGCAAAAGATAATTACAATTGCATAGCGTTAACTTCTTTCAAGGGGTACAAACATGCTACTTTTTTTTTAAAATTAAGATATATCTTAATTTGAATTATATCCAATAAATTACGTTTTTGATTTAAATAAAAAAACATTAAAATGGGATTGGTCTCATTATCTATTATTTAACTAGTTATATTCATACTTGACCATGATTGTAATACAAAAATATTTAATATATCAGTTATTATATTTATTTTAATGCAAAAGCTAACTAAGCATGAAAAAATCTTATAGATAGGAAATTTTATTTTTTCCCATTTAAAAGGAAGTAATTTAGCATAAGTTTTACTAATTGAATCATGAAAGGCATATATTACCTTCCTAAAGTGACGGCCTCGCATAGCACAGCTACGGAGAAGAACATCGTCATGACAAGAGACAATGGTGTGGACATGGCCAGAAAAACTGCTCCCCTTTTCTCTATGATCCATGCTTGTAAGTAGTACGTGAGACCAGTCACCACTATTCCCTTTTGGAAAAAATTTAAGAGGAAAAAAAAAATAAGTTTAAGACATCAAAATCACTTATGGGTCACATTTGAATATTTCAGACCATAAGATTTTTTTGATTAATTCTATCTTAATCCGAATCCTGCTAATTTTTATGATATCCTGATGATGACTCAGGGTAGGACAGCAGATAATTATATCTGGATCCTCCACTCTAAAGATTCCTTAAAATGATAATAATTTTGCATGAGAGATGAATTAAGTTCCATGTATATATTGTGGAGCACTGAGTCATAATCTTTAATTATTCTATATTCCCACCTCATCAAGATCTCATGAAAGTTAATAAAGATCTAAATTTCTTATTGCAGATTTCCTGAAATTAATAAAAAGGCAACGGAATGAAAATGTTAACATAACGAACTTTTCGTGCATGTCAATAGTATCTCATCAAGTTCTTTTGGATACTAAATTGATTAATTTTAAATTTTTTGAGGTACTAAATTAAGTAATTTTAAGGTTTCAATAATTAATCGTAATTTTTTTTATCAAAGTTTATATATCATTCCTAATATCATTATCATCATTATTATTATTATTATTATTTATTAGAGGTGACACATGAGAGTGATTGCTAGAATGTGAAAGAGAAAACATTGGTAATCAGTGGGGATTTAATAACTTACACAATAGGCAACGGCAATGAGTCTGACGTTCCAACCAAGTTTCCACTCAGCTGGATCTCTTGCTAATGGAATAGCAATTATAAGAGATTGGATTGAACTAAAAAAACATTGAAGAGTTGTGAACAGAAGCTTTGATGGATAGCTTTTTATGATTGGTCCCTGTTTCAACAACATTTTTTTTTTAATTATAAGTAATTCTATAATTCACTAATAAAGGAACATATATATGCACATTGTCAGTTCATGTTTTTGGCTTGTTGCTCCATGTAGCTTCATAACTTTTCCAATATTGTCTTTTAAACATAGCTTCCTACAGACATGAGTTGCACGTTTTTAATTTTTCTTTTCAAATGAGTATTTCATTTAATAATACAAATACCATTAAAACATTTGGATGACGAACTATATTTTATTTTATTTTTGGTTAAAAATTATAGTTTAATGTTGAAGACTAAACATTTTACACTTTTTCTTACTCCTTAAAACTTTGTATCATAAAAGATAAGTTGAATGGTATCATGAAAATTGTTTATCATAAACTATAGTTTGATGTATGTAATAGAACATCCATTAGTGTATTTTGGGGAAAAAAATATCACAAGGAAATTGTGCATGCGACTCGGTTAGACAGTTTTGGATTTAAAATAGAGATATTTCGTTTGAAGTAAATCATTGCATCTATGGTCCATATAAAATTCTATGTACATGTAAGGGTTTAAATTTTGAAATAATTGTGAACATTATTTTATTCTTAACTGGTGTTTAGGAATGAGGGTTAATGATATAGGCAATACCTGCAAGACTAACCAAAGAGCCCAGCAGACATTGGCAAGGAGCATGAGAAAGCACCCCTTGATCCAAGTAATGCCCGAGGACACGTGATGCTGAACTTGGTGGTGTGGACTGCTTAAGATATGGTGGCACCACGAGCTGATATGTGGACCTTTATAGAAGGCAATGGTGGTTACACCCCCCAAACATACCACAATACCAACCAGTTTTGCAATCCCTGGGCCTGTCTTCAGTTTCAACACTTCCGTCCTGAAACCAATCCATTTTATGATTTCAAATTCCGTATATAATTATAAGAACAAAAACAACAATATTTTCTTTATTAAAATAAATATCAGTAATATTTTCCAAAAGTAATGCAAATTCACGTGTGAGATGCCTTCAAATCAAGAAAGGCTTCAATGAGTAATATATGTCACGTACAATATATACGTGGTAAGTAAGGATGAATCATTTTTTTGATACGTAACCATATTAATGAATCATGGATGATAATTATTTAGAAACCATCTGCGCTATCTCCTTCACATATTAAAGTAAGATTAGTGAGATTACCTTCCACCTACGTCTATCGAACTATGAATGGGTAAATTTTGGTATTTTATTTGATTTAATGCCCAACTTTGAATGGGTGTTAAAAACTTAAAACTATTTCAAAACAAAGAGCCAAATATACTATGCAAAGACATAAAATTGGATCCCTTAATAAAAGTTAGATACGATAGTAAGAATAATATGGACAAAAATAGCTGATGCCAAAGTACTCTGATAGAAGAGTTTGGGCTAAATTTTTAAAGAAGCTTAAGTAATATAATTGAAAAACAATACAAGTCAAATCATGAAAACTTTTGCTAAATATATAGCGTGGTCATTCTTGCCTAGCCCCAAATGATACTAAATCTGAGTAAATAGGGGAGATTTCTGAATCATAATAATATATTAATTTTTTTAAATTAATGCACATAATAGCTATCTTTTCATTTTATAACAATAACTATACACTTTCAAAATTTACAGTTAAAAAGCCACCTTAAAGAGTAATTAGTTATGACCAAGAAAATTAAAAAAAGGTAATTAGGTAATGAATAAAAGATATTGGTATTACTATAAAAATAAACCCATTTTGTGTGGGTTGTTAATTATACTGCAACAACTTTAAAAAGTGCTATAATATACTAATTGATATCACAACCTGAACCCATGGATCATGGTGTGTCTAGAAGTCAGGTTAAACCCAACCTATTGGGATGGGTCCAATGACCAACCTAGTGTAGTTGTGTCAGAGTAGGTCCCAATTCAAACTCAAACCGAGCCAAGTTAGTTCTTGGTTCAAATCCAATTCTTGGAGCTAGCTACAATCATTCAATATCATAATTTATTTTTTTTTCCTCCTCTTTTCTTTCAAGTTTCTAGACAATAAATTATTACCCAGTAATAATACAATTACAGTACAAAGCAAAAGACAAAACAGATCTTTGGCATCCTAAAAACTATCCTTTTGTGGGCAACCTTATGAATCAAATCTCTTTGCAACTAATGCCAAAACAAAATACACAGATAAATAAATGAAATTGCATTTATTTACTCGGTTGAGTTTAAATCTCTCAATTTTTTTTTCAATTTATAAATTAGTAAATAAAATTTTTTATTTTATTTTAACATTATTATTGATGCCATTTTCTTTTGTATAATTAGACTCATTAATGCCCAATTCTGCAAGATTTATATATATAATCTCATTCAAATTTTCATGGAAGTTTACTTTGAATAATTGTTTCATTTCTCTATTTTAGTAAATGGAAAAAAAAAAAAGAAACGTTAATCACGTAAATGTGGGACGACATAAATAATTGCTGTGGTGAATTAGTATTACTAGTGAATGGCCAAAAAACAAAAAGAATTATTATTACTAGTGAAACAAATATATATATATATATATATTGAATATTCCACAATAAAAAGGTCAAAGAAAAGTCAATTTAAATATTTGAGTTATGGTCCCATTACATGATTGTTCTCCTTGTGATATTATTTTAATGATATTAACCGAGCCAGTCTACCACAGCACTATAGAATTTTTCTCATGGTTAATAATATAATATATATCTATATATCCGGTGGGGTTATTTTCCAACAAAAAGCTAGTTGCCAATGTTACAAAGAAAACGACTCTTTCTGCCAGGAGACATTAATAATGTTGACATATTTCCTACGGTCACCCTCTACTATTTTATGCACACTCCATATGACCATATAACAAAAACGTCTTTGTTCTCGTGACTTTTCACTAGTCATTTTGGTCTTCCTACTTTAATTTCCTTCATTACTTTCTCTTCAGCTTCCAAGATATTATTTTAACTAAGCTTTTGATCACATCCGTTATTATGTTAATAACTGTTTATTACGTAAGCATAATGGCAAATTGGAGTCTACTAATAAACACTTATTAATTAAGGAATAAGTTTTTCTTCCACCAAATACATAAATCAATCATCACAGGACTATTCTAGCTTAATCAGAGATTTCGAGTTCTAGCTTTATAAAAACAACTATGTTAAAACCCGATAGGGAGAGCTTTGTCGCCCTTGTGGTCCCATCTAGATACCGGATGGTTTGATTGAAAAAAAAAAGAAGAAGAAGTTTTCTTCATTTCTAATTGGAATTTCCCAATTTAGTTGATTGCTTGGCTGTGCTATTTAAGTTGGTTAATGATATCATTTACCACTAATTAAACCCTAGTAGTTGTTTATCCTCTGTAATTAATATGGTGGTAAATGATCATCACAATTCACATCTATCAAAAAGCCAAACTTTAACAATATCGTTATTAAAGTAGATATGAAATGACATAATAGTTTATAGGGATAAGGTTTCGTATCAAAATTAATGCTAACATATATGAGTGTGACATATTATAATGATTGGGGAAAAGTGTTGAAAATTTGCCATACAATATTAAAGTGGGAGAGAGTCCTTGGAATCTCAACCTTCAGAAAGTTTGTTATTATACTTTAAATGACATTCAACAGGCCCTATATGACAATACCGAATTTTTTCTGAAGTTAGATATCCTAATCTTATCTGAACAATCAGTGAATCCACTCTTCTCACTTTCATTCATTTACTTTTTCCTTTATTGCGATTTTACCCATGCTTTATCTTTCAAGAATACCTAATCATATCACGATGCGTGCTTCCCTCCTAGAAAAGCTTGTCCTTTTCTTAAATTGAATTTTTTATTAAATAATGCATTGTTTTAATAGATATAGTTTAGGAGGAACTATAAATTACTTTTCTAAACTTTTATGCAGATACAAAATTTTACTTTTAAACTCTTAATATGCTTTTTTTCTTCTTAAACTTTCAAAAATTGCTATTGTTAAGGATAATAATAATATTTTTTTTGTTAGAAAACAAATGTGCATATCATGTTATGACTATACATCAATAATTGCACCAAAATCATGATTAAAAAGACAATCTTCTTCCGTAAAATAACTAAAATATTTCTTTAAAGATTTATTTAAATTCATATATCGTCATTTGTAGCTTCTTTACAGCAAAATATAAGAGAAAAGTGAAATAATAACTAGTTTCAAGTAACAAACTTTCAAGAATCTTTGGTCCTTTATATAATTTTTTTAAAGTAATTATTTTTTTCTAGTCCTTTAAGATTTCTAGATATTTCTCTTTAGCTTCACTTACACTACTACTAAAGTTCATTAAATTTGCTTCAAGGAATAATCAAAATTTAGATCTTCTGCCAACTAAGCTTAGCCTATCAAAATCCTATTCGTCTAGCTAAATTGAATTTTGGATTTGGCGAATCATCTCCATGAATGTCAAGACCTATGTACAATTAAAGAAACATCCCATGAATTAAATGTACATATGGAATACCTTCTTTTGGAAAACCAAATAAAAAAAAACTGGTGCTATTTTGATCTCGTTCTTCTACAAGATTATTATTATTTTTTTTATTTTACAACAATTGTTGATTACTTATAAAATCCTTACCTTTTTTTCCCTTTATTTTCTAGTCCATTTCTTTTCAATCTGGTTCTAAACGAAAAAAATGTATTGTATATATAAACGGTAATTATGAAATTTCAATAATTTTAGAATCACGTGTCATACATATGTGTGTGTTTTTTGTTTTTTGTTTACCTTTAAAGGGAAAATCTTCAATGTGCTTTAACCATATCAATTTTTGAAAGATTACTGGTTTGAAAAATATATTTTAAAACCTTAGAACGTGAATCTTAGGTGAGCCACGGCTAAACATCATAAATGATAATTAAATTTTAATAAAATATATAATTATAATATTTAATTTTTAAAATTGATTAATCTGGTATCTAAAAAAATTTTATGTATACTAAAATATATTCATCATATTGGTTAAAAATATTATATATTTTAGATAATTTAATAGATGTACTATGCGTGTGGATGGAAAAAACTTTCAGCTACTATATTTAGGTAAAATATCTCCAATATTTTAATTAGAAAAACTCATGCCTTGAAGTTCAAAAACCCCGGCCCCGCCCCCGTCCCCGTCCCCTTCCATCTTGGGGGATCCAAAGTACTTTTCTATATCTTAATCACTATCTCATGCCTTGCAGTTCCTAAACATGGAGATTTTCTGTAAAATGACATAGAAGAAGTTGAACGCAACTAGAAATTTATGAATCTATATATCAATTAATTACCTGAGCAAAACTGCCAAGACGAAGGTTATCACGGGGAGCGAGTTGGTGGTGGCAGCGGCCAAAGTAGCAGACGTATACACAAGGGCGATGCCATAAATGTTCAAACTCATAGTAATCCTGAAAAAAAAAAAAAAAAAAGGCTTATCATTCAATATACCCCAAAAACTAACTTTTCAAGACACACAAACGTATTTATCGATATTACAACATTTTAATTAAACTAGTTAATATAATGATAATGCTAATGATATCATATATGTACTAATGATTTACTTTTTCCCCAAAGTTATAAGCACAAGAACTACATATAACAATGCATGTTGGAGCTTATTTTGGATTTTGTTTGATTGGCCGACTTACCCGCACAACGACAGGAAAAATATTTTGCAGAATGTCACCGGTGTTAGGGATGGTGCCTTTTTCCTTTAGAGAAAAAGAAAAAAAAAACAATATAAAAATGTTACTCAACTATTATAAAAGGAAACACATGTACATGAACAAATCAAAAAGAATAATAAGTAAAATCATTCATTTTTGTGCCCTTCCCATAAAAAATTGAGATTAATTAGTCGATTAATTTGACATTCGTTAAAATGTCTACGACCCCCCAAAAAAAAAAGAAGAAAATTTGTTATCAAGACTCGGTTTATACAGGCCAATGATAGTCCATTGTAATGTTTTTTTTTTTTTAAAGTACATACGTGTTAAAAGATTTATTGGCACTAATACTGTATATCCAAATGAGTAGTATATAAATATTAATGAAATTTTTCATACTTATACACACCACTCATTTGAACACGTGTTATACTAGTATTAATGGAACAGGCATGTCAATTGGTTATCAAGGTTTTCAACAAAATCCGAGAAACCATCAAGAAGGAAAAGTAAGAACAAAGTTATATATATATATATATATATATATCTATTATTTTGCAAACGTACCATTCGAAATAAAAGGCAATTGGGGCTAAGAAAACAGTAGCAACAGCCTGTCGATAAAACACGAACACGAAGTTGTTCATGCCAACATCAAAAGCTGCTTTAGAAAGCAAGAACATGCCAGCATATATTGCTTGTACTAACAACACAGCTAAATAGGGTTTCTTTGAAGAAGAAGATCCCTTCATTTTCTAATCTTGTGTTGGTGTCGTTTCGTTGTGACAAGATACTAGATATAGATCTTTGGTGTGTTTGTATCCTTAAGGGTACGGGAGAGCGAGTGCTTTATATAAGATTTCAAGAAACCGTGGGGACTCAAAACAAATAGTAATTAATGCTAATAACAAAAAGACACTGCTTCTTTTATGGGGACGTGTGTGGTATAAAAAAATTAGTAGTATTTGTTGCTTTTTTTTGCATTTGGGACCACATTGATGTTTTCGTTCATGTGCTATTCATTGTGAATCTCTCGCTAGATTTGCATATTCATGGAAGGAAATTGTAATCAATACACCATATAGGTTTCAATACATACGTATCGTTCCAATAATTATTTTGTATAGGAACGGTATATATGTGTTGAACCAATATACATCTACTCAATCGGATTTAAGAAATATGACAATAAAATTTACACGTAAATTGTGATTGAGAATCACGATATAATATTTCACTATAGTCATTATATTGTGATTATGAAACACGATATGTGTATCGCTTTTTACAAACGTAATATTTCTTTATGTATATCATGATTTAAAGAAGCGATATGCATTCTTATATTGTTTTTTTAGAATGCGATATACATACGAACCATATACCTATATTTATACACGTGATTTAGGTGTTGGAATTTGGTAATCATTTTCATTTTGACTCTAAACAAGTAATTAATTTCAATTGGTATCTTAAACAAAAAATTAATTCCAACATCAACATATAGTGTGATGATACGTGTCCACATACCTATGCATGGTGATTTTGTAAAATTATTTAACTGTTAATTTTTTTTTTTTATTATAAAGTGTTAAATATTGGAATACTACCTGAACATTATAAGATTTTACAACGTACTAGAGTAACTAAGATCATCTGGAAAATGTGTAGCCCTTGTACATTGATTTTTACTGAGTGCCCTTTCACTGTTAAATTTCCCGCTGATGCTTTACCTAACCATATGGTTAATATTCCAAAATGCTTACTTATCAAAAAGCTCCACTACATAATATTGGAGAATTCTTCAGCCTTGTGGTAGGTATAATAGGATCACTTCCTTCGTATTATTAACGGTTTAGATCTATTCTAATTATAACTGAAACCATTAAATTATTTATATTAGTTTTTATAATTAATTAAATTTTAACAATAATAAAGAGTGACATGACTGGAAAAATTTTCTTATTTATAACGTCAACTTTTAAAGATAGAATTTTATGCTTTTGCTTTTAGTTAATAGGTAATGTGTTTGGTTTTAAATTTTTAGGAGGGAAAAAAAGTATTCAAAGCGCCTTAACTTTGTATTTTGAGCAAAATAGTTTCTAAGTTTTCATTCTTCATATTTTTTTGTATCTCTAGATACACTAAAATGGCAAAAAAAAAAAAAAAAAGTAAAAGTAGAAACACTGTAAATATAAAAAATGACAACTCAAAAACTAATTTATCCAAATTATAAAGTTAAGATACTTCTAATGCTATTTTTCCTTCTAGGAGAGATAGATTTTGGAGCAACGCAGAGAGACCACAAAACGAGAAAAAGGACAAATAGAAGTGTACATGGTGCTTTTGGCATTTTTTTTCCCTTGCCTTTTTCTCTTAAGTGAGTTAATTGCTATATTATATGTTAGAATTTAGATTTTTGTAAACCCCTTATATCCATATATGTGTTAACTATATTTAGTATATGAGAGAAAAGAAAATCCTAGAAACTTATTAGAGGAACTAACTGCTTTGAGATTGCATCAAAATCATCGTTTGTTAATTATTGCACTAGTGGAACAGATCAATCTTATGTAATTTTTTCCCCTTGTTCTTCTTGTGTGATTTAGAAAAATTATGTATGTCTTATTATTTTCATTTTATCTTTTCAGTTGCAGTTTCCCTCATAATAATATGTTTTGTGTTTTAGACAAAAACTTTCATAATAAATTGGTGTGGCAACAAGTTTCAAAGATCAGTGATTTTGAGATTTTTAATCCATACAATGAGAAAATGATCACCAGGTATGTTATTAAGATGTTTTCACTATAAGAAAACTAACATTTAAAGATAGAAATTCGGTTATGAAAAATAGGTAAAACAAATTATATTTTTATAAATAGAATGAGCGGTGATGGTTTTTGCTATGAAAATTTATATTGAGAGATAGAACTTTTATATCTAAAGCCCACTTTTCTTGTAGTGTCTTGAGTTGTGGTTGATATTGATATGAGGGTTTTAGTGCAATTAGGCTTAAGATGGCTTTGGATTTGTAGTTGAAATCAGTAGAGAATGATGATTGGGCAAAACATGATAAGTAGGCCTTGATGGTTTTCCAATTTTGCAAGAGCACAGGATGAGAAGACAAGTGTCAAATCATTGAAAGAAGAGTTAACTATAATAACATGATCCGTATTTTGATCAATTTGCAAACATATGATCAATGTTACCTTTTTTGACAATTAAGTGATCTAAGTTCCATATAAAAGTATCAATGTTATTTAATAATTTTAGAATGACGCATGTCAATTTTTTATTGATCATAAAAATTAATTTTACATTTTTTTCAATTTTCTCATTTTCAAAAAAATAATTTTTAATATTTTATTTATTTAATTTTATTTAGTATTATTTTTATTAACTTAACTTTTTTAGATCAATAAGACTCTAACGCATTCCCTCTAATATTAATTAATTATATTGACATTTTTTTATGAAACTCGGGTCACTTAATTGTCAAAAAAGATAACACAAGTTATATCTTTACAAATTGCTCAAAACATGGATCATGTTTTTGTAATTAACTCTTGAAAGAATAAGAAGAGTCATACATGGTCAGTCTCTTGTTAGTTATTGTTGAAGTGGAGATGTATTTATTACAAATGATTGACAAGTCAATAGTAAGACATAAATCAATATATTTTAGATTTCATATATGTGATTAATGATTTGAAAAAATGTTGATGCAAAGGGTGAAACCAAGGATTAAATTTTAATCTTCTTGTGCTTTCTATAGTCTTCATTTTTTGGATTTAGATATCTTGTTATAGAAGGGTATGAAAAGCGACCTATTAAGCATGGATCTGTTTAACCTGTGATAGGTCCCATGAATCTTAAGGTTGCAAATATTATGACTGTTAAAGACCAATGGTTCAATGGGAGCAACGATTTTAGAGGAACATCTAGTGGTCATGTTATTACA
This sequence comes from Combretum micranthum, assembly GCA_024138025.1. Taxonomy (NCBI): domain Eukaryota; kingdom Viridiplantae; phylum Streptophyta; class Magnoliopsida; order Myrtales; family Combretaceae; genus Combretum; species Combretum micranthum. The sequence goes on along the minus strand of JAMXBD010000023.1, from coordinate 2,531,479 downwards.
CTACAAGAAAACTAAGTTTTAAAGACAAAAATTTTATCTCTAAACGTGAATTTCCATTACAATAACTTGTTTTACCTATTTTTTGTCAAAGAACTTGTATTTTTACAGGCCAGTTTTTTTTTTTTTTTTGTAGTGTTATTTATTATTATTATTATAATTAAAGGGTAAATTACACCAGTGGATCACAATATTTGAGGATAAGTTCATTTTAGATCATAATATTTGGAAAAATTCATTTTGGATCACAACGTTTGGGGGGCAAGTTCATTTTAGATCATAATGTTTGGAAAAGTTATTCAATTCAAGTCACGGTGGACACGTGTCACCTTCAATTGACATGTATTATCCATTCTCCTGTTGACATGTATCTACCGTAACCTAGATTGAATAACTTTTTCAAACGTTGTGACCTAAAATGAACTTACCCTCCAAACGTTATGACAAAAAATGAATTTTTCCAAACATGACTCAAAATGAACTTACCCCCAAATATTGTGACCCACTGGTGTAATTTACTGTATAATTAAAGGATCATGTGAGGGTGGAGTGCCTTAGGAAATTGGTTCTAATCTCACGAGCCCATGCTAAGTGGTCCTTTATAGATAAGCCGTGGCTAAAGGCTAAGACTATTGATGTAGGTAAAGTTTGGGTGAAATTGATATTTGAGTATTACATGAGGGTATGGAATGATTTCTCTGGAATTTTTAAAATTCAAATACAACAAAGGCTATATTTTTACAATATTTACAACTTCTATTATCTAGACATACAGGGAAGGATTTAAAAAAAATTCAAACCTGGAGGATGAGTTATAATCAATTAAGAGTAGCTATTTTGTCATCTCCAACCTTTTATAAATGAAGGAAATATTGGAGAAAGCTTGTCTGGAACGATTTGCTTCATCGTTCTTATAGCTTCGACGGTATTGTAAATCATTCCAAATTTATAAAAATTATTCCACTTATTTTTCTCAACAAAACGACATTCATAACATATATTTAACCAACCATTACCGAGTTAAAATTAATTCTTGCTGTAGATTCAAAATCCCGAACTTATAATATAAAATAATTTTCCTCCTTGTATATTTCTCTAAATTATAGTGGAATGATTAAATATATTTCTGAAAGATATCAAATCGATGGAGCTAAGTCTTCACAAACTTCATTATGAAAAGCCTATATATGGAAAGGTCTTAGTTTAGTTAGAATTTGAGAGTTCTACAATTATAAAACTTTGTTCACCTTTTACATATATTAGTCCGACATAACTAGAAAAATTTATGCAATTAAAATATTTTAAACACATTATAAACCCCTTTCGTCATCGTCAGAACACTGTAAATATCTTAATGATTTTTTTATCCCATTCATCTATTAGGCTAATGTTGAGACTGACAAGGTTGAGCATTGCATGCAAAGGTGAGTAAGAAACCTTCTTACATTAATTGTTGCATTTTAAACGTAGAATTCAATATAGTTTTGCAATCAAGTGGAGAGAACCTTTTCTTTATCTGGTAGATCTTGTGAAACTTCACGTATCAACTTTGTGCCTCTTTGAAACACAAAGATAGTCGATTGCATATAATATTTGGTCAAACATGTCAACTCAACCCACAAGCTTCAAAGCTTGTGATTGCTAAATTCAATATATGGTAAACACATTGGACATGGAAGAACTTTTTATTATAATATGAATTTAAAGCCTACTTTAAATTTCAAAAGTGAAGTAGCGTTGCTTGATGCATTATCGTACGTTGTACTGAATACACTTTAGATATTGTATGACCAGACATTGTCAAGGATGCAATTGTGATGGTATTATGTGCTTCCTAAGCTTGAAAGCTATGATGTGCTTATGTAGCAACTGATTGTCATTGATCAATATACAATGATGCAAATATAGTTGTCATTGACTACGCAGTGGGGACTTCCATATGCTTGGCATAATGGAGATGTTGCACAAGCATAACCAAGTATAATACATGAACTAGAATGGAATGTTGTAATCAATATATAATTTGCAATATTTTGAAACATGTTAATTAATATGGCTCTTTCCTAGATGATAGGATCGATGCCATGCAATTCCTTAAGATTCTCCTATTTTTTCAAAAAAAAAATAAAATGTTGTGATAGAACACGAGTTTGCAAGCCACCGTTTGGCCTAAAGATTATATTACGAAGGGACTTACAAATACATGCAATTCATAGATTGTAACTAAAATATAGTTGTTAGTTACAAAATAGAATAATAGATCGTAACAGATTAAACAGTTGGAAAAGATCTGGAAATAAACAGTTGAAACAGATCTGGGAAACAATATACATAAATACAAGATAACAAGGCATAAAAGGTAGCTTTTACCCTACCGAGCAAAGACTTGTGTCTTGGAGCCTTGCTAAGCTCGAATTAGCACTTCATTTTCCTCCTGTTACCTTGCAACATAACCAGAACATATTAGATCTAGTTAAGGTTTACAGAATAAGAAAGTTGAGAGAAAACATGAGAGAGAGGGTTTCTAACCTTTGTGATTGGAGGCCCGAGGAAGAGAGAGAGCAAGCGTGAGGATCGTATTAGGTATTTGAGTGGGTTGGGCCGAATTTGTGATACAAGCTTAACATTTGGTGCTCTCGTCCCAGCATCAATGGCAACAACAAGAACACAAGCATCTCAACAGGAGGAATTCGCCAAATTACAATCATTAGTGTTTTCTATTGTAGAGTCAGTCAATAAGATGTAGCAGCAGGTGCAAGAACAGTCAAATGCAAACAAAGATATGCAACATTTAATTCAACAATTATAGGAACAGATGCAGACAACTACTTTGAATTAGAACCATAATACTACATCTTAAGATTAGAATTTCCATGATTCATCACTTTTAGTGACAGAGAATATGCTTAAAGGAATGAAATTGGAGATTCCAACTCGTGAAGGAGACGATCCCTTATGATGGATATTTCAAGCACAGAAATTCTTTAATTTTCATGGTGTTCCTGAAGAGCAGCGATTGATCATCACTTCATTTGCATTCAAGGAACGAGCATTAAAATGGTATGAGTGGATGGAGCAAAATGGTCAAATTTCAACATGGCAAGTGTTCTTGAAATCATTAAAGGCTCGATTTGGTCCTTCACATTATGATGATGTTCAAGGTACTCTTTCTAAACTTGTTCAGATACGTACTGTTGATAGCTATCAGGCTGAATTTGAAGCTTTGTCTACTAGAATTGTGGGTTTATCAGATAAATTTTTGTTGGGTTGTTTTGTTTCGAGTTTAAAACCGTCTATTAGGAGAGAAGTTCAGATTGCTAGACCTGATAACATGGAACATGCACTGTGGCTGGCAAAAATGCATGAATCAAAATTAGCTTATATGAATTACATGCCTAAGTCGACAATTTTTCCTAAATCATCATCATTGTCGCATTCTAATACTTTGCAATTTTCAAAATCTGTTATATCTAATGCTAGCAATCAGATTGCATCATCATCTAAACCCACACTTCCTATTCGGAAGTTGACAAAGGAAGAGATACATGAGAGAAGAGAAAAGGGATTATGCTTTAATTGTGATGAGAAGTATCATCGGAATCACAAATGTAAAGCCAAATTTTTTATCATGATGAGTGATATTGAGGATGAAGTTTTAGAGGACATGTCACAACTTGACCAACAGTCCACACCTGTTGTCAGTACAGATGATTGTACTATCAGTTACCATGTAATGTCTAGCACTAATATCCTTAGAACAATATGTTTTAAGGGTATTATTAACAATAAATCAGTTGCTATCTTAGTAGATTCTGGGAGTACACATAATTTTGTAAAATCCAGATTGGTCAAGTATTTGAATTTGACAGTCACTGAATCACCTTTGTTTAATGTACTTATTGATGATGGTACGAAGATGGCTAATGAGGGTACTTGTGAGGATGTGCAATTCCATATTCAAGGGGTGTTATTCACGGACACATTCCATGTGTTACCTATACAAGGGGCTGAATTGGTTTTGGGAGTGCGATGGTTGCAGCTTTTGGGCCCTGTTACCATTGATTATAGTCAGTTGACTATGCAATTCAATTATTAGGGTATTTTAGTTTCTTTACAAGGTGAACAGGAGACACTAATGGGTATTAATCAGCATCAGTTCAAGCGATTGGTGCAAACTGATGCCATTTTGGCTTGTTTTCAATTTGTGGCTCAGGAGTCTGTTAGTAACACATCTGGGAATTTCACCAGCAACCAAGCCTTACGAGACTTGTTGGGCAAATATTCCCAAGTGTTTGAAGCACCTACATCATAGCCACCACTCGGGAGTATTCAACACCAGATATACATTGAGGAAAGCAAAGGACCAGTAAATGTCAAAGCTAATAGATGCCCACATTTCCAAAAGACAGAAATTGAAAAGCAAGTCAATGACATGCTGCAACAGGGAATCATCCAACATAGTATTAGCCTTTATTCTTCCCTAATGCTACTAGTGAAGAAAAAAGATGGCACATGGCGATTTTGTATTGATTATAGAGCTCTTAATCATATTATTGTTAAGGATCAATTTCCTATTCCAACCATTGATGAGCTCTTGGATGAGTTACATGGTTCTCAGAGCTGGGTACCATCAAATTAGGATGTATCCTAGAGATATTGAGAAAACTGCTTTTCATACACATGAAGGTCATTACGAGTTCCTTGTAATGCCATTTGGTTTAAGCAACGCTCCTGCTACTTTTCAAAGTATCATGAACAAAATTTTTCGGGCATTTTTTAGAAAGTTTATTATAGTGTTCTTTGATGATATTTTAGTTTACAGTATGACAGAAGCACAACATTTGGATCACTTGGATAAGGTCCTTCACATATTGCTTGACAATCACTTTTATCTCAAGCAATCCAAATGCAGTTTTGGAGTGGCCACAATTGAGTATCTTGGCCATATTGTGTCTGTCAATGGGGTACAACCTGAGGATTAGAAGGTTCAAGCTGTGATAAAATGCCCCATTCCTACTTCATTGAAGCAACTCAGAGCTTTTTTAGGACTTTCTGGGTATTATCGTCGATTTATTAGAGGATATGCAGCAATAGCAAGTCCTTTAACCGACTTATTATAGAAGGATTCTTTTCATTAGACTGACATGACTACAACATCTTTTGAGGAATTAAAGCAAGCTTTAGTCCAAGCTCCCATTTTAGCTTTGCCCAATTTTAAGGAGCCTTTTGTATTAGAGACGGATGCTTCTGGCTTAGGAGTTGGGGCTGTGTTGTTGCAACACAATAAGCCAGTAGCTTTCTTTAGTAAGAAGATGCCTACTCATCTACAAAAAGCATCAGCTTATGTTCGGGAATTATATGCAATAGTGGAAGCAATAAGAAAATGGAGACAATATTTGTTGGGCTCTCATTTTCTTATCAAGACTGATCATCGCAGTTTGAAGGAGCATTTAATGCAAGTGATCCAAACACCTGAGCAACAAAAGTATTTGACTAAATTGCTTGTGTATGATTACACAATTGTTTACAAGAAAGGGGTAGATAATAGAGTTGAATATGCTCTAGAAAGGTCTTATTTTGCTTGGAGCACACCTACTTTTCAGTGGGTTGATACATTGAAATCTGAATACAAGAGTTTGAATGAATTTCAGGATGTTATTTCTGCCTTAGAACAAGGGAACACATTCAAATATAATTTGTCATGGAAGAATGGTATCTTATACTCTGATCACAGAGTATTTTTAATTCCTCAATTGGCTCTTATCCAACCATTATTGATAGAATATCATGTTTCTCTTAGTTTTGGGCATTTTGGTTTTTTGAAGACATTCAAACGAATTTCTTCAGATTTTTTTTGGGAGGTTATGCGGTCGATGGTAGAGCAGTTTGTTCGAAACTGTCAGACTTTTCAACAAGTCAAGTATTTTACTAGAAGTCCATTTGGACTCTTACAACCATTGCCAATTCCTAATCGAATATGAGAAGACATTAGCATGGATTTTATCACTAGTCTTCCTAAATCCCAAAGCTTTACTGTGATATTTGTAGTGGTAGATCGGCTCACTAAATATTGTCATTTAGGAGCATTGGATACTCACTACACAGCACCTAAAGTGGCATAATTGTTCTTACAAATGGTGGTCAAGTTACATGGTTATCCTCGATCTATAGTATCCGACAGAGACTTGGTATTCATGAGTTCTTTTTAGAGGGAACTCTTTACATTGAGTGGTACTCAACTCAGGGTCAGCAGTGCATATCCTCCCCAGAGTGATGGTCAGACTGAGGTCATGAATAGAACTTTACAACAGTATTTGCGGTGCTACAATATGGATTGTCCATCTCAATGGGTGACATATTTAGCTTGGGCGGAATTTGCTTATAGTACTTCCTATCATGAAGGATCAGGAATTACACCATTCGAATTGGTGTTTGGCGGGCCACCTCCCTCTATTTTATCTTATATATAAGGTGCTTCTAAATTGGATGCTATTGATCAAGAGTTGCATTCTCGGGATGAGCTTTTGAAAAAGCTCAAAACCAACCTACTTCAAGCTTAAGCGAAGATGAAGTTTTATGTAGACCGACATCGGACAGATGTTTAGTTTTAGATTGGAGACCTGGTTTTTGTTCAATTACAACCTTATCGACAGTTGTCAGTGGCTTTAAAGAAGACACATAAACTATCTCGAAGATACTATGGTCCCTTTATTGTAGTTCAGAAGATTGGTACTTGTGCTTACAAGCTACAGTTACCAGATTATGCCAAGATTCATGATGTGTTTCATGTTTCTTTACTTAAGAAGGCTCACGGATCTGAGTCTCCTGCTTTGGCTTTGCCAAAGGAAGCTGTGGGTAGTCAACTAGTGTTGACACCTCTTACTATACTAGGATCTAGAACTATTTTCCAACATGGAAGTCCTATTAAACAAGTTCTAGTCCAGTGGAATGGTTTACCACCGGAAGAAACCTCATGGGAAGATTGGTCCTCGTTTTCTAGGTTATACTCATCTTATAACCTTGAGGACAAGGTTATTTTTGAAGATGGGGAGACATCTGATACAACACGAGTTTGCAAGTCACCAGTTTAGACTAAGGATTATATCACGAAAGGACTTACAAATACATGCAATTCACAGATTGTAACTAGAATATAGTTGTTAGTCACAAAATAAAATAACAGATTGTAACAGATTCAACAGTTGGAACAGATGTAAAAATAAACAGTTGAAATAGATATGGGAAACAATATACATGAATACAAGATAACAAGATAGAAAAGGTAGCTTTTACCCTGCTGAGCAAAGACTTGTGTCTTGGAGCCTTGCTAAGCTCGAATTAGCACTTCACTTTCCTTCTGTTACCTTGCAACATAACCAGAACATATTAGATCTTGTTAGGGTTTATAGAATAAGAAATTTGAGAGAAAAACACGAGAGAGAGGGTTTCTAACCTTTGTGACTGGAGGCGCGAGGAAGAGAGAGAGCAAGCGTGAGGATTGTATTAGGTATTTGAGTGGGCTGGGCCGAATTTGTGATACAAGCTTAACATGTTGATCAAACCTTATGAAGGTTTGAAGAATACATTGCCAAAAAGCCAAGAGTCATCAGATTCATCATAGTCGTTTATGTTGGGTACATTGTGAGATGAGTTGTCTTGGCTGACCTTTGCAAGCAATAGTGGCATAAACATTATGGAATCATGAAAAATAGTGAAAGATGAATGTATAAGTAGAAAGAGTACTGTGAGCAAAGCAAATGGATTAGTGACCTACAGAGGAATTTATAACTGAACAAAGAATGTAGTATGTTGAAAAACTACATGGCCATGTTGACCACTAGCATGTCCATGTTGACCTTCAACATGAGCACGTCAACTCACAATATGTCTATGTTATTAGAACCAGATCAGGGATTGGCCTAGATATGTTGGGGATCAGGGGTCAAGCGGGCAAATCGGGGTTAATAAAAAATGAAAATTTAAGTTACTCCCTACTCAAAGATAGAAAATATTAAAATTTATAAAATAACTAATGAGAAAAATACTTTTTCTTCTTCTAGCAATATAAATTTCAAAATCTTCATTTGCTTTAACAAATGCCCCAAAACCCAACTTTAAAAAAGATAAATTTAATAAAGGACTTTGTTAGATTGTTAATAACTTAAATAAGTTAAAAAAAGGAATGATATTTTCAAATATACTTAATTTTTTCTAGAGATATGTAATTAATCTTAAAAGTTATAAGTATTTTAAAATGGTGTGGTGCAGAATGGTCAATGTGCTGGTGTGCATGTATTGATAATTGATGACACAAAAGAATCCCATCATTATGAACTCGCAATAAAGATTGAAAAAATCACAACATCCTAGAGTCTAGAAGATGATAAGTATGTTCCTAAAGTCCATTTCTTTTTACCTAATTCCAACTTCTACTAAAAAGAAACCATCTACTTGCATTGCCTAAAACTACTTAAATGAAAACCATCTCACTTTTAGGGCACCAACAAAGCCCTTACAAGCCATAAAAACATGCCCAATCCACGGAAAATCACATTAAACCAAGTGAAATAGACCACCACAAACCCAACAAAACCCTTGGCTCTTTTCTCTGATCACCTAACCACCGTCTATTGTGACAAACACCACGGATATTACAAACAGAGATAGCAGCAGTGACAGTCTTGAACCCAACTCAAAGAACACAAAACACCACTCATGAAACCCACATCAGAATAACATAACAATGCTAATTAGTACCATCGAACAACAACACCAGTAGTGAACTTCATTTTTTTTTTTCTGTTATTTTTAAGTGGTGCATTTTGACCCATTTGATCGGCTGTGTCAACAAATCACAGTTGAACTAGCCAAATCAACCATGTCAATTCGATTTAATGCAAAAACGAGCTTTTACCAAGGACCAGCCCGTTTCTAAGGCTGATTCTGGTTGAACACGGTTGAATAAGTCTGGCCGGTTCGGTTTCAATAACATTGTATGTTATAGACAATGTGACCATATCATGCCAAGTCAATATTTTTTTCTTTTTATATAATACAAGGCCACATTGATATTCAATGTGGTCAAGTCATATCTTGCCCACATTTAATTTTGTGGGTAGAAAGTAAGGCACGGGACTTCAATTTGATGTTCCCACTTTGTTTTGTTTTTTTTTTTTTTAATAAAGCTAAAATGACATCGATACATTAGTATCCAGTGTGGTCATGTCATTTCTCATTCATCATTTAATACAATGGGCATGAATATACTTAAATGGACGTAGCCACATCGTATTGGACATAACCACTTTTAAGGTAGAATTAGTCATGTTAGTACAATCATTTTTTTTTCATCATTGGCCATCAATGTAGATTTTTGAATGTTGGCCCAACGTAGCCATATCCTAAGAATCCATGAACATGTTGTTAGACAATATTAAAAAAAAGGGAAAAAAATTCATTATTGGTACTAAGATACCTACATTAACTAGGGATGTGCCCACGTTGGTGCCAATGGTTTGAAGGGGATAAAAGCATGGGCGGTGCTTGTACTTTTGGATTTTGGCAATTTGGAGCCCTATGTTTGATTGTGGGCAAAAAAATTCCTATACTTTCAAAAACAAGGCATTTTAGTACCTTTGTACGCTTAAAATTAGGCACCTTGGGCACTTGAAATGCCATCAATTTGAAAGTATGGGCACCTTTTTACTTAAAATCAAATATTGGGCACCAAATTGCCAAAATCCAAGAGTATATGCACTACCCATGCCTTTATCCTGGTTTGAAGTACCCAATTTTATATACCACATTCATATTATACTTCTATGTCATTTCTACTCTTTCTAGCAAGTATACTCACTCTATTTTCCTCTAGAATTCTACAAACACATCTACCCTCCATAACACCATGGAAGGTGGAGAAACTTTTCACCATCCTAGAAAATACAAACTTTATATGCCATTAGGAACATTGTCGTTCACTAATACTACCACTACCTAGTTCTCCACATTGATATCATAATATGCATTTTTTCTTTGACTCCATAAGGGAACGATACAAATGTAAATATCATAACCATTTTGTTCTTTTGAGGAGGGATTATAATTTTGTTGCATTACATGTTATCTATAATTTTGTGGATGCTCTTTCTAACACCAATTTACTTTCACTAGTCTAACTTTCGAACAAGATATATATCGATTTCGTTTGAATATTCTAAAATAACGCTACAACAAATGAAGTTCTTCATGAAGGCTAGACGAAAATCGAATGCCTTCACAATGTACTTGTTTAATTTTGTAATCTGCATCATATTATTTCAACAACCTATTGGCATTTGGTGGCAGCATGAGGATACACAAACATTAGGATATGGGAAACGCTATCTACCGGGTATCTGACCAACTGCTATGTCTATCTAATAGTTAATATGGCCACTTAAAACATATAGAACAACACGACCTCATCTTCATAAGTAGGATATTTTACCATATGATCGCGTACAATATTTGTTCGAGGAAAAAATATTGATCATATGTATGGTGAAGATATCTTACTCATAGAAGCAAAGTTGCAACATGCACTTATTAATGTTAGCTATGTGGTTGTGTAATGCTTTCGATGATCACTTAGAAGAAAGGATGCCCATTTTGTGTATGGAGTGATCATTACTGTCATTCTCAAAATATGGGACTTCCACTTGTTTGAGTATATAATAGTGAAAGCAAAGGAGGAAGAAGTTGGATTTTAGGTTTGATTTAAAACCATTAAAATAATATAGAGGCGATGATCAAGCAAGAGCTGAGCATTAAATATTTTAACTTGTCATGACATCTAATGGAAAAATAGAGGCAAGAGCAACCACATTCACAAATTCAACAGCATGAACTCAATGCCTTTAATATGTAATACATAATGGGGCTTATACCAAGTCATTGCCTTTCAAAGGAAATAAAAGGAAATGACCAAAGCTATCTATGACCACCAAGATTGTCCTTATTTTTGTGTGAACTAAACTTTCAAAGATCATTTGGAGCAATTCTATTGAATAGAGCAGTCGTGATGTTCCTTGCCACAATACTATCCTACTAGTAGCGTTGGTAGTCAAGGTGATCAATCATCACATTGACCTTTATTTTTTTATGACATAAACTATATATGTTTACTTCTTCTTCATATTCTTCTTTTCTGTAAATTCAAATGTAATGTATCTCTATATTATTAAGTGAGATAATAAATTTACGCCCTTTGTCTTCATTTAGTTTTCATTAATATCAAATGTAAAATTTGATTGTCATTTTCATAATATAAATTTTTAAAGTTTATTTTCATATTTTACAATCAAATGACTAGCGAAAAAGAATTTGTACATACTATGAAAAAATAGACCCAATTAAAAGTATGCAAAGGCATGCGATATAACATGCAAATAAATGGATCAATATGGCATGATATGTAAGATATGTGGGTACGAATGGGCTTGGCACATGAGACTAGATAACATGCAAAGTATGCAAAATTTGGCATGTGGGCAGCACAACACGACATGATTACTGTGCCTAATACAATGTCAGTAGTATAAACAATAGCCATGTCAACGAATCTATTTTTACTATAAGGCATGGTGATTTCTATTGATTTTGTGAGGCTTTTCAGTCCCATGAAGGAGGATCCTTCCATTTGTTATGGTATCCATGATAAGAAGACACATGTTGGTAGTGTGAAGGTAAGGCCCTTTTAACTTAAGTATTTTACAAAGTCTTAAGGGGAAGAAAGTTTGTACTTGATGGCTTAAATTGATGTCAACAGTACTAGTTAGACAAGATTGTCAAAGTAGACAAATGTTGTCATCTAAATTGAGGTGATGGCAACTCGTAGAAAGATGCAGGAAATTAGCATGACTAAACTCTAGGAGGCACATTACGGGTGTTGTTTGAGAGTGTGCGCAGGTGTCTTAAAATGTAAAAATCCAATCTAAGTTAGAAAATTGTTGTATGTGAGTAATAGGTTGACTATACCTTTGACTATTTTGTGTTTTATATCTCCTTAAAAGCTTAAAATTTTCCAAGACTTATTTTGCAGTTATTATGTTCATATATAGAATGGGTAAATTATACTAGAAGATTACAACGTTTAGGGGTAAGTTTATTTGAGGTTATAACAATACGAGTAATTAAAAAGAAGTCACAATGTTTAGAGAAATGGATCAATTGAGGTCCTCATTGACATATGTTACAACATGACGGATCTTCTAAGTTTTAATTAAATATATGAATTATTTCTCATGTTGACAAGTGTCAACATTGACCTCAATTGATCCATTTCTTTAAATATTATTACATATTTTTAACTACTTAAAATGTTGTGGTATTAATTGAACTTAACTTTAAACATTGTAACCTTCTAGTGTAATTTATCATATATGGAGTTGATTTAATTTTACTTCTAAGTTTTTTACTCTTTTTCTTTTATGATTTTTCACATAACCCTTTTTTTATGTGTTTTTTTCCCTCTCTTTATTGGTTATTTCTCTCATGATGGTGCTTTGTGTCATCTGTAAAAAAAAGGAACAATTACATTGGAATTAATCAAGTTTTGAGGTAAGTTCAAATAAGGTATAACATTTTAAATGATTGAAAATGTTCTCTCTCTTCATTGGTTATTTCTCTCTTATATGTGCTTTGTGTCATCTATAATTGAAAAGGGAGAAATGACAAGGAAGGAATCAAAATTTGGAAATAAACTCAAATAAGGTATTAACTTTTTAAGTATTTAAAATTCTTTCTTCAACATTCGATTGGTTTTTTCTCTCATATATGCACTCTATGCCATCTATAATAAAAAAAGGCAAAAAATTATATGAAATGAATCAATGTTTAAGGGTAATTTCAAATAAAGTATCAATATTTTGAGATTAAAAAAAATGAACCAACAATATATAAAGTGGTCCAAGTAAAAGGATTAACATTTTATATGATTAATAAAAGTGATCAATGTTATACAAAGTAGTGCAAATTAGGGTCTTTTTTTTTTTTTTTTGTATTTGTCTATTACTCAAAATATTGAATCTTTATCTTAGTTACTTAAAACGTTATCACCTTATTTATACTTAGAAGTGTTCACGGTTCGGCTAACAGATTCGTAGTCCTATTGTTTGAACTTAATCGTATTGATTGGTTTTTTAATATCCCGATCCATAACCGGCCCTTTGTAAATAGTTAACCTTTTTTTTGGGTTTTGGTTTTTAACCATTTAACGTTATTGTTTCAACAAGTCAAATTGATAGTTTTAATAAACCATATTTTTAGTTTTTCTTTAAATTATTATATATATTACAAGAGCTAAAACATAGAAAAATCAAACTAACGAAAAGGGAAAAAACAAACATTTGGATGTATCATCATCAACAAAATCAAACCAAATCAATTACCAATTAACTCTCATCAAACATAGAACATAATATAGTATTTTAATCAAAATCCAAGGAATATTAACATATGTAAATTATATGTATATGTGAATCATATGTATATATATTTTTAAAAAATAATTATACGTGTATGTAAATTATATATAGAACATATTTATAACTATTGAAATGGTTAACTGTTAACCGTTAACCGTTGGTTCTTTGTGGTTACAAACTGAAATCAAAATGGAAAATCAGAGAAAATAAAAATCGTAATCTTAAATCAATATCAACAGACAGGTTAACCAAATTTTTTGGATTGGTTTTTCAGTTTTAATTTGGTTTTTTGGTTTCATTGATTTTTCTATACAACCTTATTTATACTATTTTGTATAATATTAATTCCTTTTCTTAACAACTTATAATATTGGTACCTTATATAAACTTACTTCCAGATGTTTAGTCCTTCAAGCTTAACTTACCTATAAAAAAGAAAAAGAAAAATCAAAATGTGGTTGTAACAATTATTCAGCCTCTTAATATACTCATTAATAGATGTCAAGTTAGAAGCAAAAGACTATCACTTGCCCATTCACTTGTGCCTGACATCTTGTCAACCATTGTTACTGCAATTACCATAAATTTAGATCATCGACCATCATCACAACTTTAGTAGGCTGCAAATTTTCTTCTTTTATTGTCATTGGCTGATGAGTGATAGAGTGCATAACATAATCCTTGGCATAATGTGCAAGCAATGAGTTTAGAAAATGTTATTCTATTCTCAATGATGAGTTCTTCCTTCCGTGTCATTTCATTAATTATCCTATTAAGCGTTTAACAATCGTTAGTAGGATAAACCTTATTTCTATGACATTACTAGAATTTTTCATCACTATTCTTTTCCTCTTAAGGGACTATTGCTCCCTTTATATAGCCATTAGGCATTTTTGTAGAGTCCACTGGGTATGGGAGTAGAGGTGTTTTTGTAGAGCCTCTCATTTTTTTCATTTATGGGTTTTTGGCTATTTCCAAAGCCCTCTCCCTAGGCTAAGGTCACACATACAACCTATTTGTTATGCTTTCCTCCTTTTCTCCCTATTTCCTTGCAATAGAATTATTAGTTTTTAAAACACTCATAATAAAAACAAAAGAGAATAATAGAAAAACTTCTTTAAGAACAACATGAAACATGCTTCTCCATGAGTCTAATGACCAAGGAAGAAGGTTAGTGTTCTCAATATATGTCATTTTTGTTTGTGACTAGGAAGTCTCCTTCATCTTTAAATTATTTAACCCATAGGCTTCTAATTTTTTAATGAAATTTAGAAGATGGTCCTTCTTGTTGCCTTGTTTGTTATTAAAGAACATAAATTTTACGTTTTGATTTGTGTTTACTTTAGTTACATATTTAAATCTTCTTTATTATAGAAGAAGGTCTTAGGGTAGATAAGGTGGATGGTAGACTAACCAAAGTATAATGTAAAGAACTGTATATGGGGATAAAGAGTGTCCAAGTTGTATTCTTGCATTTTTTTAGGTGCAAAAAGCTTATTAACACAAATTCTACACAGGTGGTAGGTTTATTCACCTCCTCTTTGTGGTGTGTCCTTTCTAATAGCGGAAGGGTTGCTTAGTTATACTAAAGGAATGCAGCTAAGTTGCATAATCATAGAAGGACTAGGCTTTGTTGTACCCCCTTATGCAACAATAATAAGAACTATCCTTGGTACGAACTAATAGATCTACATCATCTACATGGTTGCATGTAACTCTTTTGTGTTGAATTGTTTATGTGTTTGCAGGTGGTGGTGGTAAGTTCTACCAAATGTTATTTGATGTAAGTATTGTGTTCTTGAGAGGTACTGTAAGATGGACCAAAGATTCTCTTCTTTTTTAGTGATATTATTATGTTGTTAATTATCTTTGTCCTAATTGGAGCTATAAAAATTTAGACGCAAACATCTAAATGTATATTGCATGAGTTTTAAGATACATTTGACCTAGGAGGAATGGTGTAAAGATGAATCTTAGAATGAAATGATCATGATTGAGAATTGCCATAGTACCTCAAACGCAAGAAGTGAAGTGAATGAACTTTTGAACTTCACTATTGTTGAGCAAAGTTGACTCATTCACCGTTTGAACCACATTTTGATTTTCGAGAATACATGTTTTGTAGCATTATAAGTTTATTTAAGCTATACAATTGTGTAAAATGAAGAGGTATTGTTGGGTATCTATAGGCTCTTTGGCTTAGTGATATTCATCAAATCAGCTTCTTCAACAATGGATGGGATGAAGTGTACCAATCAACGATTTTTAAAATGAGCTTGTTATATGGACTTATGCTTATAAGTTTCCTATTAAGTGCATTGGTTTACTTGTGAGAGTTTGAGAACGGATAATTAGTCCACTAATATTTATTTCGAGTTGACTAAATAAAAGATTCTTAAGTTATCTCATGATATGGAGTGAATATGGGGTTATGTTAAAATGAGCTTGTTATGAACTCATGCTTATGAATTTGCTATTAAGTGCATTAGTTTACTTGTAAGAGTTTGAGAGTGAATATTAGTTTACTTGTGAGAGGTTGAGAGCAGACATGTTAATCCACTCATGTCTACTTTGAGTTGGCCAAAATAAAATACACTTAAGTTATCTTGTGATATGGAGTGAATTCCTTATGCCCTATGACTTGATTTAAGAAGCCATGCCCAAATTAAAAGTAAATAAGGTTGAATATATTAAGATGACTAATTTAACATTTTAGAGATAATGTCACAAATGGTATCTAAATTTTAGTAAAATATGCAATTAGGTACATAAACTCTGAAATTGATTAATTTCAATTTGAAAATTTTGAAATCGATCAATTTAGTATGTAAAAGAGCTTGATAAATGTACTGTTGACATGTATAAAATATTTTTTTAGGCATTTTATTGATCAA
This sequence comes from Combretum micranthum, assembly GCA_024138025.1. NCBI lineage: Eukaryota > Viridiplantae > Streptophyta > Magnoliopsida > Myrtales > Combretaceae > Combretum > Combretum micranthum. The sequence goes on along the minus strand of JAMXBD010000023.1, from coordinate 2,515,125 downwards.
TTCTAAAATCCTACTATGTGATTGCATATTTTATTAAAGTTTAGGTATCATTTATGAGATTAATCCAACTTTTTATGGATATAAAGTTTAAAATGTTTAGTTATGATTAGTCCCTTTTTTTTTTCTTTTTATTAATAAATGTAAAGAATAAACCTTTTAATCTTGAAAAGAAAGAGCTGAACGACAATCCCACTAATTATCAGTCAACGTCATCAAGAACTTTATTAAAGAGAAAAATTTGTGGCGCCGGCTGTACGGGGAGAAAATTGTTATCAAGTGGACAAGCACTTGTTAAGCATTTTTATGAGGAAACTTGATATTTTTAGGACCTTGATAGCACATTTAATAGAGGAATAATTATAAATTGGAAAAGTGGATGAGCTACAGAGATAACGGAGATAATATCCCTGTTTTTTTTTTTTTTTTTCCCGACATAAGCTGTTTTATCTTACTGAACTTATAGGAAGAAAAAGAATAGGAAGCCATACTTTCAGGCCTCAAATTAATTAAAATCAAAGAAATGAATGCATTATTGCCCCACTGCTAATCATAATAGGGATCGAGAAGTAGCGGAATATGAAGAACATTACGGACAAAGCTTCTCTTTAATCACCATGTTCCGGAGTGGCAAAATAAAGCAAAAGGAAATGACGAAGAAAAGGAAAAAGAAAATTGAAGGTGGATTCTATTTTATACGAATCAAATCCAATCCTTTTTTTCACATAAGCAACTCTCTCCTCTGTCCTTTTCAAGTAAAATCTAATTAGAGAAAAAGCTTATGAGGATGGCTACCATTGTTAGCCGCCCCGAACATCTTCATCATCTTTTCACCTCTTTTATTTTATCCTTTTTACTTTTAAAATCTAATAAAACCTATTAATTATCTTATCATCTGTTTTTTTCATTTTAATCTCTCAAACACTTTAAGATTATAAACTTATTTTTAAAAGATACTGAAGTTAGTGTAAAAGTGTCAAAAGATTCAACATTTCAGTATTAGCACTCCAATATCTCAAACAAAAAGAGTTCTTAAAGTGAAAAACAAGCCATCATTTTCATCATTTTTTTTATTTGGGTCTTTGTGTTTTTTATTTTGTTTTTTTTTTTTTTATGCTTTATCCCTATGTAGGTATTTTCTCTTATTAGAGTAATTGATATTTGTTCTCATGATAGAACTTTTTGTATTAAAAAGTTTGTTATTCTCATCTTTTGTTGTTTGTGTTATAGGTTGTTTTGTACTTGTTGTCCTATTAATGAATGAAGTTCCTTATTCTCTTGAAAAAAAAACATCCAACCATTTTCACTCTTTAAAATAATATTTATAAATACTTATTTTCATTTATTATATTTTGTTTTATAATACGAAGCCTTTATAAATTCTAATTTGCCTAAGTATATTTTTATTAAGATCCTGAACATGATTGTTAAAACACGATTTTACTATGCATTGAAATGTATAAAATCGATAGAATCATACAACTATACAAAACTGGTAAATTAGAAATGTGTAGAATCCTATACTTGAATTTATAAATTCTATGTAAAATCTGTATCTAAATAATTTTATTTTAATTAAAAAATATATAAATTTATGAACTTATAAAATTATATATTTGACTTGAGATTTAAAGAATTATGATCCTAATTACATTCTAAGGCGTGACATCATGTTTAATTTCTTGCCATTGACTTCGCTATGCAATAGATTAATTTTGTATTATGGTTTTTGGTGGTATTATTGTTAGAAAATTATCACCGATTTCAGCGCCTCACATCCAATGATTCAGACACTTATAGAAGCTACGGCAATAAAAATTTCCATTCATATAATCCAAAAATAATTAGAAGAGCATATTTGCTTCATGATTATTATTTATTGGGTCGGTATTGACCTAAACTTTCAAGATATGTCGTAAATTGTAATAGTACTTTCCATAAGAGAAATTGCTATGATAACACTTAGCTAGGTTCCCGTTTGAGTCAAATTTCTACCTTCGATAATGAAAGACCGTACTTTTAGGCACAACTTTTAAGAAGACATATTACTTTATGGGTTAAAAAAGGAACAATAATCTAATTTTATCGATTAAAATACATAAATGGGCAATCATTCTAATATAATAAGGAATTTTAACTTGGAAAGATGTGTGATGTATAAAAAGAGATAAATTTATTAATCATTTGTGCCCACTGTAAAGATGCGATTTTGCATCTAAAGAATCAAACTTTTGTTGTGACTTGGATTGCTTTTATAAATTTATTTCAAAGGAAACAAATACTTATATTTATAATTGAATTATTTTCTTTTAATTTATTAGATAAATCACTTTTTAGCTTCTTTCATTAGTTCTCTTTTATTATCATGATATACTCTATTTACAATGTTTATTTGAATTGTCATATTTTCATCATTATTTTATGTGTTTATAAGTAAAAATTTCTATTTACCATCTGTTTTTATTGTTGATAAACAATTTATTTAAAAATAATAAAAATAAAATAACAAAATAGCAAACCAAACATACCCATATATAATTAAAACAATAGTTTATCTATTTACAAGGGTAAATGGGTCACTTTATTGTATATGGTACTAGTTTATCTATTTACAAGAGTAAGTCGATTACTTTATCATATAAGGTATCCATCAGTATCTTACTCAACCAAGTAGGGTTTAGATAGGTATTAGGAATAATAGGATAGAGTATGTGTATAAATTTCGTGGAACCTACTTTTAGAGGATAGAATATGAGTATGAGGTCTCTACCCACCCTAAAACATGTATTCTAATATGTAAAGAGTGCAAATTTTAGGGTATCCCATATCCATCCTATTAAAAATTATATAAAAAATTAATAAATGAAAAACTAATAATATATTTCATTTTTTTATTTTGCAATCATATTTCTTAAAGATTTTTTTTTTTTTTTGTAAACTACCTTCTAAAAAATTTATTTTAGAAAAATTAGTACTATTTTATTCTATTAGAACTTATTGTTTTATTTTGGGAGAAATTAGACTTTGTGAGCTTGTATTTCCAAATTATATAAAAGTGTTTATCTTTCGAGGCCAATTATACTATAAGAAAATTGGGTTTAGGAAATAAGGTTCTGTTTTTAAAAGTAAATATTTGTCATGAAAATCATTTTCGTAGATTATATATGTAAAGATATAACTTGTTTTACCAAATTTCCTTCACAAAATTTCTATCGTTAGAAGTCAATTTCTAATAGTGTTAATACAAAAAGGGACAATGTCATGAATAGTACATGAACTTTAATAAAATATCCAATTATGTAACTAAACTTTGAAATTGATTAATTTAGTACTTAAAAAACTTTAAAATTGATTAATTTAGTACCTAAAAGAATTTGATGGAGGTACTATTGGCGTCCACCAAAAGTTTTTTTTTAGGTACTAAATTGATCAATTTCAAAATCTAGATACTAAATTGATCAATTTCAAAATTTAGGTAACCCATACAAAAATGCCTTCAAACTTTTTAATTTTTGAATTTGCTATAAGATATATAGTTTTTTTTAATATGACATAAACATGTTATATAGGTGTTTACTAAAAGTTTTAGTTTTTACACAGAAACAAATTTTGCATATTGTAAAACTTATGATATTAATAATTGCTTTTAATTTTTTGTCAAATTATTTATATTGAATATATAAAAATAAGATAGTTTTGCATATTGCATGAAACAGCACATATCATTATAAACTTGAAATTAAAATTAAAAACACATATTCTATGCAAAAATTTATAAGTTTCACATGGTGAAAGGTGCATAGTGGGTATATAGTGTTATAGGGAAAGTTCCAGGTATAAATTTTAGCACCATGTAACTCAAAGTGTAGAAAATAAGCAAGGTTCATAACCTACCCACCCCGTACCCACTCGCCCTAACTATTCACAACTTAATTACGATCAATTTACAATGAGCCATAATTTATAATTTTGTTTTCCTCAGTCAAAATTGCACAAATAAATATTATGAAATATTGTTATTGTTTGAGATGAAAAATAGGTTTTTCTCACATATATTTGTTACACTACTATGTTTTTTTCCTTGACCGATAGTCCAAATTAGCAAGACTCGTCGGTTAAGGGGAAATCATATATATATATATATATATATTATCAAGTGCCACCTATTATGCAACAAGTATCATTGCTTACTTTAGGTTAGATTAAGGAGTTACTTGTCTTTAACCAAAACAACTTAAATTATGGGTTTTTCCAATTTAAGACAACACATATATATATGTGTGTGTGTGTGTGTGTGTGGTGTGTGTGTGTGTGTATTTATATTAATATATAATAGATATGGGGAACTGGTTCATGCTGAAGCACTTAGGCTCAAGTTGTTTTTTTGATGAGAACAAAATTAAGGATCATCATTTGAGTCAATATGTTAAAGCTTGGAAGATTTAGTGTAGTTGTGTTGAAAACCTAGTTAGTGTCCATATGCTAGCTTTAAAACAAGACATAGCATTTGAACGTTATAGAGTTTTCGTAATTTTAGAGTAGCTTATGGATTCTAGGGCATAGCATTTGGGTGCCATGTTATTTTGCATGAGTACAAAACCTTTTGATCTCAATAAAAGTAGTGTGGCTTTTGATGCGAGAAGATAATGTTCAAATGCCTTGTCCTAGCCATATCTTTGTGTTTCAGGTGACATTTGGATGCTAGAGAGAATCAAGTGGACACGCTAGCTTCGCCAGCTTCAGGAAAGTAGCCATTAGGTATATTAAATGCAAGGCAAACTCATCCCAATTTTGTGCAATGGCTATTTAGTCTTCATCAACTATAAATAACAAGTTGTTTAACAGATAATGAAGAGTTTGTTGAGCCTACTTATTGCTATTAAACACACTTGTACTGTTGTAAATCAAAATCTTTGTCTTTTGCTCATTAATTTGCAATTTATTGAGAGAGAAAATAAGGTAGTACTCTTGTGAGTCTTATTTTGTAATTTGTAAAAGAGTATTACTCTAGTAAGTGTATTTGTAGCATGTTGTGTGATTTGTGTGTAGCTCCAAGTGAGAAAACATTGCGTGATTAATAAAATGGTGTGAAGTCCTCGGTTTGAGACAAGTTAAGTTTGTAGAGAGTAGGGAGTAGTTCAAACTCCACATTACATCTAAGGGCAAACTTCTCTAATCCTATCTTTTTTAGTTTCAACAAATTGTCATTGTTATTATTCTTATTATTATTTTTCAACTTACTCATTTGCATTAAATTGACAAATCTAGTTGATATACCAAACCCCACTGTGTGGGCCCCCCAAACCGCTCTTCTTCCTTAAGCATATTCTAGTGCATTTTCTATTTGTGTATGTACTAGTGTGTAAGTCTAACATTATATGTGATCCAAGAGGAGTTGTGTGAAAATGACAAGTGGAAGAATTGCATGGAGCAGATTTATGGAAAGAAAAACTACTCTAAGTGATCGGAAAATATGATGGACAGGTGAAGAAGTTATGAAGCATCACCTTCACCTTTCTTAAGCCAAATTGAGTAGATTTCCATTTGAGTTTTGTTTGATCTTTGAATATAAAGAGTTTAGTGCTTATGTTATTTGTTTGATGAGTTGTGTCAAAGGTGGAGACATTATTGAATATATATATATATATATATATAAACTTCTAAACTCCATGACATTTGCTAGATCACATTGGCGATTGACAAATCAGATGAAGTATAATGTTAGTGTTTGTATTCAACCGAGCTGTGGCATTTTTGGTTTAACCAAACTTTTGTTTTAAGCGATTCCCAATGGTAGGCATTATGCCTACCATTTTCTTTGGTTGCTAAAATGGTGTTAACTAGGGGAAATTTCACCACTTACCTTGCCGCAGTAAAATTCCAAGCTCTAGAATATATAATATAGAATATTTTTCAATGTATTTAAAAATTTTACCACAAATGAGTTCATCGGATATAATGAAATTTGTAATTAAAGAAGTTACCAATACATTATATAAATACATTTATATGATATAAAATATTTATTTACAATTCATCTTAATTTTATTTAGTTTTGGCTTTTCACATGATTTGACACAAATAATATACAAATCCCATGTGTTAATACATTTGCCACCCATAATCATGCAACTAGTTAACGTAATCCTTTTTCTTTAAAAAAAATTAATATAATCTTTTCACTTTATCTGCATGCCGTCGTGGATGGACAAGTATCTTACGACATTCTAGGGATATCTAAAGAATTGACCATCACCAGTAGATGGAGTCACCTCCAAGATGGTTAGTAACTGTTGATGCTTTCTTATTGATATCTTAAATAAATATTTACTGTTTTTTGAGATAAAGTACACATCAGGATTATTCCTTGGTGCCCTATTTATATCCTTTTTTAATCCCATCTTTACTTGCTGATTGCTCTTAGTGAGTGACTAATAATAGATTCAATTTAAATTCCTATTTACATGGCTTTTTGATGAAAGGGCTGTCGGAAACAAAATAGAAATAATATATAACTTTTAAATGAAATATATGTCGCCCAGCGTGTATAGATGAGCTTCTTCCACCATTCAATTTGCCATTTGTTTACTGTCCATCCACGATTTATGTTGACTTGTCTGATTTTGTTTCTATAAGTAGTTGACTCTGCATTTGTTCATTCTCAGCTGGCATATTTCTTTGTTCCTTAACTAGGATGCTTAATTATTTCATGATTAATCCATACAACATATATTATTTAGGGATATTACACATTAAAATGATATATAATAGTTTTAGGTTAAATTTAAGTAGGGCATGAAAATTTTTTAACAATTTAATAAATAGAAGAAAATATTATTAAAGTAGTGCAAATAAGAGATAAATGTTACGAGGGAAGACAATAGGAATTGACAAGTGCGGGTTCAGCATACTATGAGGGACGACAATAGAATTCCAGACTTATTTGCTATAAAAGCTAGACAACAACTTTTGGGGTTGACGTTATTTGAAGATCCTCTAGGCTTTACTAGTCAGATTTTGCAAGAAGAGAGTATTAGTATTTTTTTTTTTTTTTCCAAATTCTGCTCTTACTAGCCTTCTATTTCTTGCTTTGTTTGCCCTGTTTCTTGATTATATATACATACATACATATATATATATATATATAAAGATAAATGCTATCTCTATAAAAATAATTGGGTTGATCGGTGAATCTTGTCAGTTAAGCTCAAATTTCCTCGTTCATCTCTTTCTTTGTTGAAGAAGATCGTTGGTTGAATTTACCAATCAAAGGTTGCCCTCGAACCTCTAATCCGAGATTTTATTTGGTGATTAAAGGGCAGCAATGAAAACCCACGTGGCATTAATTGTTTTGTAATAACAAAATTGAGATACATCTTAAAAAGAAAGTAGTGTAATTATAAACACGATGGCATTAATTATCTAAAAAGGACAGATTAGTGATAGAAAATAGATGTAAGTGTTACATGATAGAAAATAGATGTAAGTGTTACATTAATTTCAGTTGAAACAAATTATAGATATTTTTAGCTATTATATGTTAGAATCCGAAATAATACATTTGTTGATAAAAAGAATCACTTTATTTTTAAAACCAAAATTTCTTCTTGCGTATTTTTCAATAACGAGATGATTGCTTTTATATCAACCTTTTACTTATAATACTTGTGCAATAAATTGAGTTTTATATTAAGTTGATTAGCAACCAAAGTTGCTATGGTAAGTAATTCTTTTACTCTTCTTATATTAGTCATTTCATACTCATTCTTATATATATATATATATATATATATAGTTGTAAAAATAATCCTCTCACTTCTCTTTTCGTTGGTCCTTTCACACTTATTCAATCTTTATAAAAAAAAAAAAAATCTAAACATTAAATTAAGGTAATAGAATATAATGAGATCCATAAAAATATTAAAAAGTAAATAAATAAGTCTTTTAAAATAACTGAGGAATAAAATTAAGAGTTATTTACTAAAAAGAGTACACTAGTAGAAATGTCGGTGGAGGAGGCGAAAATTAAGAGGCGAATTTCGCCTCTTAAACTATCTGAGGCGAATTTCGCCTCATGCTAGTCAGCTAGTGAGGCGAAATTCGCCGTTGATTAGGACTATGAGGCGAAATTCGCCTCATGCTGACAAGGCTGAGGCGAAATTCGCCTCATCTTCGCCCTATATATATCGCCTCCCCTCCCTGTTTTTCACTCGCCATCTCTCCGTCGCTCTCCCTCGCTCGCGCACACTCCTGCCACCACCCCCCCCCCCCCCCCCCCCCCCCCCCCCCCCCCCCCCCCCCCCCAACACACACACACTCACGCACCACACACGCTCACACCCACACACACTAGCTCACTGACAACACACAACAACCCACATACACTCACGCACACACATCAGGAAAAAAAAAATATTTTCGATTACGTAAATTTAATTATACGGTAAGTTTTTATTTTTATTTAATTCTTGTAGTATTTTATTTTATAGTAAAATATATTTTTGATTGATATTTTAATTTTTAATGCAGGTATCTGATAATTTGGGTGGATTTGATCGGATATTTATTGTACTACAATTACTACAAGGTTAGTTCAATTTGTTATGAAATTTTTAATTCATTTATTTAAATAGTAGTAGTAATATTTTATGTAGTAATATGTATTTAATTTTAGTTATGTATATTAGTGTGTAGTTGAAAAAATTATAGATTTTTAGGATATGTGATTACATGTTATTATTCAATCTATGTTTATTATGTTTAATATCATGTCACATAGATTAAATATAAATACTGAGATGTTAATATTTTCATGTATATTGATTAATGAATGTTCAATATATAGTTATGTATTTATTGTTAGAAATTGAAAAAACTATGTATACTTAGGATCAAGTATTTATATATTATTCAAAGCTTGTTTTATATGTTTAGATTAATAAGACATAAAATAAGTGTAAGTATTGAAATAATACTACTTATATATGTAGTATTTCCTGTATATTATATGTATACTTATATATTTATTATAAGTAAGGTAAAAATTATATGTATTTAGGATTTAGTGATGGCATATAATTGTCTAATATATGTGTATTGTGTTTCTTTTATGATACATAGTGTAAATACAATTATTTAAATATTATTAATTGTATGTGAACAAAAATCATATATAGTTACAATATAACAATTATATATTAATGTTTAATACATGTAATATGTTTAACTTCATAAATGTATGTATGTATGTGTACAGTAGTAAATGCTCCTATTTATAGTTTATGAATTAATTTATGTTAAATTTGTAGTAATGTATTTCTTCTTAGAGATTCAATAAAACTATACATATTATCTGTAATTGCATGACACATATAGGGTTAAATAATAAGTAAATTAAACATATGGTGTTTCAATATTAGATGCTTGCATAGTTATAGGAGAGTTATCCGATGTGACTTAAATGTGGTAATTAATTAAGTGTCAATTTAGGATGTCTGAACGAAGTTGGCATATGACACGTGATTTGACAACACGCAATATAGAAATGGGGTTAGAGAGTTTTTAGAAGCTGCTGTAAACCATAAGCGGGCAGATGGACTGATTAGATGCCCTTGTAGAGATTGCCTCAATGGTTCATGGCAATCTATTCAGATTATTGAGTATCACCTCCTCAGAAGGGGAATGGCTTGGACCTACTCCCCTTGGATTTATCATGGTGAGGATGTAGATGAATTCGAGGTACATGATAATGTTGTTATGGATGAAGGGAGCAATCCACTTGAAGACACGCACTTTGAAGATGAGGCAGATCAAAAACTTTTGGAAGATATTGCTGTTAATATAAGTGATGACGGCGATGGCGATGATACTGACAGCGAAGATGAAAGTAGTGGGTTTAATGGAGATGGGTGGACTGGAATGTTTGAAAAAGCAAAGAGTCCAGTGTATCCGGGATGTACAAAGTTTTCATTATTATCAGCAGTAGTGCAAATGATAAATCTAAAGATTGATGGTAAGCAGTCTGTGAAGTCATTTAACAATTGGCTTGACTTAATAAAAAGTTTGTTACCTGCCGACAATTTGTTACCTACATCATATTACGAAGCACGGAAGTTTTTGAAGCAGTTAGGCATGGATGCAAACATGATTCATGCTTGTAAAAATGATTGCGTTTTGTTTCGAAAAGAATTCAAAAATCTTGATACATGCCCAGTGTGTGGGGAAGGAAGATGGAAGCTTCATACAAGAAAACAAAAAACAGTACCGGTTAAGGTGTTGCGACATTTCCCATTAGTTCCAAGATTACAAAGGCTATTTATGTGCGGAAGACGGCTCCAGAGATGAGATGGCACAAGGAAAAGTATATATCCGTAGATGGTGTGTTGAGGCATCCGGTGGATTCCGAACAGTGGAAGGGATTGGATAACAAATATCCTTTGTTCGCATCGGACCCCCGAAGTGTACGATTAGGACTTGCCACTGATGGGTTTAATCCATATGCAAACATGAGCACGACATACAGTGTGTGGCCAGTTATTATGTTTATACAATGTTCCACCATGGAGATGTATGAAGGAGCCATATATGATGATGTCTCTTTTAATACCGGGGCCGAAATCACCAGGTAAAGATATTGATGTGTACTTACAACCATTGATAGATGAGCTACAAGAACTTTGGACAAGTGGGGTCAAAACACTAGATGTGGTCGAAGGACGGGTATTTCGACTGCATGCTGCGTTATTATGGACTATTAACGATTTCCCGGCATACGGTGACATTTCAGGCTGGACGACGAAGGGTTATAAAGCATGTCCAATATGTAACATTGACTGCACAAGTGGCCATTCAAATAGTAAGTTCCACTATATGGGCCATAGACGGTTTTTGCCTTTGAGACATAGGTGGCGCCATGACAGGGTAAGTTTTGACGGCACCACGGAAACACGGGCACGACCAAGGGATTTCTCTGGTTCAGACATCATCGATCAATTGAGTCGATACGAGCATGTCATTTTAGGAAAATTGCAAGAGCGCCTATGCCGTCGGAGGAATGAAGACGGGACAAATTGGTGTAAGAAGAGTTTGCTATTCCGATTGCCATATTGGAGTGAATTGCACATACGACATAATCTTGACGTGATGCATATCGAAAAGAATATATGCGATAACCTAGTGGGAACTATTTTTGGTCTTAAGGGCAAGTCAAAAGACACAGAGAAGGCGAGACTCACTCCAAGAAATGGGTATTCGTTCCGAGCTACACCTGCAGCAACGTGGTGGACGCATTTTCAAACCACCAGCTGCATATACACTATCGACTAGGCAAATGAGAGAGGTATGTAATTCAATCAGGGATGTGAAGATGCCTAATGGATATGCTTCAAATATATCATCTTGCTTAGGCGCTGATGAAGTTAGTTTGAGAGGTCTTAAGAGTCACGATTGTCATGTCTTGCTGCAACGTATTCTCCCGGTTGTCATTCGTGGGGTCTTGGATAATCGCATTTACGATGTTGTATGTGATGTATGTCGTTTTTTCAGGGAATTGACTGCTAAAGAACTCCGTGTAAATTTATTGGAGTCTTTGGAAAAAACAATAATCCTAACTCTTTGCAAGTTAGAGATGATATTTCCTCCTGCTTTTTTTGATATTATGATACATTTAGCCGTCCACCTTCCACATGAAGCACGCATATGTGGTCCGGTCCAGTACCGGTGGATGTATCCTGTTGAGAGGTACATGGGAGTTTAAAAGCAGATTTGCGGAATAGGGCAAGACCGGAAGGTTCAATTACGAGTCGTATGTTGTGCGGGAGAGCACTCAATTTTGCTCACTATATTTTGATAACATGGACTCAAGAATAAATAGACCCCACCGACAGTGGGACGAACCGCTGGATGAATGTCCATCATCATCGTTTCGAGTATTCACACAGCCCATACGTTCAATAGGTGCATGCACTATAACAGGCTCGGATGCAGAACTCAACAGGTTGCATTGGACAGTGTTGAATAATTGCGAGGAAGTGCAACCCTTTATAAGGTATATCATGTCTTTTCATTCATTTATGACCTGATAACAAGATATGTTCACCAAGATGAAGATCCCTTCTAACGAAATATCTTACAGGGAGTTCGAGAACGAACTAACTGCACGTGGAGCATGCAATGTGGGAGGAATAGTATGTAAACATTTTGCCGAGTGGTTTAGAAATAAGGTTAAAACTTGTTGAAGCCTTCAATTCCATTAATTCATCAATATCTTGACATGTAACTTTAATTGTTTACATGGTATGTAGATTATGGAGCAAACGGCTGTCCATGGACATCAGATGCCAGAAGATCTTGAAGCGTTAGCTTGGGGCCCTGAAATTCATCGATATAGCTTCAATGCTTGTATCGTGAATGGTATCCGATACAACACAGAGGCCAAGGAGGTTGGCCTAAGATCACAGAATAGCGGTGTATATGTCATCGGTGCGGATGGAGGGCAACAACTTACATTTTACGGCGTTCTCACCGAAGTTATACAACTAAATTATGTGGGGTCGAAGAAAGTGTTTTTATTCAAATGCAGGTGGTTTGATACGGAGAAGGATAAACCGGAAATTATCGACGGAGACCTCATCTCCATCAACACCGCAAGGTCATGGTACGATAACGACCCGTACATCCTTGCCGACCAAGCACAACAAGTATTTTACCTAAAGGACCCAAGCAAGCGATACGGCAATTGGAAGATTGTCCAGAAAGTTGTACACCGTCATATGTTCACACGTGCTCTCTTCCAAACTGAGAGTATAGACGATGTTGAATCGATCGAGCCACCTCCAATAGAGGAGGCAATGCAACAGACAGTGCAAAGGCCATGGACAATTCCAATCAATCGCATATTTGTCGATCTAGGAAACCTTACACGCTTACCCGACCCGAGTGCGGGATGCAGTAGCATAGGCGATTACGATTTGGACGAATAGATTGTACGGATACGTTTATTTAATTATTATCTATCACATGTACTTTGTTTGCGTAATGATCTCCACGAAATGTTTAAGTAACCGGTGTTATTTTTTAACTTGCAGGATGAGTAGCTCCGATTTCATGGATCAGCTTTTGGACGACTCTGAGGCACATCCGGAGCAGTACACTGGTGGGATTTAAAGCTTCATTTGTAAAGGTTTTATCTGTCATAGCAATATTATATCTACTTCGGACTCATGCGTTTCATTTTCTTATTTTGTTATACAGGAGGATCGTTTACTGCCTTACTTACTGATCGGCAGGTCCGACATCCCGATGACCAGTCGGAGGCGGCTGAGCCACAGCAGGATGGGTAAATGAGCTCGGGATCGGGGAAGAGGTGTTGTACGACCTCCCGGATGATATGCCTGCTCAGGTGAACCCAGATGACCCACAGGCCGCAGCAGTGGAGCAGGAGGAGGCCGCTGTGGCGGCTCAGCATGAGGAGGCAAACATCATGGTGACAGACAGGCGCCGGGGTATGTATAGAGGTTACCGGGCGGAGGAGGAGTATAGGCGGACAGGCCGTAGACCGACTATCACTATGCCTGATGGGTTTATGGGTCTCATATGCTCATCTCCGGGGATGGTTAGGTTGGAGTTCTTACTCCATCACAGAGCGTCGACGAAGTTGTTTGTCCCTGGAGGTCGAGGAAAGGCATGGTCAGCATTTCCCGAGGCATATCGACATGGCATCATCCGCCGTGTAATGGTAAGTTAATTTTAAATCTAAAGATATACGAAAAACCAATTTTTGGCTCCTGATACCTTCCTTTAACACTAATTTTTTTTTCAAATTTGCAGAACAAGTTCGAACTACCTGAAAATTGGCGGGCAATTCATAAATGGTGGGTGGCACTGGACTTTCTAGCAAGCAAGTCGTATAGTCAGCTTCGATACAGGCTTAAGCGTTATGTCATAGCCAAGGGTGGAGGCGATGCAGCTGCTAGTAAGCCACCACCGGGTTTCGAGCACAGGATAGATGAATGGAGGGCATTCGTCCACTTCCTTGAGACAGATCAAGATTATAAGGTACGCTTCTCCATGTGGTAAATTACATATGCATAAGATATAGTTCACTTGTTCACTTCTTCTCGAAACGTGTAGTTGCGATCCACGGTGAATGCGGAGAACAGGAAGAAGCAACTGTCAGTTCATACAGGTGGTACAAAGTCCATGCTCCAGCATGCACTCACAAATGTAGGTATTCCAATCACAATAAATGTGGGTTTATATGCTATGTTCTTGTACTGACTTTTTTTAATAATGTATTACAGGATCTCACGCCGATACAAAACTACCGACATACCCACCTAAGGAGACAGAAAGGGCAGTTAACGGATCGATGGGAGTCGGAGGTCTCCATGCAGAATTATGTTAGTATTTTCGATTCTTAATTTTTTTTTTTGTAGTAGTAGTTCATATCCATCTGTTTGTACGATTATATTCACCTTGTGCTCATGTTGTTTCAATAGGAACGAATGGTGGAAAAAAGAAGCACGAGGATGATATTGCTGCTGCGTCAGGTCAGCGACCTAAGGAGGATAAGGTCATTATGGAGGAGGTTTTGGGCCACCGATCTGCCTACCGACGTGGCTTCGGTTACGGCATGCCGATAGATCAACATAGGGTTGATTACTATGAGCAGCCACGGGAGGAGAATTTGGTCCACTCTGAGTATGATAGGACCAGCCAGGAGGCCAAGATTGAGAAGATGCAAGAGAAGATTGATTTGCTGATGAACTACGTCCGTCCCCCTACTACATCTTCCTCCGGGCAGTACCCTCCATACCATCACGCAGCACCACAGATGGGGACTTCCACTTATGGCCCTGATCCTAGTCAGCCTGGCTTTACGCCATTCACACCAGTCCCACCTCCTCCGTATCCTTACCATGGGTTTTATGGGATGCCGAGCCATCCATCCATGTTCACGCATCCTCCACACGATCCAGCACATGAGTCACCAGGCAGCTCCGCACAGCAGAGAGGACCACATCCTCAGGGGTTCATCCCATGGGCAGGGGGTCCCGGTTTTTCACAGTTTGCGTCACAGCCGTCCGCGTTTGGATCGTACGCTTTTCCTGGGGCTCCTTCGTCTTCACATCCTCCTGCCTCTCAGCAGCCTCCACATACTCCGACTCAGCCGGCAGCTGTTCAGTCGACACCGGCTTCGACTCCCCCCCATACAGTATCACAGAGGACATCCGTGAGAGGATCTGGTCGTGCTCGACTCCGACAGGAGCAGCGACAGTAGCTGCTACCGTGTTTTTCATTTCCTCATCGTTTTTTATTATTCCGGACATGATGTTCACGTTTTATTGCATTACTTGTTTCGCACCTTGTTTGTCATGCTATTGATTATGATTACCGTCATATTTGTCCCTTAGTACTGTAATTTCTTACGACGAGTACCATGCACAGCTAATTTATATATAAAAGCATTCAACAACCCGCAGTATATCTCTATTCACCATGATCGAACATATATTAAATAAATTGGAAAGGACAAATTTATTATTTAATGTGTTAAACTGAACGAAATTTTCAAAAAATTACAGGAAAATAAACACAAATTACTAAATAGGGCAATGGTAATTACTTTTAGCTAATTCAAGCTCATTTCGTCTATTTGGTTACGTAACTATACATTACAATTTAACGTTTTCAGATTGGAAAAATGAAGGAATGGTTAACTATAAGTATTTGAAACATTATATTGCTCATGTGATTGAAAGATCATCCTAATTCATTCATCTAAGTTAATTACTTTTAGCTAATTCAAGCTCACTTAGTCAAGTTGAACTTAGATTCATACAAATTCATTATACATGTAGGATTTATGTTAACTTGAACTCACCTTAACTTAAACTAAGTCAAAGATGGTTAACTTAACCTTAATCATTTAATTCAAAATATAAGTCAAAGATGGTTAAACTAACTCAATCTAATTCATTTTAACTCATTGAAGTCTATTTAATCAAGTTGAACCTCGGTTTGTTAACTAAATTCATTTTTTAATTAACTTTTACATTTAATCTAATTATTTGTTAAATCTATAAATGTACTGAACTCATGTTTAATTAATGAACCAGTCAACATAACACATCAAACATCACTTATCCATCTCATTATAGCTAAAAAATATCCAATTTGTAAGCAAAAAACACATAAAACAAATAAAAACAAGTTGTTAACTTTGCATGGAAAATGTATCAGTTGAAAAGAAATGAAATTTAAGCACTGTTAATTTTAGCATTTGCAAAAGCTCAATACATGAAAGTTGTATATCTCTTTCTTATCTTTCCAACGTAACTTCAATCGCCTCAATCAGAGATCAGATTAAAAAATTATGGCCAAAATACGAAGAGGCTGAGAAACTGGGATTTAATTTGGAATTGAAGATCTTAAAATACGATAGGTTATAAATTAACATCTTAAAATAAGGACTTAATTTAGGAATTTAATTTGATACAAACATATTTAATGTGAGTTCGGGTTTAAGAACCAATATTTTTATTCAAACAAATGAACTCAAATTTTAGTAAGATTTAGGAATTAGTGTTTAGGTTAAAAAAGAGTTAATGAATCCTCTAAACTATTTTAGCGGATTTTTAGAGGATTTTTAGAGATTATATCCTATAATTCATTTTATTCATTTAATCTATCTAAACTCAATTTATAATCTAGGTGAACATTTGGGGTATTTCAGTAACAACACCAACGTAGATAATTTCCTCAACAAACTAGCTTACTAAAATCTACTTTTATCAAGATCTTATTTACATATTAAATATCAAGTAATCTATAAGACTATAAATCACAGATTTTAATTGTAAAAATTTATGTTCGTACGAACAATTTCATAATGAATACGATAAATATATTATTATCACAATCCATATGAAATAATTAACGGTATTGTAATTAATATATGTTAATTTTATATTTTTGTACAAAGTCGAAATCTTCTTTTATATGTTTAATATTATTAAAAATATTCTCAATATACAAAATGTCGAACAAATAAATATCTTTATAAAAATAAATATCCAACTGAATAAGATTAATTTTTAATCTCATGTACTAGTAAATCAATTGATTAACAAATAAATATTTTTATAATTATTATTAAATCTATGAAAATATTTCTTTATAATTATAACTCTCCAGTCTTATCTACTAGTAAATAAATTGATTAGTATATATATTTTATAAAAAAATTAATTATATAAATATTTTTGTAATTA
The DNA here is from genome assembly GCA_024138025.1 of Combretum micranthum. NCBI lineage: Eukaryota > Viridiplantae > Streptophyta > Magnoliopsida > Myrtales > Combretaceae > Combretum > Combretum micranthum. The sequence goes on along the minus strand of JAMXBD010000023.1, from coordinate 2,497,855 downwards.
ATTTTTAATGAATAAGAGTACATTACCTATTGAATAAGTTTTACCTTTAATCTTATCTACTAATAAATATATGGATTAATAAATATATATTTTTATTATTAAATATTTAATCTATATAAATAATTTTGGTATTTAATTTTTAATAAATAAAAGTATACCACCCTATTGAATAAGATTAATTTTTAATCTTATCTACTAGTGAATAAATTGATTAATTAATATATAATTTAAATATGAAATATTTAATCTATATAAATATTAATGTATGTACATATTATTTATAATTAACTTTTAATAAATAAAAGTACATTACCCAATTGAATAACAACGACTTTAATTCTTATTTACTATAAGTAAATTCATTAATAAATATATATTTTTTTATAATAAATATTTAATCTATATGAATATTTTTTTATTTAAATTTCATAAATATAAGTACATTACTCAATTGAATAAGATTTACTTTTAATCTTATATATTAGTAAATAAATTGATTAATAAATATGTAATTTCAATATATTAAATATTTAATTTATATAAATATTTTTTATGATTCATTTTTAATCAAAATAAGCACATGACACAATTGAATAAGATTAATTTTTAATCTTATTTACTAGTAAATAAATTGATTAATAAAAATATAATTTAATAATTAATATTTAATCTATATATAATTTTTTATAATTAACTTTTTAATAAATAAAAGTACATCACTCAATTAAATAAGATTAATTTTTAATCTTATTTAATAATAAATATGTTGATAAATAAATAAATATTTTTAATAATAAATTTTTTAAAAATTATACAAAATTTTGGTAAAAATTTTTAGCGGGACGACGCGGGAGAAGAAAAGCGGGGGCGGGAAATTGGAATTTATTATGAGGCGAAATTCCCCTCATTTTATCATATGAGGCGAATTTCGCCTCAGTGTCCAACTTATGAGGCGAAATTCCCCTCAGATTTCAACATATGAGGCGAATTTCGCCTCATCAGCCCAGTCACCCCCCTATAAATGCACCCCACTTCTCTCCTCTGCTCGCACAATTTCCCTCACAAATTTCCTCTCCTCTCTCTCGGACGCGGCTCTCACCATCGGTTAATAATTTCATCCTCTATTTTTATTTTATTTACTTAGTTTTTATATTTATTTTTTATTTATAATTATTTATTTGAATTTATTTTTGCAGGATTTTACCATTTCTCATTACAAGTTCAACAATATTAAAATCAAATATAATATAAGGTATAATATTTTTATTTATATTTACAAAGTCTTTGTAATTTTTTCCAATTTTTAGATATATTCTACTTTTTATTTTTAACATTTATATCAATATAAATATATTTATAATATCATAATACTCTTATTATTTCAAATGTTTAGAATAACAAACTTACATACAATATTTTAAGTAAAATATAAATATATTTGTAATATTAATTATACGTTTTTTTTAAATTATTGCAATAGGTGTTGTATTTTTTATTTATTAATTCTGCAAAAATATATTAATTAATAAATTTTAAGGCAAATATTAATAGTAATAAATTCGTAATATTAATTATATAATTTTTATAATATGTGTTGCATTTTTTTAAATTCTAAATTAATATATTAATAATTAAATTTTAATTAAAATAATAATAATTTAAATTCTGAAATAATATGTTATTAATTATAAATTTTAACTACAAATTATTGGGTTGGACGGGGAATATGCTTGGTAGATGAGGCGAAACTCGCCTCCCTCTTTCTATATGAGGCGAATTTCGCCTCATGCCACGTCGGCTAGTGAGGCGAATTTGCCTCATAGCGACGTGCCTCAGAAATATGAGGCGAAATTCGCCTCATGCCACGTCGGATAGTGAGGCGAATTTCGCCTCACTAGCCGACCTGGCACCCCATCCCACCATGAGGCGAAATTCGCCTCACTTTTTAAAACGTGAGGCGAAATTCGCCTCTATTTCCCTAAGGTGACCACCTTCACAGGCGAATTTTTGAGGCGAATTTTTCGCCTCAATAGTATTACTGAGGCGAAATTCTAAGCTTCTGAGGCGAAAAATTTCGCCTCTTAATGTCATTTTTTTACTAGTGGTAGCTTGAGATGCTAAATAGCACTTTAAACAGCTCTTTAAGTAATTCAGGAATAAATATACTTTTACTAATCCATCCATATTATCTCCTGTAATTGTCATATCTCTTCTTATGAACCACGTGGAAGTGTGAGAATCACGCGACACACGTGTAATAAAGGCAATGTAAACCTTTGATGCACGGGAAGTAAGAAAAATGCGATGGCTTGGAGCTTGGTCTAACCCTAGCTTGGGATTAGTTGAACCCACGTTCCATTAATCCGAAATGTCGAGAAAAGCCCTCTCAAAATCTAGCACATGTTTGCTTACACAGTCTGAAAAATATCTCTCAAACATAATCAAACTTATGGCCGGAAAACAATATGAACGAGTAAAAAATGTAAAGTTTTTACACTGTGTCACGATTTGTTCTACTTTAACATCTTGGTCGGAGCCAAAAATTTATCATGTGAAAAAACCCATTAAGAGAAACTACTTCTTTCCCAACCACGCATATATTCTATTTTCATGCCAGTTGGTAACTCACTTTTTATGCTACATCTTTATCATCGTGTAAATATTGTCAAAAACGACAGAAACACCAATCAATCAGATTCATCCTCCAACATAAATAAACAAACACATCAACATCATGAATGAAAATGAATATGCACAAGCATACAGTGGCTAAAAAAGATGAAAGAATTAAAAGTATAGCTTGAAGACGCATTTGAAATAATAAAGTATATATATCATGTTCTTTCAATGTGCTTGAATCTGAAAGACCCACGAAAGCTGCAAAAACCTAAAGAAGTAGTAAATTATGGCAGCTTTCTGTCACGATGTCCAAATAAATATCATGTGATGATATAGCTTTTGAAACAACACATCAGGCATGACATTGGGGGGGCTATTCACAATTATTGAGTTATCATTAAATTGACTAGGGATCATTCGAGTTTGAACAAGATTAGGTTTTTCTCCACGTGAATTATTGGCCATCAGTCCTAGTCCCTTAATATTAGTGAAAAGAAAAGCTAATGACAAGAGGAAGGTGTGTGATTATCATTTGCTCCACCGCCGTCCACATTGCTTTACTTGATTAACAAAACTTGTACTTCAAAAGCTAGAATGTAGATTATTGCACGTTTCTAATCATGGTGCTTTATGTCCATAGTTGTGTTAATGAATCTTGTCAAATATCGTTAACCCCATTTGGGAGCAAGTTACTACACGGAATTTCTTTCGTCCAAAACAAATCGGTATGGATGAATGATTAGCTTAAGCAATTTAGAAATTTTAATGAATTCATTTAAGAAAATAAACAAGATTTAATTGCAAGTGCACCATCTAATGTATTGATGATGTCTAAATAGAGTTTGTAAATTTCCAAAGAATTCTTTATGTTTCCATAGCCCTTGAAAACATGGTTGTCAAACACATAATTTTATGTAAAATTGTCTGAAGGTTTGTGGAATTAGAATGTAAAATAAAACATGAAAACGTAAGCTATAAAAATGCTTATAGAATTATAAAAAAATTTGAAATACATAATGGATGTAAAAAAAAAAAAAAAGAAATTAAGATTTCTTTTCCCACAATAACTATTAAACCATAATATAACATACATAAAAAAAAAAAAAGAGAGTTGATGAGTCAAAGTTAAGTTTTTTTTCTATTAATTTATTTGAAAGAACTTCTAAATTGAAGGAGGACCTAATTTTGGTTAAAATTGTAAAACCTATAAATTGAATTAAAATGTAAGATTCTATTAGGTTTATATGTACATTTGGTTAAAATTATAAGATTTTTAAAAAAAAAAAAAAAAACTTACAAGTCAAATTGAAAGGGCTTAATAAAATTTGTAAACCTGTAAAGTTGCATAGGTAAAATTATGATTTTAACAATTATGTTTGAAGATATATGGGCAATTTCCATTTCATACTAAAAGCACTATTAGTGTAAACGTCTTTTTCTTTTTTTTGTTTTTTTTTTCCCTTTTCTTATTTGTTTGTTTTCGTAGGAAACAAGGACGTGATGTGACACTAGTAAAAGTTAGTCTTTAGAAGCATAATTTTCAGAAGTTTAGTAGCCTAAACGCTCAGATGTAGACACATAAGAGACCAAATGTAAATAGGGCAAATATAAAAGGGTATATGTATAAATATGATGAATCCCAACATAAATATATAAAAATAATAAAATAAAATCAAAATATAACCTATAACACTATCACAAATTAGAGACATTCACCTAAATCAATGAGTTAAAAATTAGGCTGAACATGGTTTATTTCCATTATACTTGTCAAATTAAATTTTATGTATGAGGCTTTGAGCTAATATTATACATGGGAGTTATTGGACCTTGCGTATATATGAGAAGTTACCAAATATCACAGAATTTGAAACCTATAAATTATATTGTACCGTTTATCCGATCATATGGTGTATTAGTATTACTAAATTATTTCTCATTATCAAGGGTTTTTACTTTTTAGGGGTTTACAAGCTTCTAGAAAAGAAGACTACAACTACACATCTTTAATTAATATTTAGTTATAATAATGGTTTGGGCTTAATCACCATTAGCAGACGTTGTTTGTCTCACACTTCCACTATAAAAGCCCTCCTACGTTGACAGAAAAGGGAGGCTTGATCATGTACGTATTAACTGTGTATAATGGAGTCGTGTCCCGGAAGCAGCCTTATAATTTGACCGTGCACAAAGAAAAAGAAGCAATGGAATCATTTTAGGGAAGCTTTAATAAATAAAGTGCTCCTACAGAAGAAAATTACAAAAGCTTACCATATGTGAAAGCAAATACTTCTTGCAACTATAATCGAACAATTGGGATCTTAATTTATTGCAAGGTTCCTCTTAACAATTGCATCCTCTTGTTGTCTCTAAATTATTGTCTCATTTTTGTTCTTACCAATAAACACTTATCACGTGCTATAAAATGATAGAATTTTAAAGACAAACAAGTATTAATTATCAGTTTATGATACATGGCAAATATTGATCAGTAGGGACATGAATGTGACAATAATTTTAAGACAACAAAAGCCTATTTGTGTCCTCCTAAAGACTTATATTACAAATGTGTATAATATGCAGTGGACAAAGTAGGTAAGCTTTAAAATAAGGGTTAATGTCATAAATGATATCTGAACTCTGACAAAATATATAATCAAGTACTTGCATTTTGAAATTGATTCATTTAGTATTTGAACTTTAAAATTAATTAATTGAGTATTTGAAAAAACTTTTTGTACATGTTAATAGTACTTCTGCTAACTTTTTTTAGATGTTAAATTGATCAATTTCAAAATTTTTCTTGAAAGAACTTAATAGAGGTACTATTGGCATACATAAAAGGTTCTTTTATGTACTAAATTAATTAGGTTCAAAGTTTAGGTGGTTAGATACCTAATTGCATTTTTGTTAAACTTTAGGTAACATTGGGGACATTAACCCTAAATTAAAAATTATGATCGCATCTTTTCATAATGGTTGTTTTTAATTATTTTCTCATGAATTTGATAATGTGTGCCTTATTGACGTCTAACTCTTGACAACATTTGACAAAGAAGGTATATGCGTTGTTTATAAGTTAATATGGGGGGTATATGTCAAATTTGATACCTTAGCTTTTCAGGAAAATTTAATTTAGCATTTAAACTTTAAAATTATTAATTTGATGCTTAATCAACTTTTTTTTTAGCTATTTTTACCACCTTCTTAACAAAGTTGGTACTGTTTGTAGATGCAAAAATGTTGCATGTCATTGAACTTTTATTAATGCTCCTAATATCATCTAGTATTGATAAATTATTTTTTACACATCAGAAAATAAAGCAAATGGTGTTAATGAGCTAATAAAAATAGTCACAAAAACTTTCACTGATTATTAAATTGATCATTTCAAATTTCTGGTACCAAAGTTAATTTTTATACAAAGTTCATATAACAAATTTAACACTTTCTTTTGGGTTAATGGCAATAATGATACTTAAACTTTAACTAAATATGCAATTAAGTACCTAAATTTTGAAATCGATCAATTTAGTAACTAAAAGGACTTTTTGTATATGCCAATAGTACATCTATTAAGTTCTTTTAGATACAAAATTGATCAATTCCAATTTTTTCTTATACTAAATTAGTCAATTTCAAAATTTAGGTACTAAATTGATCCATTTCAAAGTTCATGTATCATTTGTGATATTATCTCTTTTTACTTCATATATATGTATCTAACCTTAAGAACTTATACATCAGAGGTGTTTTGCACAATTTTCTATACTAAGGATATGTGTGTGTGTATATATATATGTATATTCTTTTTTAAGGTTAACATCATGAATAGTACTTGAATTTTGATAAAATATGCAAATATGTATCTAAATTTTGAAATTGATTAATTTAGTATCTAAAAGAAATTTTCATGCATCCCAACATAATACATTCATTAAGTTCTTTCAGGAACTAAATTAATTAATTTTTAAGTTCATGTATTAAATTGATCAATTTCTAAGTTCATGTACTAAATTGCATATTTTGCCATTGTTCAGGTACTATTTGTGACATTATCCTTTTTTTCCATAGGTTTTATAACATTGTACTATAGTTTTCAAAATCAAGAATCTTTCAAGAAGAACTACAAAGCATTTCTTTTTTTTTTTTTTTTAAGTAGTATCAGAATGAACTAATATAAAAATAAACAAGAAATATTAAAATATTTCAATAAATAGTCAATAACTTTATAGTTTAATGGTATTATCACTAGTATCCTTCCTAAAGTATATTAAAGTATTTTAATATGGGGTTAATGTTGTGAATGGTAATTGAACTTTGGTAATATATGCAATTAGATACTTGAATTTTGAGATTGATTGATTTAGTATCTAGATATTTGAAATTGATCAATTTAGTACCTAAAGGAACTTTTGGTGAACCTAAGTGGTAACTCTATCATATTAGTTAAAAATATCACATCGGATGATGGTGTTAGTTAATTTGACAAAAATATTATTGGTGTCCATAGAAAGTTCTTTTAAAAACTAAATCGATCGATTTCGAATTTTTGGATACCTAATGGCATATTTTGTCAAAATTCAGGTGCCATTCGCGACATTAACATTTTAATAAATAACTAATAACCTTGTAGCCCAATCATATTATCACTAGTTTTTTCAAGTGAGATGAATCAGGCTCGAATATTTCATTTTCGTTGTAATAGCAAAAATAAAAAGAAAAATGATCTAATAAATTAAAAAAATAGGTAAAGTAAAGATATCTTGAGAAGGATAGATCCTTAGATTATTGATATAGTATCAAAGGAATTTAAATAGGTCTTTACCATTGTATATAACCTAATACAACAAAAGGTTTAAGAATCCCTCCAAAATTTTAGTGTTTTCTCTTTCTTTAGCAAACCTAGATATGAACTACTTTGCAAATTATAACTCTTTCTCTCTGTTTGATTTTGAGTAAAAAATGTCAAATTATCAAATATATTGTGAAGGCACTTACAATCAAACAATATGAATATAATCTTTTTAATGGGATAAATGAGATTTGATTCCTCGGTTTTTAGCAATAATATATAATAGTTGAGAAATATATATACTATTAGGGTGCAAGTGTGAGAATTTTACATGGGCAATATGTGTCTTATGTGAAGAGTTTATAAGAATGGAAGACCAATTAACTCATTACCTTAAGGTTTTGGGTTATAAATAATATCAAAAGCCCATTTGTATAAATCTTCGCAAAGCCCATTGGATTTCTCCCGATTAAAGGCATACTCCAAGTCTTAACAATTGGTATCAGAGCCTGGTTCGACTGGGAAACTTCCATGATTATTCCATTATACGGAAAGAAGAGCTTTGTGGTGCGACTTGTTTGTAAAACCCATGGTGAGTTGGCCTCGCACAAAGCAGGTTTAGTGAAGTCAATTGGATAAGCTCTTGAGGGAGAGTATAACCTACCCTATTGTAGAGACTCACACTTGAGGGGGAGATCGTTAGGATGCAAATGTAAGAATCCCACATGGGAAATATGAACCTTATGTGAAGAGTTTATAAGAAGGGAAAACCCATTAACCCATTGCCTTAAGATTTTGGATTATAGATGGTGTCAAAAGTCCATTTGTGTAATCCTTCATAAAGCATATTGGATTTCTCCTCATTGAAAGCATACTCCAGATCCTAACATATACATACACATAAATATATGTTTGCGAGTTATTCGTGATGAAGGAAGAAGAAGATACTAGCTTGTTAGGAAAGGCTACTTTTCAAGAAACGGAGCAACGGAGAAGAGGCACTAAATTGCGCCAAACTGTTATTGCCCTTCTAGAGTGTTTCTTTGTATTTAAGTTCATGCATATGTATGTCATAAGTATGAGAGTTAATAATTTGGAAATTGACCAATTCGTTAATCTTTTCTTAATTTCTGTTAGTTTATTCCTTTGATATATTGTCATATGTAATTAATTTTTGATATTATAAGAAAGTAACGTTATGATGATATCACACATTATTTTTAAAATATAAACGGTCTTAATCATTAATTTGTATAAAAATTAAGAGAAGGAAAGTTTTAGAAAGCTAAATCAAGTAGAATTCCACCTAGATGCTGGTTGGTTAAAAAACATATTTTGGCTATACTAATTAAAACAGAGATGGTCCCACATAATATTTATTTATCAAACCTCCGTTACATATTTCGGATTTGGATTTTTGGAATTTATATTATTGCGATCTTACTCTTCTATATAATGTAAGAAATTAGTAAGACGTGACAGCATTATGAGACTTAACTTAGAAAAAAAAAAATTAAGTATATATTAACTTTAAAGATTCATTTCCACGTACATATCCAGTCATTCAGAACCTTTCTGAACACAAGTATTTCATGTATAAATAAATAAACGAAACGAGTTCATAGCTTTTGTGCACGTTTTTTATTCTTTTTTTTTTTTTCACGAAATGGATCCTATTATGTGCAATCAAACTTTTACATTTCAGTTCAAACAAATTTTCATATCTTTATGCACGTGTACAACTGATGCATTAAAGCTTGTGCACTTCTTTATAACTAAATCATGAAGTGGGGTTCCGGAATATATGTCAGCACACATGAGCAGGGGGGAAAGAATGCATAACGACTAAGCAATACATTATTGATCAAATGCTTTGATAAAACTAGATATAATCACGGTTTCGGAATCGAACCGAATCAAAATTGGAACCATGGGTTTCGAGTCTTAAAGAGAAACCGAAATCGTTTCCCATGGTTTTTGTTTTGGTTCCATGGAACCATCGGTTCCTGGTTCCAGTTTTGGAACCGTAGAACTGTCTTTTTTAAAAAAATAAAATTTAATTTTTAATAAAATAAATGTTAAAGTCAAAATAATTTTTGGATCTAAAAGTATTACATTTTTTAACCAAAATTATTAATAATTATTTAGAATGCACATTTAACCACTATGCCTCTTTACTAGCCATGTGTTGGTGAGAGGCCCCATGGGGCACACTCACAGTTGCTACTATCGATCGACCCGGAGCCAATCGAAGGTGGTCCTTAGTAGCAATTTGTTGGGTGTAATCCCAGCAAAAATTAAAGCATGATAAATTCTAATTGTTGCTCCTTAGTTGATACCTAAGGTGCCCTCCCTTAGATCAAACTTGATCTTGTTCAAGGAAGTGAGTGCTTATAGACTACCTACTTTTAACCTTGATGCACGTTGGTGCATCGGGGTGCACTGGTTGACGCGAAAGGCGAGCGTGGGGCCATTAGAATGAATTAGGTCACATGATCGGGAGTCATCTGGGTGGATACACGCATGTCCTCATCCAGCTTAAGGTTGTTCCCCTCTTTGAGCATACTATTGTAGCTCATTAGGGTCAATAGACTGAGAGTACACCTAGAAGCTTGGAATTGATTGCTAAACCATGCACCACTTGTACCAAGCGTTAAAAACTCTAGCCCCTAAAAGGTGGCAGAGATTTATGGCGGATTCTCGAAGGATCAAGTATTACCGCGTACTCCAAAGAGTGAGAAAAAAAGTCTTAATATGGCGCAAACATGGTGGTACTCTTCTTTTTAAAAAATCGAAGCCTTTCCTCTTTCTAGCAACAATCTCAAAATAAAACTGGATAGAACCGCTAGTTTAATCAGTTCTAGGCCAAAGAACTACATAGAAACTGTGAAATCGATAATTCCATAGCCGGTTCTGAAACCGGCCAACTGGTTCGATTCTGGCTTTGAACCGAACCATGCCTATGTCTAGATGAAACCCACAAGGAGTAAGTTAAATGTAGTTACTTATTCTTAAGTTTTGATACAATGGTATCTTATTTTTAGAATAAAAAAATTTTTACTGTATTTTTTGTTGACTTTATAAAAGTGAGATAAAATAGGTGTAACATATGTTTACCAATTATACAAAAGAAAATTACATAAATACAAATTATATGATATTAATTATATATATAAAAAAAACCAATGCAAAATCACATCTATGACATTTGATATTGAATTCTATGAAAAATTTTCATTTATTATAGGTGAAATTTGTAAAATATATAAATATGATGAATCTCAACGTAAATATATGAAAATAATAAAATATAATCAAAATACAAACTATAACACCAACACAAATTAGAGACACTCACCTAAATCAATGAGTTAAAAATTAGGCTGAACATGGTTTATTTCCATTATACTTGTTAAATTAAATTTTATGTATGAGGCCATGAGCTAATATTATACATGGGAGTTCTTGAACCTTACATATATGTATATGGGTAGTTGCCAAATATCATAGAATTTGAAACCTATAAGTCATATCCTGCCATTCATCCCATCATATGGTGTATTAGTATTATTAAATTATTTCTCATTATCAAGGGTTTTTACTTTTTTGGGGTTTACAAGTTTCTAGAAAAGAACACTACAACTACACATCTTTAATTAATATTTAGTTATAATTATGGGTTGGGCTTAATCACCATTAGCAGCCGTTGTCTAAAGTCTCGCTCTTCCACCATAAAAGCCCTCCTCCGTTGACAGAAAAGGGGGGCCTTGATCATGAACGTATTAACTGTGTATAATGGAGTCGTGTCCCGGAAGCAGCCTTATAATTTGACTGTGCACAAAGAAAAAGAAGTAATGGAATCATTTTTAGAGAAGCTGTAATAAAAAAGTGCTCCTACAGAATAAAATTACAAAAGCTTACCATATGTGAAAGTAAATACTTCTTGCATCTATAATGGAACAATTGGGATCTTATATTATTGCAAGGGTCCTCTTAACAATTGCCTCCTCTTGTTGTCCCTAACTTATTGTCTCATTTTTGTTCTTATATGTAAAAATTTTTTTAGATGCTACATTGATCAATTTCAAAATTTTTTCTAAAAGAATTTGACAAGGATATTATTGATATACATGAATGGTTCTTTTAAGTGCTAAATTGATTAGGTTCAAAGTTTAGATAGGTATATACGTAATTACATATTTTATTAAAGTTTATGTACAATTCGGGACATTAACCCTAAATTAAAAATTATGATCGCATCTTTTCATAATGGTTGTTTTTAATTATTTTCCCATGAATTTGATAATGTGTGCCTTATTAAGGTCTACTCTTGACAACATTTTGACAAAGAAGGTATACACATTGTTTATAGGTTGATGTAGTGGGTACATGGTATCTTAACTTTACATGAAAATTCAATTTAGTACTTAAATTTTGAAATTATTAATTTGATGCTTAATCAACTTTTTTTTAGATGTTTTTACTACCTTCTTAACAAAGTTGGTACTGTTTGTAGATGTAAAAATGTTGCTTAGTATTGATCTTTTACTAATGTTCCTAATATCATCTAGTATTGGTAGGTTATTTTTTCCACATTAGAAAATAAAGCAAACGATGTTAGTGAGCTAATAAATAGTCACAAAAACTTTCATTAGTTATTAATTTGATCATTTCAAAGTTCTGGTACCAAAGTTAATTTTTATACAAAGTTCATATAACAAATTTGACATTTTCCTTTAGGTTAATGTCAAGAATGATACCTAAACTTTAACAAAATATGCAATTAAGTACTCAAACTTTGAAATTGATCAATTAAGTACTTGAAAGAACTCTTTGAATACGCCAATAGTACCTTCGTTAAGTTCTTTTAGATACGAAATTGATCAATTCCAAAATTTTTCTTGTACTAAATTAGTCAAATTTCAAAATTCAGGTACTGAATTGATCCATTTCAAAGTTCATATATCATTTGTGACATTATCTCTTTTTTCTTAATATATATGTATCTAAGCTTAAGAACATATACACCAAAGGTGTTTTGCACCATTTTCTATACTAAGGATACGTATATATATTTTCCTTTTTAAGGTTAATATTACGAATGGTACCTGAACTTTAATAAAATGTATAATTAGGTACCCAAACTTTGAAATCGATAATTTGGTATCTAAAAGAAGTTTTCATGCCTAAAGAAACTTGTGGTGAACCTAAACGGTAACTTTGTTATATTAGTTAAAAATATCACATTGGATGACGGTGTTAGCTAATTTGAGAAAAGTATTATTAGTGTTCACAGAAAGTTCTTTTAAATACTAAGTTGATCGATTTTGAATTTTAGGTACCTATTGGCATATTTTGTTAAAGCTTAGGTATCATTCGCCACATTAACATAATAAATAATAATAACCTTGTAGCCCAATCATATTATCATTAGTTTTTCAAGAGAGATGAATCGGGTTCGAATATTCTATTTCTGTTGTAATAGCAAAAATAAAAAGAAAAATGATCTAATAAATTAAAAAAATCAAATAAAGTAAAGATATCTCGAGAATGGTAGATCCTTAGATTATTGATATAGTATGAAAGGAATTTGAATTACCACTGTATATAACCTAATAAAATAAAAGGTTTAAGAATCCCTCCAAAATTTTAGTGTCTTCTCTTTCTTTAGCAAACCCAGATGTGAACTTCTTTACAAATTATAACACAATCTCTCCCGTTGTTTGATTTTGAGTAAAAAATTTCAAATTATCTACTATATTGTGAAGGCACTTACAATCAAATAGTATAGATATAATATTTTTAATGGGATAAATGAGATTTGATTCCTCAGTTTCGAGCAATAATATATAATAGTTGAGAAATATATATATGTATATATATACGTATATGTGTTTGCGAGTTAATCGTGATGAAGGAAGAAGAAGACACTGGCTTGTTGGGAAAGGCTACTTATCAAGAAACAGAGCAAGGGAAAAGAGGCACTAAATTGGGCCAAACTGTTGTCGCCCTTTTAGTGTGTTTCTTTGTATTTAAGTTCATGCATATATATGTCATAACTATGAGAGTTAATAATTCGGAAATTGACCAATTCGTTTATTTTTTTCTTAATTTTTTTTAGTTTATTCCTTTGATATATTGTCATATGTAATTAATTTTTGATATTATAAGAAAGTAAGTAACGGTATTATTATAATATCACACATTATTTTTAAAATATAAACGATCAGAATCATTAATTTGTGTAAAAATTAAGAGAAGGAAAGTTTTAGAAAGCTAAATCAATTATAATTCCACCTAGATGCTGGTTGGTTAAAAAACATATTTTGGTTATATTAATTAAAATAGAGATGGTCCCACATATTATTTATTTATCAAACCTCCGTTACATATTTCGGATTTGGATTGTTGCAACTTATATTATTGCGATCTTACTCTTCTATATAATATCAGAAATTAGTAATACATGATAGAATTATCAGACTTAAATTAGAAAAAAAAAATTAAGTAGATATTAACTTTAAAGATTCATTTCCACGTCCATATCCAGTCATTCAGAGCCTTTATGAACACAAGTATTTCATATATAAATAAATAAACGAAAAGAGTTCATAGCTTTTGTGCACGTTTTTTGTTTTTATGTTTTTTTCACGAAATGGATCCTATTATGTGCAATAAAACTTTTACATTTCAGTTCAAACAAATTTTCATATCTTTATGCACGTGTACAACTGATGCATTAAAGCTTGTGCTCTTCTTTATAACTAAATCATGTAAGAAGTGGTGTTCCGGAATATATGTCAGCAGACATGAGCGGGGGGGCAAAAAAATGCCTAACGATTAAGCAATACATTCTTTATCAAATGTTCTGATGAAAGGCCCACAAGGAGTAGGTTAAATCTAGTTACTTGTTCTTAAATTTTGATACAATGGTATCTTATTTTTAGAATAAAAATTTTTTTACTGTAGTTTTTTGTTGACTTTATAAAAGTGAGATAAAATTGGTGTAACATATGTTTACCAATTATACAAAAGATAATTACATTAATACAAATCATATGATATTAATTATAAAAAAAAAAAGCCAATGCAAAATCATACCTAAGACATGTGATATTAAATTTTATAAAAAAAAATCGCATGTTTAACATGTGATATTGAAACTTTAACACATTACAAAGTTGCAAGTTAAAGATATAGTTTACTATAAATGAAAAGTAAAAGCGCTTTTTAATATGTGATTTACTATAAATGAAAAATTTTATAATTTTCGTAAAATATATAGAAATCGCAGGTAAAACATGTGAAATTCATAAAATATATAAAATCTCATCTTATACATACAATTTTCAATCGATATTTTAAGAAATATATTCATGTAATTAATGCCTGTGTAATTGTTTTTCAAACGGATTAGTAAACAAACAATTTCCTAGAGATAAAATAGCTGCAAAGACCTATTAATAGGTTTGGCTAACATAGTACTTATTCCATGAAGTTCAAATTATTGCCATATATGAAATTATTGCAATTCCTCTTCCGGACAAAAGGAATATATATCTATTGGTTTAACACTCAATTCAGTCTTAAAATAAGTATTGTTTGGTCTTCAATGTGTTATCTCCATCAAGATATATTCGTGTCTTTCAATAGTAAAAAGGAGAAAGTGATCACAGCACTGAATCACACATATACGTGTGGATATCCATGCATGGCGACATACAAAGGAAAGGTGCGCGGTGGGACTGAGAAAGTCGAGACGAAAGGATCTATGAATTATGTTGCATCCAGCAAGTTGATGGCTACAAAACAGCTTTGCCTGTGGGATTCAAAAGCATGGTACGTTTAAAGCAATGAAAGTCACATTCTGACATACGCCAGGACCGACCGAAATTGTACTTTGATTCCACATTTACGTAAAGAACCCATAACCGCGTCCATACGGAGCCAGCTGAAAAGTCTTTCATGAAAAGCATGGTAAAAAAAAAAAAAAGAAAGAGAACACAAAAATGCACCTGCTTGGACTATAAAACAACACGTGGATAAGGAGAGCTAGGTGACTTCATGCCTTCATCAACGACTGATCAAAGCATCGTCCGAAAGAGTTCGATATTTGGGACACATTAAAATTATTATGCCCCAAATTTAAAGGGGTGGAAATCCATCACATGTCCTTTTATATCGTTACGGATGCGTAGGGTTCGAGTAATTCTTTTTTTTTTTTTTTTTTCTTTAGGATTTTTAGACCTAAAAACATAATTTTAACGAGTTCCAAAACAATCTCAATGGCGTCCAGTGCCGACCAGCAGGACTTTGTGTCATTCCACATTTTTTCTATTCTATATCAACATTGGTGGTCCAATCCATCGCCTCTACGTCCAGTTGTGTCCCAAATTATAATTGTGTTCTAGAAATAATTCTTTAAGCCTCTCCTTAATTCACCTTATTTTCTCTTGTTCCGGAAAATTGAAATGAATGAGCAAAAAGCCCAGTACGTCAAACCACATACAAATACATATGCACACACATCATATATAATCACGTGCAACTATTTCTAATGCAATACATGCAAATTATTATCTTTTAAAATTAGCCAACAAACAGCACAATTTAGAACCATCTGTAGTCCAGTCCTAAACCTAGAGTAACTCATGACTCTATAAAAACAAGTATATAGAAAATAGGTAATTATACATATATTGGTGTTGGAGAATCATCCACACACCGTGGCCTATGCCAAAACCTAATCTACTGGAATCATTTTCATACATGAGTCCACTCGGGACAACCTCACACATAGATCATCAGGGTGCCTCGTTGTTATCACACTCTATGTGGTCTTTATTAACCAAAGCCAAACACAAGCAGCAAACATAATTTCTTTGTGTTGTATAGAATTAAGTCAATTTAGAATTTTGATCCTACATCACATACAACAAACAAATCTAAGCCTACAAGCACATATAATAAACAAATCTAAGCTTACAAGCACATACAATAAACAAGGTAATGTCATACCTGAATCAAATTCCAAGAAACAGGACTCTAAACCACCAAAATCTCCTTTAGAATCAAACCCTATTTCACCAGAACCTGACAAAATGAACCTATAGATTTCAAAATGATATTTTCATTACATAATCCTAATTTAAACTCTATCTAAACCTTAATCTCAGCAAAAGCAGAAATTCACACCTTTCTCCTTTAATCAAAATATAAAACTCCTCTAAAATAATAAATCTCCTTAAGATCTTCCTAAACCCTAGAATTTCATTCAATAATAGAAATTCAAAAATCAACACAACTCATAACCATAATATCTTAAGGATTATAAATATATCAAACTTACCTAAATTTGATCCTTAATCTTCTTTAACACCAAATCTCCAATAGAATAGATTTCTCCAACAACTCCTACAAACCGTAAAATTCCACTTCACATTGTTAATGATAAAGCCATAAAAAATCATTAATTTATAATGACAAGATTAATGATATACAAAACTTACCTAATAATGTGATCTATAATCCTCCTTGATTACCAAAATCCAGATCTCCAAATCAAAACAGGGTTTTTCTTCAATTGCTCTTTCAAAACCAATAGAAAACATAAGGAAAAGATAGATCTTTGAAATCCTAAAAAAAGGCAGATATGCGATTACCTTGATTGGATCTTCTGCATATCCTTGGATGCTAGGAAGAAGAATAGAGAGGATTTTCTAGGTTTAGGAGATGTTTTGGAGAAGGAGAAAAAAATGGATAAAAAAGATTTCGTGGAGACTTTTCATCTTCTGTAACATATACCGGCAGTTGTTAATTCTACACCGACTATGTAAAAAGTTAAGCCGACGGCGTTTAGCCTACTTAGCCTTGCACCCATTTGATTTCCGCTCCGTTTTTTCATCTTCTTTCTCGTATTTGATAATTGACAAAAGTAATTAATTTAGACAGTAGGATTAGCCATAAAACTCTCTTATTTTATACTAAATGACATCTTTGCCCTTCAATATAAAATATTTATTTGTATATTACATTTCTCTAAACTTCATCCTCTAAAGTTACCTGAACTTATGTAACTCTTTAAATTCCTTGATTCTAACTCCATAATTCATGTTTTCATCTACTTTTCGGCATTCAATTGCTTTTTGTTCAACCACTATTTTCTCATGCCATATACTTCTGCTTTCAAAACTTCTTTTCTTGTTTTCTTGGGGATTAAACCTATTGACCATAACTCAATTCAGTCAATGTCTTTATAACTCATACTTTTATTATGTAGATTTGGTACACTTCATTCATATCTACATGATACGTTTCAAGATTATCATTCAAACTTTTTAGCAATGTCTATTATCAACTTTGCATCCATTTATTATCTTTCCTTTTTAAAACTTCCCTTGTATAAAATCTCCAATTCAATTTCCTTGAGCGATGTTTTGAAGGCTGAAAATGTTACCACTATAGTTTCCAATTTAAATTCCAAAGGTCAAACCTTGCGTTCACCTGGAGCTTCTTTGGGGCATGCAAAAGCCTCAGGTCATGGATTCGAATCCTAGAGTCTGCAGACTGGGGTCAATCCATCCTGAGGATAACAATACCTATAGTGCCCGTGATACCCTTTGAGGCATGCGTTGGTTGGGGTCTCACCTGAGGGTGGATGTCGGCCATTATCACTAGGGGGCCAGTGGTGGATTTGTCTGCCCTGGCGTCACATCCAGAACCTCGGTAGTGGGGGGCGGGTATGATATAAAAAGGCACCTTTTCATGTCACACCCACCCCCCATTACCGAGGTTCTAGATGTGATGCCAGGGCAGACAAACCCACCACTAGGCCCTTAGTGATAATAGCCGACATCCACCCTCAGGTGAGACCCCAACCAACGCATGCCCCGAAGGGTATCACGGGCACTATAGGTATTGTTACCCTTAGGCAGAGTTGAACCCAGTCTGCAGACTCTAGGATTCGAACCCCAGACCTAAGGCTTTTGCCTGCCCCAAAGGCATACCAATTGATCTGTAGCTCAACTGGTAAGAGGTGCTACCTTTGGGGCAGGCAAAAGCCTTAGGTCTGGGGTTCGAATCCTAGAGTCTGCAGACTGGGTTCAACTCTGCCTAAGGGTAACAATACCTATAGTGCCCGTGGTACCCTTTGGGGCATGCGTTGGTTGGGGTCACTATGATGCAATGGTGGTGTCGGCCATTACCACTAGGGGGCCAGTGGTGGGTTTGCCTACCTTAGCATCGCATCGCCGTCGCCTGAGGGGGCGGGGTGTGACATGGTACTGCCTTTGGGGCAGGCAAAAGCCTCAGGTCATGAGTTCGATCCCTAGAGGCTGCAGACTGGGGTCAATCCAATCTGAGGGTAACAATACCTATAGTGCCCGTGGTACCCGTTGGGGCATGCGTTGGTTGGGGTCACCATGATGCAATGGTGGTGTCGGCCATTACCATTAGGGGGCTAGCGGTAGGTTTGCCTGCCCTGGCATCGCATCGCCGTCGCCTGAGGGGGCGGGGTATGACATAAAAAGGCGCCTTTTTATGTCACACTCGCCCCCCACTACCGAGGTTCTGGATGTGATGCCAGGGCAGACAAACCCACCATTGGCCCCCTAGTGATAATGGCCGACATCCACCCTCAGGTAACACTCCAACCAACGCATGCCCCGAATGGTAACACGGGCACTATAGGTATTGTTACCCTCAGGATGGATTGACCCCAGTCTGCAGCCTCTAGGATTCGAATCCCAAAGGCTGCAGACTGGGGTCAATCCATCCTGAGGGTAACAATACCTATAGTGCCCGTGGTACCCATTGGGGCATGCGTTGGTTGGGATCACCATGATGCAATGGTGGTGTCGATCATTACCACTAGGGGGCCAGCGGTGGGTTTGCCTGCCCTGGCATCACATCGCCGTCGCCTAAAGAGGCGGGGTGTGACACGCACACCCTTCATCTAATCCAAAAGCACTCATTAACTAACCTTACTACTTCCAATATGTTTTCTCAATCTTTAATATATTTTCTTATATTTTCCATCAATATATACATGAGGATTTAAGATTAATACTTATGTCCTCTGGTAAGCCTTTAAAATCATCGGATAACTTCTAACTCTTCCTTTAAAATTTATAATAATTACTTTAAATTAACTTTAAATTATATTTTTATTATTAATATACAATATTTTTAAATAGTCTATTATAATTTTTCACCAAATATGATATTATTATAATAAAATAATATTATATAAAAAATTATATATATTTAATGGCATATAATAATTATACTTTTTACACTACTATTTATATTTTATATTAAATTAGTAAATTATATAATTTTTTAAGTAATATATGTATTTTTTACATCATTTGTTATTACACTTAACAAACTATGTAAAACTTATAAATATAAATTTCATTAGGAATATTATATATTTTATTATTTAAATATTTTATTTTTGAAGTAACATATTATATTTTTTAGAAAAATATTTTATTATATTTTATATAATATATAGTATGTGAATATAAATTATGTAAGATATGTATATAAATAATTTTTTATAAATTTAATGAAATATACCTATAAAAAATACTAAATATATAATAAAAACATTATAAATAATATTAATGTAAAATTTTTTAATATATTACTAAAATAAAATATAATATTTATATATTTATATATCCTAAGTTTACATTTTATAGTAATTATTTTATTTTACATATTTTATTATCACAATATAAGTTTGTTGATTCTCTATGAACTAAAGTTTTGATGATAACAAAATACTCAAAGAAACTAATTATTCTATTTAGTGTGCAAAATTATTTTATATATGAGTCTTAAACAGAACTTTTCACAGAACTTTTATTAGTTCAAGATAAGCGAATAGATGAATTATATGTTTTGAAATTTAAGTGTTTGTAAACATAAACAAGGCATACATATGTTATGTTATGAGGAATGAAGTCCTCAAAGGCTTTGTCAAAAGATAGAAGATATATAGAATGTTTTCCAGAAGGCTGCTTTAATGATAAAGAACTATACCAAAAATCTAAAAGGTTTCACAGAACCTTTACTAGAACTTTGGACGGCAATGCTGTTGAAACGATAGTTACTGTTCATCTTCCAAATGAGATCTACAACATTTCAGATGGGTATAAACAAGTATATTGAAGACCTAGCTCCGAGATAATAAGTGTATTTAAGTAGTATAATTATTTGTTCCACTAAAGTCATTTTTTATCTAAGGGGATTTAAAGAGTTTATCAAATTCTTTCTCATCAAATAGAAATAATTCTTCAAGGAAAAAAATCAAATATTACTTAGACAATTTTACACGAGATTCAATTAAAGATAAGATGATTATCCGTATTGATATATATCAAGACAAGAACAAGAATATATCTTATCTAATTCTATGGATCTTGCGGAGAAGATTAGAAGAAGATAAACGTTATCTTAAAAGATCACAATGAGGATAGAAATATCAGCAACAGATCATATTCAAAGTCTATCTCCATCAGAATAACGTTATGGAAGGAATTCAAAATGGATACATTCAGATTTTGTTGAATCACGAAAATCCAACAAAGTTTATCTTCTATCTACCACCATATGCTTTTTAAAATTCAAATCAGAAAGACAAATAAAAGATTGGAAGTATATCTACTATCCGTTGAAGTAATCAGCTGAATTTCAAATTTCAAAAATAAAAAGGAGAGAAGGGACAACAAATTTTAGACGAGATAATTGGGATATGATTATCCATCTTCCAAACAGCGTTTTGAATAGAGTATATGAGTGATCAAAGATAGAAAGAAGTACAGAATATCTGATACTATTCACGCAGCAAACAAAAAAACTCTCTTATTCTCTCTTTTAAAACCAATATTATACAGAACATTTTTTACGCTCAGAACATTTTTTACGCTCACAATTGCGAGATGATTCTGTGTATTTCTTTTCTTATTGCAAATTTACAATTTATTTTTTTATTTGTAAAGAAAGGAACATGTTGTTATCTTCTTAGTTGATAGTTCAATTACAGTATTAGATGTCGTAGATCAATTGTAGCTAGATGATAGGTGTGAGAATTGAGTAGAGAGGACCATGCCATCTTGTAATTTGATGTTATTAGATATAGTGGAACAAACTCGTAGAATAACGGGGTCCTCGGCTCAAAATTAGAAAAGTGGACTGACGCACAAGGCGTGACCACTATAAATTGCTGCTTGATTCTCTTTTCCTTATCTTTTAAATTCTTGCAATTTATTTTCATAATTGTTTAATTGCTTATATTGTTCTCATATTTAAAACAGAAGGGAAATTTTTTTAGGTGAAAATTTTTATTGATAATCAATTCAATCCCCTTTCTTGATTATTAATTGGGACCAACAAATTTATTTTTAAGTAGTATATCATGATATTACTTATATATAACATATTATATTATTATATACATTTTATCAATTTTTATTTTATAATTTTTTATATAAAAAATTATTTTGTAAAAAAATATACAGTAGATATAAAAAATTAATCATGAAATATATAAATGTTTACAATAAACGTATTTTATGTACTATTTATAATTTAAACTTTGTAGCATATGAATATGAAATATATTAATAAATATGTTAAAAATACAAAATATATATATAGCATCATTTTTAAATGACATATGATTATACATATTTTATAATTATATTATATAATAAAATTAATTTATAAAAATAATGTAAGTCTATATTATATATTACACATTTATATATATATATTATACTTGATATTTATAATCAAAACTATATTTTAAACATAATTATTTATATATGGGTATACATAATAATTTAGTTTAGAGATAGATTTACAACATAATTTGAAAAGATAAAAAAATGCCATTGAAATATTATTTGTCCTGCTAAAATCAGAGACAAATTTGCAAACAAAAAAATTCTGCTACAAATTAATTGGTATTCCATCACAAATTCTGTTGCAAATGCACATAAAAATTCTAAAATTATTCAGAAGTTATGTCATTAAAATTTTGTTGCGAATCTATTGCTAATTAATTTTTTTAGATACAAAAATTTTTTATCGCAAATTTTTGTCTTTAAAAGCTAGTTTTCTAGTAGTAAATCCCTAGTGAAGATCATGAAGGATCTCATTTGAGCAAGTTGAAGTAGCTAGGTCTCATCAATTAGATGACCTATTTAAGTATGTCTAAGGACGTTTCTCCCTTTACCAAAAGATCGACCACCTTACCTTTTGACATGGAATTACCACATGTCGAAGTTGAGGTCAAAATTTCCTCACTTGAAGTTGTCTACATCTCTTAAGACAAATACGAACGAGCCAAATTAATTTAGGACATTGTGAAACTGTGCCTAGATTTATATTGTCTCATGTAATCTCCATTACCTCTTTGTTTCACCGTGTGTTTCACCATGTATATAAGATACATTAAAAGCCACAAAGTACATGTCAAACAAAGAGTATCGTGTCTTTCAACAAAAGTGAGATAATCTTTTGAAATTGGAAATGATAAAGTAACTATAACTACAAGATTAATTGTCACCTATAAAATTGACACATGATTCAATTTGAAATTAGACCAGGGTAACATGATGACTGCTTAGTCAGGAAAACTAACTCACATCACCTTCAATGAAGGCCCCAACTGGCTTAACTCGACATCCAACCTATCTAACTTTCCATAATAACCCTCTTCAAGATTCAATAGAGACTCGATAAAGATTTAACACAATCAAACTTAGCATAACGGACCTTTGTAAGCTTTGCATAGGCTCAAGAAAGGTCTCATGTGGTTTGATTTGCCACAAGTTACCTACAACATTTTTAGTTAAAAACTTGGTGGGCCTAGACAGCATAACTCGTCACTTCGAAAACTACTCAAGTTCACTAGTCCATGGGCTCATCTAACCTAACACTAGTATCATCCTTGCCTAACAAATCAATTCTCATTACTCAATGAAAATTTGTCTTAGTTATGGCCATCAAATAACCTACATACTCTTAATAGATTAGCTTAGTATCTAGTGTAGACTTTGCTTGGGTTTGAATTGTTCCTCCATAAGATATTCTATATTTGAAATGCTAGAATTATTAGGTAACCATTGTAGCATTTCATTAAGGATCCATATGGATGATTTAGATACCTTGTAAAATGTCAACACCTCCTAATCAAACTTCCTTAATAAGGGTAAACTTCTTAACCATAACCGAAAGCTAAGTTTGCCTTTGAGTACTCAAAGGCCCAAACTAAAGGTTCTCTCCTTACTAACAAGCTACTAAAGAGAGTATGGGGCAAGTTTAATTGTCTTTTCATGATTGGAGCTCAATGCCTAAGATTATATATTAAACTCCTCTTACTAAAGAACGGAAAAGGTCATTACACCAAGTGTCGTTGCACAAGAGGCCACTCCCTACTACATTCCTTGCTACAAGATATATGCCTCATGTAGTGATGGTCTGCCTCCTTTTATAAATGATATTATACTATGCAACGTTAGTAAAGACGGATCCCTCTTATCATGAAACCTCTACTACTTATCGACCAACTTTTATGCTATATAACTAAGATGAATAGATTTTCTCATACTCACTATCTTTATATATTGATATATTTTCACCTCTCTTATATTATTCACCAACTTAAGCATGAGAGCTTACACTAAAATCACCCTTAGTGTGTCTTATCTCATGTTTGCTAGTGCAGGTCCACTCTGTCAATAAATTTAGATGATTCATTGGGGTGAGCCTAAGAAACCCTAAGGACAATATAACACCATTTTTTATGCTAATGCTGATAAACCTATAATGATGTCGATAATAAACATTAAAGAATTGAATTCGATTCTACTATATGACGTAATGGAGTAAAGTAAAAATAAAAGAAATAAGCAATAAATGAAGAATAGTGTTTCATTTGTAGACATCCCATTTTGCCTCCTTATTTCTTTTACCCATTTTTTTTATAAGCTTCCTGGAAAAAAAAAAAATAAATAACATGAGTATATTAAAAAAATAAAAAAAATTGAAAAAAAATATAAAGTGGGTCAATATCTTTTTCTCTTTTTTTTCCCAGAATCATAATACACATATATTTTCACTAAGTTTGAGATATTTCAACTAAATGGATTGATTTTATTTAAACTTAACTAATTAAAAAATAATCCATTATGTTATAAATTTTAAGCTAATTATCATATTTGATACCTACACTTTGCCTATTTTTGCAATAAACTATATTAAGATTGAAAAAAAAAACAATTTAATACCTAAGCTTTAGTTATTTTCCCAATTAACTATCTAAATTTTGCCCAATTTTGTAACTAACTACATAAAGATTAAAGAAATCGATTTGAAGTTGTGGGTATAGGTCTTCCACAATGTGCATTTTTCTGTTTTCTTTCTTTTTTGAAGACATTATAAGGAAAAAAAAAAAGTTAAAAGATGAGTCACTTGCAATGCACATGATTCTCTTATTAATCTCTCTCTCTCTCTCTCTACATTTATAACATTCATTCAAGTTCAAGTTCTAGCTACTAAGTCTACAAGAGAAGCTATTTTATTCATTCTTACAATCAAGATTTAAGATAAGTTGAAAGGTTTAATTCTTAATTTATAACTTTTTTTCAAACAAAACAATAAGAAAAAAACCCTTAATTTTGACTCTATATGACTTTCTTGTGGGCATGTTATATCATGGATTAAGAATCATTGTAATTCCCCCAATTTTACATAACTTGATTATAATAATCACTAATAATATAATACAGAATCATAAAAAACTTTGGGAAAAGTCGCAAAAATCATTCTTAATTTTTTGTAATTTAAAATTATTAAAGTGTAAACAAATTTGATTATAGTTAAAAAAAAATTATAATCCTTACCACTAAAATTTCAAAACACAAAATTTGACTTCTATAATCTTAGACAATTAATGATTGATGATAAATCGATCGTTACTGTACACTCCACGAATCCTTTTACCTAAAGATTAGTAATCAGAAAATAAATTCTACACTTATTAAATAATGATATAATGGTCTTCGAATTATCCCTAATATTTTAAAACCCGAAATTTGCATTAGAATATTTATGATCATCAATTATCAAAATAAATAATTCTTAGGACATGATTCCATAACACAAGTTAATAACTCAACAAGTAATCATAGTTGACCTTAGTTTTCAATTACAATAAAAAACGATTAATTTCAGGACCTATTAATTATAAAACAATAGCTTAAAGATGAGTCATTAGGATTTCAAAATACGTAATAAAATAAAAAAAAATGATCTATATCTGTAAATCTAGACCTCACATGAAAATTTAAATTATATAAACATACTAGTTAGACAATTATGAATCTATAAAATCTAATATCCTAATTTAGCCTGTAATCCTCAAAAATTTCCACCCTAGTATAAAATAATAGAATAGTAAATATAGGATAGAAAATGAACTTATGACCTGACAAAAACCCTTGAATGAAACTACAAGTAGTCATGAACTCATCTATAACTTCAAACCCTGAATGGAAATTTCTTAAATAGTAAAAGATACTAAAGATAGTTGATATAAAAAACTCTATACGTGAATATAATCAACTCTAAATTTTAAGTGCAATACAAAGCGATTAACCGATAGAGGCTATTCGCTAAAAATGATAGCTTAAGAATGAACTGCTAGGGTTATAAATACGTGGTAAAAAATGAAAATAGCTTAATAACTATAAATCTAGACTTCAAATAAAGATGTGGATTGCATCAGTATTATAATTAGAAAATTTGGAGTCTATAAGCACTAAAACCTTAATTTAGACTATCAGGCCCAAAAAACCTTAATTGCATAAGATAAAACTCTAAAAATACTCAATCATGTAAACTTTAAACTTAAGATTTGAACTCAAGAATAATCTAGAGATATTGTAGAGACTTTAGATAAATTTTTAGAGATAAAATCCCTATATAATTGATATATAAATATGCATATAGCCTAATAACTACTTAAAAATTTAGATATTTCATTAAATAACTGTAATCCTAACCTATCTATTCAATTTATGGTAGAAAACAAAGCTTGATATTGGCTGTCTTCCTTTGGAAAATAATTCACGACATTTGCTCTCCAAATTGAGCAATTTGCACTCAAAAGTCAAGTGAGAATGATAGGCTAGCCAATGAGAAGTATCCAAACATTTCTAGTAATTAATGAAGAAGTACGTTCACACCAAACTAGCTCCTATTCTTCCCCAATTTCTATGACTTGCAGCTACAAAAAGGAGGCAACATGTTTCAAAATTTCCAACTTGCTCTCATCGTGTATGACCATAGGAATTTTAGGAGTAAAACAAGTCAATAACTTTGACAAATTGATCATTAAAGCTCCAATAGAATCTCACTAAATTTACACATAAGTAACAACTTGTTTGACTCCAAAAACTTCTTCCTGGAAACAAGCACAAAACCGACCCTACATGCTCCAACAAATACTATAAAAATCCAGTCCATTCACATAGTTAAATCAACATCAACTTGTCCCATATAACATGTTTATGTAGATATAATGAGGAAGCAAACAAAAACCATTTCAATCCCAAGTTCAAATGTATTTAACCTTAAGAATTCTAGGAATAACTCAAGCCAACAAATTTTGACAAATTAACTTGAAATTATGTTTTCCAAACATACACACCAACCGAATTTAAGGCCAAGTTGCAGACGTGAAACAAATTTTTTTAGCAGCCGTCACCATCCCAAACATTCCCATTTGCAATATAAACACAATTCATGTATGACCTATATTAATAGGTGTTATTTACAAACAAACAAACTCATTTATTTCTCCAAAAGACTTGAACCGTAAACTAGACAACCCATAAAACAAACAACCATTTTCTCTCCACAAAAATCAGTCAAATAACATAACAAATAGCCCATGTTCTACCTATAAACCCACCATGAAATCCCCACATAAAGAACCAAACAAAACACACAAAAGACCACATGTCGACCATAGCTATCAAAAGAGGAAAGGATCTTCACTTAGTCTAGAATAAATCAAGCTTCCAATAATCAAATTCAAAAGGTAAGGATTGATTCAATTTAGATGATTTATTTCTAGGACATTATGACTTATTTCCTTACTCATCAATATAGGTTTCGGTCACCTATAAGAGGAAAGTTTGCTACTTTGTTTTCCATCCAAACAAGGTAATATCTACCTTATTCTCAAATCTATATTCCATTTATATGTAGAAAACTAGGAAACTCTATAAGATGAAATGTCCATGAACTTCTTACATGTCCGATTTCCTTAGGATTATGTAGATAACAATATTATACTCATGTAATATTGGTTGATGCCTACTCTACTCTAGCTGGACAACTCACTTAGTAACATGAGTAACTAACTTCTATATTAAGTGTACGTATCTTAAAATTCTGTTCATGTAGGAAATAGATCCTACAATACATATACTATAATAAAACACATCTAATATTTAATAAAATACATCTATGACATGATTTATGAAATGAAAGTTAACAAAAGAAACCTTAGAAACCCAACAAGAAAGTTCAACTCTATGATTATAAAATAAATCATCTCATAAAACCAAGAAAAACTATAAAATATTTCTACACAACCCTTAACGCAGGCCGTATAGAATGACAGTATAGATACAGAGCATTACTTTCCTTCTACATGGGTCGTGTACTGGTAGTGTAGGAAACAAAATATCGCCTATCCTTCTACATGCCCGTGCAGCTCACCGTGTAGACCCTAAACCCTATTTTTCTTTCCTTTGCAATCCAAAATTAAACTTTGAGAACTACAACATACATATTACAATTTTAAAAAGAAAATTTAGGTTTAATAATCATTTAATACATATCTAACTCTATGAACCTACAAAAACATTAGGAAAAAAAAAATAAACTAGTGATTAAATGATAGAATATAACCGGATAAATAATAGAAATTTCAATTTACGTAGACAGATAAGGTTGAAAAATGAAGTAAATAATAAAGAAAATTTCCCTATCAAAGTATGCATTAAACAATATAAATATAGATAGATTCTAATAGTATGATTCCATTAAATATATATAAAAACATGAATTAGAAATAAGAGAAACACAATGAAAATAAATAATAGTTAGTAAATATCAACTACCTTAAGGTAGACATACTAAAAAGACCACTTAAACAATAAAAGTTTAGTAATAAATTATGAAGCAAAATAAGACTTAAAATATTCTATAGCATCTATTGGCAATCATAAAGTAAATTTCAATAAAATTAGATTAACTATCATATAGGACTCAAAACAAGCTTCCCAACGTCTATTTATATGTGAAAATCCAAGTTAAAATGAATATTATAGGCTTAGTTGAAGATTACGTGATAAAAACTGACATTCAAAACCATTTATATCACTTGTTCATAAAGAAAATCTATTAACTCGAATTTTTATGGTCATATTATAGAATAGAAAATTCTATAAACTTCAAAATTACTATTTATATGTCAAATTTGGATTAAAAATAAGAAAAATAGAACTAAAAAGAATAAAACCGATTTTAATACACTTAAAACACTTATAGGAATTCAAATATATAATCACACATCTTATGAATAAATATTCCTATTCATCTAATAAGCAATTTTGATCAGTTTGTGAACTTTCTAGAAGACAAAGCTAAAATAAATATAATAGGTTTGTTTTAAGTTTATACAGCTAAATCTAATATCTAAAAACTATAGAAAAACTTCTCTTACATAAAATGTATTAATACAAATACTACAACTTTACCAAAAGAATATAACATTTATAAGTTTAAAAGTCCTAAATAAATCAGGATTGATAAAATTTGAATTAGGATATAAAAGAGCACAATCAAAATCATTACATGAACAACAGTATGATAGTGAATATTTGTGCTCATTTCATAGGAGAAATAGATTAGTTATTAGACTTCTAGTAGCATATTATGACAATTTAGTGAGGATAACATGTGAGTAACTTTGACCTGATCATATTGTTTGTGTTTATAGTATAGCTGCATTTGTAATAATATATTAAACTGATATGCATGCGGGATTAGGTATACTACATGATGCTTGGTTGCCAAAACATCATATTATAAGTGAAAATTACATTGTATGATAATTAATGTATGAAGCATATTGATGTTTATCTGTTAATTGTATGATCACCTTAAACCTGACTAAAAACTATTGGTACCATAAACGAAATGGACATGCATTGCATATATTGCATAACAAAACCATGATTGTTTGATACATGTTAGTATGTCGGTTTTCTGGTGATGCTTAGCTTTTCTAAATAAAATGTTATTAGTTCTATGCAAGATTATCTTTGTTCTTTCAATTCCATGGGAACTAACTGATACATGAAGGGTATCGCCTATAGTATCGATTTGAAATGACTAACACTTAGTAGTGTTTCTAAGTCTTGAAACAAGAAATGAGTGTTAAGACATATTTAATATAAAGTAATAACTAAAGTGAGGATTGTTGTTTTCCTGTATGCTTAGTCTCTCTTGAGTAATTGGGTCAATAGACAAGGACTTCCTTCAACCTAATGAGAGGACATGAATCTACATCTTGTTTGGATTCCAGGTTATCCCAGCTTGTATTTATGCATATGATTGATTGTTACATTATATATACTTGTTAATTATACTTACTTGTTATTGTTCGATGTGTGATATGGCCAGGGTATTTCATTGAGCTGTGGTTTCACTCACCTCCAAATTGTTTTTATGTAAGAATAATACTTGTTGGTACTAGGCTAGGAATGTGTGAAGAATAGTTCTCTATCAGACTTTATTGAAGTTAGAAATATAAGTTATATTGAACCTAGAATGCAATTTAGATAAATTATATAAACAATTGAGACTTTGTATTTTGTATGTTGAAACCCAATTTTTACAATTTGGTAAGGATATCGATTCTCTGCAATCTTGGTAAGATGTGGAAAAATCGAATTATATAATTGAGTTTTAATAATAGTATTATATATGTGTATTATCATACCTCAATGGGTATTCTAAGCATGACAGCCTGCCGTACACAATATTAAAACTTGAGAATGACTACCGCAGTCACTCAAAAGCTTCCATATTGATACAAGACGTACATTCACATCAAAAAGAGACCGGTGGAATAATACATTTTAAGATATTGGCAGTGGAACATGCAAAATAATACTTAACATATTTCATCAAAGTATAAAGTCTTACAACTTATAAGGGGCATTCCCCTGGCAAGTCTCCATAATAATATAATCTTACTAAGACATATACCTAAAGCTAGAAGATTTTAGAAGATTTCTAATATAAGTCTTTAAAATAGAATTCCTCCAAAAGCTTCCCAAAGCATAAGCTCTACCCGGACAGACAAGGTGGTATCGGGTGCAAAATAACGATCCTGCAATATCAAAAGTCTATTGGGGAATAAGCATAACTAGCTTAGTGAGATATTCCTCATGCAAAAGTACTCATAACAAGCATTCAACCAATATCATTAAACAAGCATATGAAATGCAACAACCATATGATCAAACAATACTTACAACTATCTGGTTTCATATGTATGATGGATTTACCCCTCCATCGGTGGTTAGGGAACGATTTGAATTAGGCCCCAAATGATCTCCTTGAAATTTTGTGCGTGTCTTGGGGTTTAAACAAACCGTGCTACTAGTCTCCGGGCTTTCCTTACTGAAAGTGATCGATGTGGCTTGGCTATAACTTGAGGCCGTGTTCCTCAAACATTCTAATTCCTCAAGATATAGCTAGGCAGCTTACCTATCCGGTCCCACGCTAAGGAGTAGTAGCAAAAATGCAAAATGATATTATGCATGAGCAATTTAGTTTAAGGGAATTTCCAATCCGACATTAATTCATTTAAAGCAATCAAGAAATAATTGCACACATATCAATACATACATAGAAACAATTATAACGATCAACAAATCGGCTTTGATATATTTATCATTCTTTGATCACACAAAACAAATCGCATACATAACTCCCATGATAACTCACATGCATATCAATTTTTATCTTTTCCTAACCTCTAGTGCTCTATTCTACAAGTACATGCGTGAATATATAAACGTAAAGGAAACTCACTCATCTATAGCAATTTTCCATCAATCGAAGTAATCTTCGGGAAAGAGAAGATCTTGGTCTGTATTACCTAAATAAAATAAATACCTGAAATGAGTATTTCATCCAAAATCTACTTAAATCTTCTAACTCTATCTTATTAGGTTCGTCAAAATTCGTATGAATGAAAATTCCAACTTAAAATGGCCATAACTTGCTCATTTTAACTCTGAATTTCGCATATTATATATCGTTTTCTACCTACTAAAAAAGATCTAACTATTTCTAAGATTATTTTTATCATAAAAAGTCATTTGGGTCTTGGAAAAGTAGGGAACAGAACTGTTGCGAAAATCCCAGCTTTCAAAACACAAATTTCCGAACTTTTCTCCATTCAAGAATTCTTGTACAAAAATATAATTATTTGTATAGTTGAAAAATTCTTTGAATATATATATATATGTAGACTGTATGCATGAATTTAGTGGTGTTGTCTCAACAATGATTTTTCTAAAATAATGTGTCTTAAAGGTTGGAAAAAGCTAAGACTTAAATAAGTCCTTTTTAGTTTTATTGGGAAAATTTCTTAAATTATTATAAGTGAGTATTTCCTTCTTTTAACTTCATTTATTAACCTTTGAAATTACTTCAAAATTTTTAAATATAATTTTAGTCTTTTTAAGATTCTTGCAACTTCATTCTAATAGTTTGAAAAATGTAGCTTTTCTAAATATTTCTTGGTAGTGACAAAAATTTCTTAAAGTTCACTTGTTTTTAGTTTTTCCTAAAGTGAGTTTTTCTTTAATAAGTAATAATGATTTCCTCAGTTGTTCACTAATTTTATTCCCTAAGAGAAATTTATTTTCTTAAAAAGAGAACTTTTTGATGATCTTGTCAAACTTGTTTTTCCTTAGTACTTTAGAGTTTTGATAAACTTTCACAAATAAGTTTAAAGAAACTTTTGCTAGGTAAGAATTTGAAATCTCAAGTTTTTAAAGAAAACTTTTCCATTTTATCATCTTTGAAAGGAGTATGTGTGAAAATTTACTTTATGTATCCCTTGTTAAAACTCTAATGTGTCATTGTTACTAAGACTTGTTATAAGTTTACTTAAATTTTTGGAAAAGATTTGTAAAGGTAAAACTCCTAGCTTTTAAATGAAAATCCTTTTTTTAAGTGTTGAACTATGGATGAGCAAAGAAGAAAAATTGTCAGTGCATTACACAAAACGTATATTTAAAAGACCAGAGGGTAGTAACATAAAGTGTGTTACTGAAAGCATGCAACTGGGAAGTTTGAAAGTTCTCAAAATGTTACAAATTTTAAAATTTTGATCCAATTTAGTATATTTGTGGAAGGTAGGCTTACCTTCGAGGACCAAATGCATTTCGATAAAGCATTCAATATGTTCCACTAAAGGAGAAGAATATCCATGAGGATTTTTTTATTATACATCATGAGGTTTTATGAAAGATTTTTCAAGTGAAGTTCTTTTGGTAAATTTTAGTTTGAAATTTGATTAATGTAGTTTATCAAACTGTGTTATCAATTTTTGTCCATGAACATGTGGAGATAATGTTTCGAGAAGAAGCAAACTATAGTTGAAAAGATATTTAGTTGGAGAACTAAAGTAATATCCAAGCTATTTGCAAGATGTGCTTCTATTTTTGTGGGATATGATAGATCACATGAAGTAAGTTGTTACTGTTGACTAAGTTTAGAAATTTTTTTGAATTTAAGTTTAATTTTTGAAATATATTATCAAGAGAATAAGAGCATCAAAAGATGAATGAAAGTAATATATTATTACAAGATCAAATTTGAAATTCTAAAGATAAACATGGATAAGATAACCAACAAATCAACTGCACAATAACTTTAAATATCTATTATCTAGTGGACATTACTCCAACAAATCTTTTCTCATGTTAGTCGTGGGGAAGCTAATAATTAGAAGAAAAATTAAAATTTCCACTTCATATTATATGCTAACTTGCATTTGTAG
Organism: Combretum micranthum; assembly: GCA_024138025.1. NCBI lineage: Eukaryota > Viridiplantae > Streptophyta > Magnoliopsida > Myrtales > Combretaceae > Combretum > Combretum micranthum. The sequence continues at coordinate 2,464,265 of JAMXBD010000023.1, read as the reverse complement.
TTGTTCACTTGTAATACTAAATTTTGAAGATAAGTATTTTCTATATTGTTGTTATAGTGTGAGTGTTTATAAAGGAGGGTTAAACTAGAAAGTTAGAGTATAGTGAACTAATCCCAAGTTAAGATATTGATATATTATTTGTAATCAAGATTTTATAGGATATAATGAAACAAACCCACATGGAATTTGAGATCTTAGGCTTATTCTTGGAAGAGTGGATGTAGGCACAAAGCTAAACCACTACATATAGCTATGTCATAATGTTTTATTCCCCATTTTGATTTTTGTGCATTTAACTTGTTGTTTACTTTCAATATGCAATCTATCTCTTACGTCTATTGGAACAAAAAGTGATCGAAGGGGCTTCTAATTTATTTTTTTTTAGCCTAACATAAGATAATACAAATTTTATCACTGTGATCTTCAATGTCTCAAGATTTCAAAAAGGAGACTTATAGTTATGCAAAATAATGTTGGTTATTTTATCATCGCAGCAATGATAAAAATAAATAGAATAACTAAGATGAGAAGTGGTTGGTATGGGGATATTAAGATCAATAGTAGTGGATCTAAGGATTTATGTGGTAAAGGAAGGGAAGAGATTTTTGAAAGAAGGTTTGCCTTATGATTTCATTGGGATTTCTAAGATACATAAGATTAATGTCACATTTTGCACTTGAAGTTTACTAATTTTTAAAAGGAGAATTTGCAAATTGCCCCCCAAACTTTTACCAAGATACTGATTCACCTCCAAACTTTCAAAGTAAGCTTTTTTAACTCCTTAAACTTTCAAAATTGGTACATTAAAGGACATAAACATTTTCCATGAGTTTAGAAGGGGAGAGGCGAGTAAATCTACACATAGATGAAGGTTTAGGAGATGAATCAACACATAGGTGAAAGTTCGAGAGATAATTTTGCAGCTCTCTTCATTTTATTTTAATGGAAAATGTTAAATGCCCTTAATCGTGCTAATTTTTTAAAGTTTAAAAGAGTTAAAAAATTCATTTTGAAAATTCAGGGGGTGAATTCGGACATAGGTAAAAGTTTAGGGGGTAATTTGCAATTTCTCCTTTAAATTAATTATTTGAAAATTTTAATTATCAATTTGGGATACAATTTTCCACTTTTACAATTTGCGACTAAAATTTCATCCGTTTTCACAATCAACTATTGAATCTATGTACTATTGTTTCATTTATCATATATAATATATACATACATACATACATACATATATATATAAGAGTGTGTGAGAGAGAGAGAAAGAGAGAGAGAGTGTGTGTTAATTAGAACATTTTTGGATCTTTTTTTTTATAAATTAGATATAATACAAGACTTAGTAGTAAATTGCAAATTTATTATTGCTTACAATGGTCCAGTGTCATACTAATCTTATTTAGATGCTTTCACAATTAGACTAAGACTTATAGGAATGCCTTTAGTTTGATAGAACAACATGAACTTTACATATATTTGTAATTAACCATTCGAAATTTAAAAGTGTCCATTCATACTTAAACTTTCTCCACTTTTAAAATTAACTGTCTAAATTTTACTTATTTTGTAATTAACTACATTGACTTTGCTTGTTTTTCAATTAATTACCTAACTTAAAAAGTTTATAGATAGTAAATTGACATCTTTAACATTCAAGTACTTTTTATTTTTTAGCCAAACAAGTTTCAGTATTTTATTGTATTATGTGGCACATTTTATGTTCTAATTATGACTTTTAGCCAAAAATGAACCGATGATGCAGAAATATCATCTACCTTAAATTTTCAATTATACCTTATAACCCATTAATGACTCTATGTGTATCTTTCTTGAATTTAGTGTCCTTAACCATATCATTTTTAGTATAACAATAAACTCAATCAAGTGTCAGTCCCCAAAGATTACTAGTACTTATATTTACCTACACCGTATTGTAAAAGCAACAATTTAAGTGAAAAAAAAAATCAATAAAATCAATGCATAAGCTCAAGAACCCAAAGTAATTATCAAGAACACACAATATTAATAATTAAAGATCACTAAAATTATAGGAACAATATTCAGATATTGAAACCCCACTAAAATTACCTATGTGATCATAAAATATATTAAACTTCCTTATCGATTTTTTGAACCATAGGAATTCTTAATTTAAGTTAATATCTCTCTCAAGATTACTAATGTCTAACCCGTGTTGATTAATACAAATCTCTTTCTAATTAAAATTCCTATAATTACACTATTAAATTGTGAATTTGACTATTAGTTTAGATCCTAATCCAATTGATTTATGTTGTCCGATCTCTAAGATTACATGCAACTTTATCTAATTATGCATATTAATTCAAATATATGATTTTTCAATATATATGAATGAAATTAGAGATTGGGTCCTATGTTAGTAGGGTAAAAATTATAATGAAAGTCACAATGTTTGAGGGTAAGTTTATTTGAGGTCACAACATTTTAAGTGGTTAAAAAAGGGGTCACAATATTTTGAGTGATTAAAAATAGTTCATGACATTTAGAGAAGTAGGTTAATTGAGGTCTCCATTGACAGATGTCAAAACTTGTTGACACAAGTTAATGGTGACTTCAACTGACTCACTTCTTTAAACATTGTGATCTCTTTTTAACAACTCAAAATGTTGTGACCTCAAATGAACTTACCCATAAATATTATGACCTTCCAATATAAGTTACCCTTTTTCAATTTATATGAATGAAATTAGAGATTGAGTCCTATGTTAGCAATAAAGATTGAAAGCAAAGCTAAACACACATGATTAGATTCAAGAAGAAAGATGACTCCATTTGTTTTAAAAGAAACAAGCTTAATCACATATTTCTCTTAAAGATTCATCAAATTTAGTTGCTATAGATTTAATCCTCCATTAAAATAATCATAAAGAAAAACATGAAGTAAAAAATGAAAAGGTAACATATGAATCCCTTCTGGATATTTGATTTTACTATAATGAGGAGGAAAAAGGCTTTAAAAGTGTTTGAACTTTTCAATTTGGCTAGTTTCAAGTCTAATGTTTCAAAATCTGTAATATAGTACTTGTAATTATAAAACTTGTTTGATTTAATGTCTCAATTTATATTTAAAATTAGTACATTATATAGAAAGGTATTAATGTATGGGGTTAAATTCATTTAAGGCATCAACGTTTCAAGTGATTAAAAAAAAGGTATTAATATTTGACCATTAAAAAAAAACTAAAGAAACTTAATTGAAAATTAATTCAAGTGTTGATACTTTAAATGAACTTTATAAAACATTTATTACCTCATTTGATTCACTTTGCAAAATATTAATTCCTATTTTTAAATACGTGAAATTTTGATACTTTAAATAAACTTACCTCAAAACTTTGATACTTTCTAGCGTAATTTACCCTCTTTAAAATCAATAGATGTTATGTTTATATAGAGCTATTATCCATTTCACAAATAAACAGTTGAAATTACTCTTAAGCCCCAAAATAAAAGGGTGAAATTTTCCTCAATTGAGGTGCCATTATAGAACGAGGAGTCCTCTATAACTTTGCTTAAGATTAATAGGGGAGGGGAAAATAATTTTTTATCATATTTTTTCCTTGTATTTCTGCAATAGTACAGGAAGGGAACTTTAGTCTTTTATTTAAGGGCATTGGAGTAATTTTAGCATTTTCTTTTTCACATAGATGCTAACTTTCTAAAAATAATGTCTACTAGTATTAAAAATATATGGAGGCACTAAATTAATCAAGTTTTAATGTTTCAAGTACTAAACCTCAAATTTTTTTAAACATTAAACACTAACTTGTTCAAACTCAAAAGTTCACATTTTAGAAGACTTTTTCATCGTTGAGTGATAAAAATTGTCTTCAATCTTACTCATGCGTTCTCCACTCTCTCTATGCTAGAAGTATTCTCTTCAAAGAGTCTTTGTTGTTAAAGAAAGGATGTGTGTGTATGTGTGTGTGTGTGTTGTTATTGTTGTGGTGGTATTGGTTTTATGAGGGAGTGGTTTGTGTAGGGCTTAGGACAATTTTTATTGACACATTAAAAGATTTAGGGTTTTTTGACAAATGGTTGATTTGCACATAAATACCAGAGTGCGTTCTTCAATTACCTATTGATTTTATAAATATCGAGGTTGATTGCATCCAAATTCGAAAACAATAGAAAAATTCAAAATTTTGCAAAAGAAATCGAGGAAGACGACTCCAAAATGTGTATTATTGTTGATAACTTAATGTTCTTTTTGTCCTATAGCATACGTATATAAGCAAACTTGAAAGCTGCCAAAAAGAAAACACAAAAACTACTAAAAGTAAAAACACCGTAAAACTTAAGGACGCAAAGTAAATAAAAGGGCAATTATAATTTTATAGATGACATACAAAATGGAAGTGTCTGTTATAATAAATCTAAAACTTGCCTAAAATACAAAAAACCATCATTTAGGAGGCCTAAATGATGGAATTCGCCTTAAAACCAAGATAATTCACCGTTGAAGACAGTGACTTTTTATTGGCTCATTTCCTTTAAGATAATGACCTAGGATTATGAAATTGCCATTGGCCAGTCTCTACCCATTTTCTCAAGTACTTGTTAGCTACTACTTCTACCTTATCATCCTCCCTAAGGTAGACAGCATTCAAGCCTAAATTCTTGTTGTTTGAATTATCATCCGTGTAAAGGATAAGATGTTTCACATTAAATATATCACTAGTTTGACTGTGGCTCGGTAGCTTATGACCTCAACCAGCACAATCCTCTTAGATGAAAGTTTGGTGTATTCACCCACAAAAAAACAAATCTTTAATGAAAACAACCCTTACAAAATCTCCTATTGCAAATTCCTCATGTCTTCATTTCTTGTCAGTTCCCTATTTTACTACCTCCTTACGCACCATGCAAGAAACAACGTATGAATCCTTTAACTCTTCTTCAAGTGTAGCCATATATAACATACTACTACTACTACTACTACTACTCTATTGCACAAACTTGGACTCAGCAAGATCTTTGTTAGGAATTAACACAATTTTTACTCTTTTATACATGAATCTACAATTATTCGCTCTATCATCATGTGTTACACTCCTATCATACTGTCAAGGTCTCCCTAACAGTAAGTGACAAGTATCCATTGCAATTACACCACACCAAACAAAATCTTTATATATAGACCTTATGGAAAAAAAAAAACGCCAGTGGTCATTTTGAGACAACTAGTCAGTTTTCCTTCTTCAGCCATGCCAGCTTGTACGAGTTAAGGTATTGCTCAAGTTTAATGCCCAATTTTCGCATTGCTTCTATTGATATGATTCTCTTACAGCTGCTAGAATCTACTATAAACCTATATACTTTGCCCTGAATTGTATAGGTCGATTGAAAGATGTTGTTTCTTTCCCAATATTCCTCAACATCCTTAAGAATCATACATTCATGACTGCCTCACTACTGAAGTCTCCTTTCATCCCTCGTCAGATACTTTTCTTCTGCATATTCAATATAAAAAACTGGGCATCCATCATTAACAGCCTCTCATCCTCCTCTTCTTTATTCTCAAAAACTAAGTTTTTCATAAGAACAGAAAGTCCTTTCCTCAGCTTTTCTACACAGAAACTATTGATGACCAGCCGCACCACATTTGAAACATTTAATTTCGCTAGTGCTGAGACCACTAGTGTTAGGCTTAGAAAAGCTACTAGTGATGTTGTTGTCTACATATCCACTCCCAGCACAATTTACCACACCATTACTATTACCATCTCCACTACTAATCAGACCACTACAAGTGACACTTCTTCCTGATTGTTGTTGCTGCTTCTCCACAATTAGTGCCCTTTAGTATGTGGTTGCTACACTAATAAGATCAAATAAATTAATCATATCTTGAATCTTTAACTTCAATGCTCTAACATACATCACAACCAATTGATCCTATGTCTCTTGAATCTCATTCCTAGCCACTAATTGATAAAATTCAGCATCACACTCATCTATTGACTTGTTGCTCTATTTTAGATTCTGTAGCCTCTGATGCATGATGCACTAGATATTGTAGGGCAAAGATGTTACTCGCAAGTACTTCTTCATCTTCTCCAACATGGTAATTTTGAATTTCCCTAGCATGGACTGAGTCAATTTTGTCTACTACCACCATGTTGTAGCTTTACCATAGAGCTTGGTCGTGACCAATTGCACCTGTTTGTTTTCTAGAACCCCTTTGAATTCTAGAATCTCTTCCACTATAGCCAACCAGTCCAATAACTGCTCTAATTGAAGGCTCCCATGAAATTCTCAAATCTTATTCCTCATTCAAACATCCCATTGCCTCTTATCTTCCTTAACATGAGGCCTACGATGATTGTGTGACATCTCTTTTATGCTGCTTTTCTTCCTTACCATAAGAGGAATCATCATTTATCTTATCAGGTTCTTGTATCGAATTAGGGCTTCTTCTATACCCAAGGTTGATATTCCAGTTCTGATTTCCCATAAGTGCACTTAGCCTCTCTATAAGTCAATTCATTACCACATCTAATCAATGTTCTAAGGTTGTAGCTAACCTGCTATCGATGATCTACTAGATCCTCTAATCTAGATCATCACAATTATAGATCCCATCCACTGTACATCATAGATTGGCTTGCCTGAGTGGTGTCGTGACACTCTAAGAGTGAATGCAACTTTGATATTAATTGACTTAGCAAAGGATTTAGGGTTTTATCACAAACCATTGATTTGCATACAAATACCAGGGTGTGATTTCTAGTTACCTATTGATTATGTGGATATCCAGGTCAATGGAATCCAAATTAAAAAACAATAGAGAAATTCAACATTTAGGGAAAAAAATAAAGTAAGATGGCTCCAACATGTATGTTACTAATGATAAATGAATGATCTTTTGCCTTAAAGCATACACATATATATATAAGCAAGCTTAAAAGCTGCAAAAATAGAACACAAAAACCACCAAAAATAGAAATTCCCTAAAACTTACGGACACAAAGGAAATGAAATGACAATTACAACACCATAGATAACATACAAAACGGAGATATCTATAAGAAGTTATAACAAATTCAAAACCTACTCAAAATAGAAAACTATCATTTCAAGGGCCTAAATGATGGAATTTACTCTAAAAATGACATTATTTATCACTGAAGCCGGTGACTTTTTGTTAGTTCATTTCCTTTAAGATAAGAACATGTGATTATGGAACTATCACTGACAAGTCTCTACCCCATTTTCCCAAGTACTTGTTAGCCACTGCTTCCACCTCTTCATTTACTCATTCAATGAAGTGCAAGGATTGGAAGCATCATTTTTACCTCTCTTCCAAAAAAACCTATAATTTATAATGCATGTTTGCAATTATGGATGTATTTTCAAGAATGTACTTTCTTCAAGCTTCCAATTATCTTCAAAATACATGAAACTTGAATTGATTTCTTTGAATGAACTCATGATCCTTTAAAACCAAAATATAAAATAATTAAGCACTAAAATCACTTAAATACCTATAAAATATATAAAAGTAACATAATATTCAGCCTATAAAATGTGTATGATTAAGATTTGTCATATTATCATTGTAGCCTTATGGGGGACCAATTACACCTAAATACATATATCACATGACAATTCCACTAGACTTCATTATAGATAAGTGCTAATATAATTGAACCCAGTAAATTATAAATATACATTTATGATTAATGCAAATGATTAAATCACAACAGATTATGTCATTTTATCACACCTTTCTTTTTCCTTTTTCTTTATCATTGCAAATGCTCTTCTCTCTCCCCTTCTCTATAATGAAACTATTTCTAATACACATGTTTTGAAGGCTAACATTTGAGTATTTGAGTATTACTGGCATTAGGTTAAGTATTCAATTTTTAAAAATGAAGTCATCCTTAGTCAAACTATAAGTAATTAGCATATACTTAATATATGTGAGATGACAAAATTTGAGCAATAGAAAATCTTAGTATGTGATTAGGAATAGTAAACATTTTCTTGTAAGAAATGCTCATGTTGCATCTATGATGGATGTTACTCACTAGATGATTTGCTTGTAATTTTCAAACTAACGGTGTTAAGATGTCATCTCTTTGCTAATTTAATTGAGAAAAATAGGTTGATGAACATAAACTTCATTGATTAAACTGAGAAATCATTTAAGTCAAAGGGAGGATTCATATTGAAGAACCCGCACGCTTTTAGTCTAGTTTCACTACAAGATTTGCTTCATAAGATGTTTTGCATAATTCAATTGGCCTTTTGGAAAAAAAAATAATATAAAATAAAAATGGATTAGTGAGTGAAATGGTTAAAACAAAATCAAGCAAATTTTTTTTTTTTATCTATTATAAGAATAACTATATGGCAGTTGAAACTTAGGAAAAGTAACCATAGAGAATTTATATAAATAAACTATGAGTATGGTGTTTATTTGATTATAACTCGCAATTAAACTTGTTGAACTCCATCTAAGGTTTGAGGACTTGTCATCATATTTCCTTCTTTGCTCTTGTTCAACTCTTTTCAACTTGAAGAGGTAAGGAAACTTGCTTAGTTAATATGTTTTGCTCTTTGCTCTTTGCCCATAAGACAACATAGAGGCTTGAGGCCAATAACATTCCACCTAAAATGCTGGTAAAAAAAAAAAAAACATGAAAAAATTCTAAACTAGTTAGTTGAAAAATAAAAATAAAAATAATTCCGTGATAAATAGATTACTTTATTCAATAAGTATATAGTAAAAACGAATTAATTGAAATATTTGTAATGTAGAATTTTTTTTTAAATATTGAGAAATTCTAAAGACGTCATTATTTGTAAAGTCACTTTAAGATCTTAATTTCATAAGTTTATAAAAATAACTCTTAAAAAAAGGTAACTTCAGTCAAATGTTCTCACGAACATTTTAATTCATGAAATCACTATTTGTTTGATAAAACATCTAATGTTCACACACATACACACATATATATAGGCCTATTTAGATTGTTATTTTGGCATCGTTTTCAAATTGAATCGATACAGATATAATGCCGATGAAAAATCAACAGTTTTACTCATAAACTGACCAAACCAAACCGAACTACTGAACCGATACTGATAATGAATTGATGCCAAACCGATTTAGATAAAAATCTGACAATCCAAATAAGCCCTATCATTTTGGTTTGTGAAACTTCTTGAAAATTCATAATATTATAAAAGCTTGCAATTCCATTCTTATTCATACAAATACATCCAATTTATAGGATCACTTACAATGCTCATAAATGTATTCCAATGTTCATTTTGAAAAATTATGGAAGTAAGTTCCTCATAACTTTAAAATTTCCCATGTAGTAAGAAGTCATAGCTAATACTACTTAATGCTTAAGTAACTTAACTGTACAAGAGCCAAGAATTAATGTCAAGTCTAATGTAGCAAGAAACTAAAACTACTCAGCACCAAAGTAACTTACGAGGATATGAGCTAAGAGTTAATGCCAGCTCTAATGTGACTTTTGGTCCAATTACCAACTCATTAGATGCCTAATCCATAAAAGAACTTATTAGAAGACTTTTGTAGAAACCTAATAGACATGGAAGAAGTGCTTATAATCTCTAGCGCGTGATGAGTAGGGGCAACGTCTTAAATTCTATGCAAGTTCATTATTGACCAATATTTTGTCCAAATTGTTAATGGAATTCATATTAGCTTCTCCATAATATTAGAAAGTTGTTTATGGGAATGTAGAGCACCTTGAAACATCACTAAGTATCAAGTAAAAGTAGATCGTCTCTAATGTTTGCTAACGCGATTATTCAATAGTCGAGCAAATTTAACAGTAGCATGCAAGAATTGTACAACTATAAAATAGAATTTTGTTATCCAAATTCCATCTAAGGGACTCGGCCACGTTAAGTAAATGTAGCACAATCATCAATTAAAATAGCTTGTTTCTCAACTATGAATTGAAAAAATCTATTGAAATTATAAAATACTCCCTAGCCAACTTTCTCATCACCTAAACTAATGTTTGGTTTTTCTTCGGGAACAATGTCATAAATAGTACTTGAACTTTGACAAAATATAAAATTAAGTACTTAAACTTTAAAATTGATCAATTTAGTACTTGAAAGAACTTGATAAAAGTATTGTTGACAAGCATGAAAGTGTTTTTAGGTACTAAGTTGATCAATTTCAAAATTTAGGTAACTAAATATAAATTTTATCAAAGTTTGGATACCATTTGTGATATTAACCCTTTCTCAAGAAATTTTAGTAGATATAGCATAGTAATAACATCTAAATTTATTATTGAATCTTTTAGCTATGATATGTGAATTTACTGCCTTAAACATACTTTAATGTTCAAGTATGGAAGTCTTAAGCTAAAATAGTCTACCACTTCACAATGAACTGTATATTATGTGGTGTACCGATCAAAGGTATAAGAGGTAAAACATTAAACACTATTTCTTTTATTTATTTTCATTGGCAGAGGTAATCTTAAATCATAGCACTTTACCTTATTATTTATTCAGCTATTTTAAAGATGCTTCCAAATGATTAACGATGTCTAATGACTAATTAAGCTAGCTTTTGACACGGTTGATCACTTTTTTTTTCACTTGATTCACTCTTGAATTATTTTTCATTGTGAAATGATATTTGGTCATTTTTTACTCTTTTTAAATATTTTTTATGGCAAAGTATAAGTGTTTAAAACATTTGAAGGTTCATGATCTGACCTAAACTATTTCAGGTGATAGGTTTTGTAATAATTCATAAGTGTTGTTTCCAGATCTCTTGATGGATTTTTGAAAAAAAATTGAATTTAAGTTGCTAATATAAATATACATATAAAGTTAATATGATTTAGGTATGTTTTTGTCAACCATATTATTCTTATGTTTTTCATGTACCATTTTTAGTTTTTAGTGATTAAATAATTTTGTTAGACAATTATAACCAAGAAATGAGAAATAGGTGTCAATGTGAATCATTTGAGAAATCCTTATCTTTGAACCAATAATAATTTGATAAAATGCATACCTCAAGCTTAGTTAAATATGTACTTATAAACTTAAAATGAATTTAACTTTCATTACTTAGGTTAGCAAGATAAAATCAAACAAACAGAATACAACATAGTAATCACTATTTCAATTTCTCAAGTGATGCTCAAATTCATGATCTATTTTATTTTTCATTAGACTCTTGTTACTTTTATGGGTATGGACTTGTGTGGTCACAATTAGTATCATCATTCTACTTCACATATATTGAATGTAAATTATCTTTATTTCGGCAAGTTTTAACTTATGGCACCTTATAATAAGGTTTGCTTTTAACCCTAAAAACAAATAGTATTCAATGAATGCCTTTTTTTCCTGCTACAATTGTACTAATATGCCCATGGCTAAGGTTTTTTATGGATGCCTAGTGAGGTTGACTTCAACTTACGTATTTGGTTAAAGATATTCAAAACCCTTATAACCTAAAAGTTTATGCGTAGAAGCTATCTTTACATATTAGAACCACTTATTTGTATACTTTAATCCATTTAAAAAAAAAAAAAAGAAATATCATAATAACTTCAGTAATATTCCAAGAAAGGAAAGTAGATTTGCCTATTCTTTATTGAAAAGTCTATAAAGATAACTTTAAAGCATCGGTTAACATGAAACTATATAAAGTCTTGATTCTTTTACAACTTCATCTAACTATGCATGGTGTGTCATAAGTGAATTCAACTTCATAAAAAATAAATACACTTAGTTGTTTGTTTAATCAATAATTAATCTTAAAGCATATAAGTGATCCATGCATTCTTCAATCTCAACATAGATGTTAAAGTCACACATTGTCCAATTTTCTTAAATACCTCCTTCTTTACTTTTCATCATTATTCATGGGACTTTAAAATCTACTAAGAAAACCCATAATTCATGGCCAATTATTTAGAATTGTAAGTGATCATAAGATCTACTTGGAAAAAAAATTATGATAAATTTTGGAAAATTGTTAAGCTACCTAATTCACCACACCCCTTAAACCCATAAGTGTAAATGATATAAAAGTTTAAAAAGTTGAAGAAGCTAAAAGGGATATGTCCTATAGATTGTAAATCAAGTGTGTGGGGAAGGGACTCACCAAGTAAAAGGGCAATATAAGGTTGGATTAATTTTTCTCATACTGAATTGAGTTTAAACCATGACAAAAGTTACATAGGTTTGACATCCTAGATTTTCATTATCAAGAATTTTAAATCATAAGAAACCATCAAATTTACTTAAAGAAAAGCTTATGATAAGGTTTGAGTTTATGCCATTGGAATAAGTTTGATAAATTAATCATCCCAGATTTTCATGATTGACCTAGGAAGTATAACGAAACCATAAAACTTATGATAAGTTATGAAAAATTATTAACCTAGGAAGTATATTGATACCATCAAACTTGTAAATCTAATTAGGATAAATTACATAAAAATGTATCAACATCTAGGGGTAAATTAGTTTAAGATATCAATATTTCCAATGGTTAAAAAGAGGAATCAATGTGTTGGTACTGTAAGTCAAATATAATATCTATTGAGAAAAATTGAGGAGAATCAATTAAGAAAAAAAAAAACTATGTAAAATTTAATACCTTAAATGAACTTACGAAAGATTGATACCTCATTTGACTAACTTTATATAATGTTGATTCCTTCTTTTGATGAATTGAAATGTTGATATTGCAAATGAACTTCCTCTTAAATATTACATTATAATGTAATTTATCTAAATTGAATGTAATAAAATTGTCAAACTTAAAGAAACTATAGGGATGCATACTTAAATAGTGCACTACTCCCTTTCCCCATTCCTCTATCTACTTATTCATATAAACTCTTCCTCTTAAGTCGCAATCATTTTTCATTATGACCCTTGTCCTTTTCACAAAACTCAAACACAATTTCTCCTTCTCTAGGTTTTCTATCTTTAACAAAAGAAAATTCTCACTGAATATTTACGAATGAACTTTTACCTTATTGAATCTAGAATGATTATTACTATGAATGCCCTGCTCTACGATAATTGTTAATATTAAGCTAGGAATCTAAGGAGGGAATTGACTAGGACTAAACCCTATTTACCTTTGTTTTTCTCTATTTTGCAAGGAGAAACAATCCCTAAACTCATTTGAATCACTAAGAGTAAGTATATATGTTACTCATATTTTTAACTAGAGTAAGAGATTGTGGTTGGAATAGTGCATTCAAAGTAATAAATCATACTAGAGTAAATAAGGTGGAAGTTTGCCCCTAAATAGTTATTGAGAATGTTTCTCTTTATTAAAGATAGAAAATCTAGGCAAGGAGAAATTATGTTTGAATTTTCTCAAAAGGATGAGAGTCATAGTGAAAAATGATTGAGATTTAAGAGGAACAATTTATATGAGTAAGTAGAGGGAGGAACGGGGTTAGATGACTAGTAAAAACATGAATTTTATTAGATTTAAATGATACCTTTGTTTGTGAGTGCATATGGTATGTAGATTATAGATAAAGTTTGAATGAGGATTTTAATCATTACATGTTTAGTTCATTACTTGTAATGGTTTCTATCATTACATTACTTTCAAAAATGTCTATGATTAAGTGACTACCTAGAGGGAATGTGCATAGGAGATTGTGTTACTTGCTATGAATTAGGTTTAGGAAAGATGCACATGAATAAACCTAAGTTAATGGGTTGCTAGATACAAACAAAAGTATAATTAGTAATACTAGATTTTATAGTAGTGGTTCTTTTGATTGTCAATTAATGTGATTAATCTTTAAATTTCATATTGTTGCACATCCATTGAATATAAATGTTAATTAATAGTAAGGATGAGTCACTTGAAAGACCTTTCTTTAGTGGGATCTTTAGAACATTTCTCCTTATGCTTATCTATAGTATTAGTATTGTTCTTCAATGAATTTACATCATATTGTTTATTTATTCAAATGCGTGGTGTGACATGCTTATCAAATTTGAGAAGATTGTTTAAAGGACTTCAGATATTGTTTTATAGTGATCTCCATAGAGAGTCAAAAGTGATGTTTCAGTCTGTTTGTGTGCATCATTTGTACCAAAGAAAACCAAATGTTTGCGTAGACTTCAAATATTTTTTTCTAGTGATTTCCATGAGGACCTAAAGTAATGTTTCACTGTGTTTGCATGCATCACTTGTACCAAAGCAAATCGAATTTTTGCTTTTATTCTCTTCTTTAAAAAATCATATAATATTCTGTCAATTTTTGTTTAATATGTTCCAAACAATTTTTTGTTGAAAAAGAATATAAAAACATGAAATTATATTTTCATTACCTCTAAAAGTGCACACATGCCTCTTGTGGTTTCTATTTCTTCAAAAAACTAAAAAAGAAAAAAAAACCCACATATATTGATTACCTATATGTTTAATTAGAAACTGACAAATGCACACATCCTTTCTTCACTATGTTTTTGTATTTTAATAGTAAGTTATATAATCCAAACATCACAAGAAAGCATAAATAATATTCAACAAAACCCAATTAACATTGATTACGCCTAAAACACTATCTAAGCTACCACTTAACTCTTTTGATTGACTCATTGTGCTAGTCAAATGATTAATTTCAATGATTCACCACTATAAAAAGAAAAAAAAAATTCACTCGATACTCAGTACTAATAAGAATTCGAAATTTCGTAAGTGTACAAACTATAAAAACATGAAAGAAGGCGAGGAAATGTCTCAAAACATGTACCTGAAATTATGAAAAAGCAATTATATTCAAATGATTTATTAGAGTTTGGTAAGAAAGGAACACTAGACCATCGTTAACACTACCAGCTAAATTTTGCTCTGTAAAAGTTATTTGGAATGTTATGAGTACAGCGAACTCTCCTCTATGTGTCTAGCTTCCATAGAATTTGTTTACGATCTTAATTTGCAATGGACACTAGATAATGGAGGGAAAAAGATGATGGGATTAATTGAAATGTTAAAATAATTGTGCTTAGTTATTGTATTTTTTATATGTTTCAACTTATCAAGCAAGGTTCATAATGAACTTTTGCTTTTGTAGAATAATTTGAGACCTATATAGTTTGACAAACAAATAAATAATAACTAGATTACAATATTCATATATAAGGGTATTGCTAGTGTAGTATGCCTATAGCCTTAATTGGCCTTATTGAAATCATTGAATTTGCACTTAAGAAAGAAAGATAAAGGTTATGTGTACAATAGAGTATACCACCAAAGGAAATTCAAATAAAATTTAGAGAGTTTCCAACATTTGAAAAGGGAGATAATGGTGCTATAAAGAACACGACTCTAAAACACTCACCTATAGAGGAAATTAAATGAACCTAAGAAAATTAAATTCGTTAAGTGCCATAAACTTTGACCCATAAATTCTCAAAATCTTATTATAATCAAACTGGGTAGTAAGAGTAAGAATAAGAATGAAAGAGAAAATGACCAATAGCAACTCGGGTTAGAGAATAAGTTAGAAATCCTACTAGAAGAGGAGGAATTATTAGTTGTGAGGAGAACTATATTTATAAGTGTGAAGGAAGAAAATAAGCATTAAGAACATATTATATACTAGGGCCTTGATCATAAATAAAGTTTACAATCTAGTCATAATTGAATGTAGTTGTACCAACATCATATCAACAATCTTGATTGTTAAACTAATCACACTCGCATTTAATCATCTTGCTTTAAAAGTTTAGGTGACTAAATATTAAAGGTAATGTCTAAGTTTTTAGGAGTTTAAAAATAACTTTTATTAGGAAAATATAAGGATAACGGTCCTTGTGAGTGCCACACATCCATTGCTAAGTAGACCTTCACTATTTGGTTATAAAGCTAACCATGACAAATTCACAAATAAGTACCATCTTAGTCAAAGAGAGTAAAAAGTTTGGGTTATAAACATCAATTTCAAAAGATAATAGGGAAGATAAATTGAGGTTGGAGAATAAGTAATAAAATTAGATTTTCCTATTTGTTGGAGGAGGATGGGAAATTGTTTTAATTACAACTCCATTATTAGTTTTGCTCTTTTTTTAAGAGAGTTTAAATAATGATCATGAGTTTGACACTAGAGATATTCAAATCTTTTAAAGAGATTTGTCATTTTGATCTTGAAAGTGTTACCCTTACATCTTCAAACCATTAAAAGGGTTAAATATATTGATGGAAAACATATGCGAGACAATACAAATTGGCTAACATATATGTTGAATCCCAATGTTGCAGACGAGTTTTAAAAGTAGAAAGATAAGTTGATGGAAATGAGATATTTGAGCTTATTTTGTACTTATTCTTTCAATGTCTTAAAAGGATGGATTTACTAGAATATATGTACATAGTTAAGCTGTCAATAATATAACTATTGAGTATCATCATCTTATCATATGGTTAAATGAAAGCTTTATGAATTGCATAGTGTTACCAACTTTTATAAGGTTATCCTTGAAAGTTAAAACTATTATACTAGGATACGAGACGGATGTGAGTGGGAGACTGGTTTTATGATAGAATATGTTATTGAGTAGTTAATCATCCTTTTTGCTTTTTCTAAAATTTTATATTACCTTTACAAGATTCATGAATCTTGTTCTCAATTGATATTAAATATGTTTGTGTTAGTATAATTCAAAGATATTCTTGTTTGAAACATAAATCTTGAAGAAGATTTAATCCAGCCATGCAATCTTTGAGACTTAGTTACAAGAGAACCTTTTCGGAATCATATTGAGGTAATTGTCACATTTGGTACTTAGAATTCACATATTTTTACAATTAACTACTTAAAGTTTAAAAATGCCAATTATTTACTTAAACTTTTCTCCCTCTTTGCAATTAACTATAGGTAAAATACACTAAAAGGTATCATCGTTTGAGGGTAAGTTCATTTAAGATACCAACATTTCAGGTTGTTTAAAAGAGGAATTAATGTTTGAAGACAAATTCATTTAAGGTATAAAGGTTTAAAGTGGCTAAAAAGAGGTATCAATGTTTTGTAAAGTGAGTCAAATAAAGTACTAATAATTGATCGTTAATGAAAATTTAGGAAACTTAATTAAAAACTAGTCAAAATATTGATACCTTAAATATACTTTACAAAACGTTGATACCTCGTTTGATTTACTTTGCGAAATGTTGATTTTTTTTAACCACTTGAAGTATTGATACTTTAAATGAACTTACCCTCAAACATTTAACACTGTAGAGGGTTATTTCGGTAATTGGGCTTTTGACCCAATTTAATGCCACGGGCCGATCTTCTAGGTTAACAACAGGGTTTAGAAAACCGAGTCCAATAATGGATATCATAAGGAAATTCATTTGGTAAGCTCGGAATAGAGATTGTCGGACCAGTTCCTTCTACTCTCATCTTAATTTGGTTTTCTCATGTATGAAAAGTATATTCAAAGAATGTTTTATTGGGTTAATTTGGGCTTCATTTGGCTAAATTAGGGCTTATGTGGAATAAAATAAGTCTTAAGTCCATTTTAAATATAAAATGGATTGTCTTAATTATAATGGGCTTCTCTTTATAATATAAATAAAGTCCTCTAGTCCATTCACAAAGCCTAGCTTAGCACACCACTAAAGAAAAGAAGGCTTCAATAACGATTGTCAGATTATTTGTATATGATCTAACAGTGATTACCCATGCTTAATCTCATGCATTCGATTAGGCGTTATCTAATAGCTGATATTAGCCTCCACCATCTATAAATAAGTGGCTTCTCTTCTCTTTTGGGGTCGTTGACACATTCCTAAGATTAAGAGTAACGTGGAAACTTTGTCGAAACATCTTTAAGAGAGGTCAAAGCACCAATTCTACAAAGAACAAGTCAAGAACGATCGAATCTATTTGATTTGATCTTCTGTCACACTCACTCACTCCAAAAACCAGATTTGTCTGTTTCTCCTCTCACGCCTCTCTTTGAAATATCCTACACATGTCATCAGTCTAACACTTTTGTTAGGCCGACCACCATGCTTATCGCATGTGATCAGTCAACCGTAGTAACCTCACCATACAGATACCTTCTAGTGTAATTTACCCAATTAACTATCTAAGTTTTGACAAACTTTGTAATTAATTACTTGAATTTATCTATTTATTTAATTAAGTGGTTTAGGTACTTAACTACATAGATTGGAAAAGTTTAGTTTACCATAATTAGTAATCATTTTTCTTATGATATGTTATTTAAGGAGATAGTATTCGTATTAATATTGATGACAAGAAATTCAAACCTAATAAAGAGTGGCTTATACCTAACGATGTGTTGATTTAAGGAGTTTTATAGGCATAGCCTTACTCTAGCCGACTTGTGACAAATTTTAATACTCTAGTTAGATATAGGCACGGTTTTGGAATTGAACCAAATTGGAACTAGAACAGCCAATTCCAGGCTCTGAAATTGAGGAACCAGTGTTTCCTGGTTCTTGTTTTAGAACTACCTTTTTTTTGAAGTAAAAATAAATGAATTTTTATTTTTAATAAAATAAATCTTTAACTCAAAATAATTATTGAGTCTAAAAATATTGAATTATTTAATTAAATTAAAAAATTATTTACAATGTGCATTTATTTATATAAAAACACATCCAATATCACTTGTAATTAATAATATGAGATTGTGAAATACTCTAGAGAATAAAAAAATATAATATAAAAATAGTCTCACATTATTAGAAAAATGAAATTTTCTTTTAGGAGAAGTTTATATAAACTAATTATATATGATTTTTAAGTTATATTTATTTGTGTTGTTGATAATAATACATTAGATATTATGAATAAGTAATAAATTTTACTATTAATATGAAATAGTTTAAACATTAATAATTACATATACTATTTATTTTTTTCTAATTTTAATTTTTTTAGTGGAATCAGTTAGAGCCATTAGTTCCATTCAGGTCTAGGTCGAATAACTGCTTGGCAACCAAAAATCGATAGTTTCTTAACTGGTTCTAAACTAGTCCAATTCTGGTTCTAAAATTGTCAACGACGATTCTAGTTCGGTTCTGAGCTTGTAACCGAACTATGCCTATATCTAACTCGGGTAGCTCCACTTACCAACTATATTAAACAAAATGAGATACATAAGTGAAGTCTCAAAATTTAGGTTAGTTTTTACATCATTAAGGACAAAATTTGTATTTTACCAATTTCATCCTTAACTAACTTCAATAAAAAATTTTAAATCGAGTGTGATAGTAGTTTGCAGTAAAGTTTATTTCCAAGTCTGATGATCTATTGGATTATTGCATGATCAACTATAATGTTAATTAAGGAACGTTAAAAAAAAATCTCTTTTGTGTAAGTTCTTATAAATTTTTAGATGGATTAATATTCCTGAACATTTTCTATAATAAAAAGTAATAACAAAATTTACCTTCCTAAGCTTATAACCTCCCCTAATAGAAGCGCCGATCCAATGATGGTAAGGATTAAATTCAGAGGTGTTGACATCGCTTGAAAAACCGGTCCCTTCATCTCAATTACGCATGCTTGCAAGTAGTACGACACTCCGGTTACCATGGTTCCCTGTTAACATTTAAAGGTATCAACTTCATTTCAACTGTAATGTTATATATGAAATTGGATGGAAACACATATAAATCTTGCATTTTCAATCAGAATATCTGAGCTACGTTTTCTATTTCTAATTGGTAATCCAATTGGTTTTGTTCCTCTAGCATTGTTATCATCTATGAAGAATACTTTTGTTCAATTTGTTGCTTTTTTACTTATATAGATATGAAAACATATGATTTTTTTTTTCCAACTGTTTTACATATTATAATTTGGGAGGGAAGAAATGGATTTGTTTAAAATAATTAGGAAATTAGTACTTATACCATAATATATTATTAGAATATACTAATTACTTCACCTGTCTAGTAAGTTCAACTTTACCCCATATTGGTATATTATCAAGGAAAATTATATCATCATGTAACTATCCTTATAAACCGACACCGTAGCTTTTGAAAATATAACAAATAACTAACAACCTCAATACTGACATGACACAAATATTATCATGACATTACCATATTATCATGATGACACAATATATTTTAGATTGAGAACAAAAGAACTAATTCATAATAGGTTTCATTAAAATTAATCAATAGCAAAAACAATCAATATTTTATTCTTATTTATAAAAAAATTGCCTCAATTTATTTTAATTGTTTTGTTTTTTTGTTTAGTTAAAATGTTTGAATTACAATATTTGAATAAAATTAATTTAGTTAGATGACGACACATCAGTATTTGTGCCATGTTAATTTCTACATAGGGAAAATTAGTATAAAAGCTTTAAGTCTAAAAGCAATCAAACTAATTTATGATATGTTGTAGTATAAATAAATATCAAGAAAAAAAATATTTTTAAATTTTTTATTAAAATTGATCTAAATTTATTTCAATTATTTTACTATTTTATTTAGCCAATATGTATGAAATATAATAACATATTGCACTTGAATAAAATCAATTTAATTGTACTAACATGTGGTACGAAGATGACATGAGGATGGCACGATAATGATAGAGCGATGACACAGTGATGGAAGGGTGATGAGTGATGACACATCAACATTTGCACAATATTAGTACTGATATTGATATTTTCAGGGGATATTTATTATATTTTTAAAAACGGCTAATTTACCCTTATTTTGATGCTTTACCAAAGTTTCATTAACTGAAGCATACAAGTTTTCTGTTCACCTCAGTAAAACTTTCTTATAATAATATAAAAAAAGGAGAAACACATTAACTGAGGAGGTTTTTCTTTCCTCTACATATGTTAGAAAAAGTGTTTGCTAACATTTAAAAATTGCCTACCATGCAATAGTCAATGATTAAAAAAAATAAAAAGAAAAACCTTTTTTCAATAGGCTACAACCCCTTACTTTTAATAAAATAAATGAAAATTTGAAAAGATTTCTATTTGATAACTTAATAAATGCCAAAGACATTGGTATCTCACATTTGATGCAGAAGATCAAGAGAATCTTATAAAGTCTTAATTAGTTGAATTTGATATTCTCAGCGTTAGTTATAGTTTATAATTATTCTGGAATTTTCATTAAAGATTGGTATAAAAGAAATCAATCAAAGCATACTATTTCTTATGGAATCGAAAATAAAGCCCAATATATATTATAATATTCACTCAGATAGACGGCTTTACATTACTAAATTACACCATTTATTAGTAGTAATAATAATAATAATAATAATATCATTATTAGGACATCTTCAAAGTGTAGGCCAGACACAATAGTCCAAAGCATAAAGCCCTACACACAATAAAGCAATGTGGATTCCTCTTTTTCATTTTTCAATTAATTTATTTGTTTTAGAATGTAGATGATTAGATTGAAGCATTATAATATCTGTAAAAACATTTCTTCTTCTTCTTCTTTTTCTTCTTTTTCAATTTTTAAGGGGTTGGCGTCTAAAGAGTAAGCATTATAATTAGAATGCAATTTTTAAAAAAGCGTTGTTATGTTTTTAATATTTAAACACCAAATAATTACACATATAGAAAAGCTAAGATGCCTATATATAATATTGTGCATGTATAAAAGCTAGATATAATAGAAATACAAAAAAGTATAAAATAAAAAAAAAAAAGGCTGGCAAGTAGAATTCTTACGCAATATACTATTGTGAGTGTTCTGATATTCCAACCAAGCTTCCATTGATTTGGGTCTCTTTCCATTGCAATGGCCACGACAAAAGATTGTATTGCGCTTGATAAACACTGAAGACTTGTGAAGTAAAGCTTTGAAGGGTAGGTCTTCAAAACCCTAGCCTGTTATTTATTTATTCATTTTTTCAGTGTTAAATAACGAAAAGAAATGGAAACAACATGTGAACGACAACAATTACCATTCTCTAAAGAATTTCAGCACCCTAATAAAGAAGGAGATGCTTAATAGAATTTTAAATTAATTATTGCTCTAAAGCAAAAAATAATATGCTGCATATGCGATGGGAATTTGATGTTAGATAAATGTCATCTTAATGGTTTCCCTTCTATAAACATGTGTTACATGTGAAAATTTTAAAAGAAATCCCTAAAATAACAAGACATGACGTGCGAATAATTAGGCCAATACGACATAGCATGCGAAAAAAAAAACCACATGAAGTACGGCATGCCAGGCATGCGAGTACAAATGGGCCGAGTATGCAAAAGCACGAGACATACAAAGTAAGCAAAATTTAGCATGCAGATGGTACGATATGACTGATTTACTATACCTAATTACACGTGTTGAAATTTTATTGGTATCTATAATATTTATTGAATCTTTCTCTCTTTCATTAGAAAAGAGCAAGAGGAAAAAAAAAAATTTTCATTTAAAAATATAAGTGTAGAATCTTAAAATTTTCATTATGCCTTTTGTGAATGGGAAATGTTGGTATGTAAGATTACTATCGAATTATGCTCGATGATAACTGTTTCTTGAAATTAACTTTTAGTAAAAGTGTATGTAGGCAACTAATAAAAACTAATCTAGAAGAAAATGCCACTTATTCTAAGGTAATGGGTGTTTTTCCTTTAACAAGATATTTTCAATTGAATCAATTCAAGTATAATAGTTGAGAGCACACAAATCTTAACCAAACTAATGATTTCATCTGTGACATCAAATTCTTTTTTCCAATCAATATAACATGAGTACATGGATTGAGCAAATTGTGATCATTTATGGATAGAGGGTATAGCTGTTCAAAAATTTACATTTTTTTTATATTTTTGCAAAATAATTGTTTATTTATAATGTTAAACACTGATTATATGCAAATTATTTTTGAAAATTTAAAAATCAAGACAAAAAAAATGAAATTGAAAGGATAGAGTAATAACGAAAATGAAAGTTCAGTCTATGTCAGACATCAAGATTTTTTTTTTTTTTAGAACAATCTTCTATTATCAACACGTGATAAATTTATAATTTTTTTCAAACCCATTATAATTACACTTAGTCTTTATCCAAATTCTAAGTAAATAGTGTGGGCACTTCGGGACTTTTATCACCATTAATTTTAGCTTAAAAAATGTGATTAATAGCACGTAGAATATACATGCCAAGGGACCAGCCACAGCATAAGCATTCATGTATAGTGCACTTTATTGGGGAAAAAGAAAAGTTCAAAAAAAGGGCATATTGTTGCCATTCTATATTGGTCCATAGAATAAAAATTAAGATTGCATGTGTGACAGCTAAATTAATTCTTCCCAGTGATTATATTAATTTAAAAAGATATTGGTTAATATCAGCCCGTTTGTTTTGAAAAAAATATATATATATTAATAAAAATAAATGTTTTGACAATTTTTTCTAGAAAAGTAACATATTTTCAAACGTTTAATTTTATAAAAATACTTTTCCTTTATTTATTATTTTGAGATAACTCATATATTTTAAGTCTAAAAAAATAAAAATTTACAAATATTATAAAGAGAAACTAATATACTTAAAAGAAAAATATTTTTAAAAATTAATAATAATTTTTTTTGGATAGTAATGATTTTCAGGAAAATATCTTTTCATTTTTCTATATTTGTTTAAGAAAAAATAGGACAATTAATGGAAAACATTTTGTCTTATTTTGAAAAACCTAGAATTCTCATAGATTGTTTTTTGTTACTAAATATAAATGTGTAAGTTATTTTTCCATCAATTACAAGTCCATCTACCAATCATTACTATCCAAAAATATTTATTATTAATTTTTTAAATATTTTTCTTTTAAAAAAATTATTACTCACTGTAATATATGTAATTTTTTTATTTTTATACTTAAAATATATGAATTACCTCAAAACTGTAAACAAAGGAAAAGTATTTTTATAAAATCAGCCAAACATTTGAAAATATGTTATTTTACTAAAATACTTTTTCGAGAAAAAACTATTTTCGTTAACAGATAATTTTCTTCAATACAAACGCAGCCTAATTGTTCTATTTTTTCTTAAAACAAATACGAAAAAATGAAAAAAAAAAACACTTTTTTTAAAATATATTTTCATGCAAACAAAGCGGGTATAAAATGGAATAAGTTTTTCAATAGGTAATTGTGTTTCCAAAAAAAAATTGTCTCAAACGTATACTTGTTGCTGATCTATAAATACTTAAATCAGCCGGGCAAACTTTTGTAATCATCTGTCAAGCTTTGGTCTAGATGATCTATCAATCTTTTGTCTAGATGTTCAAATGCCATTGGTTAAGGAGAAAATAACTAAGGGACATATACTAGTAAAAATTTGAAAACGGGTGGAAAAATAAATGGACAAGACTTCCTGCTAGCATGTCTATGTATGCAAAGAGGTGAGTTTTACCTTTTTATCCCAATTTGAGACGAAACTAAGGCAAAAGGTAAGCTCATTTTTGTTTTTTTTAAAGCCAGATCATGGCAAAACAAAACTAGCGAATAATTAAACACCTCAATAGGCCAAAAGATGTGGCCTTTTTTTTTTTTTTTTTTGTCTATAGAGACGAAAAATTTCGCCTCCTTTGACCACATTGCTACTAGTAAGTAATATCAATTAAAAAAAGGTTTAACCCTTAACCCTCTATGATAGAAAGTGGAAGATAAATAGTTAGATATACTTTTATAAATCTAACTTTTATTTATTTTCTGACAACGTTGCAACCACGTGCCTCATAACTATTCCGCAATTCAATGGGCATTTCCAATGGTGATCAAATGTTGCTGTATATGTCTAAGACATGAAACACCCCCAAGCATGATATAGAATAATTTTGTTATAATGGACACTAGAGAGTATGGACAGATGTACCTGAAGTACAAGCCACAAAGACCAAAAGGCAATGGAAATGACAGCGAGAAAGCAACCAAGCATCCATCTACGACCAGACACAGAGGAAACACCGTCGTCATGGTGTCGATGTAGTAACTTGACACATGGTCCTCTGTAGAAGGCTAATATGCTCACACCACCAAGGCACACTAGAATCCCTAAAATTTTTGCAATTCCATGTTTTGTTCTTATATTCACATTTTCCATCCTGTTCAATTAAAAAGAATATAAGAATTACTCTAGTTTACTTATTTGTGCATTTTTTCTTGAAATAAATGGAAAATTCGAAAGATGTTGTGATGAATTATAGTTGTACCTTAACAAAACCGCAAAGATAAAAGTTAGAACTGGAAGGCAATTGATCATCGCGGATGCTAATGCTGCCGAGGTATAAACAAGGGCTAACGCATACATGTTGAGGGCTAAAGTGATCCTTTGATCAGGAAGAAATGGAGCAAATTAGAAAAAACATATGATGCTTAATTTATCTTATTGAGAAACCATGTTTGTGAAACGTGTTTATGGGATACACATACCCAGTTAAGGCAATCAAGAATGTTTTACAAATGATTGAGAATGTTATGGGGGATGCTGTTTTCCTGGATAAAACAAACACAAAAATGCTGATCAATAGCAGATATTATTAACATGAAAGATCAAGTTTGTCTGTTCTCTTTATATATATTATATTCGTGTTACAACCAACTATATTGATATTGTTTGATTGTAAGTGTCGAAAATGCAAATAAGTATGTCAAGTGGGATCAGAAAATTTTAGCATATGGTATGATATAAGTTAAGAGAGCATAAATTAACATAAATATATATATATATATATGGTGGAATTAATAAGTACCTTTCACAGATGATAGCCAGTGGAAATAAGAAAATGGTGCCAGCAAGTTGTCTGTAGAAGATGAATATGTAACTGTTCATTCCAGCGTTGAGTGCTGCTTTAGAGAGCAAAGTCATTCCTGTATATATGCATTGAATCAATATGGCAAAAAAATATGGATTTTTTAGGCCCATATCGATCTCACTCGAGTATGTCTCACAAGCTGTGCATCCTTCAACGAGTTCTCAAGTATATATAGAAATGAATAAAGGTCTCTTTGCGTCGGTACCTATTAAATAATAAAAGAGAATATGTGATTTGGATTTTTTTTTTCTTTATTATAATGGGGAGAAGAAATCCAATGTAGTATCTCCCACTTGAGGACAGTAGGGATAGTAAATTGGTCACAGCATATATAGGCCGTGAGCCTGGCACTGCACATAAGTCACGTAAAGGAAAAAGATAAAAGCACAAGTACACGCATAAGCAGGCCACCATACATCATGCGAGGCACACAAAATAAGTGAATCGACGTGAAATGCAAAGCACCGAACTATTATGTGGGCCTTTTTTTAAAAACAATAATATAAAATATAATCATTTATGTTTTTTAATTTACTATAAGTTGTAATTAATTAATATAATTTATTTTGTTTTATTATTTTAATTAAATCCATTTATCTTTTTAAATAATGTAATATCTTTAATACATTTTACTTCTTTTTGAAATGATTTTAATTGTATTAACATATTAAATTAAAATTTTTTTAACAAATAGATAAATGAAATTATTAAATAATAATAATTAAATAATATTAAACATTGAACTTGCTTAATTAATTTATTTAGAATATTTGTAAATTATTACATAAATTAAGTTAATAAATGCAATAAGATCGATAAAAATTAAATTTTATTAGTAGCATATTTTACTTTTTACAAGAAGATTGGAAAAAAGAACAAAAAGTCATGAACGATACACTCTTCACCTCATATTTGACCATCCCATCCTAGAATTCTCCGGCCTCACCCCATTGTTCCACTTATGCCTGCAGCTATGATTCCGGTGGTAGCAATGAACCCTCGATCCTGAGTCACTTTTCTTAGGCCATAAAAAATGTGGGTCTATCTACTTCCTGTCATTGGTATCAAATCAATCTTTTAAGTATACATATGCTTCAATAGTTTCAAGTGCACACATACCTGGATTGACTAGTTCTTCAATTGGGCAAGCTATCAATCGGAGCATTATTCTTCACTACTGCCACTACCGTATCAGCCCCTAGACTACTTTGATGGTCAAGGCAATTAACAAGATGGCCAACTATCACATTCACATTATTTTTTTTAAATGAATTAATTATGTTTTTTTAATAAAAATATAATTAATAATATAATGTATGCATATTATTTTTAATGGAGTAACAAGTCATGATTTATTCATTATCTAAATTCTATTTATGCTAAATGTAAAATTTATTTATTATATTTGCACTATAAATTTTTTAAACTAATTTGAATAATTAGTTTAGTTAAAATTTTGAAAACTATTGGGGAAAAAAAATGCAAGCTAGAAATAACAAAAAAAATCATACAAACTATGTGAAATCGGATCCAAGTAAAGGCACTTGACATGTTACGCGACATGGCATGCGAATAAATGAGCTGGCACGATGCAACACTCAAATAAAAAATGCATGTGAAGCATGGTACGCGAGGCATGTGAGTGTAAATAGGTCATGTAAGCGAAAGCACTCAACATGAAAAGCTCGCAAAATTTGGCATGCGGATAGCATGGCCCAGCTTATTTGCCATGCCTAGAGATTAGGAGAGATGTCATTAGACTATAATGACATTGGCAATTTAGATAGTTTAAACTATTTTATCCAAATTTTTTTAAGGTTATGTATTATTAGTTAAAATTATCTAGCTTCTTAAAAAAATTAATTTAGTATCAATATGGTTTTTTTTTATATAATATCAACCATTATTTATAAAAGATAATGTTTTTAAATTAACGTAAAAACACTTTAGGGAATACTAGAAAAGGTAATTTCAAAATACCTTGTTTTCTTAATATATTTATTATTGAGAAACTATTAGTTAATATGATTTATTGGCTCTCGTGTGCAAAAGACTAATGGGGAAGAGGAAAATAATAATAAAATTTTAAAAAATTACAAAAATACCATTATTTCAGTTTTAGGTAAGTTGACATCATCTCTTCAAGAAAAAAGATCATTAGTGTCCAACCTCGTCTCTTCATGAGACGAGGTCCTTAGGTCATACACTAACGATCTCATCTCTTCAAGAGAGGTTGTCCTTCTTTTATAGGCTTAGTCTCTTGAAAAGACGAGGTCAATTAAAAATTTTCCCCCGCCACCACATATATGATAAATCATTCCTTTTTTACATTAGTTGTTATAACCTATCAAAATCATACACAATCAGCTATATCAATCATTCATCCACCAACTTCCAAACTTCATAACCTAACCATAATAGTATTCCTAAACCCAATCCATCCAAAGATAATCCCAAACCCAATACATTTATTCACAATCCCAAACTCAATCTATTCAGTCACAATAGTTTTATGAAACCTTTCACTACAAACATAATAAAAACTCATAAAACATAACACGAAATGATTGCATTAATGTTATGATAAAAAGTATTTGAAAATTATACATACAACAAACATAAAAGATAAGAATCTACATACAATAATCATAAAAAATGAAAATCTATGTAATGTCTACTGCTGAGTGCCCCGCCTCCTTCGTCCCTGCCTGATAAAAGTTTGAAGGAATGGTGTACGCTGATGGACATCCTGATGGGGATGCTCCATAGATGGATTAACCTATGTGAGCGTCACATCCCCATCTCCACTACTAGCGCTATAAGGACGAAATGGGATAAGGTTTGAATCCACCTGGGTTAGTCTAGTAGTGATGGTCGCCTCTTTTGTGGAGGAAGGGACGTATGAAAATTGGTATATGAGATGTCTGGCACCGTGGTCTCATGCAAATAATCATATGATGATGAGGATGGATTAAGCTCAAAATGATGAAACTGTGAAAGGCCAGGCTCATCAGGTACGGGTGCATGTAAGGGTAAAGGCTCATTTTTTATATCTACAACTTGGACTCGCTCTCACTCTTGACCTCGTCGCCATCCTCGCCCACGCTTCTCTCTCCATGGCCTTCGTCTCTATGTAGGCTAAGGTTGTGGGTCCTCCAATGCTGGTGTTAAGATAAGCGCTAGTGCTAGATCATTCAAATCAAGCCCCATGAACTCTTCCACTACACAAATGACATCTCACACAGTGGCAAAAGTATTCTCTGCTAGCATATCAAAGACTCTGTAAATGAAATCTACCTATCAAAACACCTCCTATACATTAGTAAAGACAATGAAATTATATACGTGTGAACACATAGAACATATAAAATGATACATGGCTAGGGATTTGTCTATCGAAACACCCTCATACTTAAACAGCTTATGTGTGGGGGATTTAGTGACATCAAATGATAAGATTTACCCCTATCTACTGCTACTGCGATGAGCTGTTTATCCTTGTACTTGCCATATAAGAAGGTGTCATCAATTGTGACCATGGGTTTGCAAACAATTAATAGATATAACTTAGTTCACCGATATAAATCTTTTATAAATTGAATCATGTATCTAAAACATTTTAATGCAAGGAGAAAATGCACAAAAGAGCTTGTCAAGGAAGACATGTCCTACTGTATCTGAATCTACAGTTCTCCACTCAACCTTTGTTCATGGATTTGCCTCTGTTATTGCATTAAGTATATGTGGGAGCTCCACATATGACTCGTCCCAATTTCCATACACCTACTCAA
This sequence comes from Combretum micranthum, assembly GCA_024138025.1. NCBI lineage: Eukaryota > Viridiplantae > Streptophyta > Magnoliopsida > Myrtales > Combretaceae > Combretum > Combretum micranthum. The sequence goes on along the minus strand of JAMXBD010000023.1, from coordinate 2,434,616 downwards.
TAGCTTTACACTTCGCTTCACGAATTCTCTTCATATGAATATTATACCCAAACTCTTTTAAGATGGTCAATTGGAAGTCATTTGCCCTCACATCTGGAGAATTACGAATCTCTAATATAATGCACCTAGACATGTTAGTGAAGTCCAACTGAGAGTGGTCCTGTCTAGTGATTTTATCTAAGCAAGTGCGGGGTCCTTCATATTTAGTGATGTAAAACCACCAACCGTGCTTCTTATAAATGCCTCTGAGTCTCTACTTGTAACTTATAATATGGATATTAGTACATTTAATTACCATGACCTTAGATCAGAGTCCACCATATTGAAATTATAATGATTCGATATATGCCACATTTTAATTTCCCGTATGAGATGATCTTTAGTCTCAAATCGCATCCTAAAATTAAATTCATTATTGAAACTCCAATTTCCAGCACGCATTTCCTGCTCATCATCAATCCAGCATAACCACTACCAACATTAGCAGTGAAAAAAGGTACTGGCACTGAACTCTTAACCACACCAACATCATCTATGGGAGCCACGAAACGGTGCTAGTCATTTCTATTACGTTGTACCCCGATACCAGCATCTTCCTAGGGAAAAGCTTCCACATTATCATTTCCATCATCATTATAGTTATCATTGGATTCACTTGCTGAGGATTCTTGCATCACATCAGTATCATAACCATATGTTCAATCAGGTACACTTATTTCAAAGTTACCCATTTGCATCTGTGTGCTACCTATTGTCTAAATTGGAGTAGAATTTAAGTTCACCAACCCTTAGCTGCCAATATTTTCATCAATACCCATTTCCCTTGTAGGTACTTATGACAATTTGTTCTTAAATATCTGCACATATACAAGTACTGACCCTTTAGTGTACATCAACATCTTCGGTGTAGCATTATTATCGATTACTAGAATAATATCATAGCGTAGTGTCCTATCTCCAATAGCTACCTATGATACAACTCAACCCGATGTGTAAACCTATTTACCTTAAGTCTATTGCAAATGATACTAAGTATTTGCTCATATGTTAAGTTCGCACTAACACTGACCACAATAACTGGCCACTTATCATGACCAAAACCGTCATTCCCCTCCACAATGTTGTCATGAGCATATAGTACAAACTTGGCTTTATCCATTTCCTCACCTATCTAGTCATCTCATAAAACATAGGACAAATGCATAAAATTCGCATCATGACTTATCTATTACACTCCCCTACTATTTAAACATATTTGCTGATCTATATAATTTAAGCCAGAACTCTTTCATTCATTGCACATTTTTATCATATAGTTTTATATGGAAATTTATCAATCTAAGTAATATTATTATTTGATTATTTTATTTAAGGAAATAAACTTATCATTGCATTTAAGAATATTGACTAAAGAAAAGATCAAAAGAATCATCATTGCTATTTAATCAATATAATTTAAGTTAGAACCCTTTCATTCGTCGTACATTTTTATTATATAGCTTTATATAGTAATTTGTCAACCTATCTAATATTATTATTTGATCATTTTATTTAAGAAAATAAACTTATCATTGCATTTAATAATATTGACCAAAGAAAAGAATTATCATTGCTATTTAAATCTATATAATTTAAGCCAAAACCCTCACATTCATCACATATTTTTATCATATAGTTTTATATATTAATTTATTAATATCTCTAATATTATCATTTGATTATTTTATTTAAGGAAATAAACTTATCATTGCATTTAAGAATATTGACTAAAGAAAAGAATCATCCTTACTATTTGATCTATATATATATATATCTCAATATAACATATTATCTATGTAATTTAAGCTAGAACATTTCATTTGTCGCGCATTTTTATCATCTATCTTCTATATATATATATATATATATATATCATATCTATACTATTAAAGAAAAACCATCGTGTAAATATTTTTATTGAAAATGTTTTTAATATAATGTTTTTAGCATATGGGCATAAAATATCTTTCATATCCTTCAAAACATGAAAATTAAATAAAGTTTGAATATTATTAAATAAGGGTTGAATCGATATAGTCTTTTTTTTTTTAGCATATGGGCATAAAATATTTTTAATATCCTTGAAATCATGAAATTAAATAGTGTTTGAATAGAATTAAATAGGTGTTGAATAGACATAACTTTTTCCATAGAAAAATATTTTTGGTATCCCTGAAATCATGAAATTAAATAGTGTTTGAATTGAATTAAATAGGGGTTGAATACACATAGTCTTTTCCCTTTTTAGCATACGGGTGTAAAATATTTTTAGTATCCTTAAAATCATGAAATTAAATAGGGTTTGAATAGAATTAAATAGGGGTTGAATAGACATTGTCTTTTCCTTTTTTAGCCTAAGCATGTATTTTGATATACTGATCTAAACCTCTTATATCATATTTATGCATGACAATTACCCAACATGAAGAAGTTACTTGTGGAAAATATAATTGTAATTATGATTTGTAATTAATTTCCTAATTTTTAAGACTAATTAAGATTGTCTTCTTCAAATCGATTAAAACAATACATCTATTTAATGTATATATGTTTGGTTGCTTTATTTGCACACGCATTGCGGGTTTATCGTCTACTTGTGCTACTATATCCACCCGTCTTATAATAGTATATGATTAATGTGTATGATATATAATAATATATGATTTCATAATTTGGTTTCTAAATTTAAAAACTATAAAGTATAATCATAATTATATCAAACATTGTCTACAACGTAACATCAACAACACATACGGTTAGCACATAAATCACATTACCACTTTACAATACTACTCATCCAACACTACGTACAACACCCATCTAACATACACAATACAATTCGTCCAACACTGCATACAACACCCATCTAACATACAATATGCATCACCATTTGACAAAAAAAAAAAAAAAACCCAACAACATATACAACACCCAATATTCAACAATGCAACATCAACAATAGTGAAAATTTAAGCAAAAAATCAAACGCACTTATCTATCGAGTTTGGCATAATTTTGTGGAATTTTTGCATGAATTTCTTCACTTTTTCATGATCTTATTACTTTAGCAACGCCTGGTGATCGATCTCATTCAAAATTACGACGTGATTTTGTCAAAATCTGTTCGAAGTGAGGGTTAGGGTTTCGGATTTGAGGTTTCCGATGATTTGGGGGTTTTGGTTTTGTTGAAATGAGGAAGAAGAAGAAGATAGCAGGCGAATATAAAGCCCACCAATTTCATCTCTTAAAGAGACAAGGTTTTTCTTTACAAGTAGACTTCATCTCTTAAAAAGACGAGGTCATTAGTGTATGACCTCCTCTCTTCAAAAGAGGAGGTCCAAGCATAAATTAAGGATCTCGTCTCTTAAAGAGAGGAGATCAACTTGCATAAAACTAGGATTATTTTGATCTTAGTGGCATTTTTGTAATTTTTTTAAAATTTATTATTACTTTCCTTTTCCCTAGACTAATGACCTATGAGTTATGACAAAGTAAAGGAAAGGGTTCCTTTTTATTTTTTTTCTCTCTAAATTTCCATTTTATTATTTTAAATTGTTAACAGATGTAATTAATAATTAAAATAAATAAAGATGGTTTGATTAGGTGTTTTAAGAATATAAGTGCATATAAATTGAGAAAGAAAAACCAATAAAAAAGAATCCAAATCCTAAAATAAAAGTTTTATTGAATGTTTTTAAGATATATTTTTTACCATTAGCATGTATTAGATCCATTTCACCATACCCAAAATTACTATCTTTCTTTGGAGATAGATACTTTCTTTCAATTGTTATGAATTAATCTCTTTAAAATATTAACACAAATAATTAATAGCCAAAATCATGAGAAACTAGATCAATGATGTTACAAGATCATGAATTTAGATGATCCTAATCGTTAGTTTGCAAATTATGGAAAACTGAGAAGAGAAAAATTAAGAGATCTAGATCCATCTTATTTACCTAATCCAATCCTACTCAAAATAAACAGTGCAAGCACTGTCAAACTTTTATCTATCGCCATTATTTTTAAGTTAGACATTATAGGGTAGTGCATAGTATTATATAATACCAAAACAAAGTCAAGAAAACATATTGTTTGAATTGTCTAATTTTCATATGTATCTTATTGATATCTATATTATGTCTATATCTAGTTTGATTGATATATTTATAAGTAAAAATGACTGTTTTTCATCTATATCTATTTGTTAGCAAACAATCTATTTGAAAATGGCATAAATAAGATGTTAAAACAATCAAAATAAGACGAACCAAATAGATGGATAAATTAACATGAAAAAAAAATCAAGTCAAATGGAAAAAAACGAAATGCTCTCCAAAACTCTCAAGAAATCTCCTTTGCCACTATTGTTAAACGATGAGGACAGACACGCAAAAAAGGTTAAAAATAAGAATTTTTCATCGAAAAAATGCAATGATAAAGGAGATTTTATTAAACCAAGCGAGTGATGAGATGGAAGAGAAGACTTGTCAGACTTTGATGTTGATGAAGAAGGTGTAACCTTTGAAATTAATAGAGATATGCCATTTGTGCGTTTTTAAGATAGAGTGAGAGAAAAACTTGAAAAATTAATGGAGAATACTGTCATCATTCGACTATTGGGTAAACATATTAGATATAGAACCTTATATAACAGGATCATGAGTCTTTGGCAACCTCAAAAAGGGGCCAAAGTTTTGGATTTAGACAAAGGCTATTACATGGTGAGATTGGGATCAATCGATGTTTATATGACAACTCTCCTAGAGGGACCGTAGATTATATTAGGTCACTATCTCACTATTTAACCTTGGTCCCTTGCTTTTAACACAAAGGATGAGAACATCTCTGCAATAGCGGCATGGATTAGATTACTAGGAATACCTATTCATTATTATAAAAAAAAAAAAGTGTTCTAAAGGGTGATTGCCTCTATGATTGGCAAATTTATTAAAATTGATTATAATACAGTAGATTTGAAGAGGGAAAAATATGCTCGTTTAGCGGTGGAATTGGATTTGACTAAACCACTAGTCTCCAAGATCTATGTTTATGGTAGAACCCAACCTGTGGAATATGAAGACCTTCCTTTCATTTGCTATAGATGTGGACAATCTAGCCATATCAGTGAAACATGCAAATTCTCTGAACCTCAAGATAAATAACAAATTATTTCTAATCCTATGATTGAGAATCTGGTATTGAACTTCAGCAACCAGAACCTTGCAACTGAGGATGCTGATAATCTAGTATTAGGCCCTTAGATTCATGCTATCAAAAAAAGAGGGATAAAGCATGCATGGGGAAATGGAAATGGAAAGGATCAAAGCACAATGGAAAATAAAGAAAATTTTAATACTAGATATAATATTCTTGCGATATGGGGAAGGATAATTTGGAAGCTAGTCAATTCGAAGCCTTAATTTCAGAAGATACTAGACAAGAGACTTCCAAAATTAGCAAAAGGAAAGGTAAAATGGTCGTGGAAAGTGGACTATATGAGATTCTAGAGCCCAAGCCTAGTAAGATTAATAAAGCAAGCACAAGTAACTAAAAATTGGTCGCAAAAATCCCATGCCACCTCAAACTTTAAAGAAAATCTTAACCCCGATATAGCATAATCCAACTCTATTAAGGCAAGCATTGAGGCAATTCAGCCCATTATCAATATTGCTAACGAGAAAGTGCATAAAGAAAATCTAATAAGAAATGTCATTGAAAAGGAAATAAATACTATAGTTATCCTAGACCATCCATCTCAAGGTCAAGCCTTGGAAACTTCATTCCATGCTGTTGATCATCCCGCCCCTTTAACTATTCTCCAAAGGTCAAGTAAAGGAGGTAGTCCACCAGAAAAATCAAAGGTAATGGGTATGAAGAACGAGTTGCGTATTAAAGCTACTAAGACTAAAAAATTTTCCTCTTCAAAATTAAACTAGAAGAGGAATTTTTTTTAAAGATATTTCAGTGATTGCGGATGATGATGGACAATCATTAAATGTGGAAAATCCTTTCGGCATGGAAGTTATTAATGATGCTTAGCCTAGACATGAGACTTTATCTTATTTTACTCATATTAATGAATTTGGTTATTTGGAACTGTGAAGGTGTCGTGAGTAGAAATTTCATTTGAGTGGTAAGATCTTTATATACTCTTAATTATATCAAGATTCTAGCTCTATTGGAACCTAGAATTAGTTGTGATTGTGCAACTAAAGTTATTAGGAAGTTGAGTTTTCAATACTCTCATAGAATAGAAATAGTAGGGTTTTCAGGGGGTATTTGGCTTCTATGGGGGAATTTGCAAGTTTTGCTTAATGATTAGCAATTCATACATGCAAGAGTTAGACTAGGTGATGAGAATCTATTTTTGTTGAAAATTATCTTTGTAGCCCTTCTTCAGTTATTAGAAGACGACAATAGGGGAAACTTCATGATCTTTCTGAAGAGATTAACATGCCATGGCTTGCAATTGGTGATTTTAATGCTTTCATACAGTCCTAGGAGAAATTGAGCAATCTTAATGGTGATGGTATTCTGTGTAAAAAATTCAAATCTTGGATAGATGAAACTAGAATGGTTGATTCAGGATTCACAAGATATTGTTTTACATGGTCAAGAGGCCTTTTTCATGTCGGATTGGATAGAGGATTAGTGAATGGGAAATGGTTTAACCTCTTTAATTGTTACTTTGTCACACACCTTTCCAAAATCAAATTAGACCATAACCCTTTGCTTATTAAGCTCACTACTCAAGTAAATCGCAATGATGTATCCAAACGTTTTCGTTTCTTAAATGCCTAGATAACTCATCCATTGTCGAATCCTTTCTTAATAAGTGTCAGAATTCTAATTGGAACCTACAAAGTAATATTTTTGGCTTCTCTTACAATGCTAACATCTGGAATCACAATGAATTTAGAAACATTTTGTAGAGAAAAAGAAAGTTGCTAGCTAGAATTGCTGGAATCTAAAAGGCTATGGATACACATTCAACGCCTAACTTGAGAAATTTGCAGGCTAGCCTACATAAGGAATTTGAAGTTGTTTTAACTCAAGAAGATCTTCTTTGGAAACAAAGGGCAAATTTCAATTAGATATCTTTTAGTGATTAGAATTCATTCTTTTTCCATGTGAGAGCCAATTATAGAGAAAAAAAAAAAGAATAAAGTGGATATAATCAAAATAAGTGAAGGGAAATGGTGTTCAGATAACATGATCCTTCTCTCTAAAGCTATGATTTTTTTCCCCAAAGGGTATACTTTGACAACACCTCCAACGGGAGACCACATCCCTTTAGGAGTCCTTTTTTTATTTTTTTCAGTTTTCAATTCCACAGCAAGAAATGTCATGCAAGCCAATAATAGTCATGGAAGTTAAAAAAGCAGTGTTCGATATGGGTCTTAACAAGGCTCCCGGAATTGATGGACTTAATGCATACTTTTATCAAAGGAACTGGAATATTGTAGGTAAATCTTTGTGTAGAACGGTGAAACAGACTCTTGATAAAGGGATGATTGGTGTCGGTATCAACAAAACTCTCATTTGTTTAATTCTCAATATTGAAAAGCCAGAACACTTCAATAATTTCCGACCAATCAATCTCTTTAATGTATAATATAAGGTGATTATGAAGGTTATCTCAAATAGAATGAAGAATATTTTACCCTGTTTGATTGATCATTCTCAAACAAGCTTTGTTAATGGTCGAGACATTGTGGATAACATAGTTGTGGCTCAAAAAATCATTCATTCAATGAGAATCAATAAAGCAAGATGGGGATGGATGGCAATTAAGATTGGTTTTGAGAAAGCCTATGACCATATCAATTGGAATTTTATTAAAGATTCACTATAGGATGTTAGTATACCTTCTCTCCTATCTAATTTCATCATGAGCTCCTTTGAGACTTGCTCTTTGCAAATTAATTGAAAAGGTTCGCTAAGTGCTCATTTCAATCCTAAGAGGGGAGTTCGCCAAGGTGATCCCATTGCTCCATACATTTTGTTTTTTGTATGGAAAGATTATCCCAAACAATACGTAAGTCGGTTGAGGTTGGCGTTTGGGAGCCCTTTCGATTTGGAAATGAGGTATGCGTTTCACACCTTTATTTATTTATTTATTTTTTTTGGCATATGACCTTATGCTTTTTGTGAAGGTAGATGTTCCTCCGTCTACATTGATATCCACTATCCTAGATGACTTCTGCTCTTACTCTAGAGATTTAGTCAGTAAGGAGAAAACTAAAATATTTTTTTTTCTCCAAATGTCAAAGAAGAAATAGCCTTTAACTTTAGCAATATGATGGGATACAAGAAAATATATGATTTGGGGCATTACTTGGGTTTACCCTTACTACGTAAAAGAGTACCTAAAGAAACATATGGAAAGGTGTTAGAAAAGGTCCAACAGCGAGCTGATAACTGGCATCCTCATCGGTTTTCGTTGGCAGGACGTGTAACATTGTGCCAATCGTCCCTTTCTTCTATACCCAATTATACCACGTAGTCAACCACAATTCCAAGAGGAATATGCAACCAATTAGATAAAACAAGAAGACAATTTATATGGGGATCAATAGTACATAACAGAAAGCAAAGCTTAGTTAGGTCGAACAAAATTTGCCAACCGAAAAACAATGGAGACTTAAGTATTAAGGGAAATGACTTCCTTGAATGACTCTCTTCTTATGAAAATAGCGCGAGGTCTCATAGCTAAAGCAAATTCACTATAGGTGAGAGTTATGAGAATTAGTAGATATTCATTCGAGTAAATCTTCTCACTTGTGGAGAAGCCTCAAAAAAGTCTGGGAGTATGTGAAGCAAGGTGTTTTCTGGGTTATGGGTAATGGTACCTTTATCCTTTTTTGGATAGATAGATGGATTTCACCAAAAATGCCGCCTTTATGTAATTATTGTCAGAAATTGCCTACAGATTTTTCACACAAAGCGTGTTGTAGATTATATCACAAAATCAGGGGATTGGGATTGGCAATTTTTACAACAATATCTTGATACCTCAACACTTCTACTGATAGCAGTAATACGACCACTAGATCCTATGTTAAAAAAAATCGAATGAGTTGGAGGCCTTCTCCTTCTAGAGTATTCTCATTGAAATTGTCATGCCTCAAAAAGAGACCTAGTAGGATTATTCTACAGTTATCATACCACGTGTGCACTCATAATATGAGAACCGTCCTGCAAGTCAGAGATCACAATACTCTATTTATTTATTGATATTTCTACTTGACTGATACATATACATGTAATAGTATTGTTGAGATTCAACTATGGAATCCAATTTTTCTACTTCCATCAAGATCGCAAAGAATCTTTATCCCCTACTAAATAGTGAAAATGGGGTTACAAACCTATAACATAAAAATCTCAATTGTTTACACAATTTATCTAATTTGCAAATCTAAGTTTCTCATAACCTACATTTCTAACTTTAATAAAGTCTATTGGAGAAACATTCTTCACACATTCTTAACCCGATCTCGGATAGTGTTATACCTACACAAAAACTATTGGGGGGTAATCAAACCACGAGCTCAATAGGATAACCTAACTAGACCATACATCAAACAATAAAAAAAAGTTTAATTAACAAGTGTATGCCATGCAATAATCAATCATATGTACAAGTACAAGTTGAATAACCGGAATCCAAACAGGATGTAGATTTACGCTCTCTCATCGGGGTTGGAAGGAAGCCGTGAAGAGCGATATACCGTGGCTAGGAGAATCAAAGAACCAAGGAAAAATTGGTACCTTAAACTCTCATAAATTATTTTAAAACACTTCACTCTTATCCTTAGAACAAAGAAACACCATTAAATATTAACTATTTCATGTTGATACCACGAGCGGTGTTCCTTTGATACCAGATAGTTCCCATGGAACAGAGCAAAACAAAGGTGCCCCTAGAAGAACTAGGAAATTTACATCTAGAAAAATCGGGCACATCACTAGAGAACCACAATGCTAATACGAACGGGGTCATCACTCCTTTTTAATGTAGTATATGCAATTGATACAATGCATGTCCATTTTCATTTATGGTTCCAGTAGTTTTTAGTCAAGTTTAAGATGATCATATAATTTACAGACGAACATCAACATGCTTCATACAATATTTATCACACAATAGAATTATCACTTATATTATGATAATATGGTATTTAAGCATACACCAATCATCATGCAATACACCCAATCTCACATGCATATCGTTGAATATATTATTTCAAATGCAATTATACTACAAGCACAAACAATGTAATAACATTAAAGTTACTCACCTGTTGTCCTCACTAAATTATCGTAATAGGCTATTGGAAGTCCAATAATTGTTCTATTTTTCCTATAAAATAAGATAGCAGACGTCTATTACTATATTATAACATATATACATATATATGTAATGGTGTTAACGACATTCTTTCAGGTTCTAATTATCAGTTCTAATATATTTTCAGTTATTATATTCATCTAGTGAAAATTTATATTTATATATAAGAGAAATCTTCCTAAGTTTATAGAATATTTTGAGTTGTAATTGATAATTCTATTATTAAGCTTTTTCTATTTATATGATCTTTTAATATATTTACCTTAAGGTAATTGATATTTGCTATCTATTGTTTATTTTCATTTTGCTTTTCTTGATTTTAATAGACATCTATATTTTATTTAGGGTATTTTCTTTATTCTAAATTTACTCAAGTTCCTTTTTCATTAGTGCCTGTGTGGATAGTGAATTTTATTATTTTCTTTGTTTTTTAACCTTATATGTTTTATGTTAATTAAAATTTGTATTTATATAGTTACATTTAGTTTTTAGTTCTTTAATTATTTTTCTAATATATTCATGGTTTCCTAGAGTTTGAATATATATCAAATATTTACTAAACTTAAAGTTTATTGAGTAATTATAGAGTTTATGTTTAATAGTTCAGTGTTTTATCATCATTATCATTATTATTTTTATATTGTTCGTTAGTTTGATTACTTTATGGCAACTAATATTTATTTTCTAACATTTAGTTTCATTGTGTTTCTCTTGATCTCATTTCTTGTTATTTATTGGTTATTCATGGGTATCACATTATTTATAAATTTTAACTTATTCTAATCATTATCGAACAATTATCATAATCTAATTATTTACTAAAATATCTCTTAGTTGTAAATGGTTATTAAAATATAGTACTTAACAAATATTTAAGCTTGTTAGTCTTAAAATTATTTATTTATAATATTTTTATCTTCAAATATTATTATTATTATTATTTGTTATTTGTTACATCAAACAGATTTCACTTGGGGAAAATTTTGTGCATACGCCGGCATCCAACACCGTCGGTATTGCACTTAAGTTTGCCGGTGTTGTTGTAATTTACATGTCTTAGCTCTAAGGAACAATGGCTTCGAAAGCCGCCAGCATTACAACGTATGCTAGCATCAATGCCACCGGTATTGATCTTTAATTTGCCGACGTTCATTCATTTCTCGTAAAAAATAACTTAAGTATCTTTTGTTTCGTGTACATTGACCCGAAGGCCACCGACCTATCATTGTATGCTGCCGGTGTTGGGACTTACACCGTCGGTGTAGGGCTAGTGTTGTCACTGTTCATCATTTTTCTCGTTTTTTCTCTGTTCGAAACTCAATTTTCTTACATTATACATGTATTATACTTGTGTTCAAGCTACTTAAAAGTGTTTTCCATGATTCAGAACTATTTTTGTGACATATTAATACATATAACATCTTCTAATCTCTGAATCTTGTAATTCCTAAGCTTCTATGTATCATAATACACTCAGACACACACACACACACTATACATACGAAGTTTTAGGTTGAAGTATTACCTTGTTTGAGCTGGTATTGAGTTGCTATACCCTTCTCTAAAGGTTGATACGAATCCTAAGTTAATAGAAACCTATTTAGGTTAAAATTTAACACTTAAACTAACTCAAAACGAATTCCACTTACCTTTGTTTATTGATTTCTCAAGCTTGTGGTTGTGTCTAGAAGTTTGTTTTATGGAGATGAGTTGGTGTATTTTTGTTGGTGTGTTTAGGCTGTGTTGTATGCTGTTTTTTGCTATTGTTTTTATGCTTTTAAGGGCTTTGTTTGTATCTAAGTTAATGTCTATATAAGGGAAAAATAAAGCAACAAAGTTTTTGGCTAAAGAAGGAAGCTCATTTTCCACCGAAATGCAATTGATCTTACATGATTTCTCATGCATTAATTGTTCTTGCTAATTTGGCTAATTTAGGGAATTGTTTCTCTTGACTTTTGATGTAAATTGACCCTCTTTTGTTGATGAATGTGGCTGCTGCTTTTCCAAGAAAATTCCAGTCATAATTTGCACAAAAATTGAAGGAGAATTAATTTAATATTATTTATTCAATTATTTATCTTACTTTTAGGGTAGTTTATTTGGTTAAACGAGTATAAATATGTTAATTATTTAGGAGTTTTGTCTCCAATAATTCATTTAAAGTTTCTATAAATTTTCTCGCTACTTTTGAGTTTAATTTTAAGTTTAAAGTTTACATGATTAAGATTTTCTGGGTCCGATAAGCTAAGTTAGGATTTTAGTTCCTATAGACTCAGATTTTCCTATCTAGAATAATGGTGCAATCCAAATATTTTTTATAAAGTCTAGATTATTAGTTATAGATCTGTTTTAATTCTTATCACGTATTTACAATACTAGAGGTTCATTTTTTAGTTATTATTTTATAATTAATAGGTTATATAAAGAAGTTGTCTTTTATTGATTTGAAATGTAGAGCTACTTTTTTACTATATCTTGAGTTATTTGCTCAAGATACAAAATCTTGTCTTTCCGTATCTATTAGAGTCAAAGAATTTTCTATTCTAGTTTTTAAGTTATAAATGAGTTTATTATTACTCATAGGTTTATTCTAGATTTTTTATTTGGTCATTTGTTTAATATCTATTTTACATTTAGCACTTTATTTATTTTACTAGTTATAAAGATTCTCGGGTTATAGTGGTTAAGTGAAGATTTTAGTTTTTTTTTTTTTTATATATAGACTCAAAATTTTCTAACTAAAATATTTGTATGATTCAAATACTTAATTAGGGTTTAGATTCTTTAATATTGATGAGTTTTTTTATCTTTTTGCATATTTTATAATTCTAATGACTTATCTTTAAATTATCTTTTTATAACTAATAGGTTCTTCAAAATTAATTATCTTTTATTGTAATTGAGATTTAGGGTCAACTATGCTTATTAATTGAATTATTGATTTTTTTCAAAAAATATTATCTTTTACTATATGGAAATGATTTATCCTAATTATTAAGAATAATAAATTTTCTAGTGTTATTTTATAATGTTAAAGATAATTTGATAATCATTATACCATTATTATTATCTTATTTTTCTAAGTATTGGACTTAAAGAAATTGATTTTGAATTTTACAATAATGATCAATTTATTATCGATCATTATTTGTTCATACTTTAATAATTTTAATTTGCAAAAAATTGGGAGTGGTTTTTGTGACTTTTTATTATAGTTCTTCATGATTCTATATTATATTTTTAATAATCATTATAATCGGGTTATGCAAAATTAGGGGAATTATAGAAATCAACCTATAAGCTTATATGTGGAGCTACTTTGAATGTTAAAGTGGACAAGTGGAAGTTAGCCTATCACTGGAAAGGACTAAAACATATACATTATTTTGATACTACACAAAGCATTGTTAACAAATGCTAAATGCAGGAGAAGACATTTATTTGAGTCTAGTTTGTGTCAAATATGTAGGTAATAAGAGGAAGAACTGGATCATGTTCTAATAAGTTATGAGAAACCCTAGATTTTTTGTGCAAAATGATTCCTATTCATAATTGGCAAGAGTTCTTTAATTCCAACTTCGATGAGTGGTTTTCCAAGAACTAAAAGATGAGTCTCCTTGCAATAATTCTATGTGATCAACTATCTTTGGTGTAAGCTTTTGGATGCTATGGAATAGACAAAACAAATTAATTTTTGTATGTGAAGATATTGATGATCGATCTCTAGCCATCTAGGTTAAAGCTTGAGCAAATGATGCTTCCCAGGCTCATGCTAAAATGATCCAACTATCTAGTAATTCTGTTCAGCATATTAATTGTTTGATTGGGTAGGACATTCCACCAGCTAATTATGTAAAAATTAATACCAATGGAACTGCAAAATCTAATCCATCGTCTGCTGCTACAGGTAGACTAATAAGGGATTAAAATGGTTGTTGGCTTAAAGGCTTTATGGTAATTTAGGCACTTCCTCTTCTATTCTTGCTGAACTTTGGGGAGCTTTTTATGGTTTGAATTTAGCTTGCAACCTAGGATATAGAAAGATAATTCTTAGAGATGGACAGCAACATAGTGGTTGATTGGCTCATTAATCGGAAATTCCAAGACCAACAAGACCCATTGAAGATCTATGCAATAGAGACTAGATCATTAAGGTGCAACATATGTATAGAGAAGGTAATAAAAGACTAGACTTGTTGGCTAACTTGGCACTCAACCAGTAGATTTGATATCATGAGATTGATAGGCCTCCAGATCTTGTCTTTGACATATGTATATAGGATATTAGTGGAGTTGCTTTCTCCTATAGTTGTGTGATGTAATTCTGGGCACTTTGCCCCCTTTTAATTAAAAAAAAAAATTAACATGAAAAAGATAGAGACGATATAGCCAACATTTTTTTTGGGCCATTCAATAAGTTGTCTGTAGATAGATGAATACACTACCTTAAGGAGCATAGTTATCCTTACATGTATGCGTTATATCAAAATGGCAAATAAATAAAGATTTTGCATGCCTATATCTCCCAATCGAGTGTGTCTCCCTAGCTACGCACCTTTCAACTACTTTTCTAGTAAATATAGAAACCAACTAAAGGTATTTTGTGGCTTTGTGGGTTCCCATTATATCAAATTTAATGGAAACTTCTCGTCCCACCTTTTTTTTTATAGCCGAGCTCCTTATGAACTGACACTTGGTCTAATTTGCTATACTACATTTGACGATAGGTGCACTTACCTATTGATTAGTTTAAGATTCTGAACATAACCATTTGAAATGATGTTGGTTTAGTTTGGTTCAAGTCACTTTTAAAAATGTCATATTCTAATTGGTAGTATTAACAACATAGGTGTTTTAATCCAATGATTAGCATTGAAATTGAGGAATATTATGTAAGAATTAGAGCATATAACAATATATATCATGGTAATATTGTATTTTAGGTAATAATATGAAGGGACCTGGATTCACCTCATATTTAAAACATGCAAATGCAATCCCTAGCCACCTGTAACCTGCAATATTACATATAAAGCTATCTGTAAAGGAGGGGTTTGTATAAATTGTTTATCAAAATCTGTTATGAGAACCATTTCAAAAGCATTTCGGTAATTAAAACATAATACATTATATTACAAAACTTCATTGTCCTTTCATCATTTAGATAAAGGAATTAATACATATACATATAAATATATATATACTTAAGATTACAAAACACACTACAATAAAATGAGCCTTTGGCCATGTCTAATAAACATGACTAGACATTAATTAAACGTGACCAAATATTTTTTGTCACATTTTTTTACACGTAGTTTATAGACGTCGCCAAAGGTTTGTCATAGATTTGATAGGTAATATTTAAACTTTAAAAGTCACTAATATAAATTTGGCAGCCAAATATAATTTATTGGGCCACGTTTAACATGATCTACTATCATGTATTGGTCACACTTATGTATGGCTAAATATGATTAATCCCGTTCCTACCAAATATAAAAGAGGGAAATTTATGATTGACAACATTTACATGTGGGTAAATATTTTTATTAGTAACGTTTACACATAAGTAAATTACTAAATTGACGATGTTTAACTGTTGCCATACACATGTTGAATAAGTTTTATATATGTTTGTTGGACAAAAATGACGATTTATAAACGTGAAAAATGTCCTAGTTACTGTAATCTAAACATGGCTATTCAAATTCATTGCAACGTCTACATATAAATATTCAATTAAAATAATAATTTCTAAATGTGGCTGTTTTTAAATTAGCAACGTTTACACGTGACTGTTCTTGTTGAGAAGAGATGGGCATTGATGTTTAACTCAGTTTGATTTGCCAATGTATACTTATTTATTATACATTATATGCACAATTAGTAATATACACTTGTTTGATCAAAATTATATCAAAATATACATAAGTTTATCAAAATATTTAACAACTATTACATTGTTCCAAAAATAGTCCTCCTAGTCTATTACAAAGGCTTTTCATTATCAAGGTCGGGGTTCCTAATCATCCCATTCATCTAAAAAGTTCTTGAAATTGGTTCCATAACCCATGTAAGTATAAAACTCGTCCTCATCAACACCTGAAATAGAAGATCACGAGCTAAAGGATCGGTACACAAGTAACACAACAAATATGAAGTGACAGGCATGCTTAAGCTATGTAATGCATCAACCATCAATTTATTATCTAATAATTAAGTTTTCCAAGCAACAAGGGAGTATTCAAACTCCAGGACAAGCCACTAGGAAGCTAGGTATCCTAAGTAACGATACGACACTTAAGAGGTTGATATAGGCAATGCAAATACCTATATCTCCTAGATGATATAACCGAAAAAGAAAAGTAACTTCATCGAGGGTTAGTAGTCGCTACTCAACTTTACTTAACTTAATTCATGATATCACTTAGTTCAATAAATCCCATAAACGTAAATCAAATCATATTATTTCTTCTTAAGAATAAGTAAATGTTACACTGATACTATTTTTATTATCTATTATCTATTGAGCTACTTATAAGTTGTCAAAATATAAAGACAGGGGTGGCCTAAGTGCCTAAACTACCATGTTAAAATCGTTAACAAGTTTATCGCTTCCTGGACCAGATTTATTGACATAAAGCACAACCAATATAAAACACTCTTTAATCCACTTCAATTAGGATTTATTTAAAATATAACTATCATAGGCAAACAACGACCAAGTTACTGTGTACCTCAGATATTCTTAATAAAAGGATCAGCAACTAGACTCAACAGTGTAGGGAAATCTGATAAAAGAAATTACATCATAAAGATTTTAATATAAAACTTAAGAAAACTACATTTACTTCATCTTACATTCCAAATAAAACTCATACAAAGCATAACATAACATACATTTATACATATATACCTACATCAATTTAATATCATTAATCCTTAAAATCATCATTAATTATTTTATTTTATTTTTTTAAGGTACATGGCCAGGTACAAGGCCGTGTACATACCCATGTTCTCTTCATTAAGAGAAGCACGGTGGAAAGCAAAACCAAATGTTCATTTCAAATTTCAAATTAGAAAGAAGCACGTCTCAATACAAGCGATCTTGTTTAGCCTGTGTTTCCCATGCTTTGAAAATACATCCAATAAGAAATCAAAGAGAAGCACGGTGGATTAGGTCTCGCCATGTTCCAGTCGTGTTTCTTTTTAATCAAAAAACATTTTCGCAAATAGTAAGAAGAGCAGTTGGTTGCTTGAACCCGTGTTATCTCATTTTCCCCATAAATTCAAAGACAATGAGGAACACGATGGAATCCATATTTTCGTGTTCTTCTCATGTTCTTCTAGGAAAACTTGATTTTTAAAATCAGTTAGATACACGACTCGAACACAATCAAGTGTTTCTTTCGTGCTTTCCTTTGAAAATAGGGCATGGAATTTCTAAAACTCAACACCCAAATTTCCAATTTTACAAGCTTAAATACATTCAACCACATACTTATCTACTGCAAACATACCCAAACTCCACACTCGTATCCTTAAACAACCTTTACAACTTTATATAAGCTCATCACAACTAAGTCTAACTCACACTTCAACTCAAAACAACTTTATAGCTTACAATAACTTATTTACTATAACTTCAAATATCCAAATACTTTCTCAATCAACTCAACATGCTAACAATACATGTAACTCATTAAGAATTAAGTTGATAGAAATCCATGGAAGAAATTGATATTAAATCATCACAAGAAGGCACATAAACTTACCTTAAACTTTCTTTAACTTGAAGGTGAGTTCTTGTAAGAGTTCTTGGCAAATTGGACAAGAAAAACTTGAATGAAAAGATGGAATGGAAGGAAAGAATAGCACAGTCAATTTGGGTCTGTTTTTTCTTGTGAAAATTGGCAAATAAAACTTTTATATTGTCCTCTTATTTTGTTGACTTTTGGGGTAGATTTTTAAGAGCAAGAAAGAATAGGGCTTGGGCTTGGGCTTGGGCTTGGGTTTAAAATCATGGATTAGTTTAATTATAAAGAAACTTAGGCTTAGGTTAAAATTTACTTGGATTAGGACTTAACACAATTCTGCAATGAATTTACTTAAAACGAACCATACCAATACAATACAAACATATATGTTAACTTACACCCACACATTAAATTCCATTTAATTAAACACTTGACAAAACTTCATAATTTAGTTAAACCAACATATATATACATATAATTTAACTATGCATGAGAGTTAAGCTATTTCATAATAAAAACAAATGGATATACTTGAGAGTGAGATAAGAGAAAACTAGTGGAAAAGGTAAATAGAGCAAAAGGAAATATCAATAAGGTTTTAAAAAAAAAAAAAAGTTGCCCATTTTTTATTTTCAATTGGAAGCAATTTGGTTAGGGTTTAAGTGGTTTAGTTTTATTCAACCATTTGAGATAAGTCATGAATTGTTTAGAACCCCATCAAACTAAAAAACAAATTGAATCAAAATGCAAAAGAATTTCATTCTGTAGTTCAGTCTAATCTTGTTTGATTCTCAATTTAGTTTGATGAATACTTCTTTTAACCTGCATTGTTAGACTTATCAATTAACAACAATGTTGTCAAACTTGGATTGAGCTAGTTGGCTAATTCGATCCGATTTACTTGGAACCAACTTTAGAAATGGGCTAGTACTAAGCTCGAGGATCATTTTTCGATTGAATTGGCTAGTTCAACCATGACCTAATTAGCTTGGGCATGTTAAATGAGTCCAAATGCTCCACATTTAGGGGGAAAAGAAAAAGAATGAGAAGAAAACCTCAAAACCCTTAAATCGACTAGGCCGACTAAACCCACTTTAACACTTAGTCTTCACTTGACCAAAACCAAAAAGAAGCAAGAAAAAAATAAAATCAAACTCAAATCATAAGTCCTCTCATCCCTAAATTTCATAACTTGCAAGTATTAATACTACTACTACCGTTGTTGTTGTTATTCATTTGTTGTTGCTACTACTATTGTGTGTGTGTAAAGAAAAAAAAAAAAATGATCCCTTTTTTTTCTTTTTAGGGTCTAGTTTTGCATGCAACCTAATAGATAAAGCTAGATGTTAAAAATAATAGGTTGAGTGAAGAAAATTCCATATTTTTCTAAGAATGTGTGGTTGATAAAATCAATTGGTTGGATTGGGTTTGTTTTAGGAGCACGTAAAGCTTTTTAGTTATTTATTTTAATTGTGTTTTATGCATTTTCTATTTTTAGTTACAATGTTCGGTGTTGTGAAATCTTAATCTTTTTAGCAAGTTTGATGATTGCATGTCACTTGGTGATAGATTGTCCATGTTTTGCAAATTGGTGAGTTTTTGAATTTTAGTTATTAATCTCATTTAGACCCACCAATCTCCAAACCCAAACTCAAGGAGGTTTTTATTTGGTCCTCTTGTATATGCTTATTAGCTTTTCTTGATGATAATGATGTTGGCTTAATTGTTTAAAAAAAAAAGAAAATAAAAAAATTTTTCAATGCTAGATGAAGCAAGATTGTGAAGTAATTGCCTAAGAATGCTATACTTAGAGATTTAAAAATCTCCCTCACTAGGAATTATTGAAATGTAGAATATTCTAGTGCCTAATCAAGTTTAAAAACATATGGAGCAGTTTTGCACATTTTCAAACCATATAGGACTTTAGGTTGAAATTATATCTATTACAACTTTAAGAGAGACAAAGCATGCTACTAAAATAGCTATAATCAACAAAGCTAGAAAATAATTGAAATTTCAAGTATTATATTGTATCAAGCATTGAATCAGTTAGCAAATGATTCAAACCATCTAATATGAAGTAACACATCTAAAATGCTTGAAGCAGATACAATAGTTTGAACTAGAGTCCTATAATTTGTTTGAAACAACATTTTGCAAAATTTTGCACAATAGCAAGATAGGTCACTATATTGTTTAGGCCAAGTGCCTTTGATAGGTACATTTTAGTATTCCATGTGATCTAAACCGGATTCAACCAAAGTAATAGTAAAAATTTTCAATTTCTTATACAACGAGGTATATCTTTTACATATTTAATAATGTGATGAAAATGAAGCCTCATTTCTATAAGACATGAGAATTAAACTCGAAAAATATTATTCAATAATATTTCAAATTTAATTTTTCTCTTTCCTTCGGATCTCATTAGCTTTAAGACCATTTTAACCACTTGATTTAAAATCATAATTTGCAATCTATTCAATATTAGCTGCTAGAATGAGCAGGTGGTTGTCAACTTGATAAGATGTTTTTGTTGCCTGTTGGTCCTACAATTTGATGAGGATGGAAGCTGGGGTTCTAGGAACAATGATATGCTGATCCTTTTCCCTCTGTCCATCCATTATAATGTTTTCTTATTCCAGCCAAATAAAATAATGGATTCCCACTTGCCTATTCAATTCCCATAAGTTTTACATTAGAGTATCATACCATATGGCAAATCAAATGCATTAGTAGCGTTTGACGTCAAAAGAATTTTCTTTTCTTTTTTTTTTTTTTATTTGTACCGGCAGACATCTTCTAGTGACCTTTTATAATGTATAATTGGTCCAAACTCCATGTATAGTTTAATCAAATGAATTATATTCTTCACGACAAGAGTAGCTCATTATATTTTTTCGGAGGTTGGTCATGAAAGTTACTCATCATGCCTTTTAAAAGTTTTTTTTTTTTTTTTTTCGGTTTCGGTTAAGGTCACCATCAAAGACCAGGGTATGTCTCAAGAACCAAAGGCGGCTTAAAGAGATACTTATAGATCACCCACTAACATAGTCCTTATGTTAGCCACGGGGACTGAATCTTACTCTTCCTGCCCTTACCAACTTAGCCGGCTTGTGTTGGTATTTTAAAACTAAATACTCAAAACATAATTTTTGTAATGTAAAATTGAATGCTATTGCATGATGCATGTCATAAAAAGTATATAGGTGAAAGCAATGGTTCATAGATTATATATTATAATATTACCAAGCCTATGTTGAATTTTTTTAAACTAAATAATTAAATCATAATTTCTCTATTGTAAAATATTGAATGCTACTAGATGACATATGTTATATAGGTGAAAGAATGGCTAATAGATTATATATTATAATATTACCAAAAAGAATATAGACTTCTTGTCATTTGACAAAAGAATTATTAATTATATTAATTATAATAGCTTATTTCCGATGTTATATGATGTTAAGGGGTCTAACTCCCCATTTTGACAATTTTAATAATGATGATTGTAATTTATATCCTATATGCAAGATTATTTGTACAATTTAAGTAGTTTCAAATAAAACTGTATCAATAATTTTTTAGGAACTTGACTTACCTTCCCAAGCTTATGACCTCTCCTAAGAGAAGAAACGAGCCAATGATTGTTAGGATTAGGGTCAACGGTGCTGTCATGGCTTGAAACACCGGTCCCTTCTTCTCGATCACCCAGCTTTGCAAGTAAAAGGAAACTCCATTCACCATGATTCCTTGTTAAATTCAAACAAGAGCATTATCAACTTCTTCAGATCGTGCATGTTGATGTGGAGATTGGAAAGTACACTAACACGCAAAAATGTGAATTTGTCTTGTCAAAAGTAAATAAATCACTAACTAAATATTGGCATTTCTTGTGGGCCATCCGGGATAAACTTCTTATATTTCTAAATTATGTTTCGGTTCTTGCTTTTCTAAGTATATATTAGTATATGCAAGGGAAGGGGAGGAAAACAAAAAACAAATAGAATTGGGATACCAATAATATAGTTTTCATAAATAGTAATATGTAATTGGATGTGATATATAAAATATATATATTGTTTAGGAATAGAAAAAAGACTTTATTTATAATCCCTAAAAAGAAGAACACATAAATTCGATCCGATTTATTTCATTGATTTGCTTCCTTAGTTACTTTTTGTAATAACTTCTATAAAGTGATAAAAAAAAAAGTATATAAGAGGTTAGGGTTCAACTCTATTCGCTTTGGACAGGAAAACTAAATTTCTAACGGGAAATATGTCTTATAATAGAGTTGAAAAACTAAAAAATCACCAAATATACATATACACACACATACAAAAGTTGAGCATATATATCCAATGATGTCATGTAGTGCCTTTCAGATAAAATGTCTTCCCATGGACCACCGGACCACTTGCCTCTTATCCCGATGTTATGTCATGATAACAATATGGGTGTCTCCTCAGCTCCAAGAGTATTGTGCTTGCGCTATTTGAAAGAAGTGACAATCGGAAATAATTTTTTTTAACTATTAATTAGGCGTGGATAAATTTTTACTTCTCAATGCGTTACATCAATTTTCCAGAATTTATAAAAATATACAAAATGGTTTGGAATCTCAAAAATATCGCTAAAAGAATTATAAATAACGACGATTTTAAAGATTTTATCAATGGTTTGAGGTGTTTATATATAATTTCAAAAGTTATAAAGAAATAAAATTACACATTAAAATGTTTATTGGCAAGTTCCCCTTAAACTAACTAAATGGCAGAGATTCGTTTACTTTTTGCTCCTGAACTTACTCATTTTCATTTGCCAAGAGACCCAGGTAAGCATTCTTACGTTCTACTCTCTTGGCTGCTGAGAAAATTTTCCATCCTACCCAAATTAGAAGTAAGATTTTTTGAAAAAAAGAAAAAGGACATTACAGGGCAATAAAACTACTTTGTATGATAAAACTGAAAAAATCAGCATATGTCATTCCCTTCAAACATGCAAAATTTATTCATGTTTCTTTTATAGTAGTAATTTGAGGTGGTTTCCTCAAAAATAGTCAATATATATATTATTACATGTAATTACTTGGAGTCCTTTTCTATATGTTAATTTCTTAAGATTGTCATATTGCAATGAACAGTTTACAATGGCTATGAATTGTACCAAATTTTTGTATCATGAACACTTTATTGGATGACCTATCAATTTTTCATATTTAAGTTAACATTGTTTTTCAATACATCTCTCAAATTTTGAATTATAATTTATGTGCTTAGGAGCACATAAATTAAACTTTATTGATAGCTAATTTTCATTATGGACAAGTCCAATCCGACCCTTTACTATATGAGCAGATCTGCTTTGATTAGGATTGGCCCGCCCAAAGAAATGATTAATTCTCCAAGGGTCCTACGGAGAATACTATAGTCTCATTTGCTTGCCTTCTCTCAAAAGTAAATTGCCTATTCCAACCTTACCATTTCATGTAAGAGCACAGCTAAGTCAATACTTTTCCAAGGAGAGATAGGTTTCTAAAAGGATTTCCAAATAATCAAATCTTACTTGTTCAAAGTCTGTCTAAGCACTTTCCTAAAGTTTATTGTAGCTTCAAGGATCATATTCAAAATGGCAAAGATATTTAAAAGAATCAAACGTTGTCATATCTTTGAAAGGGCAAAAGTGTAAATACTTATCGAAATGTTTTTTTCTACCCCTTTTTTGACCAATTTATTAAAATGTTCAGAGCATCGGCATTTTTGTCTATCTTAAGAGTATCACAAGAAATAAATGCTTGTATATAAAATACTGTATATATAAGAACTGACGACAATAGTAAGTGTTCTTACAGAATAAACTATTGCGAGTATTTTGATATTCCAACCCAGCTTCCACTGATTTGGATCTCTTTCCATAGCAACGGCAACAAAGAAAGATTGTAGTGCACTTGATAAACATTGACGACTTGTAGAGCAGAGCTTGAAAGGGTAGTCCTTCAAAACCATAGCCTGCTTAATTTTAAGGTCAATAATAATTAAAACAAGTATTAAAATTTAAAAAAAAAAGTTACAAAGGATAATGGGAAAAAAAATATTTCTCAATTTCAAGTTTGCGCACCAAATTCCGAAAAGGGGAAAAAAAAGAAAAAAGAGGGGGCAAAAGACAATAACTACATTAGGTGAACTATAATAATAGGTCAACCAAATAAATCAATCATTTTTTTTAAACCATATTTTAAGATAATTGCAAATATGTCCAGAAATTGGAACGGATCCCATTCGCTTTATCTTAATTTTCATTACTCCCTTAAAATGCCACTATAAATTATAGCAGTTGAGTGAAAAAAAAAAAAAAAGAAAAGAAAATGACATCATAAAAATAATATAAGGTAATTCAACGATCTAAATATCAATCGTTGATTTTTAAATTAAAAGAAGGAAAATAACAAGGATGCAAATCCCCTTAAACTCATGGTCTTAAATATACATATACAAATATATAAACTTCTCGAACCTTAGTTGTAAAATGACTTCACTTTTCTATAACTTACAAGAATATACACATAGGCTCAACATCATTGCCACCTTGTTATTTGTGGTCCTTTTAACAGTTAGCTAGCCTAAGGTTCTAATAACAATTAGAGTATTTTGCATACTTTCAAAAGTTATGAATAGTGAAGTCGCACTTTGCCAAAATTTTTATAGCTTAGTTTTTATAAATGCCATCCTCTTATAATGATGGTACAAGTTTGAATATTTTTATCCATTAATCACCTAAACTATCGCACTTTAACAATTTTAAAAAAATCTACCCACAGCTAATTTTAGGTAATTTGTGAGTGTAAAAAGATTGCAACCTGAAGAACAATCCACAATCCGCAAAGGGAGGCAGAAAGGAATGCAAAAAAGCAACCGAGAGTCCATCTACCAGTAGACGAAGAGGGATCGGAACCCACTTCGGTGTGATGGTACTCAAATATCTGGTGCCGGAATAAAGGCTTTATATAGGGTCCTTTGTAAGAGGCAAGGGTGCACACACCACCAAGGCATACGGCTAGTCCTATAATTTTTGCAATTCCATGACTTGTTTTCATTTCACTTTCTCCATCCCGTCCAAACATAGAGAAATAATTAAAACAAACTTTAGGTGTTATTTGGCACATAAACCTAAGCTAAGCAGTCTCATCCAACCGATAATGTAAGTTTCTTAGTACAAGAATTGAGAGGGAGCAAGCTTCCTCTCTTATTTTAATTGGTGGAGTTTACACATAACAAGGACAATACTGAGAAATTCTATTGAATCAATTCAAAAATAAAGTGAAAACTTTCTTAATAAAGAGAATTGTATGATAGAGCAACCAAATAATTTAATTATCTATTATGATAATTGAATGAGTTAACATATATATGTATATACCCACAAGAATAATACACCATTTAGAGCACAATGTTAGAAGCTAATAAAAACCTAGGATGTGTAATACACCATTTAGGGTTTGTTTTGTTAATCGTTTTCAAGTCATTTTGATTTTTTTTTTTTCAAATAGACTATTTGTTAAAAAAATAAATATAGAAAAAAATAGATATTTTTACTCATAAATTAATTAAATATAGATAAGATACAGTTACAAACCATATATAGATAAGATATAAATAAAAATAAGATAATTTAAACGAACCTTATATTTACCTAAAATTATTGGTTAGTTAGATGTAGATAGATTTTTTTTAAACTCCATAATGTCAGCTTACCCCTTTTTATAACATTTCAAAATTATAAAAATATGCCCCAAATTGTTAAGTATTCTAGAACATGAAAACGATCACCACCAATGGAAGACTATAAATGCCAATGGCTTTGGGACTTCTGTAACAATTTGTGGTGAGCGTATGCACTTATTCAGAAGAAATCATGAGAGGCAATATATGTGGTTGAGAGCTCATGGATTCTATTTACACTTTACTAATAGTTTAGCGATATGTCTA
The DNA here is from genome assembly GCA_024138025.1 of Combretum micranthum. NCBI lineage: Eukaryota > Viridiplantae > Streptophyta > Magnoliopsida > Myrtales > Combretaceae > Combretum > Combretum micranthum. The sequence goes on along the minus strand of JAMXBD010000023.1, from coordinate 2,408,463 downwards.
CGATTTACCTTGCCATTATTATTCATTCATCTTTCCCGTACGTCCATAGCATGCAGCTCATTCATTGATAACTAAATACCATTTGTGATTTTACCTTAGTAAAAATGCAAAGATAAATGTCATAACAGGAACACAATTGAAGGATGCCGAAATCAAAGTTGCTGAGGTATAAACAAGGGCTAAGGAGTAAAAGTTGAGACCCATCGTGTTCCTGTCATTGAAAAAAAAAAATATAGATTAAACAATTTGCTTATAGTTTTAATTGGTAATTTCATATTATAGTATTTTAAAGATTAAACTGAAAAAATGAAGGTGGGTGTGGGGTTGGAGGAAAGGAATGAGCGTCCAAATAACCCACCTAAACTTGGTCAACCAAATAAGTGCATGTGTCATAAGTAGTATTGAGTATTGAGAGATGGATGGGACGTGGATCTATCAGTGAAGTATACATACCCGATAAGGGCCATTGCGAAAATTTTACGAGACATTAAAAATGTTAGGCGAGCTGCAGTTTTCCTGTAAAAGAAAAAAGAGGAAATAATGTACATGTTGATTCCAATATTATATAAAATACCACAACAGTATTAGTCAATTTTAAGCCCCTTAGTGAATATTCAGCAATTTAAAGTCAATTGATACAACAATATCATAAAAAGAATATTGAATACCTTTGATACGCCACTTGTTTGGATTAGTGATATAAATATCGATGTGTTTTAAATAAGTGGTTAAATTGGTGCATTTCATAGTTTTTGTTAAAGTTAAACTGTTACGGTATCTATATACTACTAATCATTTCATGTTGCATATCACTACAAATGAATCTATTTCACAATATTGAAGTTTTGTTGATGGTAAGGTATAATAAAGTGCATATCACAAATAATGCATAATTTTTATTGATTGGATATTTATAGCTTATACCATTTTATATTCAAACCTAGTACTTTATACCTTGTAAAATCTATAAGGTATAAGGTACTCTATGGCACCTACAATCTTTTTTTTTTTTTTTTTGGATGTTATCATCATAGTAATAATATAATTTTATATAATATGAAAAATCATTTTATTTTTAAATATTTACTATAATTAAATTACTTACGGATTGTGGAAAGAAATCTAAAAGTAATTTCTCAATATCATAAATTCTTTGACATCCAAAATTTGTTTATAGGATAGGAGAAAAGGTAATATAAAAGTTAAAACATACAATTTACAACCGAGAATATATATTATAATATAAAACACTATAACATAGAGACAATTTTATATTAATTAGCATGAAAAGATAACTGATATTTTTATAATGCAATTTATTTCTACAATTAATATCCAAAATGTAAATCATTACATCCATGTCTTCTCTCTTTAGTTTCACAATGCAACTTATGTTTTGGTTTAGTTAATATCCAATATATTTTCATCAATAGAACTTCTCTTCACAAAATGAAGAAAATATTAAAAATAAAAACTTACCGGTATAGAATATGAAATAATGCAGCAATGTCGAATAATTGCCAAAAAAAAAAAAAAAAACAGAAAGTGAATATTTATACAAAAATGTCACAATCTTAAATAACATTAATCTTAACAAAGAATTAGTAGAAATAAATGGTACTACTCCACTGTTAATATTCATTTATATAATTTTTATAGCGCGGGTATAAAGTATCTTGGAACTTGTATCTGATATGTAGAAGAATATGGGCTCCATAATAGGTACATGATATGGAGATTTCATATCCGTATCCTACCATATGGGAATAGGTACTGAAAATTATATACCTATAATCTACCCACTAAGTCTTAGTGCTTATCTAGAAGCTACCTAATCAGTTAAAGTCCAGGTGGATAACCTATACGATAGGATTATCTGTTCAGCCATACTCGAGACTTAAAGGGTGAGGACTTAAATGCCTTACAATAATCGAACTTATAGAGCTCCAGAATAGACATGTTAGTATTTTTATTTTTTTTTTCAAATTTCCTTTTTTTTCTTTTTATTGCCAAATAAAATTTCAAATAGACTTAAGATTAACAAAAATAGGACAAACAGGTAGGAGTCATTATTCAACTTTTCCTTTCAAATTTTGAAAATCAATAATTCTTGTAAAGACCCAATCCCCTAAATCCCGAGACTTAGAGTACCGAATCCCCAACCACATATAACGTTTTCACATTATATGTAAGGTTGTCCTAAAACTAACAGTTTATGAAAATTGTTTGATTAAAACCACTCTACTTTGTAAAGAACTTTTAAATAAAACAAGATTGCTAACAAAAGCAATCTATACATATATTTACATCAAATAAACATCGTTTAGTGCCAATACATGACACTACAAAAATTACATGTTTTCTCAAAACATAAGAATCTTAAAGGATCTTAAGGTCATTACAAAAAGAAATTGGCTTAACTAACAAGCCTTCTATACATAGCTTATCCTTAGCAAAAGTCTTCCAAAAGTCCAGGCTAATCGGATCCTATTCGTCCCACTCATCAAGAAATCTCTCGAAATCGGACCCATAGCCCAAGTCATCATAAAACTCGTCTCCAACACATGCAAAGCAGCAAAAGTGAGCCAGAGGCCCAGTACACAATAACCAATGCAAAACAAATCATCAGGTCAATGTAATGCATCATAGAACAAGTGATTATCTTTATTACATTTTCATTCACAGATCAACAAGAGGGTATTCAAACCCCGGTCACGCCTCGGGAATTCAGGGGTCCTGAGTAACAGCAGCTGCTCAGGGGGTTGATATAAGCAGTTCGAATACTTATATCTCCTATATCTATTTCATGGAGATAATAGCTTCATCTAGGGTTTAAAAGCCATTGCCCGACTCTACTTAAACTCAGTCCACAACATGAGCCTAGTTCACAAGTTCCCATAAACTTTGAACTAAATCATGGTATTTCCCCCTAAGTTTAAGCAAACGTTACTCAGATACTATTCCCCCCTATCGGCTACCCACTTAACCAAAAGAATCGCTATTGCATCATAGCGTACCATTGCATCATGGTAAAGTCATTGCATCATGGTAAAGTCATTGCATCATGACTTGGTTAAGCGCCTAACTAACATGTCATTGCATCATGACAGGTTTGCTGCTCCTCGACCAGATTAAACAGCGTAATAGACATCCAATTCATTCAAATGTTAAGCCGAATCAATTTAGGTCAAATTAGAAATGCCTGGTCCTAGCAAACATCAAACAAGTTATTGCGTACCTGAACCCGTTATATAACTAGGATCTCTCGGTGATGAACTAACCGAAGAATCCTTAACTGTAATAGAAATATCATAATCACAATAAATCAACAATTATAGATTTCATTCTCACAATTATACACATAGTATATATATCATAAATAAATCAAGAAATCTAAATAATTGAATACAAAGTCACAAATAAGCATTTAAAGGTCCTATTATATCGCAAATCGCTTAATAAATACTTAATTGATCAAATAAAAAACTTTGGAAAATTTTAGAAAAAGTTTTTAAATTTTAAAAGTACAGGGGATAAGCCGGCAGCCAAAGCCGGCGGCTTTGAGCCGGTGCTCGATTAACTGGAAATCAACACTGCCAGTGTTGGCAGTGTTCAAGGGTACGCCGCCAGCCTTTGCATCCTACGTCGGCGGCCTTGAGCTGGCGTAGAATCCAAAACCAAAATTTTCAAAAACGTCCAGAGAGGTCAAAGCCGTCCGCTTATCCAAATACGTGGCTAGCTTTGACACATACGCCGGCGCCCTTGATTCCCAGCGGCCGGCGTACAATACAAAGGAAAGAACGCCAGCTGACTTTCCTAGCGAAAGCCGGCGGCCTTCAACCAGCCTTAAGAAATCCGAATCCAACGCTGCCTCTAAGCCGGCGGCGTTGAATTCCCAGGTGCCGGCGTACGTTCTAAAAACAGGCTTAAACGAAAATCTCAATCCCCTGTTTTTCCACTTTGTAAAATTCTATCCTAATACACTTTAAACCTTCCTCACTACACTTCCAACTTCATGTATTCTCTCATATCTATACTACTCAATTCTAGCAACTCAAATCATGAAATCAACCCAATTAAACACTTGAAACTCCACTTCAATCCATTCTAAATTTCCCTACACAATTCCTCTTCACAACCTCCCAACACTTCATATTACTTCAACCATGCATACAAACTCATACACTCATATAACACATTCATAACTCATCCCAAGCATGAACAAACAATTTGATCAACACTAATCATTTCAATGAAGAATTCATGCAATTCACTTCAAGAAAGAAAAACAAAACAAAACAACAATCATAACTAAATCAATTCAAACAATTATATATATACCTTGTCTTGAGAAAACTTTGATTTTAAACTTGATATTGACCTTGACTTGAGCTTGGAAATGGAATGAAATGGAAGAAGAAAAGAAAAGAAAGAAAGAAAAGGAAATTCGGATAAAATGAGCTGCCCCAAAAAGTAGTTCAATTAGCTTAATTAGGCATTAAACATATTCCAAAATTACCCCTTAAAGTATATAAATTTAGGAGGCATTTGGATGCATTTAGGTCTCATTTGGGACTTATATTTGAGCATAAATGCTACTTAATTAAAGAAACAAAATTCCATCACTAATCTTGTAAAACAAAGTTGATTTTATAAATCTAACTTAACTAACACCTTAATGCACAAAAGGCACAATTAATAATTTTACTACACACACATTAATACATATAAAACAAAGATATTAATTTAAATTACACATGCAAAATAATGCATTTTAGACTACTAACAACATAACCATGATTCATCATACTCACTCAATTCAATACTCAAGATAATAAATAAACACATGAATTTAAATAGAATTATAAATCTAGGTCATTTCATTCTTCCCTTCTTCAAGAAGTTTCGTCCCCGAAACTTAACTCACCTTCTTACTCAAAAAGTTCCGGATATTTCTGTCTCATTACATCTCTCTTCCCAAACCGCTTCTCTTTCAGATTGGTTACTCCATTGGACCTTTACCATTGGTATGACTTTATTCCTCAATTCTTTGTCCATTTTTCCCAAAATTCTAATTGGCTTTTCCTCAGTAGTCAATCTGGTAGTATCTCTGGTTGATTGGTATCCAATATTGCATCGGAATCGATATGCATTTCTAAGCTGAGACACATGAAAAACGTTATGAACACCTGACAAACTTGGTGGTAACGCCAATCTATAAGCTAATGGCCCGATCCTTCCAATATTTCATATGGCCCAATGTATCTTGGATTCAATTTGCTCCTCACACCAAATCTGAAAACTCCTTTAGTCGGGGATATCTTGAGAAACACATGATCTCCAAGTTCAAACTCCAAAGGTCTTCTTCTCAAATCGGCATAACTTTTATATCGGTCTTGAGCAGCTTTCAATCTCTGTTTGATCATTTGAATCTTATCAACAGCTTGTTGTACCAAATCGGTCCAATCAACACTCTCTCGCCCACTTCATCCCAATGCAAAGGAGATCTACATTTTCTTCCATATAACGCTTCATACGGAGCCATCTGAATCGATGCTGATAACTATTATTGTAAGCAAATTCAACCAAAGGTAAGTGTTCATCCCAATTCTTCCAAAATCCAATGCACAAGCTCTAAGCATATCTTCAAGAATTTGAATTGTCCTTTCTGATTGCCCGTCAGTTTGTGGATGAAAAGCTGTACTAAATTGTAACTTTGTTCCAAGAGCTTCATGAAGACTTTTCCAGAATCGACTGACAAATCTCGTATCTCTATCTGAAGTAATGGTCATTGGTATACCATGTAATCTCACTATCTCTCGATGTAAATCTGAGCCAATTTTCAAGTGAATACCCGACTCTCAGTGGAATGAAATGTGATGATTTCGTGAGTCGATCCACGATGATCCAAATCATTTCATTCTTGGCTACTGTCTTTGGTAAAGCCGTCACAAAATCCATAGTTATCTCATCCCATTTCCATTCCGGAATCTTCAATGGTTGCAATTCTCCTCCAGGCCGTTGATGCTCGATCTTCACTTGTTGACATACCAAACACTTAGAGACAAATCTTGCAATGTCCTTCTTCATTCCTTCCCACCAAAAATGTCGCTTCAAGTCTCGATACATCTTCGTGTTTCCCGGATGAATTGAATATGAGGAGGAATGCGCTTCCTTCATAATTTGGTGTCTCAAATCATAGATCTCGGTACATAAATTCTATCCTTAAACCTGATAATACCCTTATCATCAATTCTCATCTCTTTTCTCCTCTTTTACCTATCATATTTTCAACTTTGGCTTCCGGTTCTTCAAGTTGTCCTTGCTTGATTTGATCCAGAATCGTCGGTTGCAATGATAAACTTGCTAGCATAATGTCAACATTTTCCATAGCTATCTCAATATTCATCCTTTGAAGATCTTCTTGTAATTCCCGTTGAGTAGTAACCAAATTCCACATTCATCGATTTCTTTCTACTGAGCGCATCGGCTACCACATTAGCTTTTCCCGGGTGATACAAAATTTCAACATTGTAATCTTTAATTAACTCCAACCACCTTCGTTGTCGCATGTTCAATTCCTTTTGAGTGAAAATGTATTTCAAACTCTTGTGATCCGTGAATATCTTACACTTTTCACCAAACAATAATGTCTCCAAAGCTTCAATGCTAATACCACCGCGGCTAACTCGAGATCATGAATTGGGTAATTCCTCTCATGGGCTTCAATTGTCTTGAGGCATAAGCTATGACTCGATTATCTTGCATCAAAACACATCCGAGTCCTTGAAGTGAAGCATCACTATAAATCACGAACTCTTCTCCACTAACTGGTAATGCCAAAATCGGTGCAGAAACCAATCGTTCCTTCAGCTCAAGAAAACTCCGATTACAATCTTCATCCCAATCAAACTTCACATATTTTCTCGTCAACTTTGTTAATGGTGAAGCGATTTTGGAAAAACCTTGTACAAATCTTCTATAATAGCTTGCTAACCCCAGAAAACTTCGTACTTCCGTGACACTTGTCGGTGGTGGCCAGTCCAATACCGCTCTAATCTTTTGATCAACAGATATCCTTCCTTTGTAATGATATGTCCCAAAATGCAACTTCTCTCAACCAAAACTTGCACTTGCTAAATTTAGCATAAAGCTTCCTCTCTCTCAATCTTTGCAATACAAGTCTCAAATGTTTCTCATGGTCTTCCACATTCTTTGAATACACCAATATATCATCAATGAAGACTATTACAAATTGATCCAAATAATCCTTAAATACCCTATTCATCAAATCCATAAAAGCAGCAGGGGCATTTGTTAAACCGAAAGGCATAACCATAAACTCAAAATGTCCATATCTTGTTCTGAAAGCCGTCTTGGATATATCTTGTTGCTTAATCTTGAGTTGATGATATCCGGATCTCAAATCTATCTTGGAAAACAATGCAGCATCTCTCAGTTGATCAAATAAATCATCAATTCGAGGAAGTGGATACTTGTTCTTGATTGTCACTTGATTCAATTCTCTATAGTCTATACACATCCTTAGACTTCCATCTTTCTTCTTAACAAATAATACCGGAGCACCCCAAGGAGAAATACTTGGACGAATAAATCCGAGGTGTTGTAATTCTTCCAACTGACTTTTCAATTCTTTCAACTCAGCCGGAGCCATACGATACGGAGCTTTAGAAATAGGTGTAGTTCCTGGTATCAAATCAATCCCAAAATCAATCTCCCTATCCGGTGGCAAACCGGGTAATTCATCAGGAAAAACATCAAATTCCCTTACTACTGGCACCATATCAACTCGGAGTTCTTCACTACCCATTGTAGTTCATCCTTCTCCCACAATTCCATAGAATACATACTCCCGGTCTCCTTCTTTCCAACACATGAAGTAGTCTTCTACCTTCCAACTCAAAACTCACTTCCGCTTTACTACAATCTATTGTAGCTTTGTAAAGATTCAACCAATTCATTCCAAGAATAACATCAAAATCAATTAAAGGCAGAACTAACATATCTATTGGCATGCTTTCATCAGAAATCACAACATCAACATTCCTACATACACATGGCTCTTTGGATTGCACACCAAAAGGAGTATTCACACTCATCACTCTATCATACAACACTTCAGAAGACAAACCACACTCATTCACAAAGCTTTCAGCAATACATGCATGAGTAGCACCAGTATCAATTAAAGTATATGCAGGATGATTTGCAATCTGTATTATACCTGCCAGTGTATCAACCGAAGGAGCTTTCTCACATTGTTGTAAAGCAAACACTCTAGCAGCTGTCATTCCCTTTCCAAAGTTCGGTCCTTCATTCCTCGGCTTTTCTTTACAATTTGCCACATGATGACCTCTTTGTTGACAATGAGCACAAAAGATGGGCTTCAATTTAGGTTCAGGACAATCAGAAGCTTTATGACCAACTTTCCCACATGCAAAGCAAGCTCCAGGAGTCCATTTACATTGAAAGATTCATGAGGCCCAAAACATATAGGGCATCGCCTATCAAATGGAATGGATGGCATAGAAGTCTTCACCACTTGTCCCGAGCTTGGTTTCTTACCCAAATATGGTCGCTTGCCTTTGTTAACATTACCAAACCTTGAATAAGGAGTGTAGGATGTCACCGATCTCTTGCCCATAAATGTAGCACGTCTATCCCTCTGAGCTTTATTTTCATTATTAATTTGTTCCACTAACTTTGCCTTGATTACTGTTTCAGACAATGTTGACAATTGAAACTTCTTACCTCACTCTTAATCTCCATGTTCAAGCCATCTTGAAACTTTTGAACTTCATGCTCTCATCATTGTAACTTGTACCCGCAAATCGAAGCAATCTGCAATATTCTGCATGATATTCTTCAACAGTTTTATTTCCTTGCCTTAGACTCAACCAACTCGATATCATTTGTTCCCGCACTGTGGATGGAATGTATTGCAAGAAAAAGGCTTCCTTAAATCTGTTCCATGGTATCGGTCTTACATATCCTTCACTATTCAATCTCCACCAATTATATGCATCTCCCTTCAACATATATATAGCCAAATCAACTTTCCTATGCTCAGGCACTTCACAAGCTGCAAACGCTTTCTCTAGCTCCACTATCCAACCTTCCGTTCGAGTCGGATCCAAAACAGTTCCATCAAAATCAGGTACCAGTCTAACAAAATCATGCAACTTGACTTGTTCATTCCGGTCTCCCATTGGTACTTGTGGCTCTTCTCTCACAGTTGGTGGATGATATTGCTGCATAAAGTTGTTGTTGTTGATACATCATTTGTTGGTACTGCTGAACTATTGCAAACATATCTCGAAACATAGTGAGCACATTATTCGGATCTCCAGGGCATCTGAGGCATAGCTGGATATGCTGGCATTTGAGGAGGCTGTGGATTTGGTGCAGTAGAAGCCGAAGCCGGTGATGGAGTCGAAGTAGAAGCTGGAATACTAGCTGATGCAGAAGCTGAAATAGTAGACTGAGAAGGAGGTGGCATACTTTCTCTTTCCGAAGATTGTCGGGTTACTCTTCGTGACCTATCCATCTTTTAAACAAACATGCAACATATGTATGACATATAATAATTTTACAAGGTCAAATCAATATCAAAACAATTAATAAACCAATTAGACAAAACATAAAACTTAATATAAACAAGTCCTATATATGTCTAACTAACTCACCGCATCTAAGGTCAAGTCACCACTATTTAATCAAACAATTTCATAAACAAGCTCTGATACCATCTGTAAAGACCCGATCCTCTAAATCCCGAGACTTAGAGTACCGAATCCCCAACCACATATAACGTTTTCACATTATATGTAAGGTTGTCCTAAAACTAACAGTTTATGAAAATTGTTTGATCAAAACACTAACTTTGTAAAGAACTTTTAAATAAAACAAGATTGCTAACAAAAGCAATCTATACATATATTTACATCAAATAAACATCGTTTAGTGCAATACATGACACTACAAAAATTACATGTTTTCTCAAAACATAAAATCCTAAAGGATCTTAAGGTCATTACAAAAGAAATTGGCTTAACTAACAAGCCTTCTATACATAGCTTTCCTTAGCAAAAAGTCTTCTAAAAGTCCAGGGTAATCGGATCCTATTCGTCCCACTCATCCAGAAATCTCTCGAAATCGGACCCATAGCCCAAGTCATCATAAACTCGTCTCCAATACCTGCAAAGCAGCAAAAGTGAGCCAGAGGCCCAGTACACAATAACCAATGCAAAACAAATCAATCAATGTAATGCATCATAGAACAAGTGGTTATCTTTATTACATTTTATTCACAAATCAACAAGAGGGTATTCAAACCCCGGTCACACTTCGGGAATCAGGGATCCTGAGTAACAGCAGCTGCTCAGGGGGTTGATATAAGCAGTCCGAATACTTATATCTCCTATATCTATTTCATGAAGATAATAGCTTCATCTAGGGTTTAAAAGCCGTTGCCCGACTCTACTTAAACTCAGTCCATAACATGAGCCTAGTTCACAAGTTCCCATAAACTTTGAACTAAATCATGGTATTTCCCCCTAAGTTTAAGCAAACGTTACTCAGATACATTCCCCCCTATCGGCTACCCACTTAACCAAAAGAATCGCTATTGCATCATAGCGTACCATTGCATCATGGTAAAGTCATTGCATCATGACTTGGTTAAGCGCCTAGCTAACATGTCATTGCATCATGACAGGTTTGCTGCTCCTCGGACCAGATTAAACAGCGTAATAGACATCCAATTCATTCAAATGTTAAGCCGAATCAATTTAGGTCAAATTAGAAATGCCTGGTCCTAGCAAACATCAAACAAGTTATTGCGTACCTGAACCCGTTAGTATATAACTAGGATCTCTCGGTGATGAACTAACCGAAGAATCCTTAACTGTAATAGAAATATCACAATAATCAATAAATCAACAATTATAGATTTCATTCTCACAATTATACACATAGTATATATATATCATAAATAAATCAAAGAAATCTAAATAATTGAATACAAAGTCACAAATAAGCATTTAAAGGTCCTATTATATCGCAAATCGCTTAATGAATACTTAATTGCTCAAATAACAAACTTTGGAAAATTTTAGAAAAAGTTTTTAAATTTTAAAAGCACAGGGGATAGGCCGCAGCTAAAGCCGGCGGCTTTGACCTGGTGCTCGATTCACTGGAAATCAACACTGCCGGCGCTGGCAGTGTTCAAGGGTACGCCGTCAGCCTTTGCATCCTACGTCGAGGGCCTTGAGCTGGCGTAGAATCCAAAACCAAAATTTTCAAAAACGTCCAGAGAGGTCAAAGCCGTCCGCTTATCCAAATACGCGGCTAGCTTTGACACATACGCCGGCGCCCTTGATTCCCAGCGGCCGGCGTACAATACAAAGGAAAGAACGCCAGCTGACTTTCCCAGCGAAAGCCGGCGGCCTTCAACCAGCCTTAAGAAATCCGAATCCAACGCTACCTCTAAGCCGGCGGCGTTGAATTCCCAGGTGCCGGCGTACGTTCTAAAAACAGGCTTAAACGAAAATCTCCAATCCCCTGTTTTTCCACTTTGTAAAATTCTATCCTAATACACTTTAAACCTTCCTCCACTACACTTCCAACTTCATGTATTCACTCATATCTATACTACTCAATTCTAGCAACTCAAATCATGAAATCAACCCAATTAAACACTTCAAACTCCACTTCAATCCATTCTAAATTTCCCTACACAATTCCTCTTCACAACCTCCCACCACTTCATATTACTTCAACCATGCATATACAAACTCATACACTCATATAACACATTCATAACTCATCCCAAGCATGAACAACAATTTGATCAACACTAATCTCATTTCAATGAAGAATTCATGCATTCACTTCAAGAAAGAAAAACAAAACAAAACAACAATCATAACTAAATCAATTCAAACAATTATATATATACCTTGTCTTGAGAAAATCTTTGATTTTTAAACTTGATATTGACCTTGACTTGAGCTTGGAAATGGAGATGGAAATGGAAGAAGAAAAGAAAAAAAGAAAGAAAGAAAAGGAAATTCGGATAAAATGAGCTGCTCCCAAAAAGTGGTCCAAATTAGCTTAATTAGGCATTAAACATATTCCAACATTACCCCTTAAAGTATATATAAATTTAGGAGGCATTTGAGGTGCATTTAGGTCTCATTTGGGACTTATTTTTTAGCATAAATGCTACTTAATTAAAGAAACAAAATTCCATCACTAATCTTGTAAAATCAAAGTTGATTTTATAAATCTAACTTAATTAACACCTTAATGCACAAAGGCATAATTAATAATTTTACTACACACACATTAATACATATAAAACAAAGACATTAATTTAAATCTACATATGCAAAATAATGCATTCTAGACTACTAGCAACATAACCATGGTATTCATCATACTCACTCAATTCAATACTCAAGATAATAAATAAACACATGGAATTTAAATAGAATTTAAATCTAGGTCATTTCAATTCTAATATAAGATACTAATAAAATTTGGGTAAAATACAAATAAATGACCTGTGTTTTCGCGCTTTTGCAATTGACTGACCTGTATTTTTATTTTTGACATTTAACCGACCTGTGTATTTCGCCGTTTGGTTCCATCCAATGCAGCCGTTTTCGATGCATGTGACAGTCACATGCTCGTGAAAGACAGAAGCCATATGAGGTAAAACACCCTCGTGAAAACGAAAGAAAATTCGACAGTCCTCATAAAATCAAAATTGAAGATGGCAGAAACCCTAATCCAATTTCGACATCACCAACGGAGCCCTTCACCGATGAAGCACCCATAAATTCTGGTTAACACAAGTGAGCAACACACTCGTCCTCTCCAATTATTTATTTTATTTTATTTTTTTTTTGCTTGACATGCTCTTGTGTATTATAGTTGATAATTTGTGAGGCAATCGTATTAGTTCATCTGATCCAGTTTGTTCTGTCTGTTGTAATAGTAATGTGCGTAATTTGTACTGTTACCATCCTTTGTGTTAAGGAGACAAAACATGAATGGATCGTGAATAGGTTTTTGAAATGTCGGAAGTAAGGGGTTTTTTATTTTTCGTAATGAAATTAGGGATTTCATGTCGTCATGTTGGTGATCTCTTTACAAACCATATGAAATGAGCTGTGGATTGCGTTATGAGTTATGAGGTGATTTCTCCTTACATGCGTGTTGATGTTAATGCAGGTGTGTTTGCTTGGGATCTGTGACCGATAATCACCGGAGAGGATTACGTTTATGTGACCTTCCAGAAGTTAGTGAGTGGTTGCTGTCAATTCGAAGTAAGACTCACATCCCCGATTCTTAATTAAACTGTCTTTTTGATTTAACTATCTTTCTGGTATTACTATCTTTCTGGCTTAATTTAGGCAGTTGCAGCATATTATGTCCATATGCAATTTTAGATCGTTGGTCAAAAGCTGGTTTATTATGAAAATGGGTTTCAATAGGTCAATCTGGAGTTTTTTTTATATTATTTATTTATCCTTTGGAAAGTTGTGGATGTGGTTGCTAGTGTGTTTGTTGTTAACATTCTTTTGCTGTTGGTGATTTTGTTTATCTGTGTTGAGTCTCTTAGAGTGTGATATGTTCTCTGTTTTACTTTATGGTTACAAATATGTTGATTGCTTGATTACATGGGATTGGTATAAAAGCTTTATGGTGCTTCTGCTTTGTACATCAGGCTCTTACTGAGAGTTTTTGTAGAAATTGAATGTGTATATATATATATATATATATATCTCATTTGTTTGATAAAAACAAGTTTTCTTATTCCTCTGTAGAAGATACTTTAAGTAGAATTCATCAGCATAAGTTGATGTTTTCATTGATCTTAACCTGTAATACCATGAATAAGGGAATCACTTAAGCATTCTGGAAAATTAATATATGAGCAGATGATATAGGCAAGCATTAATTAATAAAGGATAATCCTTATAGATTTTATACTCAGGCTAGATATTTGTCCTTATCAATTTATGTTGAGAATTTTCATAGATAAGGTTGTGGAGAAATCAGGCTAGAGTTATGCTGCCATCTCACGAATCAACAATCTATTATTGGTTGTAAAGGACTTGGAGCTCATTTCGCCTACTTTCCTTTCATTCACATGGTTATAGATATATATATTCTCTCACCACATTGAAGTCAACAAATTTGTATCTGTTCACTATGCAGTAGTCTCGTAAATATATTGTTATCAATTTCAATTTAAGGTAAATTATACAAATGTTACATGAGTTTTAGAGTTTTTACAAACATGAAATGTACGGTTTCAGGTTTAATAAAGAATTGGCATTTGACTTGGGAATATTTATTAGTCTTTGTTGGAGTCGATTTAATATATTGGTTTATTGTGCAGCCATTATTTGGCTTTGTATGTTCAAGTATTTGTTGGCTTTGTTTGATAAAATATTTGTCGGGCACAGGCAAGGTTGGAAAATGAGCTGTGGATCTTCATCAAACAACTCCACAACTTCAAAGAGGCAGACAACAACTTGCAATTGTGGGGAAAGGTCAGTAATTGTATCATCATGGAAGGCTAGAAGTTTTGGAAGAAGATTTGAAGGATGTCCTAAATATTGGGTAAGTGTTAATAATGACTTGTTCCATACTAAGTTAAAATGTTATGTTGTACTAAAAAAAATCTTGTTAATTGTGCAGGATGGGGATAACTATAATTACTTCAGGTGGCTTGATCCACCTACATGTAGCTATGGTTTGGAATTTGGGAAGAAGGTTTTAGAACGACTTAGTCGCTTACAACGTGAATTGGAGTCAACACAACGAAGAGAGAAGGAATCAATTGAAAATCTCCGAGTTGAGTTGAAGCATATGCGCTATGAGATGAAGAAGTTGCGAAGACTCCTTTTTGTATCATGTTGTTCCATTGTGATACTTTTAATATGGTGTATTGTGTACAAGAGTTGCTAGAGTTGGAGTTGTATTTTGATGTATTGAGATAGGCATATGCTTAAACTATGACAAAAAACAAAGTGGAGGTAAAGTTAATTAAATTTGTTATGTGTGCACTCAAATTGTTTTGGTATGAGTCATTTAGGTGAATTGTGATCCGCTTGCTACTGTAAGAGAAATTATGACATTGCTACTCTTATGAGGCTTAATGAAATTATCATTGTTAATGGTTAAATAAGCAACTAAATAGTTCATTAACGAAATTGTGAAAGTGGTTATACCATGAATGATAAGTTAGATGTCTTAAAAAATATAACTAAGTATTGTAGCGGTTATGTTCTTTGATTTATAATTACAATAAAAACAGATTAGGAAGAGCATACTCTGGATTTAGAATTACAACAGCAACTGATTAAAACATGATTGCGCATTAAATTAAACTGGAATGAGAGGATATTGGACAGAAGCTTAGTATTATGGAGCGTGAATTGGATGAGGATGGTGGAGAGCATCATTGTCTGTTTTGGATGTCTGTTATTAAGATGAGATGTTGTGGACGTCTGATTTGGGACTACTGATTATAGGCAGGTGAAAACTGTAGCGTAAATTGGATGAATAAGGCTGTGCTGATCTATTTCACTCATAATAGGTGAAAACTGCATGGCGTTCAAATCCATTATCCACCTCATACATTTTGGCACCAAAAGCAATAGCAGAGTAATTTCTAGCAACATTGATTAACTTATCAATTCGTCTCAGAATGTTAGGACAAATTTCCTTATCGTACTTCATTATTCCTTCTCTTTTTAGATTAAATCTCTTCATCAAACAAACTCTATACCACTCGAGCATCGATATAATTGGCATACCCCGTGCCTTGAGTATCATGTGATTGAAAGATTCATTTAGATTATTCACTAATGTATCACATTTAGCGCGATAACTAAAATGTGACTTACACCATCGGGGTGCTGGAATCCTAGCCAACCATTCCCATGCTGCCTCACTTATATTCCTCATGGATGCAACTTTTGCGTCCCATTCTCTCATCGTCGTTGCACTTGCAATAGCCCACATTGCATCCTTGAATTGTTGACCAGCAAATTTTTTCCTAAAGTTCTCGTACAGATGTCTGACACAATAGCGATGTTCACAAGTTGGGAAAAGCTCCTCAAGTGCGTTGTCAAGTCCCTACAAAATTAGACAACAAGATAGCGTTAGAAAATTGATTTGATGGATGCATAAAACATGTGTGCATGAGAAAGTAGATCAGTTACACATACCTTTTGCCTATCTGAGATAAAAACAAACCCAAGCTCTCTTGGATCTCCAATGTCATCCCCAAAGATCTCAAGGAACCAACGCCATGAGTCCTCACACTCCGACTCAACAACTGCTATGGCGATTGGAAATATGTTCTCATTCCCATCTCGACCCACGGCTGCAAGTAAGTGCCCATTGCAACGTCCCTTCAGGAAGCAACCATCTAATCCAATGATTGGACGACACCCACTAAGAAATCCTAACTTTTGTGCATTAAAACGTACGTAAATTCTTTCAAAAATGGGTGCACATCCCTCCATAGATGCATCACATTTAATCATTACCCGACTTCCAGGGTCACGTGTCATCACCATATTTGCATAATCATAAATCAGGCCATACTGCTTTGCATCATCGCCATTCAAAATGGCTTGTGCCTTCCTCTTTGCTCGGTAAGCAGTATGGGTAGGAATGTCCACAGCAATATCCCGCATAACATGGCGTTGTATAGCACTAACTTCCCATTTTTCCCCATTGTCTCGAAATTCATGTAAGTATTTTCGTGCAAGGAAGGTAGATGTATTATGCTTGTCATTGAAACCCCGAGGACAAGTACATCTTGGGTGGAATGTCTTCACCTGGAATGTTTCCTCATCGCTAATCTTTGACCCATACACTCGCTAACCACACTCGTTAACACAATGAATAGACACTTTTCTTGGATGATTCAGGGCAAATCGATATTTGATGCCATTCCTAGCGGCATAAGCAAGGATGCACTATCTGAATGTCTTCACATTAGGGAATTTCATTCCTACCAAAATCCTAGGATGTTTACTATCGACATCTTCACTGTACTCAACACATCTATCCAATGCTTGTTCATCATCCGAATCAACTAAACTACGTAGATCATCATCATTAATAGCATCCTCTTCCCACTGGCTATTACCTACTTCCACTTCACCAATCTCATTCCCAAACATTACAACCCTATCATTATTTGTTTCATCTTCAGGTGGAATTGCAAAGTCATTAAAGATATCATCTTCATTTGAGTCAAGATTGTAGGCATCACATGCATCAAAATGCTCCGTCACAGCAACATCACATAGCTTATCAACATCTTGCACGTTAGAGTCCTCCATCGGCAGTGCAATCAAGGCAGTAGGGTTTACAACATCATTCTCCAATGGCTGCTTATCAACATATATTGTAATTGTGTACAATCCCATGGAATGATGTCCCTCTAGCATTGACATAACATCGTCATCATTTTCAACAAGCTTTAGCCCATTACGAAATGACTCCCCAGGGACCACATAATACATGAACGACTTAATGGGAATGCCTATATCAGAGAAAACATCTTCAAACTCCAGATAACCCAGTACATCTGGATCAATGTCCTTCTTAACCTCTATAGAACCTCCTTTGTATGACCAAACATCTCCTTTGCTAAGTGTACCACCATAATGAATATGGAGGTTGATCAAGTGTGGAATCACCACCTCTTCAAATCGTCAAACCTGCATCGAAACAAACATACCTTAATTATAGATGAAATGAGAACATAAGTGTAATAATTGTCAAAATAGACAACTAAACAACCAATTATTGCTAATCATGATTAACTTACTACTTGACGCCCCTCATACTCATTTTGTTTCCTACCATATCATATGTTCAAACTCCAATTTTCCATTGTCATCTTTCATTTGAGTAATTAATTTAGAAAGCAAAGTCTGAGAAAGCTTGTGTCGTATTGAACCAAATCTATTCACCATTATAATATTTATACACAATACTTGTCTATATAGAAACAAACCCAAAAAGCCAGAATTTTTTCTATTAACTTCTTAACATCGCTAAGGGAAAACAAGTATAACTTGAAATGATGAAAGCCCTAATTCTTTTTATTTGGATGAATAAAACACATCAATTGTCCAATCAAATAGCCAACATTATAACAAAGGAGTCACAAAAAACATACGACTCCAAAACAAATAAACAAAAAAGCCGTAACACAAGTTCTCACGAGTAATTACTATTGAAATTAGTCCCCCTAAAAAAAAAAGCAGAAGAAGCAAATAAGAAAAACCCAACAATAGCAATAATCAAAGATAAGTGTTGATTTTTTAGAACTTCTACTTCCTTCAATTACATACTTCGTAACTAAACTTCTTCGGTTTGATATTTTCTGATGAAACTAGCTTCAAAGGAAAGTTAAAAGCATAGCGTAGATATATTCAATTCCAAAATATGCTGCAACTGCCTAAATTAAGCCAGAAAGATAGTAATACCAGAAAGATAGTTAAATAAAAAGATAGTTTAATTAAGAATCGGGGATGTGAGTCTTACTTCGAATTGACAGCAACCACCCACTAACTTCTGGAAGGTCACATAAACGTAATCCTCTCCGGTGATTATCGGTCGCAGATCCCAAGCAAACACACCTGCATTAACATCAACACGCATGTAAGGAGAAATCACCTCATAACTCATAACGCAATCCACAGCTCATTTCATATGGTTTGTAAAGAGATCACCAACATGACGACATGAAATCCCTAATTTCATTACGAAAAATAAAAAACCCCTTACTTCCAACATTTCAAAAACCTATTCACGATCCATTCATGTTTTGTCTCCTTAACACAAAGGATGGTAACAGTACAAATTACGCACATTACTATTACAACAGACAGAACAAACTGGATCAGATGAACTAATACGATTGCCTCACAAATTATCAACTATAATACACAAGAGCATGTCAAGCAAAAAAATAAATAAATAAATAAATAATTGGAGAGGACGAGTGTGTTGCTCACTTGTGTTAACCAGAATTTATGGGTGCTTCATCGGTGAAGGGCTCCGTTGGTGATGTCGAAATTGGATTAAGGTTTCTGCCATCTTCAATTTTGATTTTATGAGGACTGTCGAATTTTCTTTCGTTTTCACGAGGTTGTTTTACCTCATATGGCTTCTGTCTTTCACGAGCACGTGACTGTCACATGCATCGAAAACGGCTGCATTGGATGGAACCAAACGGCGAAATACACAGGTCGGTCAAATGTCAAAAATAAAAACACAGGTCAGTCAATTGCAAAAGCGCGAAAACACAGGTCATTTATTTGTATTTTACCCATAAAATTTAAATCCTACTCACCTTATTCTATTACAAGAAAATTGTATTTTAGAGAAAAATTTCATCTTTAAATGTAAAATTTTATTATAAAAATCATCAACATTGATTTTATTTATAAAAATATAAGTTATTTTGCTAATTTTTCATGTCAAAAAGTTAATGTTGTGTTGTGGATTGCCTTTGAAACAATCATATGACGACAAATAAGCTTTGAATTATTAATGAAGAAACATGCCATATGAAAATAGCAAAAGAACAAAATCCATTGACGGCATCATTGACGTCCAAACATGCCAATTTAACATTGTGTCAACTCTCGTTTATACTGGAATATCTTTGGATCCTTACAACTATAATTGCAATATAGTTGGGATTATATCAACAACCGGAAACCCAGAAACCAAAATAGATGAAGAATCCATGCCTGGAACTCGATCCAAATACGCAATTAAAATACACACCTAAGCCCCATGGACAAGATAATATTTGAATGTTTAGTTAGAACATACCAATCAATTCCTACACCTACTCATAAAAGTAAATAATACGAGGCAAATTTTTATCTTGCGCCTCTTTTGGAAATAATTTATGTTTATCGTAATGATATTATTATAAGTATTCTTATTCGTTAATGGCTCATGGTATTGTTAAGTAATAGAATAAGGTAGAAATAAAATTGCATAGTTTCAATTTGTAAAGTCAACATTTGAAATTGTAATTCCACTTTTTTTTTATAGAAAAATATTTCTTCATGGAATTACTTTTGTCGCACCCCTAAATCGAAGGATATGAACAGCCTGTTACATATTCATACAATATTATAAGTATGCTAAGGCTCAGAACAACTAAAATCCATATAAAATAAATAAACCACAATTATCTTAAATATTACATACCATCTTCAGTCTCAACATTTTACATCTCAACAAATTCAAATAATTCAATCCAAACTAAAGTGGTAAAATTTAACTAAAACAACATATTTTGTAATACAACTAACCTTTAGTAATGAACTCAATCCTAAGTCTAAATGACTTGAAAAAATCTGTAACCACACATATACCTAAAAAAAAAAAAAAAAAACTCTCCAAAGGAATGAGTTGAAACTTAGCACAAAGTAACACAATCACAAACGATATGACATGCACTCCTAGGCTATATGTAATGCAATAACTATCAATTATAGTTTTTAATTAAAGCAAGTCAAACAAAATAAGAACACTCACACTTCGGATAATAAGTCATGGGAATCTAGGGGTCTTGAGTAGCAGCAACTGCTTAGGGGATTGGTTAAGACATGTCAAATACCCTAACCTATTAGAGGAACATTCTATGTAAGAAACTCATCTATGAATTCACAGTCATTAAGTATCTTTACTTATTTTAGTTCATAATACAATGCGGATCAATTAGTCCTATAAACTTGAAACACACTGCATCACTTATTAACAAGTCTAAGGAAACGTTGTTCCGATACTGTTTCCATTATTGGCTACCTGCTAAGCCACCTTGATGTATCAATAATAATGATAAGGATAGCCTAAATGCCTAACTATTGTGCTAGTATTACCTAGCAAGGTTATCGCTCCCCCGAATTAAATGACATATGCACAAACAACACACTCAATTATTGGGCCATCTTTAAATTCTAATCCATTTAATAATACCTAGCCTAAGTAATCAATACACATGTCATTATGTACTTAAATATTGTTTCCCAACCACGTATACCTATTTCCAAATTCCTTGCCATATTGCACTTTGAGATAAAACTTAGAATGTGAGAAATGTGCTTTCGATATAGAAAATTGAAAACCTAAGTGTTGCTTGCAAGTAAATACAAGATTAAAATTCTAATCTTCATAATGATCAACTTTTCCTGATATAGATCCTTACCTTAACAATTAGAAGAAACTTGGATGCTTTTTTAGTATTTGCACCATAACTAATGGAGACACCACACTTAAACTTTGGATCTATCTAACAAAATCATGAAAATTAAAATTAAAGTTTATTGTAAAACTAATTTTCAACAAGATTTTAAGCTTATCTTTATTCTGAATCCCTTCAATCATCCAAAATACCTTATTGTAAAACTTATTTCCTTTGAAATTTTTTTTTTTCTATACCATAAGAGTTAGATGGATAGAGAATATTTATAAACCTCACTTCCTAAAAGGGAAAGAAAACAGAAATGTTCCTTCTTTTTTTGTTTTTTTGATTATGTCATCAAGGTTTTCTTACGATCATAAGAGAATGCACATCAATTTTCGAATAATCTCATTAACTACAACTTAATAATTAGTAAAACTACCGAAGCGTCCTTTCTAACTTTATTTTATGGGATATTTCAAATTTTGAGTACATAATAAATGTAAGTTTATATACAACCCAATAAATAGGTCTTAAGATAACTTTCATTATTTTTTATCTTAGGAATATTAAATTTTTGGGTCATTTTTGCAATTTACATGAGTGCAGGGATGAAAATGCAATTACTACATGTGCTGGCCGAATTTGTAAAATCACAAAAGTCTCCATATTTCTTATTTTGGTTTCTTTACGAATTTAACAATCGTTGCAAAATTTGAGAACCATTTGATGGGGTTTCCAATGACTATGGAACGTTTTGGGATTAACATGTAATTTCCAAAATGATGGACCAAGACGGTAAAATTGTTAAAATTGTAAGAACAAATATACGGATCTTCAATGAATTTAGGCTGGATATGAATTTAATATGTAGTTTCATAACTTTCCCTTGTCGGCCAATTAAGTAACAGGTAGTTTTGTCATTTTATCCTCGCGGCGTCTTCTATTTTTAAGTATGCATTTTACTACATTTTCGAAATATAATGTTGCTGCCTTTCATATTTTCTTCAACATTGCGTTTGGCTTACTGTAATACCTATTGCATAGCTATTTCCCTTTTTTAGTTGGATGAAACTTTATCCTATAAAATGTCTATAATCTATGTAATATAGGATAAATAAGTAATTTCTCTAATTAGAGAAATTGCTATTTTTCATAAAATTTATGTTTTTTTTCCTTCTTTCAAAAATACTTCAATTTATAAAATACAAAAACTATTATTTCTTTCTCAATCTTACTTTATTTTAGCGAATCAAACATAATAATAATAATGTTCCTTTGACATGCTCTACGCAGCTTGCTTTTCAAAATACAAGTGAAAACTATAACTCCATCGATACATTGTACATATTTTTTGGACTAACATCCAAAGTTACTCAATGTATTAAAAAAAGAAAAAAACCTTGTTTTATTGTACAAATTTTGAATCGATACATTGCACAAAAATTATGGACTAACATCCAAACATACCCAATGTAACTTCTTTCCACAAAAAAAAAAAGAAAAAAAAGAAAAAAAATTATTTTCGTATACAAATTTTACTTCGGCTTTTTGCTTAAATCACCAAGCGAAAAATAGATTATTCACAAAATTGAAATTTGTTCATTAGTGTTCGATCAGCTACTTCTGCTGTCTCGATATCCCATGCGTTCATGAACCCCAACATTCATTCACATGTGTTGGGTCAATAGTGCTGATTATGACACTACCCTTGAGACTGATTCTAGACTGTTTAAAGTTTTTTTTTCCCTATAATTTAATTATCCTGTGTTGAGACAAATTTTAATTTACACACATCTGAAAGTAACTTTTATGGCTCTATTATCTATATTATTGATTCTATCTTGAATCATCTTTTCTATAATATTATCTTTCAATCCAAAATATTCTAATCATGTAAAATTTATTCTCCATAACCAGTCGCTGTAAAGTCAATTAACAAACCTGGAAAAAAAAAGGGGAAAAATGTATTTGCAATTTTGTAAGGTTAAATTTTATATGTAATAAGGATGTAACCAGATCGGGTTTCGAATGGATCATATAAATCCGAAACCTGACCCACTATTCTATAAAGTCTACACAACTGGATCCCATAATCTTATAAGGTTTTAATGCTATATCTAAACCCGCCTTACATGATTAGATTTAGACCGAAACCTAACCCTATAATACTATAACCCTTTTTTTTCCCAATCTATTTTCAAATTTTAGTAATAAATTTAAGAAAAATTGATCATTCTAATACAAGTTTCCTATACATTCAAAAAATGAAAAAGTGTATGTAGAATTGATAAAAATGTTACAGACTATATTCATTATACAATATTTAAACACATAAATATATTATTTTTATTATATATAATATCTTAAAAATATGGTTAAATTAAATCTCCTACTAGAACAAAAATATAACAGGCAGCAAATAATATCAATCTCCACAACAAACATGACTTGAATAGTATTTAATAAAAAGTTCTAAAATCCTTAACTAGTCTAAAAGACACAAAAGAAAAAACATCCTTGGTAGGTAAAAAAAACGATAACTCCTTGATGTCTTTTTTCCTCTCCGTACCTCTTTAGTAATGTTTTTATGTAGTTTTTTCAATTAAAATGCCAAGTTGTCGGATATCTATTAGGTTTGTTATATAATCCAAACCTGGTCTTATAACCCTATAGGGTTTTTACAGTATATCTAAATCTAAACCTAACCCTATAGGGTTTTTAACAGATCGGACGAGTCAGAAACCTTATAATGGCCTACCTGTTGCATCGCTATATGATAGCTAAAATTAAATATGAAATTTAAAAATGTAAATTTCATATAAAAATTTATTTATTTATTTATTTTTACAATTAACTAACTAAGTTTCATCAATATTTATAATTAACCACTTTAACAAAGTTAATTGATATACTATACATCATCTCGAAAAGTTTGTAAGTAATAAATTAATAATTTTAGTTAAAGTTTAGGTAATTAATCTTAAGAGTAGGTAAAATTTTTAAATTCCAAATATGGCATTTCCAATTTATTTAAAATAAATTATGATTAAAAAGTAAAAGTTATTATAGATATATATATATATATATATAATATGAAATATGATAAATATATATGTGTTAAAACTTAAAAGCAAAAAAAAAAAAAAAAAGGGTGGGTGGGGTGGTGGGGTGGTGGAGGGAGGTGAAGGTAATAAGATAATGCATGAGTTTCAAACATCAAATGTTTTAAAACAGCTTAATTCAAAAGAATAATTATAAACTAAATTGTAAAATACGGTTTCAGGAATCCTCATTCTAAATCGAACCGCATTGCCTGGAGTAATTCATTAATCATGCCTCCGATTTACCAAATAAATTTTTCTTAAAATTCAATGATCTCTTAATTATCATTATTATTATTATTATTATTATTATTATTATGGACAGCAAAGAACGCACATGTCGAAAAATTCGTCAGCGTTATATGGATATAGTGAATTAGTGTCGTCACTGTATAGTTGTGTGGAAAAAGAACGCTATGGCTCATCCTGTATGGGGGACTTCTGAGTTAAGTGTGCTTCAACAAAAAAACAATCTCGAATTTATTGCTTGGTCCACTGACATATCGTCATATCCTATTGCTGAGAATTTCATAACCACAGGTATCGCATTATGATAATAGTTATCCGAGAAAAAGGAGATATATTGTTAAGAGTTCATTGCTATACTGCCAAAAATAGCTTTAAAAAATTACAATTTACAAATCCAACCATCACAAATATTTTTAGGATAACTGTAAATACATTTCTAAAATATTCTCAACATGCATATGGCTCTGAACTTCCAAACTATGTTTTCATCTGGTTATGACTCCTAAAATATGTAAATAATTTGCTACTACATGCTAAAACACCAAAATTATTACATGCATATGAAACTGTTTGGATGGTTTGTTTTTCATCAGTATCTGTAACATATCTATTTCATATCGGTATCTAGTTTGTTTGATCGGTTTATAAGTAAGAATATTTGTTTTTATCGATATCTATTTTTGATAAATAGTTTGTTTAAAAAAAACAAAAACATAAAACCAAAATGACAGAAAAATAATGAAACAAATAAACCCTAAATAGCAAAAGCTCCCCAGCTTTGACAACAATTTGGAGCATATATAGAGACCTTCAAAAATTCCAATGGGTTGAAGTTACACTTCAAAAAGTTGTAGGACTTATGTGACTATGCCTGTAGTTTATAAAGTGTCTTTCGCAATTCATCAAACATATTTCTATCAACAATGTTGAACCTTTTTCTAGTTGGTAATTTCATAAGTACCTAGGAGAGATAATACAAACAATAAAGATAATTAATGAACATGAATATGGAATTACTACAATCAAGAAGAGTTCATGACTAATTTGATTCTATTTAAAGTGGTAGGCAACAGTCCCTTTGGAAATTTAATGGTTCTTAGATTTCAAACAAGTTAAAGATGATATGAAGTTATCAAACAACTAATTGATAATTACAAATAGACTACTAATTAAGTGCTTCCCTCACTAATATTATTAACTACTAAGGAGAAGTGGTATGCAAAGTTTATGTTGGTATCGAAGGTTAGGTAACATCAAGATAGTCTAGCCACTAGTGTCAAAGGATGGAGATGGTGGGATCATAGTGGAATGAGGCGTAGGACTATCAGCCATAACCATGAAGCATTGAAAAGAGTTAGGGTTAGAGAGAACCAAACAGTGGAGGTTTGGGAATTAAAACTATGAGCTAGGGATGTG
Organism: Combretum micranthum; assembly: GCA_024138025.1. Taxonomy (NCBI): domain Eukaryota; kingdom Viridiplantae; phylum Streptophyta; class Magnoliopsida; order Myrtales; family Combretaceae; genus Combretum; species Combretum micranthum. Next base: position 2,382,420 of record JAMXBD010000023.1, on the reverse strand, counting down.
AGGTTAGGTGTCAGAAAAAAAAAAAAAAAGGATAAATTTTGCCTCGTATAAATTTCATTTTTAGGTATGAAGTGGTTTAAATGAGACTTAATGCTTTAGTTTGATACGGATCCTTGAACCAAACCACAAATCATTTGAATCTTCCTTAAATTGAATAGGAAACCAAGCTGCAATATATTAGAAAAAATAAAAAATTTACTATATGATGGAGTTTGATTTGACTCACAATATAATATGATTTGATAAATAACCATATCACCATCTAAACAAATTTGGACAACTATTTTACCACCATTTTTACCTATAGTGTTACCACTACCACTTCACCATTCCAATACTATCACAACTTTGCCACCAATTCATCACAATTAGACATCTCTACAGATAAGGATGTCTAATTAGGATAACCCACCACCTCCATTGCCAGCACTAAAGATTATGCTTACAAAAGCTCATATTTTTCAAGTCATTATTAAGGCTTACCACATCGAATTGGCAATCCCCCAAAAAAAAAAAAAGAAAAAAGATTTACGATAGTTTAGTGATAATTTGAGGGGTTTTATATCTATTTAAAAAATTATAAAAAAGACAAAACACGTTTAGAAAACTTAGAGAATTTTATTTTCCTAGTCGATAGTTTTAAAAATATTTTCACAATCTTCTCATGAGTAAAATTCTCACACTCCTTAACTTGTAAAAGCCAAATGAACTATGCTTGTCATTTATACATGAATGTTGACAAAATAGACTAAAAGGAGTTTGTTGTTCCCTTTGTGTCCCTACGAATGGGTATCTAATAAGTATCAAATAAATTTTAAAAATAAAACAATCTCTAAAGTAGACCATTTTATTTTTACAATTAATGTGGATAGCTGAAAATTTTAAGAGAAATTATATGGTTCAATCATTAACTTTGACGGGATCAGTCTTGTTATTGTCTAACCATTCACACCATTCTCATCCATGATCAAATCACTAAAATGATTTATATTCTAATTATTATATTTGGATTGGATTGGATCGTAAAAGATTCAAGTTTCAAATGGGATAATGCCTTATGGCACATGCCATTTTCGGAATACCAAAAGACTTAAGTTCTCATTTATTGTTTTCTCTTTGCTTTTGGTCTCCTCGAATTCCAATTTTAGGTCTTTACCACGTAACCCATTTAATGGAATTCAATTTTATGTGTAATCTGTAAGAATTGGAGCAACGAAAAAAAATATTATCTTTCGGTTAGCTTTTCTTTGTATTTTATCCCAATTATTATGTTATGTGAAGTTAGAGCTTTAAAAAAACTAAATTACTTGCATGCTATTTGAGTTGGGCTTAGCTCGATTTGAGATTGATTAATAAATGAGTTGTGCTTAGTCAAGTTCAAGTTTTGATTTAGACTCGCGAGCCACTTATAAACAAGCTCATTTAGGCTCATGAATAGACTCGTGAGTAGATTCGTTGATAATCTCGTAAGTAGATTTATGAATATTTTATACTTAATATATTATATATAACTACTTAATTAAAACAACAAAAACTAAATTCGATATAATATTTATGTATTTATTTATAGCGATACTTATATATGTATTATATTTTAGGTTTTAAAAAATAGAAAACGTGATATCTAAACAAGTTAAATTTGAGCTTATATTTAAGGATTTAGAAAAGCTTAACTTGATTCAAGCTCGTTTATAAAACAAGCTAAGCTCAAATCTAAATTTCAAACTCAATAAAAAACTCGATTAGTGCTCGATAAATTTTAAACGAATTAAACTCAAAACTTTAAAAGCTCGACTCATTTGTAGTCTTGTGTGAAGCTTTATGGTGCATGACTCTATGATGCTCAACAACTTTAGTCTCACATGTAATAATTCAGGTCCATACTTCCCTTAGGATAATTTTTATTTTCTAGTTCAAATACAAAAAAAAAAAAAAAAAACAATTTTATATATGAGCGTATGTAAGAAAAGAAACAAAAAGAACTACGACCTCTAATTTTAACTTTGTGAACTTTGAAATTATATACATATTCTGTAAAACAGTTTTTTAACCCTAAAACCATTGTTAAAAGTTTCGTAAACAGTGATAATTTTAGAACTTTAGCAACCACGATTCAGTGATTGGATTGATGTGGATAATTTTAAAGTTATAAAGAGATGAAAAAGAAGAAAACATATTTTTGAAATTTTAAAAAATCTATCTACATCTACCTAATAATTTTGAAGTTGTATTAGCAATATATTTATTTTTTTCTTTTTTCTTATTAACATTCAAATAAGCTAACTTTCGTGAAACTACGTACTATCTATTTCATTTATAAAAACGAAAAAGGAAAAAATTGTACATATACAAGCAATCGAATTGATTGAAAGGCGGAAATGATTCTACAAAAGTGAAGAATACTCTCTTGATTGGCTATGATTGTACTATCTTCAACTCTCAACAATAATATCAATATTTTGCGTTTGAATGTGAATGAAAAACCACTACCCAAAATCCTATGCAGTATGCGTAATATGCATAATCATATAGCGTAGGAGATGGTTCCGGTTCAACGTCTACAATATTAAGATTTGGAAGTGATGATTCTGATTATGATTTGGTTAGATTCCAAAACTATGGCCGATTAATACATACCACATGGCAGTTAGTTGAACCTCAACTTTGTCATAAGTATTATGGGTTACGAAAAATTTAATAAAAATTTACAAAAGTATTATTGGATTAAAACTAATCCAAGAAATAAATAAGTTAAACCCGTCTCTCTCTAACAATCCAATTCTAATTTTATTAAACTCGTTTCTTCAACTCATTTGCTAAAGAAATAAAGATCATCTCATTAGAAAACAAATTAATTACAGTTGTATTGAACTCCTCTCTTAAGGAAATGAGTTCATTAGAGTTGTATTGAACTCCATTTTTAAACAGACAAATTTAATTTACCTATTTTTCAATTATATTTGACCCAGTGACATTTTTTAATTTTTTATTAAAATATTTTTTTCCTTATCCCTAAAACAAGTTTAACTTGCTTTTTTTTTAATTATATTTGGCCAATGACATTTTTTATAATTTTTTATTAAAATATTTCTTTTCCTTTATCCTTAAGTATCAGGCCAAATTTAATTTAATAGGACAAACTTTTAGTTAAGGCGGTATACAAGAACCCTAAATCATGAATTTTCATATACACTATTAGTTCTTTTTTTTTTTTATGCTTGATCACGGTGTTATAATTAAATTATAATTAGAAATCCATCTAATTTAACATTAATCCTTTTTTAATCACTTAATGTTAATCGTCCCATCAAGTATAATTTTCCTTTTTATTATATGTGATGGATATAATTACCTTCCCAAGCTAATAGCCTCGCCCAATAGAAGAAAAGAACCAATTATTGTGATGATAAGGTTCAAAGGTGTTGACATATCCTGAAAAACTGGTCCTTCTTCTCAATCACCCTTGCTCGTAAACAATATGAAACTCCTCATACCATAGTTCCCTGATGATGTAGGAAAGTCCATAACTTCCTTTTCTATTACAATATCCATATAATATTGGATGCCTATAAACATTATGTGGTTTGAAACAATTACGGAACTACTAAAAGTACAAATTGTTCAATGCACTTGACATTTCATGAGATAGACACATTTACCGATCATAAAGACAAAAAAATTTTCATGGACAACACTACAAGTATCTCGTACACTTGTTAGCATGACCTATTACATAGAGCATGGCATGCTTTAACGCTAATTTCCCTATTAGGATCACTCTTGTATCAGAGAGAATCATGTTACATGTTTTGTTCCGGTAAATCAATCCGATTAAATTTCCAGCTGAACCCGACTTAGCGTTTTTGAGTCTTAGATGCTATGTTAACTGTTGTATATTAGTTTAAATGTAAATAACACATTAGATAGGTTTAGGGAAGGTTACAAGAATCCCCAAATCTAATAAGAGAAAAAAAAAATATCACTTAGTTAACACATAACACGTGATGGTGATTATCAATCATACTTTAATATATGAAAAAAATATAAGTAGTTACTTACTTACTTACTACTTGTATATTACATATGATATGTATTATCCACCGAAACTTTTCTCAAACAAAAATATCCTTAAAAATTTTATGATGCGAAAACTTTATATTTTGTCAACTGAAATAATCATGCACCTACTAATGGGAACAAACCTTCAAATGATTTTTCATAAGATACAAACAAATTATGTGAGATTAATCATCCATAAAAGTAATAAAATATTTTATTCCAATTTTAGGCATAAGAAGGCAAGGATCCCAAACATCAAAATGTACTAATCCAAAAGGCAATCTAACCCTTTTACTGACTCGAGGAACATAAGACAAACGATGACTTCTTGCAAATTGACACGACACTTAGTGTAATCTAGATACATTATGAAATTGAGGATAGAATTGCTTCAACATAGGTAAAGAGGGAGTTACCCAATCGACGGTGTGCTTCAAAAGGTGTTTGAATACTGGAATATGTAATGGACCTTAGCATTAGAGTATCCAAAATATAAAAACCTCATCATTTATGTCCTTCATCAATAAGCTTCTTTGTATAAAGATCTTGAAATAGACAATGGTCAATGAAAAAAAAACAAGAGAGATACAACAATTCAAGACACGAGTGGGTTTACTTATATACAATATGTTAAAGAAAACTGTAGTAAATTCAAAATAGAAGACAAGGAAAACAAACATGTGAGATTAATTGAAATACCCCAAATTTTCAACAAGTTAAATTAAGAAAGTAATATTAATTAACATGAAAATATGAGTAAATTTGAACATTAAGTTATATTTAAGTAATTAATTACAATTTAGATAATTTAGCTAATTAAATAAATGTTAAATTATAAATTATAAATTATAAATTATAATTTAGTTTAGATAAATTAAACGAATAAATTTAATTAAATTAGTAAAGAATTTGATGGCATTGTTATAATTTATGATAAAGCACACCTACTATCTAGACAACTAAATAAATGTCTTCGCCTTTAACAAATCCTAAGTACCTATCTAATTTACTTCTACTCCACATTATTTACTTTCAAAAAATAACTAAGGATAAATTTAATTCGAAAGTAGATTGAACCAATTCTAGTCATTATCCCAAATAATCTATATATCATTCATTCCAAAACAAATCAATTCTTGATTACAAATTTCTAAACATTACTATCCTTAGTTAACCCACATGCCAACTCATCAATTCATGTCACTTGATATTAACTTTTCCTAATTAACACACATACCTAATGGATCTAGAGTCATTATAAAATCACATAAAATCTCTCCTAATCTTATGCACTAGATATTATAGAGTCAACAAAAATCTACAACAAATCTTTCTTCTCATATAGACAAGTCAAATCTTCTTAGGTCATACCACAAGATGCACCAAATCTTTTCTCTCACCTATCTACACAAATCCTCTCACCTATATACATAACATCATCTAGGATCATCTCATATCACAGCAAAAGTTTTTCTTTCTTCCTTATTTTCTTTTCACAAAAAATCAAATCCCACAAACACTCATTCCATGTGGTAACTTTCATCACAAAACATATATGTATATATATATATATATATATGTACATATATATGAGCAGCTCCTTTTTGAACTCTAAAAGCTTACTAAAAATCATCTCTAATTCAACCATCAACTAGGTAAAGTATTTCCCAACACTTATACATATTTTTATTCCTATTTTAATACCCAATCTAAGCTCTAATTCAATTCTAATTTGTTAGGTGAAAGATTGTAACGCCCTAACTTGATGGCATTACAACCCACCATGTGTTCTTAACATAAATGGATACGATAAGGCTATGAAACACTAATCCACAAATATATATCATATAACTTCAAACTCTCAAATATAAGGGTACTTATTTAAAGTACTTTCAATAACAAAACATCCAAACAACCTTGTTGATATAAACCATAGCTAACATAATATAAACTTATAAAGAAAAGAAAATCTCATAAATCAGTCTTAAAGTCATAAACCATATAAAATCTCAGAAAGTCTTCAACTCAATCTAATTCCAAGCCATATGATCTAAACGTCAATAGGAAAAGCTGATCTACTATCGTCCTCCTCGTAGTCCACAAAGACATCAAATCCAGATAAACCATAATATACATCATCTTCACCTGTTCCTAAAAAAGATAAAAGAATAAGCAAATTTTTGCACTGTACACCAAACCACAAACACAAACGTATGAGCACACATCATACATAATCACATACAACCTATTCTACTATATTAAACACAAGTTATTATCTTTTTAATAGCCAACAAACAGCACAATCTAGAACCATCTGTAGTACAGTTCTAAACCTGGAGTTACTCATAACTCCATAAAAACAACCAATATGGAAAATAGGTAATGGATATATATATAGTATTGGGAATATTCCGCATACCTAGGGTGTTGCACTCGCACTACTCTTAAACTATTGGAATTATCTCCACTTGTAACTCCACTCGGGACAATGCCACACAAAGATCATTAGGTTACCGATGTTAGTATCACAATCTACCTTATCTTTACTAACCGCAGCCAATCACAAGTAACAAACGATTCAATTAAAGTCAAATAATATTAGGTCAGTTTTACGAATCTAAGCCTACAAGCATAATCAACAACACAAGGTAAGGTTGTACCTGAATCAGCTTTTAGGAACAGGAACCCTAACTTCATCAAAAACATCTTATCAAAATCAAATCCTCATTAAAAATATATTTTCACAAAAAAAATCATAATTCCATCATCATCTAAACCCTAAACTGAGAAGAATCATAAAGCCTTAGAATTATACACACCTTTCTTCTTTGGATTATAAAACCACAAATTCTCAAATACCAAAAGTTAGGGATTTTCCTCAAATTCTCTCCAAGGACTTGATTCGCTTTCAAAATCCACCAAGAAATTCTAGAAAAGATTACATTTTTAAACCACCAACAGAATCAAGAAGGATCACTTAACTATTTCCTCGGTTCTTCTTCCTCTTTGAAGCAAAAATAAAAACTTTGACAGATATCTTAAGGTTTCTATAAAAAATCTTCCAAAAAATATAACTCCCTTCAAAATCAATCAAAAACTCAAAAAAAGATCACACTTTTAGATTATTAAAAGAATAGAAAACATTTAACGTGCGTATTTCTTGATTCTTTTTCTTCCTTGATTGCAAAACACTAAATCTCCAATAGTAACTCGGGTTTTTCTTCAAAACTTTGACTCCCTTTAATATTAACAAGAAATTTCAGGAAAAAGACCATACTATTAAACCACTAAAGGATTGAGATAGATCACTTACCTATTCCTTGATTCTTGTCCTTCTTAAAGCAAGATCAAAAGCTAGAGATGATTTTTAGTGTTTCCAAGAGCTTATGAGAGATTATCAGAAAAGGGAAAATAAGGCTAGAGCTATATATAAATTATGGAAATTCTTAAAAATCGAAACTATACACTGGCATGTAGGCTGACAGCTTAGGAACATACATTGGCGGCCTTAAAATAAAACACAAGCAACTTACTCGAAGATGGAAAAAGTCTAACATCCAACGTCAGCCATACGCCGACGACCTTCTTTGTTAACGTTGATGGCCTTCCACGAAATGCCAGCAACCTTCCAAACCAACGCCGATGGTATTCCCACTCAAGGCTGATGGCCTTAAGGCTGGCCGTTAGCCTCCTCTTGCAACCCTTTCGCGAACAATTTCCACTTGACCAATTCCATCTGCTATAAATCAATATAATTAATACCTTTATTAATATGACCATAAAACCCTCTTATAAATCCATATATGACAACTTTGCCCTTCATATAATTCATTTATCTGTATATTACAAATATGAATTAAAGTGTATATTCAATTTGGAGATAAGGGTTGAAGCTTCAACAAATTGCTTGAAGCAGTAATTTGGAATTTAGGAGCTAAATTTGTAAATTTTTGCATCCTAGTAAGTTGTTTTTCATTGATTTATTGATTAAAGTTGTCAACTTAATTTGATATTGATATATGCTAGAAATTATTTATTTTATTTCGATTTGATGAATTTTTATAGTTTTATTTAATAAAATTTTGCCAATATACTTGTATATTTTGAGTTAATTTGATAAATTATAATTAAACATACTATCATCCTAGATTTAGAATTAAATTTGATTTATTTTGATTTACAAAACATTAAAGGTTTCAAATTTCATAAATGTACATATATGCATTATTTTGATTTAAATTATTGATTCATATGAAAATTGTGTTGAAACTTGTGTAATGAATGTAAATTGTACATTGATGATAGGGCAAATTTATGCATATCACATTACTTAAATTTCTCAAAATTGATAAATTATTATTTACACAAATTGATTACAAATTTATAATTATTTATTTGTTTATTTTTCTTGAATTAATTAATAAAATTTAAACTTTAATGTGCAAGAAGTGTTCATGTATTTATGGATGGTATTTTGATGTGAAAAGCTAAATTAAAGTGATGATAAATATATGTATTAAAATAGGTATATATATACACACACTTTTGAATTTTATTATTTGATTTGATGAAATTTAATTTTAGATTGAATTTAGATAATAATATGATAATGTATTGAATCTACACCTGAATTAAATATGAATTTAATAAATAATTATGAATTGAATATATTTAATTATTCTCCAATAAAAATATAAATTTTAAGTTGAGGAATTAAATAATATAATGGAAGAATTTTAATTATAATTAATAAGTATTGGACTATAAAATACACTTTCTTAATCAATTAAGCTATTAGCTTAAAACCTATGCCAATTATCTAAAATCGTTGTTATCTAAGTTCAAGTTTACCTAAATAAATAAGTGATAAGTCTTAAAGGGTTTTAATAGAGATTAAAGTCTTATATCATATATGATCTTATCTTAGTTATTAGTCAAATACAAGTTAATGATTGAACTATATTATTTAAATCTTATATGAGATAATTTTCTTTAAACAGATACCTAGTCATGATCATGTCTGTCTTCTGACTTATTTCATAATATCACTAATTAGCAGGTAAGCAATGACTTGCATGTTGTTTGTCTAGGATAGATATCTTAAATGAAGTAAAATTTAAAGATGGCTTTATAGATGATTGTCTTGGTTGTGCTTGTGGCGTTTAATCTGATTAAGAAGCGATAACGTTACTAGGCGATATCAGTACGATAGTTAAGTGCTTAGGCTACCTTTATCATCATTATTAATATATCATTGATGGCTCGACGTAGCTGATAGGGCAAATGGTATTAGGATAACATCTACTTAAACTCAAAGAGAAGTAATATAATATGGTTCACGTTTATGGGACTGATGGAGCTATATTGTTGTATGGACCGAGACAAGTAGAGATGCATAACGGCTGTAAATCATAAAGAATGCAATTTTTATAATGATTCCTATAGGACATATAGGTGTTTAGGCTACCTATATCAGCCCCCTAAGCAATTGTTGCTGCTTAAGACCTCCAGATTCTCATGGCTTGTTACCCAAAAGTGTGAGTGCTCCTATGTTGATTGTTCCACATCAAATAATAACTATAAAATGTTGGTTATTGCATTACATATAATTTAGGTGCATGTGCAAATTGCATGTGTTTACATTGCTGTGTATTGGGCTTCGGCCCTCTCCTTTACTTTTTTAGGTGTTGAAGATGATTTGATATGGATTGCTATGATTACTTTGGTTAGAGACTGGACGGGTTGGATGCTTAGACACACGGGATATCATAAATTTTATTATCTAGAGTTTGATATTTATTATAAAGATTCAAAGGACTACTTCTTATGACTTTAGGTGTATAATTTCATTGGATACTATTATTTATATAATTTAAATAATGATTTATTAAATTTAAAATTGGTTAGATACTCAATTAATTGAGAATAGACTTTGCGTATAACGCTTAAGTATTATATATGGTGGAAACTGTTAATGCTCCAAACCCGATTTAAGGTGTGACATTAATAGTGGTAGATCCAAGAAGACATGACCTATAACCATCTACTAAAATAATATTTGTTGGAGAGGTGTATGCTTGATAAGTGGAAAATAGATTAAGATTACCTATCATGTGATCTGTGGCAACAAAATCAATGACCAATTTGGGTGATGAGGAAAGAAGACACATATTGACTTGCCTAACTTAGCAATAGAGATACATGATAAGATGAAGTCTTCAATACCTCTTGATAACAAGAGAATTTGATATATTCGGCAGCATAAACTATTATTGTTTACACAAAAGATAAGCTAGTTATGGAGTCAATAGAGGTAATGTGTGTTGATTGTTTCTTCAGATTATGGATTTGAAGTTTCTTATAAGTACACTTCTCATGCCATGACTCATGATAATAATAGCACATAACTCCCCTTAAATCTTACTCTTGAACTATCTCCCCCCTTCCCACCAATGAAGAAGCAGCTTGTAGTTTAACCGACAAGAACTTTAGTAGTATGAGATGGAGCGATAGATGTATGATTTTCTACGCGAAGTATCCAAATAAAGGTTTCTAGAAGAGACGAACTCTTAAGATTAGAAAGAATTTGTGTTTTGGTGTCATCATATTATGGATGAAGACCAGCCAAGAAACATATTACTGCCATTTGTTCCTTGTGAGTTTACCAAACATTCACATCGAGGCTAAATAGAAAAAAAAAACATTTAATTCCTCATAAGGCAGGCAGTAAGTGGCTAATCTTTCTGTTCCGTAAGATAAAAACCTTTACATACGTCAGAAATATGAGAAATATTTCCTTTTCAAGAAAACATGAACTACAAATACTCTAACTCTTTGACATATTCACAATGATCAACTAAATCAATGATCTCATTTAGCATCATCATGTAGACATACTTGTGTAGTATTATCAGTTGGTGGGTTATTAGTGAGGTGATCATTTTTCTCAATATACATACATAAATATACTACATCATTTTGTTCCAAGTAAAAAAATTATTTTCCGTTATGTTTGTGTTTTGTGATCTTAGTCATCACAAGGATCATATTAACTATCTATAATTTGCTTTCAACAATCTTATAAAACCTTTGCAATAGACAAAACATAACAAATTTACCTTTCAAAACTACTATAACTCACATGCACATTTACGAAGGTTTATAATATTAATACGGCTTCAGAGGATTGTAGAACCCCTCACTACGAGGATCTTGGTTCTTTTAGTGATAAAAAATAAATCTCTAGGATGAAGCTTAAGAGTTATATGTTGCTCATTAGAGCAATAAAGGCACCATTTGTTTTAAGCAAAAGCAGTCTTAAGTAGAAACGCTTTCTTTTAAAATTAATTTCCTAAAAATTGTATATTTTCATGTGTTTAGTAGTTTTCATAAAAATTTTCAGAAATGTTTTCTAGTGTTCGTTAATTATATTAACATGAAGAAAATATTTTAAATTACTTAATATGTATATTATGTTAAAATTTAAAATCATAAGAAAATTTCATTAATCCAATCGATAAAAATTAAATATTTCTGTGAAGAAGGAACTTCCTAAAAATCCCATACAACATGTAATGTGTTGTATATATTATATTTACAATACATATGTAAATGCAAAGAATCATATACAATTCATTCCATATTGAGATAACAATTTTTTTTAACTTTAAACTTTGAATAATCTATCTAAGATCCCCTTCTTTTTGCAAACGTATATAATGTTTACATTCTTAGGGAAAAAAAGTCATCACTTGTTGTTGACAAAAAAAAAAATATATATAATATATATATATATAAATTTGCAATAACAATGTTCACATGAAGACATAAACCATGAAGTTGGTTGTAGAATTTCATTGTATTATTTAAACATTGTTCAACACAATAACTTAAAAATAAAAGTAATACATTTCCAACATAAGATATATGCCAAAAAATGTCTAACAATAATATAAAAAGAAGAAAAAAAAATATTTCCAGCATAAGATTTGTACAATAAAAAAACAAACTAAAGGAAGGCTTAAGTCATATATTTTATTAAATAGAAAATAAAATAATTCAAATCACGGGAAATAAGCACGTCTTACTGATTTTGGATGAAACCATCAATCCATATGTCTCGAAGTTCATCACTTTTGACCATAAATGCTTTTACAATCTTTTCATTTTCAGCCAACTAATCAAATAATATATGCCAAAATAAAAATGCTTCCATTTTTATCACCTCATCATAAATCTTTTGAACATTCGATTTGTCCTTGCTCAGTACTTTGATGCTCTTGCCACCTCACTAACGTAGTCCAGCATCATGTTCTCAAATGTCTCACTACTAAGCTTTTGCTTCCTATATGATTGTTGCTAAGATAGATTGAAAGATTTTTCTTTTTGTCCATTTGCATCATTTTTGTAAAGCCCTGAAATAGGGTCTCGGTGTATACAGTGCAATGCATAATACTTTTTGTATTACATGCGTAGACTTTCTTAAAAGGTATGTTTATCACAAACATTTGCTAGCCAATTTTAATTTTTGAAACCATTTAATTAGATTCTAACAACAACTGGATTTAACAGTGGAAAAAAAAAATCTTTACAAAATAATTCACTATCTACTTACATGAGTAGATCAACTTTCATAAAAACAAAACCATACAATCAAGTATCTCCAATACATTACATGAGGTAGAATAAAGCTTTAAAACTTTAAATTACAAAATATAGGCACCATAACTATGTCCTTAAAAGAATATTATAAGTTCCAAAAGAATAAATCCAGTTCTTAAGTAAAAATAAAACAAAATAAAATCCAGCAATCCTAACTCTTCTCACTCTTCGAAAATTTCTCCCTAGGTCATCCCATAATCCCAAATCAATTGTCAACACCACCATCATCAACATCATCATCATCATCAAATCATCATCATCAGTTGATCAACACCCAGAAAGATATCAACAATGAGCTAAAGCCCAGTACAATGGTAACACAAGCACACACAAGATGGCACACATGCTCAAACTAATTCAATGCAACAAACAACAAGTTATTATCTTTGATTTAAAGCAAAACAAATAATACCAGAGCACTCACACTCTGAAGCAAGCATCTGAGAATAATGAGGTCCTAAGTAACAATAGTTGTCCAGAGATTTGATATAAGCAGCCTAGATACTTATATCTCTTATATCTAGCCAAAAAAGGAAAATAACCTCATCTAGGATTCACAGCGATTACACAACTTTACTTATCTCAATCCATAATATCATTTAGTTTATCTGATCCCATAAACATGAGCTAAACAATGTTACTTCACCCTAAAGAACCTCAATCACTTCAACATATACTTAGATGCCCTTTTCTTCCTCTTTATCAGCATCTATCTCTCTCTCTCTCTCTCTCTCTCTCTCTCTCTTAAGGAAAGAAGAAAACCAAATATTGAAGTGACTATCAAGTGATCTGTAGACTAAATTCTTTACACTTATAGTTATATGTCACTTAAGTTAAAAATCCTAAGTTAAACAGTGAATAAAACTACCCCACTATGATTTGACCATGTGACCCTAGCCTTAGAGATTATACACGCTCATGAGCATCTTAAATATAATCACATCTATTATTATAGCATTTGCACAAAATCCAATTAAAATTAGAATCTAATTAGCGCCATAGCAACAAAGCTTGCTTCATTAATTAACAAGTTTGACAGGCGTTCATTTTCATTGTTCATTTCAAACAACTTAAACTAGTATGTAAGCATGCTCCCTTCCCTGCAATTGTTAAAGACAATGTCCCTAATGTCTCAATACTAGTTAAAAGAATATAGGAAAGGAAAATAAAAAGAAAGAAAGAAAGCAAAACATGACTCCCCTGAATGAAGTTTGCATTGCACATCCACATATCACATTACTACTTTGCTGTACACCCATAAAAAACACATGAGAATCTTCAAACTGATTAGACTAATAGGTACAGGCTCTTAGATTGATAATCCAGTCAATCCTGGGCATTGCCAATCTCATGATCGTCTCTGATTGCTGGTTGATGTTGCCCATAACGAGCATTGTTGAGGCCGTTATGGTATCTGGTTACCCTATCTTGTGCCCATAATGGGCATTGCATAGGTTGTTATAGCCTCTAATGTTTGCTCGCTCCTAGGGTTCTCATCATGCCCATTTCCAAGGGCGTAATGGCCTCTGGAGAACCCAACTGTAGACATCTACTACCCATAATGGGAGTTATCGAAACCGTTATGGCTTATGTCTCCTCTACATCCAGGACTCCCATCACACTCATTACTCTCCCCATGATGGTCTTTGAAGCAAGTTCTTGGAGTGCCCAACTCCATCATGGGCACTATGGCAACCTGCTACACTCTTTATGATGATAACAACGTAAAGAGCAGGTAAATGAAATTTTCCTACTCATAATGCCCATGATAAAGATCCTGGTGCGAATTATGAACTTTGTTTTCCCACACTTGATAATAAAACCAATTTTGAAATGTACACTCCCTGTTCAACTAATCCTTAAAGTATAAATTTGTTCCTTAGGACAGCTAAAATTGACAAGTACTAAACAAAACAAAAATAGAACATGAAAATTAAACTTGAAAACTATAACACAAATCACAAATTTCACAAAAAAAGGATGCAAACTTTTCAAATTTTGAAACAAACAAATAAAAATAGCTAGATTCATAGGAATTTTAGATCTCCTAACGATGACATTCCCCAGTAATTGTGCTAAAAACTTGATCATTCTCTTTTATAAGAGGGCTTCCGAGTTTTAGTAATTTATAAACTTACTATTCTACTCTTACACTCAGTTTTAATAGACAAGTGCACCTATCATTTTAGTAGCTAGAATAGAATATAGGAAACATTTTCAAGAACTAGTACTACTCTAATCTCTTATTATCTAACAAATCGATTAAGGAATTGATTAAATGAAAGCTAATTAATTAAGACTAACAATTACATTAAGTTATATGAACAACACAACACACAAAGACAAAACACAACAAGCACGATCAAATTTGTTCATTTCCTTAACATGAATTTACAAATATGTTAGTTTAATGATTCCTACCTGTAAGAATCCATTACGTAAGCGAATGTTCTTCTCAAAAGCATTCAAATCTAACAAATAGTGTATCCATCATAATCTCTTCCTAATTAACAGCCACCTGAATGTTGCATTAAGATTGAATTATTTTTAAACTCTCCAAACAAATGCAAAAAGTCCTACCATGATATTTCTATCACTATGAGCAACTCGCTTAGTAAAAAAGATCTATTCAATGGAATCATCTCTCGATTCCACTAAAATCTGGTCAAGAAGGTGTTGCGCCTTCACTACTTCTTAAGATTATTAATTTTATTTACTAGAACTAGATAATTATTAGATGAATTAACTTTAATGATTAAATTCAAGTTAAACCCATGAATAAATCCTATTTTCTACTCATACATAATGGTAGAACAATAGATAAATAATAACATAAAAAATAAACACAATAGAAGAGAAGAGAGAGTAGAGAAAAGACAAAACCCCTTTATTGGATTTGGATGAAGATCTAAAGTCTTGCACACAACACATGAACGACATGATTCCTTCAACTTTCTCAAGTTCTTCAGGAAAAATTACAACTCATAAACTAATATAAGATCACCAACACATACTATGAACGAATACAATCACTACGAACTAACCCCCTCCCTCCTACAAGAGGGACATGTTCTACAAACTATCAAGATCCTAAATGATACAATGGAATGATGATAATGTGTATGTATCTCTCTCTTTTCCTAAGTGGTGCAAAGTATTTATACTCTTAATAGGATGCCCATTCGGATGTAACCCTCCACGGAAATGTTACACATATATTTCGCTTCAAAGATGTCGATTCAATCTCAGAAAATTGCTAATCAGAGCCATCATAGTGATGGAGAGAGTGATTGTCGTTGTTTAATATATTACTCCTATAACGCCCATTATTGACACGAAAGAGCCTATTTACTTCATCACAAGCCATCATGCCCATTATTGAACCCGTGATGGTTGCTGATCTCCCATTTATATTTCATAATGTCTATGATCATGCATGATTGACTTGTTCCTTTGCTCCAAAGCAGGTGTTTGCAATGACATGCTCCAAAATTACCTGAAATGAATATGTATAGTCATTAAGTATCAATTCTTAAATAATTTACTTAAGAATGCTTTTACTTAAAACAAATGGCACCTTTATTGCCTTAGTGAGCAACATATAACTCTTAAGCTTCATCTTAGAGAGTGACCCCACCACCTACTTTTCTATCTCTAGAAGCATCAAGATCCTCGTAGTGAAGGGTTGTACAATCCTCTAAAGCCATATTAATATTATAAACCTTCGTAAATGTGCTTGTGAGTCACGATAGATTTGAAAGGTGGATTCATTATGTTTTGTCTATTGCAAAGGTTTTATAAGATGGTTGAAAGCAAATTATAGATAGTTAATATGATCCTTGTGAATGACTAAGATCATAAAACACAAATATAATGGAAAATAATTTTTTCACTTGGAGCAAAATGATGTAGGTATATTTATGTATGTATATTGGGAAAAATGATCACCTTACTAATAACCCACCAACTAATAATAATATACAAATATGGCTACTTGATGATGCTAAATGAGATAATTGATCTAGTTGATCATATGTCAAAGAGATAGAGTATTTGTAGTTCATGTTTTCTTGAAAAGGAAATATTTCTCATATCTATGACGTATGTAAAGGTTTTTATCTTACGGAATAGAAAGATTAGCCACTTACTGCCTGCCTTATGAGGAATTACATGTTTTTTTTTTTCTATTTAGCCTCGATGTGAATGTTTGGCAAATTCACAAGGAACAAATGGCAGTAATATGTTTCTTTGCTGGTTTTCGTCCATAATATGATGACACCAAAACACAAATTGTTTCTAATCTTTAGGGTTCATCTCTTCTAGAAACCTTTATTTGGATACTTCGCATAGAAAATCATACCATCTATCGCTCCATCTCATACTATTAAAGTTCTTATCGGTTAAACTGCAAGCTGCTTCTTCATTGGTAGGAAGGGGGGAGATAGTTCAAGAGTAAGATTTAAGGGGAGTTATGTGCTATTATTATCATGGTTAGGACATAAGAAGTGTACTTATAAAAAACTACAAATCCATAACCTGAAGAAACAATCAATACATATTACCTCTATTGACTCCATAACTAGCTTATCTTTTGAGAAAACAATGATAGTTTCTACTACCGAATATGTCAAATTCTCTTGGTATCAAGAGGCATTGAAGACTTTATCTCATCATGTATCTCCTATTGTTAAGTTGGGCAAGTCAAAATATGTGTCTTCTTTCCTCATCAACCAAGTTGGTCATTGATTTTGGTGCCACAAATCACATGATAGGTAATCTTCATCTATTTTCCACTTATCAAGCATACACATGTCCAACAAATATTATTATAGTAGATGGTTATAGGTCATGTCTTCTTGGATCTATCACTATTAATGTCATGCCTTAAATAAGTTCTGGAGCATTAACAGCTCCACCATGTATAATACTTAAGCATTATACGCAAAGTTTATTCTTAATGAATTGAGTATCTAACCAATTTTAAATTTAAGAAATCATTATTTAAATTATACAAATAATAGTATCCAATGAAATTATACACCTAAGTCATAAGAAGTAGTAATAAAAATATCAAACTCCTAGGTAATAAAAATTACGATATCCCATGTGTCTAAGTGTCCAACCCGTCCAGTCTCTAACCAATATTTAAACCATGGTCCAAGTAATCACAGCAATCCATATCAAATCATCTTCATCACCTAAAAACATAAAGGAGTGGGTAGAAGCCCAATACACAACAATGTAAACACATGTAATGTTGCACATCCACCTAAACTATATGTAATGCAATAACCAACATTTTGTAGTTATTATTTAAGGCAGAACAATCAACATGGGAATATTCACGCTTTGGGTAACAAGCCATGAGAATCTAGAGGTCTTAAGTAGCAACGATTGCTTAGGAGGCTGATATAGGTGGCCTATACACCTATATATCCTATAAGAATCATATAGTTTTTGCATCGTTTATGATTTACAATCGTTATGCATCTTTATTTATCTCAGTCCATACTACAGTCTGGCTCAATCAGTCATATAAGCGTGAATCATATTGCATTACTTCTCTTCGAGTTTAAGTAGACGTTATCCTAATTTTTTTTATTGAGTTTAATTTATTATTTTTTTATGCAATATAGCAATACTATTCATGTAATATTTTTTTCCATAATTTTGTTTTGTGTACTTTTTTTTTTTTAAAGTATGTTGTACATGTAATATTCTAATTTTGAAATGGAATATTTTTTGTAAAACGGCATTTATGGTATGTACCAATATAAATAGTTAAATAATAAAATATTATCAGAAATATAGAGATATTAGCCTAAAAACAAATAATAAAACACTAATTGCATCAACCGAATCACAGAAATTTCTAATAGGGGCAAAGTATTGCTGAAAATTCACGTGCATTTCACAAGTTCTCAAGTTTATGTGGGCTTTTGATTCTTCTTTCCGCTTCGGGTCATCTCTCTCCCCACTTCAAATGACAATAAACCCTCCTTAAACCCCTTGCGAAAACCAAAACAAACGATCCTAAACCCTAATCACAACTCACTATGAAATCTAAACCCCTTGCCTCAAAAACCCTCCTTTTCCTCTCTCTAAGGTTCCAACACCCATCTTCGTCTTCTTCTTCTTCTTCTTTCCTTCCAATTTCCCATTTCTCAACTTATCTTCCTTCCTCTCCTCCTTCTCCTCCTCCTCCTTCTTCTTCCTCCTCCTCCTCCTACTACTCCTATTCTCGGCGGCACGAGGAGGAGCGCAATGTTCGGGTTTCGGTATGGTGGGATTTTGAGAACTGCAGTGTACCTGCTGGGGTTAATGTCTTTAAAGTGGGTCAGCTGATTACATCAGCTGTTAGAACTAATGGGATTAAGGGTCCTGTTAATATTACAGCTTTTGGAGATGTTTTGCAGCTTTCTAGGGTTACCCAGGAGGCGCTTTCGGCTACCGGCATCAATATCATTCACATTCCTCGGGGTTTGTGTATTCGCTTTAGGTTTTTTGTTCTCGATTGTGTGTGATTATTGGTTTGGTTAATATGATTATGGCTATGATTGGATTGGTGGAGCTGTTTGATTTTTCTAATGATTTTGTAAAGTAAGGAGTTTTGAGTTTATACATTGCTCTGTATTCAATGGAGCTGCTAACAATTGTCCTGGCAATTCTTAAAGTTTTAATTAATTAAAGAACTTTGCAGCTTGGGGTTCGAATGCATTTGTGTTATGCCCATGAAACGTAATGCTTAAGTATTACATTTGAAAGAACCAGATACATGCTCATATTACTTGGTGTAGAATTCAATTTTTAGTAACACGTTCCCAGGAATTAGCTTATGATGTAGTAAGCTGTTCAAAATGATACTTGGATTTCCATCTACATTAATTTTCCATTTTTATGGTTGAAGATCTTTGTTATTCTCCTGATAGTAAATATGGATGAAGTTTCTCCATAATGGTGGCGGTGGCTGTGTTGCCACTGGTCATATGTTGCATTGTTTATAAATTGATGCCAAGCTCAGGTTTGTGCTGATTCATTTATGCATCACAGTTTCTGATTAGAGGGGGCATAAATAGAGATACATTTGGGGAAAGGGAAGCTCTGCATGTTATATAGAAGGTTTTTTTGACTACGGAAACAAAGGCAAATAAACAAAGCTTATCTGCTGTTGCTAATGTTTAAGTAATTCTTGCATAATGCTATGAAATTTTCTCTTTGATGTTAAATGTGGATGCTGCTTTATTTATTGATTTGTTTTGCCCCTCTTTCATCAAAATTTTCAGGTGGGAAAAACAGTGCTGACAGGTCTCTCCTAGTTGATCTTATGTTTTGGGTATCTCAGAATCCTCCACCAGCACATTTGTTTCTCATATCTGGTGATAGAGACTTTGCAAGCACTTTGCATCGATTGAGAATGAACAATTACAATATATTGCTTGCAAGTCCAGAGTCTGCTCCTCGTGTACTCTGCAGTGCTGCTAGCATCATATGGGATTGGGCACCTTTAGCTAAAGGGCAATGTCTCACTGGAAAATATTATAACCAGCCTCCTGATGGTCCATATGGTTCATGGTATGGTCATTATAAGGTTCCTCTCAAAGACCCATTTGCAGGTTTGAGCAGTTGCCGGCTGCCAAACCAGAGCAACCTGCTGAAGTCAGTTCAGAGTGTACAGCCCGCCCTGTTCCAAATTCAGTTATAAAACATATTCGGAATATATTGAGCATCTATCCTGATGGAATCTCGATAACAGCTCTTCGTGCAGAGCTGGGGAAGAGCAATGTTTTGGATAAAGATTTCTTTGGGCACAAAAAATTTTCTCGCTTGCTATTATCTCTGCCACATGTACTCAAACTTCACAGTGAAGGTGATGGGCAGTACGTGGTACGAGAAGCCAAAAGAAGACCTTTCGAATCAATAGGAGCTCACACAGGGACAACCACAGAGTCAGATAACAGAGAGCTGGCAGATGCCGATCAATTGAAGCTAGATGGGGTGGACACCTGGGCTACTGAAAATCCCCTGAGAAATCTGCTTCTTCTTCATCACAACAATCGAATGTACACGTGGATTTAGGAAATATTAAAGAGGTGCTTGCACTAGCCAGATTATGGAGAAGCATTCAAAAGACATTCCCGACAAGGATGTGGGGCTTGGTGCTTCTGCAAAGAAAGAGAATCCTAAAGAGGGTCCTTTTACTCCACCTGTGCAACAAGATTCTCAGCCAGAAGCAGGTTTTCTTAGAAGGTTTTGGAGAAGATTCTTTGGTGGTATTGACAAAAATTTGGATGACAAAGCTTATGATTCTGCCGGCTGCACCTCTGGGGATGTCTCGAGTAGCTCAAATGAACATGCTTCTGAAAAGTCCTATAAATCTGCAGAACCTACAGAAAAGAAAAAGGCCAATGAAGAAACCCAATTTTCAACAGCTGAGAATGCTGATACACTCCATTCAAAAAAGTCATCTTCATCAGTCGAAAAATCGGTTTTGAAGGAAGATGTAACTGATGTGTCTGTTAAAGATGGTGAAAAATCTGGCATTGCCCATGGTTTTTTCAAGAGGGTTGCAAATTGGTTCAGATTTAAAAGCAGCACAACTGAAAATCAAGATCCGTTGATTGATATGTCATCCAAAGTACAAGAGAAAGTCAGTGGCCACTCCACAAGCAACAAGTTTTCTGATAAAAACTTCTGGAATGTAATGAAATCATTTCTTTACTTGCATAGAGGATCAGAAATCATCACCCAATCGAGGACCAGGTCTGCTCACTTCACTGTCTTCAGATGTTTGGTACTTGTTACTGTAAATCCTCTTAATTTATCCAAAAAAATGAAAAACACAAAGTCCTCTTAGGTGCATGCTTAATTACTGAGTTGATCATTGATATTCCAGGTGTGATGCTTAACAGATAAAGAGTAAAGTTATACTCTGAAAACTAACATATAATTAAAATCTGTGTGAAGTTTTCTGAAATAGTGAACTAACATAAAAGTAGCTGCCAAATGCAAATAATGCATGTGTAAGTTATTTGACCTGTGGACAGTTTTCCTTGTACTTGAATAGGTTCGTTTATATACATTTTGTTGTGATTTTTATCACCATTTAGTAAGTTTGTTGGTGGCTAGCAGTGATTTGCAGAGATGAATTTTTTGTTACTCACTTTACTTTCTATTCTCTTGATTTTTGTTGGTACAGCCCACAAACTTTTTTGGCTGGTAAACAGGTTTTCCTGTTCCTTGAATCCATTTTTAGTATATGCTAAACGAAGTCATTAGGTTTTGGAAAAGCCTTCTTTTCCTGTCCATCCATTATCCATTATCATTATCCATGCGCTTCTTGTTTTCTTTTTCCCTTTTAAATATCTGTAACTTCGAGGAACTTAAAAAAAAGAAAAATGAAAGAGTAGCTCTTTCTACATCTACATTCAGTAACTTATTGTAGACCTTGTGATTTTGCATTGCAATTTATTCAGTACTCTTCCATTTCATTCATGGCCAGTTAACTGCAGCAGTTGAACATGTATCAACATTTTTTTAAAATTTTTTTCTTTTTGGGGGTGTGGAAAGTCCTATCATCTGAACATGGATATCTATTAACAAAATCTTTCTACCTTCTTTGGTTGTAGATGTTGTCACTGTTAAATTTCACTCAAAGAAACTTAGGTAATCAATTGCTGCCATTCCTATTTTATTTAAACCTTTACCACACTTTTATTTAACTGGCTTTGAACAATTATGGGTGCTGAGTTTAATTACACTCTTGTCCAAAACATCACTCAGTTTAATTTTTATTCCTCTTCCTCCTCCTCCCCACCCTTTTTATTTATTTTTTTTTACCTTCTTTTTATGGTCTCAATAATGCTTTATTAACTACACAACAGGTGAAGGATCTATTCCTCCACTCTTTCATTGAGGTCAAACACTGACTTATTTTCTCTCCTTAGAATAGCCAATTTATAGTTAATTTGGAAAAGCAATTTTCCTGCTGAATGGGTCTAATCTTAGTGTTGACAAATAACTAAATCCTATGTCCTCCTTGGTTCTGTTGTCTTTGAGAAATGTTCACATACTTAAATTTTTTTTCTCATATTTAAATACAAAATCCAAAGCAAAAGAGCTGTTCAGAAACTTACTTGGATTATGATTGTGAATTTTATGGATTAACGATATCTAAAGTTTCTAAAAATTCTTTTCCAAGTTAATCCATGACTTTATTAAAGGTGGTTTTCTTAATTTGTATTATAGATCTTGTAGATTATATAGAATAATGGATTGGGTGGTCTTTAACAGAACTGATATCTTACATTTACATGGAGATAAGGTTTTCCAGAGCACTCAATTTATTGTTCTTGGATGAAATGTAATGCTAATAACTTTAAATCCAGTTTTATTAAAGACATATTTCAACACCAATTTAGATTTGCACCATGTTTGATTGTACAAAATTAAAAGCGCATATATTCCAACTGAGTTATCTTTCTTATCTATAAATTAGCATTCGCATGCACAGACAGACACATGGACACACAAATGTTGATATGAATGCTCTATGGCTCATGATATTGTTAAAATTAATTTAGGATCTGTTTGTTTGCTGAAGTTCCAAAAACTTATCCTTGGTGCTTTCGGTTTGTTTCTGCACTTATGGCAGGGAGGAGATGGCAAAAAATCTGTCAAAGGATGGGCCTTCCATTTTAAAATCTATGGGTGAAGTAGATCTGCTTCACCTGGTGGATCTCCTGATATCTGAAAAGAAATTGGTGGAAGAGGATCCTTCTCAAACTTTTCCGTTTAAGCTGACTAAGCCAGTTTCTGATTCTTCAAATGGGCTGAGCTCCATCTTTCGGTCCAAGACGTCAGATGTGAAGAGACATCAGAGCATTTCTCATGGTGGAGTGTCGCCATGTATCTTGAATGAGAAACCCTTTGATAAGTCAAGGAGCCAGATCTTAGCTGACTGTCAAAAGCTTGTAGAAGAAACTGTGAAACAGTTTCCTGAAGGATATGATGTCCTTTATTTCAAGAAGTATTTCCTAGAAAGATATGGTTACCCCCTTGATTGTGCCAGCCTTGGTTTCCCAAAAGTTGCACACCTTTTAAAGACAATGCCAGGTGTTAGAATAGTTAATTCTAAAATCCTACCTGCCCATAGAATTTCGAGAATTTCAAGCTCTGAAGATGCTAGCATAATGAATTTGGAACCTTCAATTAGCTGTTCAAACAGTCAATCACTGGATTCAGCAAAGAAGGATGGTGATGGTGACTTTTTATGGGATGAGTTGGGGCCTGTTTCAAATACTGTTTCCTCTATAGAAGGAACTAAAGACCCAGTTGATACCACTACAAGTAAGAAGGAAAGGCAAGATAAAATTGTTGATTATGAGGTGGCCCTTCTAGATGAAGAACTGTCAGATTCAGAGGATGATGGCTCTGTAAGTGGTTTGGAAGTGAAAGAAAATCATGGTCTGGTCAAAGAAGAAAGCTCGCTCCAACAGATCCTTGATTCCTGGCACAGCACCAGGGATGCTGATAACAGAGAAAATGTGGTTGACAATGTTGATGACTCTTCCTCGTCTAGAAGAAACAGTTTGAAACCATCCAGCCCATCTCCATTAAGCCTAGAACTTGATGATTCTTTTGCAGATTATGGAAGAAAGCAGAGAATTAATAAAAAATACACTTTTGTAGATAACAAAGATGTGCTTGATGGCATTTTGGGTACCTTGAAAAAAACAAATGAATCAAGGATGCATAGTTAAAATCAGATGATGTCTGTATGTTTTGATTCTCCATATTCAAATAAATGGTGGTCTCTTCGATATTTTTGGAGCTACTATAAACCAAATGTTTTTGTGGTGCCAAGTTAAGAACTGGGATCATCAATTGGATAAGGAGCTTCTTTTTCATCCTTGTTGATGAGAGTATAAATGTAGAACTTCTCCAAATGGCTTCCAATGCAACCAGAGAACTAGGGTTTGAGCCAGACTGAGGTATGATGGCTTTAATCCATTTTATTCTAGTGATGATATCATCTATTCTGCTGTAAAGAGGGTAGAAAATCCTTCTTTCATGAATTTTTTATGTACCTCAGTGGCATTTTTTGATTGCTTGATTTTGAAGGAACAACAGCTCCAAACATTATTTTGAGATATATTATGGTAGATTTAAGAATTAGCTTTATGTCCATTAAAATTTCAAGCGCTATCAGACGAGTCAAATTTGTCATACAGATGCATAAACGCAAGTTATGGAATAATTAGCCAACATTATGGTTTGTATGGTTTTAGTGAGATTTTTTTTTAACTGTTAGAGAAATGTCTTGTTTTTTAGGAAAGTATAAGTTGCCGGTTTTGCATTCTATGCTTTGTCAATAATATAGATAACGGCAAGTGATTGTATGATAAATGGTTTTTGATACTAAACCAAGAAACTTAAAAAAAAAAAAAAAATCTATTGAGATTTTAATTTTTACAGCCAGCACCTCATTTTTGTGTTGCCAATTACTATAATGGAACCTTTTTTTTTTTTGCCCTTTTCCTCTCCTTTTCTTAGCAACTCTTTATTTTAGAGCACTATTATTGTTATCTCCAAATAGAGGGAGTATAAAGAGCGGGAGGCCGTGCCCTATGCCTGGCAGTACTCTAATTTCTAGGATGAGTAAAGTGGTGCAGTGTTGTTGACCGGTGAAGCTCAGTTCATTGATCTTGTACTCAATTTTCGTTTGACTATGTGATGATTTCCATCGAAGCATTGACTGTTTTTTGTATGTTTATATGGAAACACAAAATTATTTAAAGCCAAAAGCTATGAGTGATTAAAATCAGCATGGCTTCCTTACGATTTTAACAATTATAAGTGTATCCACATTCTTCCGTGACATAGTTACTACTATTTGAGCAAAATAGGTAAGTGATAAATTATATAAATGCATCCATAAACTCATACACACACACACACACACACACATATATATGTCTATTCCTTTAACAATTACCGCATATTACTTCTTTCTTTCCTCTTTTTTTTTTTTATATTTTTTTAAGCAAATACCACATATTATTGCTAAGAGAGTGAAGAATCAAATATGTTCCATTCCATTGGAACCAGATGTTCATACCACTAGATTACAAGAGACTTGGTGAAAGGAATTATCGGCTACTATTACCATGTATATATGGTTGAAAGGGTGATGGTGATTGTAATGGATGTAATGAGGTATGAATCATTTTGTTTTGTTTATTGCTAGATGTTCTATTTTGATGGATATTAATACGTTTTATCGAGTTGTTATTATCTGTATTGTTTCAGAGTAACTGTTCATAGCACGACTAATTGGATTCTTAAATCGATGGGTTTATTAGATTTCATGCCTTTTGTGTAACTATGCAAGTTTTTCTCGGGAGCATAACGTGTCGAAGGATATTGTGCTTCCAGAAGACAAATTGGATTGCTAGATTGATGAATCTGTTGCAACTAGGTTTACTTGCATTTACTCGATTGTAAAATTTATTGTTTAACAGATTCGCTCCTAAGTCATAAGCCAGACCCTTAAATTGATACACACTTTTTAAAAAGATCTAATCTAATAAAGAATCACAGATACTTGTCTTCTCGTTTCTTTTGTACTTCAACATTTGAGGAAATGAAAAGAAGAGATGATCAATCCTCAAACAGCATTTGGTGTGGTTTTAGTATGATAGGATTTGGATTTGGATGGTGAGGGAGAAGATGATTTGAATAGGCCTAGCTGAAGTTAGATTCCATGCATTAGATATACAATAAGATTTGTTGGAAGCCAAAATCTGCCTAATGGAGCTTAGATCTTGGCTGCAACTAATTGTGTGAGAATCCATCTAGCTATTCATCAGTTCTCCACTCTTATTTAATTTCTGCACCTCTGGCTATAATGGATCCAAAGCCTTTGTTTATTTAGAGCTTGTAGATCCTCTAGAACCTTCTGTTTTTTCTATCAAGCTTATAATTATTTCAAGTCATAATAGAGTCTACAATCTCATAAGCATGTCTGGTATGGAACTTTAGAGCCTCCTTAAACGGATGAACAGTCATGGGTGAATCTTTCTTAGCTTCCTCCTTCAAGTTCTTAAATTTGTGGTCTATAACCTCTTGTAGATTTAACTTGAGGTCATTGGAATGATCGAAAGTTACCTTCGTATTCTCAATGTTAGGGTTGTAAACGAGCCAAGCTATGCGCGAGCTACTCAAGCTCAGCTTACTTTAGGCTCGGCTCGAGTTCAATTAGTAATCAAGCTAAGCTCGAGCCCAAAGTAATCCTCATTTATTTAAACGAGTTGAGTTCGAGCTTTGATTTAGGCTTGTAAGCTAGTTTGTAAATAAGCCCATGAAGAGGTTCGTGACTAAGCTTGTTTACAGGCTTGTTAATAAGTTTGTTAGTAGATTTGTTAATTTTTTTATGTATGACTATTATCTATAACTATATAATAAAAACAATAAAAATTAATTTCTATTTAATAATTATGTATGTATATTATAGAAATACTTATATATATATATATTATATTTTAGATAAAAAAATGAAAAACAAGCTATCTAAATTAGTTGAGCTCGAACTTAAACTTGAAGCTCGATAAAAGTCCATTAGGTTTGATAAAAAGCTCGACTTGGCTCGAGCTCAAACTTAAGTTTGTTTAACTAAACGAGCCGAGCTCGAGTCTCAATTTTAGGCTCAATAAAATGCTTGGCTCAAGCTCGAGTTTGCTAAATTTTAAACAAGTCAAGTCCGAGCCTTTAAAAAGCTCTGTTTGACTCATTTGCAGTCCTAATCCTCGCCAGGACTCTTCTCTTGCAATAGTTTTTCTACCTTATCCATACCAACATTTACCCACCCGCTTCCTCCTGCTGTTCTTGGGGTGTTTCTGTAACAGGAGCTACTAACTCCTTCAGAGGCTGATTCTTATCAAAGCATTCCTTCGTAGGAATTCCATTGACATTAGCAACTTGGTCAAAACTTGGCGTAGTAGCTTTCACGTCAACATGTTCCTTCATCGGACCAGGTACGTCCTCAGGAACAACAACAATTTTATAACTTAGTATGTTCCTTGGGATGGGAGTTTCCTCAAGAAATTTATGTTTGACAGAGCCGGTTTGTTCCTTCTCCTGTATGGTTGGAACCTTCTTAATGGGGTGTACCATCTGCACAATCCCGGAAGAACAAAACTCACACCTCAATTGTATGAGGATTGGTGTTGGAGGTAAGAAAGTTTCTAATGATAACTAAGAAGGTCCCATAATTTGATGCTGCTCTCATCTTGGTCCTAGGTGGCTTAGGGGGTACTTTCTTCTTCTCTTTCATGTCATAGTCCACCACTTGCTTCCCTTCGCCAAATGTCACTTATTTCATCTTTCTTTCAATTTATTCTCTCCTCTTTTTCTCTTCCTCTAACTCTTACTTTCCAACAAATTCTTACATGAACTAGAAAAATGTCTATCAAAAGAAAAAACTCTATCATTCACTACTAACTGATATTTTGCGATAAACATATTGTGTATTATATAAGGGAATGAGATTTCACTAATTGGATTTCTTTCCAATTAGATTATATTAATATTATGGTCATTAAACAAAATAATGATACTACCATTTTGTAGTGCGGCAAATTTTCCACCACAACTCTAGAGACTAGACAAAGGGTGCGGTAACTTCTCGACATGCTCTTGCCATATAAGAGCATGTAAGGCTAAAAAGTGCTGCTGAAATTACCATTTAAAAAAGAAAAGTAATTTTCCTTAAAAAAATATATTTTTTTCATTGGAAAAATGATATTTTCCATTTAAATAGATATTTTCAACGTAACAAATAAACAAATATCGGAATACTGTATTTTTGGGAAAATATTTTTTCTAAATCAAACGAGACCTTATTTTTATAAATAGTTTGAAGGTTACTTATAATGCTTATTGTTGTTATCTGAAAAAAAAAAAAAAACAAGACTAGAGAAAGAAAAAATGATAGAAAGGCATGGCAGAACAACAAAACATCACTTAAAAGCTGATATTCTTTGTTAGATTTCCATTATTGTACTTACCAAAGCTGAACTCATTTTGAAGTGGTAAGGCTGTGCGGGACAAATGCTTTATGCCATAATATGTCTCACGTGGCAAACCTAGCAGGTTCTGACTACCACATCCTGAACTCCTTTGGAGTCTACAGTCTTTGTGTATAACTACATGAGGTACAAATATTAATGAAATTTTAACATGTGCAGTTGAGAAAAAGAAAGTTATCAAAATAATTATTATCTATAATTTGAACATGTTATATAATTAACATTTTATTAGTATTTATATATGAAATATCATACACGCGTGGTAAATAACACTGTTTCTCATCACTAGGCATCTTGAATTTCAGTTTTATCTTGTTTAGTAACCATACCTACTTCCAATTTTTTTCAACCAAAAAAAAGAAAAAGAAAAGGAACTTATATGCTAGACGGAATTCAAAGATGCTTTGTCCACGTCAAGTGACATTATCTCCTAAGATGAATTTACCCAACATTATTTCTTACTAGGAATGAAAAACTATTTGAATGCGATCCCATAAGAAAGTTAATTGTAAAAATAAAACTTAAAACTAATATGAAATATAGTGTTTAATCTAAATATGATGCAAAAATGAAATTGGCTCCCCTTATAAACGCTCAACCTTTAAATATATATAAACCACAAAGTTTGGTGTGAAATGACCCTGGAATATCATGTTTTAACACATAATCCTATCTTTACATAATAACAAACTACTTGAGCATTTATTCATTGAAATAGTAATTCTCATATCTGATTCTACGATCCTTGAGCTGTACCTGAGCCCCTAATCTCTTCCCACACAGGTCATACTTTAATTTATCTGGCGCTAACTGCAAACAAGCATCACAATCTATACGTTCGAGCTTGTCATTGCGTTAATACAAGAAAATAGGCCTTTAGAGATAGAAAACATGCGATGGAAATTTAAAAATATAGTTATAATTTTACAAATAAAATCTGCAACAATGGTTTTTGCAATAGAAATTTACGTTTAGAGAGAATTTTTATCTCTAAAGCCCAATTTTCTTGTAGTGCATGCTGCATGTCCGTACACGTTGGAGTCATCTGTGACACTGCATCGGGCATAGTAGTTATAACCCATGTATCCTGTATTGGTGCCAAGATCGTCAAGAACTCCGGTCGCAGCATTATCATAAGCTTCATCGTTGTCTGAATAGTATTGATTGTTACAGTAATAGTACACTAAGCCTTCATATGCACCAAAGGAGCCAGCCGCCAAGTCTCCATCATGAAAAAGCAAGATTGTTGTGATAACACTTAGCACTATACCGTATAATGTAGCCATGTGATTATGGTTTTAATGTGGAAAAGTCCGATGTTGAATTGGTGCTTATTAAGTAGGGAAACACGAGCAGTTCATTATTGTAATGATTGTTATGGAACATGATGAGGATACCTATGAAATGGGATAAGTTCATGCTTCTGAATCTTTGTATTCCCTTTTTTTTTTTCGGCCATCAAAATCTTTGTATTCCCTAATTTGTTTGGTTTTGTTGTCTGAAATATGCAATGTCGTAATGAATTATGCCCTTTATTGGCTGAAAATACATTATGTGTGTTTTTATTCGTTTGTTGATGCTCTTTCAATCATGTCTTTATTAGTTTTAGCCATATAAATTTTATCTTATTTACTGGTTAGACACAATCTTTTAATGTTTTTCTTCGTTGCATAGAGTAATGTCAAATAATCCCAAATAGGCAACTGTTACCTTGAGAGGAATATAAAAGAATCAATCAATATCATTTGCTCTTGTCACTTTAAGTTATATTCATATGTAATGGGCAAAGCACCTAATATCAGCCATACCAATCCGAAAAAAGATTCAACGAGCATGATGTATCATTTGTCCATGTGAGCGGTAAGCAAATATCAATATATTTCAAATAAATAGTAAAGATGTTAAATAGTTTTAACAAAACTCTTCATGTGAAAAAAAAGCTTATTGATAATTTTACATCACTAAATATTCCACACATGTATCTTTGATCTACAAATCCAAGGGTTTGTACACTTATATTGCAAGACTCATTACATCGTTCCATCGTCCTGTCTTTTTAAGTTTTAAAATTATTCATTAGTTTTGGAAAAACACTTGCTTCATATATAATATCAATTTTATATTTTGAAAACATTTATTTCTTTCCCTTCTCCCCATCTTTTGAAAAATTCTAACTCGTGATTGTTTGCTTTTGTAGTGTATGACAAGAACCTCTTCATCGAATATTCTTGATCTAGATCCTGAAATTGAGAAAATACTCTGCAAGAGGTTAAAAAGCGTAACTGCTAGGATATCTAGGCAGGTAGTTACTAGGAAGGAAATACTGGAACCTAAGGTTTAGAAGAAAGTAAAGGAAGAAGAGGCTAAAGAAAAGCATGGTGAAGTAGAATCTTCAAAGAGTAGCGAAGAAGAAGAAGACAATAAATCAATTGTGGCAAACAAGCAACCCAAAATCAATATGGACTATGTAGGGCTTACCCTTGACGGCACTGGGCCCACTACCTGATGATGGCCCACATGTACATATTTAGAATTTCTTAGAATTTTGTGAGACTTAAGGATAATGAGGTTGTTAATGATGCAGTGTGTCTATGACTATTCCCCTTCTCACTGAGAGGGAAGGCTAAGAATTGATTGAAATCCTTAGGTCCTGGAGCTCTCACCACTTGGGAGGACAAAATTAAGTAGTTTTCTGATAATTATTTTCCACCATGCAAAACTGCTAAGCTCTTGAATGATATTTCATCCTTCATGTAATAAGATGTATACAATGCCTGACAGAAGCGGAAAGAGTTGTTGAGGAGATGTCCACATCACCAATTGCCTCCCTGGATGCAGGTCTAAACCTTTTATAATGGACTCAACTCAACCTCTCACTAGTTTCTTGATGTTGTTGCTGGTAGCACTCTTAACTCTAAGACCCCAAAAGAATCCTTGAAGTTGAAGATATGGAAAAGAATAACTATCAATAGGGTAATAATAGAGGCAAGTAGAGAATAACTAGTTATTTGATGTTGTTGATTACTACTTTGGTTGCCAAAAATGGATGCACTAAGCAAGTAGATTATGAGGGTCAAGAGTCCACAATCACCATCATTCCAGTATGGAGAGCTTAGTAACTGTGGTTTCTATCAAGAGCAGACTGAATAGATGGACTAGCTAGGCAATCAAAACAGACAACAAAACAATCATTGTAGCAACACATACAATATGAGCTAGAGAAATTACCCTAATTTCTCTATGGCAATTCGAAGGTATAGAGATCAAAATTTCTAACTAGTTTCTAGAAACCATAGATGCCCCATATTAGCATACGCCACAATCCTCTAATCCCCCTCCGCAGCAAGAAAAGAAGTATAATCTAGAAGAATTGATGACGTAGTGCATCTAAAGTTTTGATGCAAGACATCGGAATCATGAGGCTTCTATTCATAACCCTGAGAAGCAAATTAGCCAATTGGCTAAGATGATATCTAAGAGGCAACTGGGTTCCCTTCCTAGTAACATTGAGCTAGGAATAGGCAAAAGCTATCACTTTAAGAAGTGGGAAGGGATTGTAATCTGAGAAGCCAAAAGAGCAAGAGAAAGAAGAGGGCCAAAAGTCTGAGACAGAAGATGTAGATACTAAGAAGAAAGAGCTTGAAAAGAATCCCCATCAGCTGTGAAAGAATATGTGCCATAGATCCATACCCAATATGCTTCAATCAAACCAAGGACAAGCAACAATTTGATAAATTCCTTGATTTGTTCAAACAACTATACATCAACATTCCCTTTGTTGAGGCACTTTTGCTAATGTCAAAATATGCTAAGTTCCTAAAGGAACCTTATCTAATAAGTGAAAGTTGAAGGACATTTTCTACTATAGAAGTTGGGGCAAATTGTTCATCTATCATTCAAAGCATGCTTCCTCCAAAGCTAAAGGATCCAAGCAGTTTTACAATTCCATGTGTGGTTGGTGATATTTTAGTTGATAAAGCTTTAGCTGATCTTGGGGCAAGCATTAATCTGATGCTATATTCTTTCATCAAGAAATTGGGGTTAGCTGACCCAAAGCCTACTAGAATGAGTCTACAGCTTGTTGACCAATTTGTGAAATTCCCTAAGGGGATCATTGAGGATGTCTTGGTGAAGTAGGAAATTTCATATATCCTATTGATTTTGTAATTCTGGACATAGATGAAGATAGAGATGTGCCCTTGATACTCAAAAGACCATTCTTGCCACCACCATGGCAATGATGATTTGGGGGAAGGCAAGCTTACATTGAGAATAGGTGATGAAGAGTTGGTGATTATGATGGCTACTACCATGAAATATTCCATGTGTGTTAATGATTCATTTTATTCTATCGATGTTTTTGACTCCTCAGTAGTTGAGCATTTTGAAGAGGTATTATGCAAGGATGAGTTAGAATTAAGCCTAATATAGGGAGAAAGGAAGGATGTGAAAAACCTTAAGGTCGAAGTGTTCCTTAAACAACTTGATTCAACTGAAGAAGTTATTCTTGAGTGGGTTTGAAGAACTGAAGAAAGATAGTGAGGTACGTCTTAAAACTTTCATTGAAGAACAGCTGGTTTTAGAATTGAAACAGCTGCTAGACTATCTAAAGCATGGCTTTCTAGCATAAGACTCCAAGTTGCTAGTCATTATTCCCTCAGATCATGTGAATTGAAGCAATAACTATTAATGGTCCTCAAAGCACACAAGTGAGCCATCGCTTAGAAGATCTTGATATTAAGGATATCAATAATCCTTTCGTACACACAAAATTTTACTTAAAGAAGAAATCAAGCTTGTTGTGCAACCCTAAGAAGGCTAAACCGAAACATGAAAGAAGTTGTCAAGGAAGAGGTGATCAAGCTACTAGATGTTGGGCTAATGTATTCAATTTCAGACAATTCCTGGGTTAGCCCAACACAAGTTTTTCTAAAGAAAGAGGGGATGACTGTGGTCCCTAATGAAAAGAGTAAGTTGATTCTAATGCGAACTGTCATTTGATGTTGGATTTGTATAGATTATAGGAGATTAAATGCATCCACTAAAAAGGATCATTCCTCCCTCGTTTGTAGATCAGATGCTAGAGAGGCTTGCTGAACATATGTTTTATTGCTATTAGATGGAATGTCCAAGCATTTTCAGATACCAGTACTCTAGAGGCTTAAGAGAAAATGACATTCACATGCCCTTGTGGCACCTATGCTTATAGGAGCATGCCTTTTAGGCTCTGTAATGCACCTGCAACATTCCAACAGAGCATGCTAGCCATTTTTGATGATTTGGTTAAAAAGATAATAAAGGTCTTTATGGATGACTTATGGGTCTTCAAGAACTCATTTAGTTACTCTTGGCAAACTTAAAAAAGTCTTGATTCGATGTGAGGAGATGAACTTGGTGCTCAACTTGGAAAAGTGCCACTTTATGTGCAAGGAAGGAATTATTCTTAAGTACAAGGTTTCAGGGAATTGAAATAACAAAGCTAAGGTAGATGTGATTGTGAGAATTCTACCTTCAACTTCCGTTAAGGCCATTAGAAGTTTTCTAGGACTAGCCAATTTCTATAGGCGATCCATAAAAGACTTCTCTAATATTGCCTAACCATTGACAAGACTCTTGGAGAAAGATGTAGCCTTTGATTTTGATCCAGAATATCTATTTACCTTTAATCTTTTGAAGGAAAAGCTGACACATGCATCTATCATGATAGCTCCAAATTGGAGTTAACCATTTGAGTTGATGTATGATGCGAGTGATATCGTGGTGGGAGTAGTTCTTGTACAAAAAAGAGAGAAGCACTTCTAACTAATATACTATGCCAATAAGATACCTAATAATGCTCAAGAGAATTACACTATGATAGATAAAGAATTGCTAGTAGTAGTATTTGCTTTTGACAAATTTAGACCTTATCTTATTTTATCTAAGTTGTCATTTCTACAGATCATTCTTCTTTAAAGTTCTTATTGTCAACAACCGATGCCAAGCCTAGATTTATTTGATGGATCTTGCTCTACAAGAATTCGATTTGCAGATCCATGACAAGAAGGGAGCAGAGAACTTAACAGCTGATCATTTATCTTGGTTAGAAAATCCCTTTTTAGAAGAGCTAAAAGAGGAGGATATAAATTATGCTTTCTCCAAGGAGAAATTGTATACAGTAGGCGAGCTTTTGAACCTTGAAACTCCTTGGTTTGTTGACTTTGCAAACTATCTCGTTGCACGAGTCCTTCCTAGTGACCTTGATTAACATGCAAGAAGAAGTTTTTCTTTTTTTTTTTCCCTAAGCTTAAGCACTATTATTGAAAGGATCCATTTCTCATTTGGGTCTGTGTTGATTAGGTGATAAGACATTGTGTTTCACATAATAAGCATTGGAAAATCTTGTAGGATTGCCTTTTAAGCTAAACTGGTGGCAACTATAGTGCCAACTGGACTGCACACAAAGTGTTGGGAGCTGGTTTATATTAGCCTGTCATATTCAAGGATGCTTAACATCTTGTAGCTTCTTGTGACAATTGTTAAAGAGTGGGAAGCATATCAAGAAGAGATGAAATAACCTAGAATTATATCTTAGAGTGTGAAATTTTTGACTTATGGGGCATTGATTTTGTCAGGCCATTCCCTACCTCTTATGGGAACAAGTACATACTGGTGGCGGTTGATTATGTATCTAAATGGCTGGAAGCATAAGCATTACCCACCGATAAGGACAGAGTTGTGTGTAAGTTCCTAAAGAAGATCTTTTCACTGTTTAAGACCCTTAAAGCTATTATAAACAATAAGAGGAAGCACTCCTGTAATGCTCAGTTAGAAAAAGTTTTGAGGAGATATAGGGTAACACACAGAGTTGCAACTCCTTACCACCCCTAGACAAGCGATCAAGTTGAAGTATCAAACAATGAGTTGAAGTAAATCCTTAAGAAGATAGTTGATCATCATCATAGAAATTGGGAAGAAAAGCTAGATGATGCCTTGTGGGCATATAGAACTATCTTTAAAACACCACCTGGGACCACTCCCTACAAGTTGGTGTATAGGAAAGCATGCCCTCTTCTAGTGGATATTGAACACAAGGCATACTAGGCTATAAAGCAAGTGAATTTCGATTTAAGAAGCTCTAGACTTAGAAGAAAGCTCTAACTTGATGAACTTGAAGAATGGAGAATGATAGCCTATGAGAAATGAGAATTTACAAGGAGAAAGCGAAGAGGCATCATGAGTCTCACATTCATTATCCTAAGAAGTTCCAAGAAGGGGATCAAGTGCTGCCATCGAAACTTTTCACAAGAAAGTTAAGGTCTCAATGGTTAGGACCTTTCGTTGTTAAGAATGTTTTCCCACATGGAGCAATGGAGCTCGAACATCCAGAGCATGACAACTTCAAGGTGAATGGACATAATTGAAGCTATATTTAGGAGGTGGAACAAAGAATGAAGACTCAAAGGAGTTTAGACTCTAATCACTAGATTTTTAGCTAAGTTTATGAAGGACAATGAGCCAACAACGTTAAAAAAAGTGCACCTCTTGGGAGACAACCCATGACCAACCTTGGTAAGTTGAGTTCTTTTTCTTTTCTTTTTTTTTTTTGTTATCCTAAGTCAATTTTCTCTGTAAAAAATTACAGGTTAGGGTTGTTTTTGCACATTTTTAATGAGGTAAGAGTTCAATCTTAAGTGTGGGAAAACATGATTAACAAGCACAAATTGGTATGCTTCAATTCTTTAAGCAAGTGAGGCAATGTATCGTTCTTTTCCTAAGTGTATTGAGCATTCAAAGAGCTGGAATTGTAGTGAAAACTTGCAATTTTTCTAATGTAAGTGTTGAGAAATTGGTATACCCTTAGTCAATTTTGTTTGAGGAGCCCCATGTTTCAATTTTCTTTTTTGTTTCCAACATTGCCTTAAGCACGGCTATGCTTGGGGCAATGCACACTAGAACCTTGAAGAACAATGATGCCTAAAAAGTGGAATGAGGCATCTTCAAAGCCTTGATCATGGCCATGCAGATGACTATGATGTAAGGTAAGCAGTAAGTAGTAGCTACTAAAGCTACTTCGCTTCGAGCATGGTTGGGTAGAAGGAGGGGCACACTTCTTGTACCCTCGTTTGAGGATACCGAGCTCTACCCGGCCCCGTACACTGTCGTATAATAGGGTAGGCAAACATTAAAGTTGCCCTTGTATATAAAGTGAAATGACCCAAATCTCTGTATATATTAGAAATTGAGTTTAGATAGAATTATATAAGTCCAATGAATTATAAGATATAATTAGACAAGTTGACATAACTAATTAATAATTAACTAAGTCAAATTTGAGATTTGAAATCTAAATCTCTAAACAAGTCATTACAATGTTTAGAGGATTCCTAAACTCTTGATTCTTAGTCTAAACACTAATTCCTAAATCTTTACAAAATTTGAGTTCATTTACTTATATAAAAATATCAGTTCTTAAACTCAAACTCAAATTAAATATCCTTTTATCCAAAATAAATTTCTAAATTAAGTTCTCATCTAGAGTTCTTAATTTTTGATCTATCGGTTCTAAAATTATCTTTTAAATGCTTCTAGAACTAAAGATATTGACATGAAAGTTCTAAATCCGATACCCTTATTTTAAAATATCCTAATTTTAACTTTATTTTTCCTCCTCCTGCCTCTTTATTATTTTCCTCTTCTTCCCTTTCAAATTCGTTTTTCTCTCTATCTCCTTTCTTTCTCTTTTCTTTCTCTCTTCAATCTCTCAAATTCATCTCCTCAAATCTCACTTTCAAAAGGAATAAGAGAGAAATCAAGTAGAAGATGAAGATAGGAGAAGATAAACCAAATTGGAAGAAGAAGAAGAAGAAGGAATTGCATGAGTAGGCTTAAAGCTAAGTTTTCTATATCTATTTCTCTTTGTTTTACTTGTTATTTACAATTGTAATAAATGAATTGATGTTGACTTGAGTTGGAAGTGCTGTTTATAATTGTATTTGTTAGTTTAATGTTTGATGGAATTTAGAAATGGTGAAGAAGAGGATGAATAGTGAGTTGGAGTTTGTTGAAGTGAATTGAAGTAGCTGATTGTGTTTGATGTTGTTGGATGATGTTTGAAGTATTAGAAGTTGTTATAGGTGTTTATTTGATGTTAGAATTGATGTAGGAGGAGTATAAGTTGATGAAAATATGTAAAAATGAGTTTTGAAAACAAAGGAAATTCGTCAGAGTTGTCAGGCAGCTAATCATGGGCGATCTAAAGAAATGATTAGTTCTGACCATGAACTTTTTTCTCATCACGGGCGACCAAAAGGGCGTGATTTTCTTGATCATAAAGCTTTTCCAAATCACGGGCGACCAAAAGGGCGTGATAAGTCCCTTACAGCTTTGATATGTTTTCGTAATTTAACCATAACTTTGTCATCCGACCTCCGATTTGAGGTGATTCAAATTGTGTTGGAAAGCTTGAAAAGAGATCTACAAATTTCATGTTTTGAGTTTTTATAAATTACAAAATTATCGATTCTAAAATTTGACTTCTTTCCAACTGCTACATTTTTATAAACAAAGTTTAAAACTTGTTTTTGTATGTTAAATGTGTTTTTGCTTAGGAAATGGATCTTTTTGGACTAAAATGAGATAGATTAATGATAATCATTGTGTAATGATGATTGAAGGATATAATGAAGCATGAATTAAGTGGATTTGTAGATTTAATAAATAGTTGAATTAAATATAGAAATTAGTTATAAAGTGAACTTAGCTAATAAACTTAGGTTCAACTTGATTAAATAGACTTGAATGAGTTAAAATGAATTAGATTGAGTTAGTTTAACCATCTTTGACTTAGTTTTTGAATTAAATGAATAAGGTTAATTAGTTTGGCTAAGTTTAAGTTAATGCAAGTTCAAATTGACATAGATCCTACATATATAATGAATCAATAATTAATCTAAGTCTAACTTGGTTTAATAAATTTTACTAAGCTAAAATGAGTTAGATTGTTTAAGTTTAATCAACTTAACTTAGTAAATGAATTAAATTAACTAATTCTAATCAATTTAGCTAAGGCTAAACTAAAATGGGTTAATAGCTAATAATTAGCTTAGATGAATGAATTAGGATGATCTTTGAATAATATGATGAATATGTTGCGTCAAAGGTGTGTTTGCTTAGGAAATAGATGTTTTTGTGAATGAATGCCTTGATTAAGCTTTTGTTGATAAAAGACCATAAACAAAGTGAAAAGAAATACTTTGGCAGACAAAGAGAACTGTCCGTATTTTGGCGGAGCGGTCTTCACAGCCATAGCAGGGTTCCAAGTTAGTGTATGATCAAATAAGGCTAATAAAAGCTTGAGAAAAGTTGATGATTAGTTTAGTTTAGTTTCTTATATGAGTTCTTTTCTTAACAGAAGTGGATATATGATTTATCTTCTGGATTATCTTCTGAAATTCCTTCCGAGGCTATGTTTGGATTTCATATTCAAGGTACGCAGTAACTCATGTGTTGGATGTTAGGATAGGCATCTAAAATGGATTAAGAACTTAAACTTAGTTTAATAATTGATGAGTGCTGGTTGTGTTTTCCGCCATTGAAATCC
This sequence comes from Combretum micranthum, assembly GCA_024138025.1. Lineage (NCBI taxonomy): Eukaryota > Viridiplantae > Streptophyta > Magnoliopsida > Myrtales > Combretaceae > Combretum > Combretum micranthum. The sequence goes on along the minus strand of JAMXBD010000023.1, from coordinate 2,343,033 downwards.
GATTCTTGCTTTGGAGTGGAAGATCGGTATTCGGTCCGGGAGTGGCAAACCTGTTATGATGCAATGACACGGTAGTTAGGTGCTTAGGCCATTTGTCATGATGCAATGACTTCATGCCATGATGCAATAGTGACTTCTTTTTAAATGGCTCAGCGGGTAATCGATAGGGAATGTAGTAACAGTGTAACATTTACTTATCTTAAGAGGAAATAATATGATTTAATTCAATGTTTACGGGAGCATGTGAATTAATTTATATTATAGATCAAGTTAAGTAAAGTTGAGTAACGACTATTAACCCTAAATGATATTACTAATCTTTTCGGTTAGACTTAGGAGATATAGGTATCGAGTTATCTATATCAGCCCCTTGAGCAGCTGCTGTTACTCAGAAACCCCAGATTCTCATTGGCTTGTTCCGGAGTGTGAGTGCTCCATTGTTGATTTGTTTATTTTAATGGAAAGACAATAACTTGTGGATTGATGCATTGCATTTAGTTAAGCCATGTGTCACACTGCATGTGCTTGTGTTACTGTGTACTGAGCTTTGGCTCATTATTGTTATTATTGTTCTTTTCTCCAGGTGATATACTGAGGATGATGATGATGTTAATGATAATTTGATGAAGATGATGATGGTGTTCCTTGTTGATGATAATGTTATTGTTGATGGAGTTGATGATGATGGATGATGTTGATGTGCTTGACTCAGGTTTTGGGCGCTTATGATGATTCAGAGAGAACTTGTGGATGAGTAGAGTGAGTAGGAGAGTGGATGTAGTTTAGTTATTTTATTTCTTTTTATTTTGTATTAGTTAGAGCTAGATTTATGATTTAAACTTGCTATATTCTTTAAAGGGCATAGTGGAGCCCATGTTTTATAATTTAACTTTTGTAAAGCTTTGTTTAATTGAATAACTTTCCACTTAAGAGAGTGGAAGTTTTGAAATGTCTTTATTTCAAAATTATTTTATAAAATTTATTTTCACTGCTAAATCCAGTTATTGTCAGAATCTAACTGAATGATTTTATAACTTAAAAATGAGTAGCAATGTTCAACATAAACAAAATCATTTAAGGAAGCCTGAGCGTATAATACTTTAGAGTATTATACGTGGCGGTAGCGCCTTAACCGATTTAATTATCGAATTAAATTCTTAGGGCGTTACATAAAGTCTTTTCTTTTTCCATTCTTTTATTCCCTACTCTTATTCCTGACCGTGCGACTTTATTTCTAATTGTTCTCACACTCTATTAGTTCATATATTAGCTTACACACTCCATAATACATTTCATCCCTTAGCCTTTGTTTTCATCGTCATCATCATCATCAAGTAAGCTCTTCTCCTTTCTCTTTTGACTTTCTTGTTTCTTATTTGTGATGTTATTCATTATACTTGAATGGTTTTCTACATATGTGAAGTGGGTTCTGTTGCAATGCATACTTTAGCTGAGTTTTCTTGTTTCCATGACTTAGTTGTTGCATGTTGTACTCTATAGTTGCTCTATGTATTTAAAACGTGATAAACATGCTAAATCTTTCATCCAATTAAGGTTCATGTTGAATTTTGAATGTCCACGAAAATTGGGTATTTTGCTTGATGCATGCAATTAAGTGTTTCTAATATCATTTATAGCAAATTACCTAAGGAATTGGTTCTTATTTTGTTCAAATCATGGATTTAGGGTTTATAAGTGAGAAACAATTGGGGATTTTTTTAATTAAATTGGTTTGTGAAGAAATTTTAGCGCTTAAAAGGATACTTGTGATTTAAATTGTTGTTAGAAACTTGTTCCTAGGTTTTGTCATGACTTATTTCCTACTTTCATGCACATTTTTAAATTTCTTCACATTTTTCCTCATCCTACCTTCTGCATGGCCATGCTGCCCAGGTCGTGCAAAAATACTTATGACCCCCATTTTGGATTGTTGCTTCATGACGTTTGTTTACTACTCTGTACCCTCTATGTTGTACATGATGGTTGAGTTTAAGCATCATTTAAACTTAGTTTTGAGGATGTACTGCTTTGAAGTTGATTTTGACCTACCCTTGCCCTCACATGTGTTATTCTTCTTTAACAAGAATGCGAACCAAACGGACAGTAAACAAGAAGCAAACAACCTGAAGCGGACAGAGCAGCTATCGCTAAGAAATCTACTAGGAACAGTACTCAAAGGCAACAAGGCCAGAAATCTACTTCTAGGAAAAGACAAAGAACCAAAGGATAGTTACCTCCACAATAGGGGTAGAGCAAATTTTCTTTGTAATAGGAGGTCTCTCATAAAAATCTTGGAGCAAGGCTTAGAGGGAAAGGCTAAACAAAATGAGCTTGTATAATAACAAATATCTTGACTGGAAGCTGCTTAGGGATTTTGAGATGAAAGCTAGAGTCAAGGACATAATCAAAATCGGGCATTGGGCCACTTTCTTTGAGATTAACGAGCCAACATATAGAGAGCTCACCATTGAGTTATTAGCCACTACGCAAACAAAAGAGCTCTCTTCCATTCATAAGGTGAATAGTATTTTGACATTTCAGGTTATAGTGTTCACCTATCATAATTTGGCTTGTTTTTAGGATTATATTTTGCTGAGGAAGTGGAGGAGAAAGATTACATGTTGATGCCAAATGATTAGCCTCAACGGATCACTGCTAAGAGTTACTGGAGATTATTGTGTGAAGATGATATTATATGCTATTACACCTCAAAGTCCAAAGCAACCTCCATGACTGATTTGGATTTGAAAGTGGTTCACCACCTTTTAGCTCATAGTATTAGGGGCTGGAAGAGCAGCCATGGGATGGTCAACAACTTTGAGCCATTCCACTTGTACAACATGGCTATGAAGTACAAAATCAGCGTAGGTGTGGATGTAGCTTACTTTTTCAATTAGTAGATGACAGGCCCCAAGGATAAGGGCTTATACTATGGGGGATATATTACTAAACTTGAACTTATTCAAGGAGCCACCACCTAGTACTCCTTGTGTTAAAGCTAAGAAGATATCTTATGGAACCTTTTATGGGTATGGTTTGACTTGGTTACATCATGGGTCTACCTTGAAGCCTCGGTATACTACACCTCGTGGTGTTTACAGCCCTGCCCGCTCATCCTCATAAGACCCCGAACTCCACTTGTTGAGAAAGAAGTTCCAAGATGAAAGGAAGAAGAGTAAGAAATTCAAGCATGCCTTGTGGGGATTCTTACAGACCTTGGTTGGATGTTTTTCTCCACCACTGTCGAATCTTTCCATGTATGAGTCTTCATCGGAATCTATGTCTCTAGTACACACTACTCTAGTACATCTAGGAGAGAGGGAAAGGCTCCTGCTAAACCCCAAGTCATCTAACGGAGAGGATGAGGATGGTTTTATTCTTGAAAATGATGTTGAGTATGAAGATGATGAAACTGAAGAAGAAGATGGAGATAGTAGTAAGGAGGAGAATTGAGAGTTAGATTGTCTACTAGCTTTGTTGTTCCTGCTTATGTTCTTTTTCTTCAAACTTTTTTTTTTTTTTAAATTTTCTACAAATGGTCTGTAACTAAGTGAGCTCCCTTTATGGGAAGACTCTTGATCTACTGGATGTTTTATTTGATTTTAATGCTGAAATTAAATTGAAAATAAAAGCCATGCCTTTACCGATGGGAAAGCTAGATTTTTAACTACTTTTTTCTCATTTTATAGAAGACCCAATATTTTCCTTCTTCTCCCTTCCTCCCTCCTCTTCCACCCCACCCCCCACACCACCACCCCATTCTTATGAGAAGAGATTATTTAACTTGACATAATTATTCAAAATAATCGCAATTATTCTAACAAAAATCATGGACATCATGTAGAGTATTAAAATAACATACAAGATGCCAAAACATATAAGACATATGGCTACTACAGATTAATCATTTAATAACAATTTATTTTTCTAACCATATAATACAGCAAAACATGCCTAGAAATATAAGACATATGGCAACTACAAATTAATCCTTTAATAACATTTTATTTTTCTAAACATATATGTGACACAAATTTTTTTTTTTTTTATTTTAATAATATAGATAAGCCATTCAGTGCCAAACCAGCCTAATTCATTATGTGCAATGTTGTCGTACTCAACTTAAAATTTTAACCCAAATATGCTAAAAATTGAGAAATCAATAAGTAATATTATGTAAATCAGAAATTAAACCACAGTTAAACCAATTCATTCCTGAGAACGACTCAGGTTGAATCGAACAGGCTAACCTACGTTTAACAACATTCATCGTCTCTCAAAGTACATAAGCCTTTCATCTTTTAAAGAACTGGGCATATTTTCATTCGATAAATTGGTAATTCTCATATCTAAGCCTACAGTCCTTAAACTGTAACTGGGCCCCTAATCTCCTCACGCACAGGGCATATTTCAACTTATCTGCAGCTAACTGCACACAAGCTTCACAGTCTATACCTTCAAGTTTGCCATTGCAAGCACCATGCCCGTATACATACAAACCGTCGCTGATTCTACTTCGCGCATAATAGTTGTAACCTGCGTCTCTTGTACCGGTGGGAAGATAGTCAAGAAGTCGATTCACGGCATCTTCATAAGCCCCATTGTCGGATGGAAAGTATTCATTGTTACAATGATAGTACTCCAAGGTTTCGTCAGCACCAAAGGAGGCAGTCGCTAGTTTTCCATTAATATTATGAAAGAGGAGTGTTGTTGTCGTGATAACACTGAAGATTATACGAAGTGTAGCCATCTGATTATGATTTCAATGCGGAAAAGCCTGGTCATGAGTAAGTAGGGAAAACAAGAGCCATGCAGTTCTTGTAAGAGTCTTTGGGAATATGATAATATCAATGAAATGATTTATTATTTCATGCTTCTAATCTGCGTTATTTTAATTTTTTGTTTGGTTTTGTCGTCCGAAGTATCCAATGCCGGAATGAAAAATCTGTTTCCTTGCCCGAGAATATATATTATTATTATTATTATTATTATTATTCATCCATCCATGCGCTCTTTCAATTACCTCTTTAGAGAATTTATCCATATAAATATTATCTTATTAGCCTTAATCTTCTCATGGCGCTCGTGCTATTTGATATTTATTTTACTCACTAACTTCCTTTATTCAAATAGACTAAGGTTACTTCACGAGTAAGAAGGATAGCTAGTTCTCCATATATTCTTACCTCCAGAATATATTATAAGGTTTCATCAATATACCTACGCTTAGACACACACACATACACGTGCATGCATACATACATATATCTTTATATATATTTTCCCCCTTGAAAATGAATTTCGAAATAAAGGAAGATGGGAAAATATCATAGCAAAATATCGAGGAAATTGTATGATTTTTAATTTATTCAAATAAAAATGTATATAAATACAAATTATATAAAAACAATTATCTTGAATACAGATGTAAAATCGCATATAGGACATGCAACTCATGTATTTATACCTTAGTCATATGTATTACATGTGATTTAGGATTGATATTTTGATAATTATTTTTATATAATTTACATGTATGTATTTTTTTTTTTTTTAAGTTTGAAGACATGTATTTTCCCCATAAAATATTTGCTCTGCACAAAAAAATATACTCGCCAATTGATCACGATTCACATATAAGTCTAAAATTTTTACATGTGTCAAAAGTTAATTTATTTATCTTGTATCTAAATGAGGCAATCTACACAATATTTTCATCTCAAGAATTGAAATAACTCAAATATGCCAATCAATAATACCTCACGCACATAATATATACACAGAATCATCTTTCCCAGTGATACTACCAAAGTTCACGGGGGAGGATCTGAGTCCTTTCCACTAACGCTATAGATAATCATGCCATTTTTGTTTATTGGCCTTATGTACCATTAAGAGTACATTCCAATGTGACAAATTTTGGGTTTCCTTATATTTTATCTTTTGTTTGTCCTTTTTTATATTTTATATATAATATATTGAACCTAAAAACTATCCTAAACTAAAAGAAATAAAATAAATGGGTAAACATGGTGTAATATAAAGATAAATGTTTTATATTGAAGGGTAAAATGTCACTTGATTAAAAATAAGAGGATTTTATGGTATACCATAATATATAATTAGTTATTTTGTCAAATGACAAACACATGATTGAAGACGAAGAGGCAGAGCTGTACGCCGCATAAAGGCCGCTGGCCTTGAGCTCTTATGCTGTTCGCATTGGATGCAGCCTCCACCATAATAGAATCATCTCCAAGAGCTTTAAGCCGACAGCTTTCATACTTAGACCGCTAGCCTTCATCCTAGGCTGCTAGCATTCATACCAGCATATGGATACTAAAATTGAAGAGTTTCCACGTTTTCTTTATAATCTAGCCTATTCCTCTTTCTCCAAAATATTATTAAGCTTAGAGATCTCTTAAAAACCTCTTTGTCAGTGATCTTAACATCAAGAGTGATCAAGAATCAAGATCAAGGTGAATTAATTATCTTCAATTCTTTAGAGGTATAAAGGAATAATCTTTTCCTAAAATTTTTCCCTTGTTTTCGAATGAAGTTTTGGAGGAAACCTTAATTCTTGTTGGAGATCTGTATTCTACGATCAAGGGGAATCAAGATTCAAAGTTTTAGGTAAGTATGAATCTTTTCTATCCTTCTGGTAATATAGAAGTGATATTTTTTTGAAATTTCTTGAATTATATTGAAGGGAGTCGTAGTTTAGAAGAGTGTTTGGAGAAACCCTATTCAATTGGAGATTCTGTTGTTTTTTTTAAATCAAAGGAGAAAGGTGTGTATGAATTAAGGATTTGTGGTTCTTTCTAGTTTAGGGTTTAGATAAGGATGGATTGATGATTATTTTGAGGAAACACATTTTGATGGAGTTTTTTATTATGATAAGATGTTTTGATGAAATTAGGGTTCTGTTCCTAAAACTGATTTAGGTATGACCTTATTTTGTTTACTGCTTGTGTTTTGTAGGATTAAAAATTGTAATTTGACTAATTATTATCCAGTTTTAAAATTTTGTTTACTGCTTGTCTAATAGATCGAGAGGACCATTGCTACTAGGACGATGACCTAATGATCCGTGTGTGGTGTTGTCTTGAGAGAAGTTATGCATAAAGATGATTTTGGTAGTCTAGGAGTGGTACGAAAACGATACCCATGGTATGTGGAAGTTCCTAAAACCAATATATGTATATATTACTATTTTCAATACTAATTGTTTTTACGGAGTCACGAGTTGCTTTGGGTTTAGGGTTAGGTGCGAATGACCTTAGGCTGTGTTATTTGCTAACTAATCAAAGATAATAAACTGTGATTATTGCATTAGTTATTAGGTTGTATGTGAAATTGTTTATTGCCTATTTATGTGCATGTGTTTATAGAATGGCATACTGGGCTTTTGTGCTCATTCTTTTATCTTTTTTAGGAATAGGTGATGATCCAATAGTGTTTAATTTATCTGGCTATGACGTATTCATAGATTATGGGGAAGATGACAATAGACCTAATTATCCTGGTAACTGTTAGATTTGCTTTGGATTAAAGATAGTTATTTGAAGACCATGTGAAGTTTTATATGTTTCTTTATGGATTTTGAAATTTTATGAGATTTTCTTTCTGATGTTTTAAGTTTGATTTTATGTTGGCTTTGGTTTTTGCCAATTAAGTTATTTAGAAGTTTTCTTGTGATAATTATTTTAAACAAGTACCCTTTTATATAAGAGTTTAATGTTATATTTATATTTATGGATTAGTAGATTAATAGCCTTAGCGTGTCCATCTCGAGTAAGGACATGTGGTGGGTTGTAATACCTTCAGTTTAGAGCATTACAGCTTAATTGGTATCAGAGCTTAGATTATGAATCTTATTAGATCTAAGTTATAAACTCCTTACGACGGTGAGCAATGATAAGTAAGGTAGCAAATAGTTAGGTTGTTTATCTAGATTAATGTTGTTTCTATCTAGTAGTTTATATAGTGTTTTGATCCTTATAGCCTTTATATCTTCGTTCTTATGTTTTTTGTGTTTACCCTTTTAGAATGTGACCTAGAAGGAGAGCCCCTAATGCTGGTTCCTTTAAAGCTAGTGAGGAAGAAGTTAATGGAGGACAACCACCTGAGAACCTACCACCTTTAAATCAGCCACATTTAAATGAGTTACCTCAAAATCTACCATCACCACTGCCCCCACCTGCAGGACAACAAGTACTAGTTGATGTCGCTTAATTGATACAGGCAGTGAATACTTTATTGGGGGTAGTTGCTCAATAACATTAGACTATGCATCAAGATGTAGAAATGATGTAGGCTAATGCTAAGGCCTGGAGGTAGGAGACGCAGAGACAAAATGGCAATGGTGGTAATGGTGCTAGACATATAAATGTGCTGAGTCTTAATAAGTTTGTGGATTTAGTATACAAGTTTGAGCCAAAGCTAGGAAGGACATTGGATGCTTACTTGTGGACAAAGGAAGTGGAGAAGACTTTCGTTGCCTTGAATATACCCAAAAATAAGAAAGTAGAATATGTTTCCTGTTTGCTCACAAGAAGAGCAAATAATTTATGGATGAGCACCAAAAGACATATGGCTAGAGTGATCACCTAGGATAGATTCTAGCAGGTTTTCTATAGGAAGTTTTCCCCTGAAAGCATTAAACAATAGATGTTGCAAGAGTACTACACTCTATAGTAGGGGTAAGATGACTGTTGAAGGGTATGAGGTTGAACTAAACAGGTTGATGAGGTTTCTACTAGTTCCTCTAAAGAGGGTGAGGAGGCTAAAGTGAGCAGGTTTATCACTAGGTTAGAGCCTGAGATATAGCACCAAGTGAACTTGATGGATTTGACCAACTACTTAGCTATGGTCAACAAAGTAAAGATAGTTGAGCAGGGTTTGAATAAGATGAAAAGTCGTGATCCACAAAGAGGTCAAATCTATTTAGGAAAAAGATTAGCTCCCAGTATTCTTACCCAGGATAGAGGAAAGAGGCCTATCATACAACAATTCAAGTCAACAATTCAGAGTACCAAGAAGAAGTGTATTAGATGCTATTGACCTCATGATGTCATAGATTGTAAGTGGCCTGAAAATGCTTGTTTCTCTTGTGGCAAGATTGGACACAGCCATAGAATGTGCACACAAAGAGAGTTGTCCCATAGTTTTTCTATTTTAAGTGTCAGCAAAGAGGACACAAAGCTATAGATTGCAAAGAGCCTAAAAGCCAAATAGTTCCAGGAGTTCAGATAGGTCGATCTCAAGGTAGCTAAGGACAGAGAGCTCCAGCTAAAATTTATGCTCTTCAGCATAGAGATACATCGAGTGTTGGCACTATTGTAGGTACGATCCCTATACTCTTGCATAGTGCTTATGTTCTTTTTGATATTGGTGCAAGATTTTCATGCAAATATGATTCCTTTGTATCCGTATGTGGTGTATGTGTTGAATGTATGTTTGGATGCTTGTCTATGAACATACCTTTGGGGAGTGGAGCTATGTTAAACTGGATTTGTAGAGATGTAGATATAGAGATAGAGGGTAGACATCTACATGTAAACCTAGTAGTCTTGGACATGATAGATTTTGATATTATCTTGAGAGTAGACTAGTTAGTGAAGTATCATGCTGTAATGGACGGTCATAACTTGGTAGTAGAGTTTAGTCTGCCAAATGAGGATCAATTTGTATATAAGCTTGAAGTGCAAAGACCTCCAACTCTACCTACATATTAGTTATGGAGAAGGTTAGCTTTAACTATGGCAACTATGATGGTAGAAGATAAATAGAATACAAACCATGCACAAAAACCAGTTGTATGTGAGTACTCGAATGTTCTTCTAGAAGATTTACTTGGATTGCCACCAGAGAGAGAAGTGCAGTTGTTTTTTGACTTGATGCCAGGTACTATACCCATATCGAAGACACCATATCATATGGCACCAATAGAGCTTATGAAGCTCAAAGTTCAGCTAGATGATCTACTCAAGAAGAAGTTTATTAAACCCAATGTGTAGCCCTGGGTTGTAAAAAAGAAGGATGGTCGTATGAGGCTATGTATATACTACAAAGAATTGAACCAAGTGACTATCAAGTATAAGTACCCTCGGTCAAGAATAGATGATCTGTTTGACCAACTGGCAGGAGCAAAGGTATTTTCAAAGATTGATCTCAAATCAGGATATCACTAACTGAGAGTTAGAGCCAAGGACATACAGAAGAAAACTTTCAAGGCCAGATACGAGCATTACGAATTTGCAAACATGTCGTTTGGTCTCACAAATGCACTAACCATCTTTATAGACCTTATGAATAGAGTCTTTAGAGATTATTTAGATATGTTTGTAGTGGTTTTTATAGATGATGTTTTCGTGTACTCTAAAATAAAGGAAGAACATGAAGAACGTCTGAGATTAGATCTGACTAGGTTACAAGATGAGAAATTGTATACCTAGTTCATGAAGTGTGCGTTCTAGTTAAAACAAGTATCTTTCTTGGGAATGTTATTGATGGAAATGTAATTTCAGTAGATCCTGAGAAAGTGAAAGCATTAGTAGAATTGCCAACTCCTAAGAATGTGCCAAAAATCAGAAGTTTTTAGGGAATGGCGGGATACTACAAAAGATTTGGGGAAGATTTTTCAAAGATTGCAAGCCCATTAACTAAACTAAAATAGAAAGGGGTAAAGTATGTTTGGAATGAGAATTGTGAATATAACTTTTAGCAATTGAAGGAAAAGCTAGAATGCTAGCCTTATCAGTAAGTGGTGAGGAGTATGTTATCTATAGCGATGCCTCTATACAAGGATTAGGTTATGTGTTGATGTAGATGTAGCGAGGCAGGGTGATAGCATATGAAGCTAGATAGTTTATGCCCTATGAAAAGAATTATCTTATGCATGATTTGGAACTAGCAGTAATGGTTCATGCCTTGAAGTTGTGGAGGCACTATCTATATGGGGAAAGATGCAATGTATATATGGACCTCAAAAGCTTGAAATACATCTTTTACGTAGAGAGAGTTAAATATGAGACAGAGGAGATGACTGGAGCTGATAAAAGATTATGATATGGATATCCAATACCATCCTAGAAAGGCAGATATAGTAGCAAATTCCTTGAGTAGGAAGCAAGTTAAGAATCTTGCACCTTTGATCACCTTTGAACACCATCTAATGGATGATATGAGAAAGCATGAATTAGAGATAGTGACCAAACAAGTAAGTGCAAGATTGGCGAATTTGTAGATTTAACCTACCACCATATAAAGGATCAAAGCAGCACAAGTGGATGACCCAAATATACAAGAGATAAAGAAAAGGATGGAAGTAGGCAAAGTAGTTGAGTTCCACATTGATGAAGACGGTGTTATGAGATACAAAGGAAGGTTATGTGTTCCAGAGCAAGGAGAGCTTAAGAAAGAGTTGCTAAAAGAGGCTCATTACTCTGGTTATTTTATCCATCTAAGAGGTAACAAGATGTATCATGACCTAAAGAAGTTGTATTGGTGGAATAACATAAAGAAGGAAATTGCAGAGTATATATCCAAGTGCTATATGATTGCCTCTAATTAGAGCTACTGAGTCTTAAATAATGTATAAACTTATATTCTATCCTTTACTCGATTTGACAAGCAAGTGTACTATCGTTTATTAGTATGAATGAGTATAGAGTCATCCCCATAGGAAAGAGTTAAAACACTAGTACCGGTTAAATTTCTTATTAACTAGAAATCGAATAATTTAGTTAAGTAAACTGAATCTACTTAAGAAATTAAACCACACTAATTACCAGTATACTAAATGGAAATAACAAATTAATCATGGCAACAACAACACATTCAATGCACAGCAGGTTTACTCCACCATTTCAATATGATTTATCAAAATATTCTATCTATTAATCATTATCTATAGAATTCTCAAGTTTGAGTATTCATCTCATAAATACTCAATTCTAACCTTAATTGTGTTTACTAGAATCTCTTCTAGTGAATGGACAATTCAAGACCACTCTAATCTCAATTAATATTCTTGAATTTCACAAGACATGCAGCAAACTTCCTATTAACATCTTTATTAGTAGGAGTAGTTTGTTCTAATGAATCAGATCTACTAGATGGACTCATTTCTCAACATCCTCCATTGAGATCTATTGCAAGATTGTGTTGTGCACTACACTATCTTGACTATAATGAAGTAAATTCACCAGAAAACAACGGTAATAGAATGAATTCCTTAATTATGCACGTTCATGTTAACACGATGATGTAAACCCTAAGAATCTACTCACTTATGATGCAATATAAACAACAATTAATGAAAATTGTAGAAACAAAGAAATAGATACACATAAGAATGGGAAAAAAGTAGGAAACCCCTTTCTGTATTACACCATGATGATGTCTGAATACACGAATTCTACAATAAGTCTTTACCACTCTTGAGTTTCAAAGATGATTACAACCAACAAATTTTCAGAGTTAACCAATAAACACTTATAACTTCCCAAAAATCCTAACGAATACTAATTATGAATAGGTGCGGTTTTTGAAAGGATGATTTAATCCTTCCCTCCTAAATGGGTGGTGCTTTTTATATCCCAACGGTTTCTAGGAGATGTTTTCGATGAAAATATATGACTTTCAATAGAGGATACACTATTTGGCGAAACAAATCTAAAAGTCATCTTTATAGCTTTCCCATCATCATGCCTATGGCATCTATTAGAAATGGAAATTTTGGCCACCTAACCTCCAATTCATGAGTGTGACCCACTCCTGGGTAGGTACTATGCTAGTGGATTTTCCTTTGTTTTCACTTCTCATTCTCGTGATTCTTCATTTCAATCTTTAATTTCTTGCAGCTTTCTAAAAGTCACGGACATCACTTTCTCCTTAGTAGATACTATCCTTAGATTTTTCTTTGATGCTTCATAGTTCACGATTGTGACTTCTTGCCCAAATGCTCTAACTCCTCATCTTTCCATTTCTCACGCTCGTTATCCATCCCTTCGTAGGAACTGAGCTTAAATTTACTCATTTCTTTTTAAATCAAGCCCGTGATTTTATGTCCTAAATTTTGCTTTTGCTTTCTTAATCACAATTCTCTTTTATTTTCTTCTAACATCTCTAATATGCTTCAAATCAACCTGAAATATATATATATATATATATATTTATATACCAACTAAGTACCAATATATGATAACTCATGTTAATAAACTATAAACTGGACTCAAATATTTTTCAAGGATAAAGATAAATGAAGCCTATCACTATACTTGCCAATTGATCGATATTTAGCATAAAGGATTAACGGGTGAATTGAAGCCTTTACCTATACTTTAGTGGAAGTGGGAACACATAACCATGGATTTTTTTACTGCTTTACCTAGAATGAGGGAAAAGTTTGATTTGATATGGGTGATTTTTAACAGGCTTACCAAGGTAGCTCACTTTATAACAACTAAAATCGGGTGTACCATGGAACGGTTAGCAAAGTTGTATAAGTGAGGAATGTAGACACCAAAGAACAGATTCAAGAAGGCGGGTGATCAAATACATAAAGGTGTAATAGATGAATCAATTTGAATGAGAAGCTACTTGGGAATTAGAGGAGGAGATGAAGACAAATTATCCCGAGATTTTCAATGATTCAGATAACTTTCGAGGATAAGAGTTTCTTTTAGGGAGAGAAGAGATGTAATATAAAGATAAATGTTTTATAATGAAGGGAAAATGTGTCATTTGATTAAAAATAAGAGGGTTTTTTTATGGTCTACCCTAATGTATAATTAGTTATTTTATTAAATGGCAAACACGTCATTGAAGATGAAGAAATGGAGTTGTACTCAACCTAAAGGCCGTCGGACTGGCCTGTAAGCTGTGGACGTTAGAGGCGACCTACACCATCATAGAATCATCTCTCAGAGCTTTAAGCTGTCAGCTTTCATACTTAGGCCACCAGCCTTCCTCTTAGGCCGCCAGCCTTCATGCCAGCATATAGATAGGGAAACTGAAGAGTTTCCATGTTTTCTTTATAACCTAGCCTATTGCTCTTTCTCTAAAGTCATTCTAAAGCTTAGAAACCTCTCAAAAACTTCTTTATTAGTGATCCTAACATCAAGAGAGATCAAAAATCAACATCAAGGTGAGTTGATCCTCTTCAATTCTTTATAGATTTAAAGGAATAACTTTTCTTAAAAGTTTTCCCTTGGAAGTTTTGGAGGAAACCCTTAGTTCTTGTTGGAGATCTGTGTTCTGCAATAAAAGGGAATCAAGATTCAAAGTTCTAGATAAGTATGAATCTTTTATATCCTTGTGGCAATATAAAAGTAGTCTTTTCTGAAATTTCTTGAATTATGTTGAAGGGAGTCATCATTTGGAAAAGTGTTTGGAGAAACCCTATATTATTGGAGATTCTGTTGTTTTTAAAATCAAAAGAGAAAAGTGTGTATGAATTTAAGGTTTGTAGTTCTTTTCAGTTTAAGGTTTAGATGATGATGGATTTATGATTATTTTGATGAAACACATTTTGATGGAGTCTTTGATTATGATAAGGTGTTTTGGTGAAATTAAGGTTATGTTCCTAAAACTGATTTAGGTACAACCTTATCTTATTTACTGCTTGTGTTTGTAGAATTAGAAATTGTAATCTAACTAATTATTATCTGGTTTTAAAATTTTGTTTGTTGCTTGTCTATGGTTAGGTCTAATAGATCAAGAGGACCGTTGCTACTAGGACGACACCTTGATGATATGTGTATGGTATTATCCCGAGTGGAGTTATACATAGAGATAATTCCAATAGTCTAGAAGTGGTGCGAAAATGGTATCCAGGGTGTGTGGAAGTTTCGAACACCAATATATCTATATATTACTATTTTTAATACTGATTATTTTTGCGGAGTTATGAGTTGCTATGGGTTTAGGGTTAGGTGCGAATGACCTTAGGTTGTGTTGTTAGTTGACTAATCAAAGATAATAAACTGTGGTTGTTACATTAGTTATTAGGTTGTATGTGAATGTTGGATTTGCATGATATAAAAAATCAAAACTTTTACAGTGGAATTTTAAATTCAAAAACCCTAAAACCAATATCCAAGTGCTTTGATTAGATTAACAACAAGAGGATATTAATTCGAATTCATTATACCTTAATTTGAATTCAAGAATTGACCAGTGGATCGGATCTATAGGAACCACGACTCCACAATTCCCTCTATCATATCCATGCACGAATGAATATGTGTGCTAGCACTCAAAACACGAATCCAATTCGTGTAGGAATTATCCTCAAAAATGATATTTGTTTCTCTCTCTCTCTTTGGGGGTTGCAGAATTTCTCTGCATACTAATTTAACGTAATAGTGTCCATCAAAAAGGAGAGACTATCTATATCTATATATAGACAAGTAGGAAACCCTATAGAGAGATTTATTTAATATTTAATAAAATGCGTTATTTCATTAAATATTAATTTTCTATAACAATCGTTTATTATTCTCAAACCATTTAAGAATAATAATTGTAATAATTCCTATAGGTTAAATATAAACCCATAATATATTTTGTTCATTCTTTTGTGTGCGACTCTATAGATTCACCTAATGTTGGCAATAAGCCCCAAAACATCTTTTAGACCTACAAGACATAATTAACCTCTAGCAAGACATTATACCTACCCAAATTAAATGAAGATCGGTGATCCGATTTTTACCTAATCCATAACTTACGTCATTATCTTTTTGTCACTCGATATATAGATTGAACATAAGGTATGGATAGTGTCATCCTTATATCATTCAATCTTATCATTTCTCGATCTCTAAGTGAATTGATGAAACAAATGAAATTAATCACACTATCAATTTATTTTGAGCACGGCCATGCATTTCTCAGTCGCACTCATTGACGGGCTTACAGATATCTTTCCCATAACGAGAGGAACAAATCCCATCTTAATCACTGAACTTTCTCCACATGATTCACATTATGCTCAATCTCAACCTTTATAATCATCCGATTAAAGATAACGCTTGATTGAGTTAGGTCATGACTCATGTTGGAATCTATGGTGATTTCAGGTTTAAGGATACGATGACAGCGTTATTATGAAAATCACTTGTGACACTAATCCATGTAGTAATCTCCTAGCGAGTCAGTTTAATATATATTTCTCTAATATGTGCTTATGAGTTTGATTTGTATCCTCATACAAATAGATGTCTCATGACTATCAGACAAAAGCTCATACTATATTTAATTCATTGTCATTTCCACAATAATAAGCATCTAGGGACATTTAGAATAATTAAATTATTCATGAATCCTATTATAAAGTAAACATGCAAACAACATAATAGAAACCCCTCTGTATCAATAATATATATGTATATATATCCAATAATTGGCCTAGGGCACAATCATCAACAATGAAATTGCTTATTGTCTGTTCAAGTGTATGTGTTTATGGTATGGTGTAGTGGGTTTTTATGCTCATTCTTTTATCTTTTTTAGAAACAAGTGATGATCTAGTAGTGTTTAATTTATCTAGCTATGACATGTTCGTAGATTATGATAAGGACGATGATGGAATTGATTATCTTGCTGACTGTTAGATTTGCTTTGGATTAAAGATAGCTATTTGAAGACCACGTGCAGTTTTATATTTTTTTTTATGGATTTTGAAATTTTTTGAGATTTTCTTTTTGATGTTTTAAGTTTGATCTATGTTGGCTTTGGTTTATGCCAACTAAGTTATTTAGAAGTTTTGTTATGATGAAATTATTTTAAATAGGTATCCCTTTTATATTAGAGTATGTTATATTTATATTTAAGGATTAGTGGAACAATAGCCTTAGCGTGTCCATCTCTAATAAGGATACGTAGCGAGTTGTAATGCTTTTAGTTTAGATGTTACACATGGATGTATACAATAGTCTTAAAAGATTGAAATCCCATAGTTTATCTAAGGCCTAAAAGTCGCCTGAAACTAGCTTATTATTGGAAAATTGTTTCACTTAAAAATGTTTTTGTTTTTACAAAAATATATCTTTTTTTTTTTCAGTTTTTGATTCACCAATATTATATAACTTGCTATCATATGTAAATAAACTACCATTAGCAAGTTAATATAAGTACATTATGTCAGACATTTTATTTGAAAGTAAAATTATAAAATATAAATTGTTTTGCAATATTTATTTACCAACTCTTAATTGATATTAATTATTGTTTTAATGAGCAACCATCTTTATTTTGTCCAATAAATCTTGTTTAGAATATAATTTATTAGTCAAATATGATAAAATCATATAAATATCATATTATTAGAGTTAGGATACTTGTGAAGACTAATTCAAAAACCACTTTTTAGTTTTAAAAGAATAAATCGTTTTCCTTAAAAAAAAAAAGATTTCCTATTTAGTAACATGTTTTCCATTGTAAGAGAAAATATTTTCTACCTAAGGTAGTCTTTTTAGCATAACCAACAAAGGAAAATAAAGAAATTCTTTTCTAAAAAGGTATTTGTTATGAAACGAACAGGGTCTTAAATTTTACACACTTGCATTTGGACTTGATTTTTAGAGTTAACTTCAATTACATTTGTTTACAAGAATTTTAATAGATTTTAGGTACATGACAGAGACATTGTCATGGTTTTAGAATCGAAATCAGAATCGTTGATTCTAGGTCTTAAAATTGAGGAGCTGTAACCAATGGTTCTTGGTTTTAGTTTTGGAACCACGGAACCACCATATTTTTTTCAAGTAAAAATTTAAAAAAACAAACAAATGAATTTTAGTTTTAATAAAAAATTAAATTATTTAACCAAATTTTTTAAAGATTTGTTTATAATGCATATTTATTTATATACAAACACTTCCAATATCAACTGCAGTTAATAATATGAGATTGCAAAATACTTTAGAGGAAAAAAAGAAAATTATGATATACAAAATAGTCTCAAATCATTAAGAAAAGGGATTTTGCTATTAGGAGAAGTTTATATAAACTAAATTATATGTGTTTTTTAAGTTATATTTATTTGTAATGTTAATAATAATGCATTTAATATTGTGAATAGCTACTAAATTTTAAAATTCATGTCAATTCTTGTGAAATATATTAAATATTAATAATTATATATTTAATATTATTTTTTAATTTTTTTTCTAATTTTTTAATGGAATCTACTAGAACCATAGTTGTCAAAATCACGATTTTACGGATATAATTCTACGAGTTTACGATTTTAGGAGGTTTTTTCGAGTTAATTCGTGTGTAGAATTGTTTTTTTGTAGAATCTTACAATTTCAATCGAGTTTGCATGCGAACTTGGTATAATCTTACGAATTTAACCAAGTTTACTGATTCTATCTATTCGAGTCAAAAAAGTTAATATCTACATATATATATATATATATATATATAAAACAATACAACTGTGTCTTTACAAGCTCATCAACTATCAAGAATTAAGATGATGCATTTTTCTTGTTGTTGTTTTTATTTGTTTTCCACATACTCTATCTATCTTTTTCCCTCCTTCCTCCAAAAACCTCTGTTCTACACTTATAGAATTTATTCAAGTCAAGTTATAGTTGCAGATTTTATAAGAAAACTTTATTTATTTTATTTATATAATTAAACATTTAATAAATTGAAAATTTTAATTATCCTTCAATTTATCACTTATTTCAAACAAAACAATAGAAAATAAGTTAGTTTTGCCTGTATTCACTATTTTTTATATATGTTATATCATGAATTGAAAATTATTAAGAAAAAAAAGAACTTAATTTCTTTCCCTTTTTTTTAACATCCATTATGTGTTTTGTTTTCTATATCTTCTATAAGAATTTCTATAAATTTTCAAAGCTGTTTTGCAAAGGTTGTAGAAACTTACTTTCTATTCTACATGTCGATTTTATGTTTCGATTCTATCGACCCCTGGCGATTTTACATAAAATCATGGAGTTTGACAATATTGACTGGAACTACTGGTTCTACCCTGTTCTAAGCCAAAAAAACCACCTAAAACTGGGAGACTGGTGGTTTTTTAGTCAGTTCTGGAATCACCCAACCAATCCGATTTTGGTTTTTGAAACTGCAGATGACGGTTCCCATTCGGTTTCTGGTTTGGAGTGAACCATGCCTATGTCTATACTACTTTGTAATGCAGTTTTAACAAAATGAAAAATGATAATTATCCAACCTAATAAATGCATGTGGGAGTATGGTTGGCAAGTGTCCTATATGATTATGTCCGCATCCAGGCGTCCGTGGATTGGGCATTCATTTCTTTGTGAGGGGTGGATCCCTCGGATAATACGATTTTTCAAATAGGCACCGATGATGCATGGCTCGACTAGCCAATGGATCGATTCCTCACGACATTATATCTGCAATGAATTCGATATGAGATGATTTTGTAGCAACGACCATCCGAGCTCAAATGTTCTTCTCTTCTAAATTATGTTACATAATATAGATCCAACCACTCTTTTTAGTATATTCTACATTGTACACATGTTTGATGCTGGAACTTGAGTTATTCCAAATCTTAGAACATTATATTTATGTTGTTTGGTACTATATAATTTGATGGACATTTGACGTGTTGCATAGCTTTGTATGTGATGCACTGATTTTAATTTATTTAAGTAATCCTTTATTCAAATCCATATGGTGCACTGGAGTGTGCCTCGTACCAAGTGTATGGAACATACGGTTGCTGGTGTAAGACAACCATGATGAGTAGATTGATCTCTAGAGACATTAACATTTGATAAATGTTAAGAGTTCAGCTTTTTAATCTTTTAGTTAAAGTATTTTTAAAATAATTTTAATTTTCTTTTTGCAATAGATAATAAACTAACAGAAGTTATTTGGGGTTTAAATAAAAGTGTATTTTGTGGTTAATAGATCCATCCGAGTTTTGAATATTCCAACTACCAAGACCGTTGCAAACTAGAACATGACAATATACAGCTAAAAAGAAGAGATAAATAGGTTCAGATATGTTTGTGTCATCATATTTTGATCATTTTGGTATCATATTTTATCGTTTTTAAATAAATATTAATCAAGAAATAGGTTTCGATAAAAAACTGACAATTTTATTCATGAACTGACCAAACAAATACGATATAAATATGATATAAATAAGAACTTATGTAAATAATGTACATATGGTGTTCATAAAATCCCACCATCCAAAAAACCCAAAGTGAAGGAATCGAAAAAAAAAAAAAAATGGAAGAATCTTCTCAAGGAACAAAGGACAATTTCCCAATCCGGCAGTGCCAAATCAGACAACAAAGCCAAACAAGAACACATACACAAATCCCAAGGCATGTAACTAAGATATTTCATAGATATTCTCATATTACACAAGAATCCCAATAATCACTAGAACAAACAACTATATATTTCCAAATTAAATGTAGCTCGGAAACTCAGTTTTTTTTTTTTTAATTTTTTTGTCATTAAAATTATAATCAGATGGCTGCTACATTTTGTATAGTGTTGAGTGTCATAATAACAACGTTGCTATTTCGTATCGAAGATTATTAGTGACCTGGTGTCCTATCGTTGTAACATCTTTTGAAGTCAAGGGAAAAGGAGCATAAATCAACGACATGATGGCGTTTGGCTATGCCGCACCTCATTTTTGCATGCTCGAATAGATTGTAACAATAGATAGCTCAACGCATGAGCTATGTGTGAGGATATCAAGGGGTCACATACAGCTTAACACTTTTAAAGTTCGATATGAGAATTAACATTTTAATGAATAAACGATCAAGTAGTTCGTTATGTAACATGGGAATCAACACACCATGTAACCATTAAAATTATATATAATAATTGATATATTAAGTATTTTAATAATACGATCATGATTGGATATGAATTTAAGTTATTAAATAATCAATAAGATCAATTTCTTGTAAAACAATGGCAAGATCATAAAATTTTCATAATAACAAAGAATGATAGCTCCTATTAGGTTATCATATTCAAACTCCTTTCTAAGTAAGTTTTTGAATTTTTTATATTTGAAATTCAATTATTTATAGTTGCATTTGGTACTATATACTATATACTATATATTTTGATCAATTTTAAAGTTCAAATATCTAATTGCACATTTTGTTAAAGTTCAGATAGCATTTGTAGCATTATTCCTAGAATTTATTTGGCTAAACATCAAGAAAGCAATAATTTTAAGAGAGAGAAAAGGGTGCTAACGAAAATAACATTGATATATCTAGAAATGCTTCTGTAGTGATTTAGTAATATCTTTATGAGAATGTCTCTATGTTAGAAGAATAGATAACTAACATGGAAGGAGAAGGACATGAACAATAGTGTCATTAATTAGAAGGACTTGTTGTTCTTGATGGGGAAATAATATTGTAAAATTATGTCATGGATTGGGACTCTAGAAATGTGGAAATATTTGCTAAGCTCGTGACTGGTTTAGTGTTTAATAAAGTTCTTCATGTAATTGATCTAGCAAAGAGTAAGGAATCAAATTTAAAGAATGACCAATTAGTTGAGTATGAAGAGTGTTGTTTTAATTTTCATTGTTTGGCTGAGGATTTGATTTCAATCATTCATTGCATTCTACCTACATACTAATTAAGAAGGGCAGCCATCAATTTTTAATAGTCCCATTGTCATAATTATCATGGTTCAATAATGTACTTAAGATGGGACAAAGTGGATCTTATGATGAGAACGAGCAATTTGTTCATACAACAATATTCTTAGCAACATAATGTGATACATGACCAACACATTAATGTTTTGGAAGATATGCAAACACAATAGCTTCAAACGATTCCGCATCAAGTTCTAATTTCTGATTTGATTCACCATCAATTTTTCTTTTCGACATAAATCGAGCAGCCATCGTTGATTGTCTACTGTCCTCTCATCATTGCAATAATCAAGACACAAGGTTTGGGATGACACATTGATATCTAGTCCACCAATTTCAAAATTCAAAGATTTATGGCTCAGCTACTAACAAACAAATAGAAGGTAACCATTATTTTAGTTCAAAGGAATCATATTCAATCCATTTTGAAATTGGTATTGAAGTTGTTAACTTTTGGGAGTACAAAATCACAAAACAATAACAAGTGGTCTTAAAAGTTATCGTAACGCCCTAAAATAAGGACATTACAATCTGCCATGTATCCTTCTCTTTTAAGAACACGCTAAAGCTAAAAATCTTAAACCATAAATATACACAATATAAAACTTCATACATTCTCATAAAGAATACCTATTTAAGTTATCTTATAAAACAAATGTTGTGAAAAAAACACCTTGTTGGCATAAACTAAAGCCAACATAACAAATAATTCAAAAACTCAAATAAAACTTATAACAATATCAAAGTTTATAAAAAGTAAAATTTCAAAACTTCACATCATCTTCCAAGTCTATCTTTAAGATCTATAACATCTTAAATGTCAATAGGATAGTCCATTCCACTAGCGTCCTCTCCTTGATCCACATAAATGTCATATCCTGATATGTCATACAAAACTAGTTCCTCGCCTGCTCCTAAAAGTGATAAAAGAATGAGCGAAAAATGCCCAGTATGCCAAACCACAAACAAAATGCAAATGCCACACAACATACATATATATATTCATGCAACTAATCCTAATGTAACGAATACAATTTATTATCTTTAATTAATCAGCAAACAACACAGTTTAGAACTATAGTACTCTAGTTCCAAACCTGGAGTTTTTCATGACCTTTGAAAAAAATCAATATAGAAAATAGGTAATTATAAATATATTGGTATTGAAGAATCATCCACACACTGTGGCCTCTACCAAAACCTAATCTATAGGAATCATTTCTATGCATGAGTCCACTCGGAACAATCTCACACATAGATCATCAGGGTGCCTTGTTAGTATCACACTTTGTGTGGTCTTTACTAACCAAAACCAAACACAAGCAACAAAACAATTTTATATGTTATATATAATTAGATTAATTTGTATTTTAATTCTACACAAACAATAAACAGATTTAAACCTACAAGCACATACAACAAATAAGGTAAGGTCATACCTATATCAAATTCCAGGAACAGTACTCTAAATCATCCAAATCTGTTTTTATAACACAACTACTAATTCAATAGATCCTTATAACATGAACAGATAAAATTCAAAATACATCTCATCAAATAAACCTAAATCCATTCATATCTAAAACCCAAATTTCAACATAATATCAAATCTATACCTTTTTCCTTAATCACAACACCAAAATCCTTCAATTCAACAAATCTTCTCAACTACTTCTCCAAACCATAGAATTTCATTCAATACCATATATACCAGAAATCAACAACTACCATTTTTATAAAATCATAAAGATTAAAACTTTAAAATATTTACCTAAATTCAATTCTAAATCTTTTTAACACCAAAACCAGATCTACAGATAATAAGGGTTTTCTTCAATCTCCCTTCAAACAATAGAAACTTTTAAGGAACTATAAAATTGCTTATCTTAAAGGAAAAATAGTTATTCAATTACCTAATCTGATCCTCAATCTTCCTTAAACACCCACTCTTCAGATCTCCAAGAAAATTAGAACTGTTTCTCCATTTCTCCTCCAAGACAAAAGAAAATCCTAAGATAATTCATAGATTGAAAGATTCTAAAGGAAAGATACGATTTTGATTATCTGAATCTGATCTTCCAAGATCTTCTTTAACCAACGAAACCAGATCTCCAAACCCAATATGAATGTTTTCCAATTCTACCATAAATTCAACAAACAAACCCTAAGAAATCTGATAATCCATAAGATCTTAAAACAAAAATAGTGATTCAATTACCTGATCTGGACTTCTAAATTCTTTGGCCGCTATAAACTCTCAAAGGATAAGAATCTAAGTTTAGAGTTTTGTTAGAGAAGAGAACAAAGAAAGAATATATAAGGATTTGTGACTTTTCATCTTCTGTCATGTGATCAAAATTTCACTAAAATTAGACTTTATTGACAATTTTAACCTTATAATTTATATTAATGGACACTTTTATCCTTCTTTATGTATTATTTACTTGTACATTACAGTTATTATTTGGAGTACTGTAAGTGTTATCACCAACACATATCATGATGACACTTCTCTACAATTTACTGTTTTTCCATATCCATATATGTCGTTCAACAACTAATGGAAGACCAATACTACTCACTTCAATAGATAGTAGAGAAAATAGGGACGTTTAGCCCCACAATCAAACTTAATACAACAAGTAGCAATATTATTTTCGTGGATTCTACTTGTTTTTAGAATCATCACTAACTATGAACATCAAACAACCAAATCTTCCACCAACAACACATGTCTTTGAACCTAAGGTTAATTCCAAGAAAGGAAGAAATCGTTACAAACCAAACAATATGACATAGGAACAAGAATAGCTAGGAGCCTTTGTTATAGAAATAGTTACTTGTAAACAGAAATTAGTTTAGAAATTACACATAGTAATCAAAACAACAAAGTTAAAGTTATAGCTTTGACTATCATGTAACTAAACATAGCAGATTAACTAACAATGATTTACTATATATGTATGAAGAGATGAATTGAAAAATGGATCCATCCAAGAATTTATGAAATCAAGGTGTCTTAGTGACATAGGAGTGATCAAGCAACTCAAAATGCTTGTTAACCTACAAAACAATCAAGAAACAAAATAGATTGGAGGAAACACTAGCAGATAATGAAAACAAGAGAAAGAGTAGTGAAACTTTGCTTAGAAAGGATGATAGGATTGTTTTGGAAAGGTTAGGGTATTTTGTTAGACCAAGTATTTTAGGACATGGGCTAGGTTTGTTCAGATGGTTAAGCTCTCGTGTCTAACATTTCTTTTAAAGAGCTAAAATTCCCAGTAGCCTCACATTTGAGCACAAATAAGGCATTGTATGCTCTAGCAGATGTGATGTGTTGTTTAGTTACTTGGTCTTAGAAAGCAAAACGATCGGAATGAACACAAGAAATAAATTGTAATATGATAGTACTATACATAAAGATAAAAGATTATGTTAAAAGTTTGACACGTGAAGCACAATGTGAAGTTGTACAGATTAATTGAAAAATATTGAGCCAGACATTTGCTATGTCTTTAGTTGGCCATTTAGTATATGAAGGGTAATTAGATTTAGTTGAGGATATAGGTTGGTTAGAAGGTTTTTGAACATGGTTATGTGATGTTGCTCCAATATCCACAATCCGAAAACACATTTTATTATTCATAGCTCCAAAAGACAAAGAAGAGATCAAGTTACTTACAAAACATTTTGTTTAGAGCCTTGCCTTTCGTTTCATCAAAGTTTCCTTTCACAACCTCAATCAAATCACACAACAAAATAGGAACATCAACATAATTCTTACTTATTTGTCTTTGTTTCTCCACTTGAAGAACAAGATAATAGGTTCTATTAACCGATGATATAAAATGCATTGAGAATATTTGGTTACAATCTAATTCATAACCCCCTTTCAACCCCATGAGAAATTTTATTAATCCAATTTTCATTTTTTTTGTCAAATCTAATTTTCATTTGAAATTTATGAATTCTCTCATATGAAAAGTCTCAATTCTTCCACATTCACAAGACGGACAAGCATGTAGAACTTGTAATTCAGCCCATACACGCTTCAATTTGTTATGGTATGCTCTAACAATTTGATTCAATTGTCTAATATTACTCATCCCACTTTTTAATTGGAAAATTAATGAACCATTACCTTATCCATATTGCTCAAAGATTTTGTTTAAGAGTTCAAATTCCAATTGAGTATACAAATAGTTATGACAAAATTTTATTAGAATTGGGTTCAAAACCCAATGTGTAACCATGGAACCATCCCTAATCCAACAAAGTAAATTAGGATGATTCATATTAGATCTTTCAATGCTTCAATCTATAAACCCTAGGTTCAATTTCACTCCAAGACCGACCTTAATAAATCTAGTCTATCCTACATAATTTGATCCATTCAAAATTATGTTTCTTATCGCCTTGCTAGAATAATCAAAACTAGATACATATAATGGATCCAAACTTATAGATTTAGTTTGTAGATTTTGATTCGATTGAAGATCGACTTCCATTTCAATAAACAAAAATGTAAAATCTTGTGAAAAATAAGATAGATCTTACCGGCTTAACTCTCATACCATGTGAAGTTAATGACAATCTATGAAACTGTCATTGATCAAGCCCTTTGTGAATAACATTACTGTAGGGAAAGGTTGCCAAATATGAGAGAAGACATTAAGTTTTATTTCTTCACAATACTATTTATACAGACCATATCAGGAGATTAACTAACTATATGTGCCACTAGATCAATGACAAAAAAAACACGTTGCAAAACATCTTCACATATTATCCAATAGGATTCTTTAAAGTAGATAAGCTCGTCTTCTCAAAAAGGTTAAACTTTTTTTCTTTTAATTTTTTCAATATAAAAGGAGAGTTTCCCTAATTTGAATTCATCTTCTCAACCTTTTATTTGAACAGTGGGAGCAACATTTCATCTTTGAAATTTTTTCATTATATAAAGAGATAAAAGGAGAGAAATTAAGGTCGACAAAAAAAATAAAATAAAAAACATAATAAAAAAGTTGTTTTCTACTTTTTTTTTCTTTTCCCTAATAGGGCCATGCGACATCAAAGGTATACGCTATAATTTCCCCCAAACAAGTTTTGGATGCCAAATGTGTAAATTGTGCCTTATGCTATCTTATTTTATCGAGACTTGCTACTTGGATTTCAATTTTTCTCTACTCATAAAATATCCCTACATATAATTTACCAGCACTATTTTCAATTGAAAAAAGAATAGGAACTCATACTAGGAATTTAAAAAAAAAAAAATCAAATATGCTTTTGCTCAAATCAAGTGGTGTTAGCGACGTTCACTCGACCTCACTCCTGTCACGCCCGAGGGTATTCTAATAATAACAATCAAGAACCACTTGATTATCATTATTAGGTTACCTTCTAGGAGTAATATGATTTTCAAAAACAGGATCTTTTAGTTGCTTGGATGGAATAAACAAACATACATAAGATGTAAATTAGTAAACAACTATTACAACTACTATATTACAGATCATATGCTTCAGAATTCCTTACAACCTTAACTGATGATTCTAATGCACATTACATGCACCATAAGACTACTACAGATATAGATATTCTAATTCTATACTAAACTTTAAACTTCTGGCTTCTAGTATCTTACCGGGACCATGCTCCTGCTAGTAATGAGCTACGGTCGCAGAGTGAACCTGAAAGGACTGTGGAAGTGTGAGCTAAAACACGAGCTCAGTGAGTAACCAGAATTTATTACACATAGCATACAAGTTATTTAACAATCATATGAAATGCAGCAATCACACAAATGAACATTACAAGCTTGGATAACCCGGAATCCAAACAGGATGAAGATTTACGCCCTCCCATCGGGGTTGAAGGATCACAATCTATGGTCCACCTACCCAGGAGATACTTAAGCTTTCAGGAAATAACAATCTCAATTTAGTTATCTCTTTATACTTATCATGTTTCATTATTTATTTCCTGTTTAGCTTTAGAAACTCCATTAAGTGTTAGTTATTCTCAAGTAATACCATAAGCGGCGTCCTTCGTTTACCATGTAGTTCCTATGGTATTGCAGAACAAAAGTAATCTTGCAATTAACTACTAGCTCTCTGGCCTAGATAATTTAAGCATTACTAGAGATCCGAGAATCTAACACGTAGTAGGCTACCACTTACTCAATGCTTTTTATGCATAGTATGTAATGCATGATTATTTTTCATTATGGTACCAGGAGTTATTAGTCCATTTAAGGGTGATCAACCAATACAAACAATTCATTATATACTACAAACATTATCTAGATACAGGCAATTGTATTATCACTTGTTTTAGAGTGACATGGCAATCAATGGAATACAATCCACAACTTTCATATTTTAAACAGATCATCAATTTTCATTATCTTTTTATTGAAGGTTCACTACTAGTACAAGCACAACCAATGTAATAAAACTGAATCACTCACCTGCCCATCCTAGTTAATCGTAGTAATCTTCAGGTAGGTCCTCCCCAATACCCGAGTCACCTATTGAGATAGACAATATAAAGATTAAAAATTCCTAGACTATATATTTTAGTTTCTAAGAATACTTAAATGTCCTAATGGTGGGTTGGGTATTTGTTTTATTCTTAGCTAATTCTTTTGAAATAGCTTTGAGTTCTAGATCTTTGCACCCATGGTTTTATTGTATTGGTTCTGGTTGGATATGTGAATCGATCAATTGGGTATTTGAAAAGTTAATAACTTCATTAATTCATTTTTATTGCCTAAATATATCAATTTTCTTTTAAATTATTTAATAAATTTTTCTTATAGACTATAGATACTTCTATGCTCACAAATTTGGAGTATTTAAATTTCCATTGTTATCTGTTTTCATATAGCTATTCTAGTATATACTTAATATTTACTAACTCATAATTTATACATATATATCTTTTATGAAAACATTTCACTAATAAAAGAATTTATTAACTTAGTAATAACTATTTTCGAATTTATTTTCCTCTTTTCGAAAATCGTAAAAACATTAATAATTAACATCAATAATAGTACTAAAATAATTATACTATCAATAATACTAATAACAACAATAATAACAAATAATAATAACAATAGTAATAATAATCAATAATAATAATAACATAATAATAATAATAATAATAGTAATAATAATCAATAATATAATAACAATAATAACAATAATAATACAATAATAATAATATAATAATAATTCAATTTCCGAAAATAAATTGATGGAATAATTATATTTTATACATTAAGAATTATACTAATGTCTTATTTTAGTTAAAGTAATTTTGGTCTTACCTTCATATTATTTTTAATAATATTTTCGAAAATTTAACAAAAATTCTTTTAATAATAAAAAGATTATTAATAATTTAATTAAAAACTTATTATCCAAAAATTACTTACTAGTAATTTATATTTCAAAAACTTCTTTTTGGATTAATAATAATAGATTAAGTATTAAAACATTCTACATTTAATAAAGTCAGAAAATAATTTTTTTTTGAATTTAAATAAATAAATAAATTCGGATTTATATTATAATAATATATTACTATTCCAGAAAATGAATAAATGCAGGAAAAATATTAAAAATTCAGAATTACTTATATTAATATTTATTATATATTTATATTATTTAGATTCTTTTTCTTTTCTTCTTTTTCTTTTTTTTTTAAATTTGGCCGAGAGGTACACGGGGTGTACACGCCCGTGTACCCAGCCCGTGCTCATCGGGGGAGCACTGTTCATCGTCTTCCCCGATGAGCCGCGGCAAAATCCAGCGAATCCCGACGTTAGAACGTCGGATTTTGGTTCTAAACTACTCCTAGGAACATTAGAAGCCTAAATATCCAAGAAAAACTAGATATAAACAACATGTTCATCGTAAATTTGGATCATCGAGCTCGGCTAGGGTTTGGAAAGATTACCTTCGTGTGACGTTCCGATGAAATTCGAAGCTTCCAGCTACCTTGGTTAGCTTCCTAAGATGTCTAAGAGTTAGTAGCAATCCTTAAAACTCAAAGAAAATTCGGAATAACATCACTTACCTCGAGCTCGTTTTTCACGCGTTTTCTAGGTTTCTGTTCGAAATTTCGAACTGGGTTAATGCGATGGTTTAAAAATTGGATTCCTGGCTTTGTTCGACTCCTAAAGCTAGGATGAGTTCTGGAAGGTTTGAGAATTTTTGGAATCGTTTGCTTCTCCAACGAGTTCGTTTGCATATATATATATATATAACCTAGTCATTTCCAGCCGTGTTCCTCCTTCTTGAACGAATTGCCTTGTTTTGTTGTCCATTTGTCCTTTGTTTGATTGTCATTAAGGCTGGGTGATCTGTCAGTTTTCATTTGCTTTGGAGAAGATTTGTATTGACTTTAACACAAATAATGGAGGAAATTCGGCTCACCAAATTCAATGAGATCTCAGCCCTCCAAACACATGAAATTCGTCTCCAGCAAGCCAGGATGATGTATATATATATATATAATAGTTAACTATTATTTAGTTAGGTTTTCGGGTAGTTTAATACAATATTAGGGTATATTTTAGCTTATATATGTAAGTATATATATACAAAGGTCTTTAATGAATCCTATGAAGTGTTTAGTTTAACAAAAAGTACAAATTTAAACTTTAATAATACGTATCTAATTGTTTAAGAAAAATTTATCCACGCGATTTGAGTTTGAAAAGCTTTTCGGGTCAATTTTGTTTCAGACTCCAAGGGCTTTAGAAAACCCTAATTTGGTTATTGGTATGATTCAATTCTATATTTGAAGTCTAGATTTCAAGTTATATATCAATTTATGTTTTTATTGGGTATTTATAATCCTAACAGTTTATCCTAAGAACACAATTTTCCAACTACAACTCTATTGAATCATTTAGTAATAAAGCTACTATATATAGGCTATACTAGTTATACATTTTAGATTTGGATACTCACTATGAAATCTTATCAATGTAGTTTACTACTAACTAATATTCTCAAATTTTAGGGTTTCAATGCAAGTATAGGTTCATTACTATACCTTGGTTTAATTCCAAAGCTCATTGAATACTAAGTAATCACTTATTCATATTAGGTTTTCCTATATATTCTGTCTGTTTGACAAAGATTCGGGTTTAGGATTGGAAGTTTCCTTTGATCAAACCTGAATTATTAACTCAGAATACTAAATCTTGTTTTTGGAATCACTTGAGGTCAAAAAAGTTCCTTTTATAAATCTATGAGTCCTAAACCGATCAAATTTAAAGTATCTATCTAATTAGAGTTTCTAATTAATTCTTAAGGTTACTAGTCAACCCATAATTTCTAATCTAGGGTTGTATCATATGGTGGAAGTTTTCGGGGTTTACATTTTCTCCCCCCTTAAAATAAGCTTTGTCCTCAAAGCTTGAGAGCGTACCTGGATATTCGAACAGCTGTGGATAATTCTTTTTGATTTCCTCTTCTAACTCCCAAGTTACTTCTTCAGTCCGAGGATCCCATAGTACTTTGACGTAGTGGATTTCTTTATTTCTGAGGACTTGTACTTCTTGTCTAGGACCCGGATAGGGTGCTTTTCATAAGTCAAATTCTCTTTCAGGTCAATCGGTTCCAGCTCAACAACCTTATCTGGATTTGGTACATATTTCCTTAGTACCGATACATGAAAAACATTATGTATACCAGATAGTTTGGGTGGCAATGCAAGGCGATATGCCAGATTTCCCACTCGTTCCAGTATTTCAAATGGTCCTATATATCTAGGACTTAATTTTCCTTTTACTTGTCTGCTATGAAGACTTTTTATTGGACTTACTTTCAGGTAAACATGTTCTCCTTCCTTAAATTCAAGTTCCCTTCTTTTCAAATCTGCCCAGCTTTTCTGTCTATCTTGAGCTTCTTTCATCCTTCTTTTTATCACTGAAACTTTGTTGATTGTTTCTTGAATCAGTTCGGGTCCAACTAGTACTTTTTCCAAATTATCCCAGAATAACGGAGATCGACATTTTCTACCATATAAAGCTTCATAGGGTGGCATCCCTATACTAGAATGGTAGCTATTATTGTATGCAAATTCCACTAGTGGCAAATGTTGATCCCAATTTCCTTTAAATTCCAAGATGCATGATCTCAACATGTCCTCCATTGTTTGGATTGTTCTTTCTGTTTGTCCATCGGTCTGGGGATGATAGGCCGTACTAAACTCAACTGAGTTCCCAATGCTTTTTGTAATCCTTGCCAGAATCTAGAAACAAACCGTGGATCTCGATCTGACACTATATTAGCTGGTATCCCATGTAGTCTCACAATTTCCTTTAAATACAACCGGGCCAACTTTCCAAGGGATAGGTCATATTGATTGGTAAGAAATGGGCTGATTTAGTGAGTCTATCCACAATAACCCAAATAGCATCATAACCTGCACTTGTCTTGGGTAACGAACTTACAAAATCCATAGATATTTGATCCCATTTCCATTCTGGAATAGACAATGGTTTCAACAATCCCCCTGGTTTTTGATGTTCCGCTTTTACCCTCTGACATATTTCACATCTGGCCACGAATTGAGCAATATCATTTTTCATCCCGTTCCACCAATATGCACTTCTCAGCTCTTGATAGGTCTTAGTTTCACCGGGGTGTACGGTATATCCAGAATAGTGTGCTTCATTCATTATTTCTTTCCTCAAACTTTCATCATGTGGTACACACAATCTTTTATTCATCTTAATACTCCATTTTCATCTATTTGAAAGTCCTTATATTTCCCTTGTGATACCCTTTTGATGATTGCCTGGAGTTCTTCATCCTTTCTTTGAGCCTCTTTTATTCGTTGTAGTAAAGTGGGTTCCAAGGTTAAGCTGTTCAATTCTGCGTCCAAACCTTGTATTGAAAATTCCAACTTTAAATTTTCAAATTCCCTAATGAGTTCCTTCTGCTCTGTCAACATTGAGGCTATTTCTCCATAATTTTTACGGCTCAAAGCATCGGCTACCGCATTTACCTTACCAGGATGATAATTGATGGTTAAATCATAGTCTTTGATTAATTCCAACCATCTACGTTGCCTCATGTTCAATTCCTTCTGGGTGAATATATACTTCAAGCTCTGATGATCTGTGTATATTTCACACTTCTGCCCATACAAATAATGACGCCAAATTTTGAGTGCAAAGACAATAGCAGCTAATTCTAGATCATGAGTAGGGTAATTCACCTCATGGGGTTTTAACTGTCTAGAAGCATACGCTATCACTTTCCATTCTGCATTAATACACATCCCAAACCATTCTTGGATGCATCACTATAAATAGTGTAAGGATCCTGGTCATTGGGCAGAACTAGTATCGGTGCAGAAACCAGTCTCTTTTTCAACTCCTGGAAACTCCATTCACGTTTTTCATTCCACAAGAATTTTTCATTCTTCTTGGTTAATTGTGTCAGTGGTCGTGCAATTCTCGAAAAGTCCTGCACAAATTTCCGATAGTATCCTGCCAATCCTAAGAAGCTTCATATCTCTGTAACAGTTCCTGGTCTTTTCCATTCCACGATAGCCTTAATTTAGCAGGATCAACTGAAATTCCATCTCCTGACACAATATGTCCTAGAAAGGATATACTTTTGAGCCAAAACTCACATTTGGACAACTTGGCATAAAGCTGATTGCTTTGTAGTATCTGCAATACTGTTCTTAAATGTTCATCATGTTGTTCCTCTGTAACCGAGTATATCAATATGTCATCTATGAAGACAATCACACAAACATCCAATAAAGGTTTGAAAACGCGATTCATCAAGTCCATGAAAACAGCAGGTGCATTCGTCAATCCAAATGGCATAACTAGGAATTCATAATGACCATACCTAGTCCGGAATGCTGTCTTTGGTATATCTTCTGCCTTGATTCGGATTTGATGATACCCAGATTTCAAATCAATTCGAGAAAACACCTTGGCTCCCTTTAATTGATCAAAAAGATCATCAATTCGGGGCAAAGGGTATCTGTTCTTAATAGTTACTCGGTTTAATTCTCTATAATCAATACAGAGTCTCATTGAACCGTCTTTCTTCTTGACAAACAATACTGGTGCTCCCCATGGTGATACGCTTGGTCTGATAAACCCTTTATCCATCAGTTCTTGTAATTGCACCTTTAGTTCTTTCAATTCTATTGGTGCCATGCGATATGGAGCTTTTGATACTGGTTCGGTTCCTGGTATCAAATCAATTGAAAACTCCACCTCTCTATGTGGGGGTAAGCCTGGTAACTCATCGGGAAATACTTCTGGGTAGTCACATACTGCCCTGGTAGTATGAACATTTGTCTTTTGGATTCGTCCTCATTCATCTCTGGATACTTTCGTTTGATTCCATATCCATATTTTTTCACCTTCTATGGTCATTTCCGACCTTCGACTTCTTGAGGACTTCCCCTTTAAATTCTTTTCTTTCTCCTTGGTTATTCACAAAAGATATTGTCTTAAGACGACAATCGACTTTTGCTTTCAGCAGTCAGCCATGTCATACCTAAGATAACATCATATTTTTGGAGGTCCACCAAGATTAAGTTAGCAAAGGATTTCTGTCCCCCAATTTCTAATGGATATCCCTTCATTATTTCCCGAGCCATCACTAAGTCCCCCGTGGGTGTAGTAACTCCTAGTTCCTTAGTCATGGTCTCGATGGGATATTCCAGTCTCCTTGCTAAACCCGTATTGATAAAAGAGTGTGTTGCTCCCGTATCAAATAAAGCATAAGCAGATTGACCTTTCAATTGGATTGTTCCTAATTATTAAACACAGGTTATTATTCTCTACAAGAATATTTGGTTATCTAAGTAGGGTTATACCGATAAACTACTTAAATAAACAAATTAATTATAATCAAGTACCTGCAATGAGACTGTAATCGTCTGGATCAGCTTCATCCCACACATTTTCTCCATCCTCTTCTTTATTTCTCCTTCCTCAATTGGGGTTCCCTGCATAGCATATACCCTTGCTGCTGTCATGGCTTTGCTAGCACTAGCATTTCCATTTTTGGGTCCAGTTGTATTGGCAATGCCTTTAGGATTAGAAGATCCTGCAACTGCGTTCACTCGTTGTGGACAATGAGTTGCTATATGTCCAATTTTCTTACAAATGAAACAGGTTGCACTATTTTTCTTTGGGCATGCAAAAACCATATGTCCACTTTCGCCACAGTAATAACATTTTTGTTGTAGATGTGGACAATTTCTCGGGTAATGAGCTCCCTTGCATTTCCAGCACGAAACATTTTCAACATTCCTATTTTTCACATTTCCCATAGGTTTAAAGAATCTCTTTTTCTTAGGAACGAAGCTTGTCCCTGTCTCCTCAAATGTCCTTTTTCCAAATGTCATTCCCCGTTTCTTATATCTTTCGACTTCATATTTCTTGGCTCGTTCAATGGTTCTTGCTTTTTCAACCATGGCTGCAAAGTTGGAAATTTCAAACTCGGCTAGTCTCCTTTGAAAATTGGGTTCTAATCCTGCCATGAAGGTTTGCCTTTTTAATTCATCACTATCTCTGTAGGCATCTGGTGCAAATTGAAGTAACCGATTGAATTCGTGCTCGTATTCATCAATTGTCTTAATGCCTTGTGTTAGATTCATCAGGTCAGTACTGTACTTTGCCTTTAAACTGCTGGGAAAGTATTCTTTTAGAAATTCCTGTTTGAATGTTTCCCAATTGATGGGTTGAGGCAATGTCCTTTGTTTAGAGTTCCACCACAATCTTGCTCTCAATCGGAGCAAATAAGTTCCATACGGTACTTTTAAAGCTTCCGGTACCTGGAATACATCAAGAGATCGTTCAATTTGAGCTAGCCAGTCTTCAGCTTCCTCTGGCTTACCAGGTAATCCTTCAAAGTACCGATTGCATTTGATAATTCAGGCAATACATTTCTTTGAGGACGCAATGGTGGTGGCGGTGGTAGTTCTGGTTCATATCTTATTGGTCCTTGTACCTCAGCCGCCGATTCATTTGGGTTTACCGGTCCATTTTCTTGAAATTGAGCAGGTGTAGTATATCTTTCATTCCTCCCAGTATTCACAGGAGGAGCTTCTGGTACTTCAGTTGGAGGTACTGTGTAGCTCGCATATTTTGTAGAGCTTGTAAAATTAACACATTTTGTTGTTGCAGATTTTTCAACACATCCTCTAATGGATTTTGAGGTGGTGGAGGAGCATTTGTTGGATTCTCAGATATCCTTGTATTTCTACCTCTGCCTCTTCCTCTTGGCATTCTAGTATCATAAAACATATTACTTGAGTTAATTAAAACATACTAAAGAGAGATTACAAGTAATCATACATATTTCACATCCTATTTCATAATCAAAACACACATAATATTATATAGTTAGTGCTTTATGTACAATCCAAAATTTGCACTAACACTAGTTCTATTTTCCCTCACAACTACTTCAAGGTTATCATGCTTCATACTACATATTTATATGACAATAAGTTCCTCAAAACAGTACATTAGTATATAGTCTATCAAGGCATATATCAAAGCTACTCTATGGGCTAGGGTACAGAGGTCCCTTGCCCTTCTCCCGAGGGCCTAACTGTGGATAGTGATCCTCCTCCTCTGAACTACTGTCATCACTCTCCATCCTCCCTCTACCCCCTGGTGGTGCTAAAGTCAGATTGGTATCCATCATCCGGATACCTTTAGTAGCAGGTTTCTCCATATTCCCAGAAGGTGTCACATCTTCCTCAATCCACCCCCCATGAGCAGTACCAGTCCAGTGAGCAAAATTATAATTGGAGACAAATTTTTCTGCTTCCCTCCTTCTCTTTTTACCTTCTTTTTCATCTATCATGGCTGTAGTCACACTTTGCATAACCACTGTGGTCTGCACAGCTGCTTGTCTTCTTTTATTAACTGCTCTCCTAGTGGACTGAGTCTCACCTTCATCTTCTGGTATGATAGGGGGCCTGTTTGTCAAAACACTTCTAGAAGGATGGCTTCTGATCACTTGGGTCAGCATCCACTCATCATCTGGAGCAGTATCCTCCCGAACTAAGGCATGATCGTACCTGACATCATGTGCATACACCCAATCACCTCCAATAGGAATCCAGATCCTAAAGTCTGGAAGATCAGGCCTCACTGATCGGGCTGACACAATGAAGGCTATATTATCAATCTCTATGCCTCCACCCTTCTGGATGATCAATCTCTCAAACCTGTAGATGGTCTCTACTGCTGTGCCATTATTTGGAAAAGCTCTTTCCACTAAAAACAACCAAGTCTTCAACATGGGTTGTAAACCTTTCTTCCAAGTGCTAAAAATTTCATCCAGGGTCTTTGTAATGCCAGACAATGCCAAATCTTCTACTAAGACTCGGAGTCGGCGCCTATAATCAGTAAGTGTCTCCTCCTCCATCATGCTAAAAATTTGCCATTTAATATGACAAACTGCGGGATTGGTCTGCACACAATAAAATTTGTATGATTAGTAATCACACAGATTTTATTCCTAATTGTGCATCTACTTCTTCTAATAACTACCCCATTAACTCACATGGTTCTAGGAGTAACATGATTTTCAAAAACAGGATCTTTTAGTTGCTTGGATGGAATAAACAAACATACATAAGATGTAAATTAGTAAACAACTATTACAACTACTATATTACAGATCATATGCTTCATAATTCCTTACAACCTTAACTGATGATTCTAATGCACATTACATGCACCATAAGACTACTACAGATATAGATATTCTAATTCTATACTAAACTTTAAACTTCTGGCTTCTAGTCTCTTACCGGGACCATGCTCCTGCTAGTAATGAGCCACGGTCGCAGTGTGAACCTGAAAGGACTGTGGGAGTGTGAGCTAAAACACGAGCTCAGTGAGTAACCAGAATTTATTACACATAGCATACAAGTTATTTAACAATCATATGAAATGCAGCAATCACACAAATGAACATTACAAGCTTGAATAACCCGGAATCCAAACAGGATGAAGATTTACGCCCTCCCATCGGGGTTGAAGGATCACAATCTATGGTCCACCTACCCAGGAGATACTTAAGCTTTCAGGAAATAACAATCTCAATTTAGTTATCTCTTTATACTTATCATGTTTCATTATTTATTTCCTGTTTAGCTTTAGAAACTCCATTAAGTGTTAGTTATTCTTAAGTAATACCATAAGCGGCGTCCTTCGTTTACCATGTAGTTCCTATGGTATTGCAGAACAAAAGTAATCTTGCAATTAACTACTAGCTCTCTGGCCTAGATAATTCAAGCATTACTAGAGATCCGAGAATCTAACACGTAGTAGGCTACCACTTACTCAATGCTTTTTATGCATAGTATGTAATGCATGATTATTTTTCATTATGGTACCAGGAGTTATTAGTCCATTTAAGGGTGATCAACCAATACAAACAATTCATTATATACTACAAACATTATCTAGATACAGGCAATTGTATTATCACTTGTTTTAGAGTGACATGGCAATCAATGGAATACAATCCACAACTTTCATATTTTAAACAGATCATCAATTTTCATTATCTTTTTATTGAAGGTTCACTACTAGTACAAGCACAACCAATGTAATAAAACTGAATCACTCACCTGCCCATCCTAGTTAATTGTAGTAATCTTCAGGTAGGTCCTCCCCAATACCCGAGTCACCTATTGAGATAGACAATATAAAGATTAAAAATTCCTAGACTATATATTTTAGTTTCTAAGAATACCTAAATGTCCTAATGGTGGGTTGGGTATTTGTTTTATTCTTAGCTAATTCTTTTGAAATAGCTTTGAGTTCTAGATCTTTGCACCCACGGTTTTATTGTATTGGTTCTGGTTGGATATGTGAATCGATCAATTGGGTATTTGAAAAGTTAATAACTTCATTAATTCATTTTTATTGCCTAAATATATCAATTTTCTTTTAAATTATTTAATAAATTTTTCTTATAGACTATAGATACTTCTATGCTCACAAATTTGGAGTATTTAAATTTCCATTGTTATCTGTTTTCATATAGCTATTCTAGTATATACTTAATATTTACTAACTCATAATTTATACATATATATCTTTTTATGAAAACATATTCACTAATAAAAGAATTTATTAACTTAGTAATAACTATTTTCGAATTTATTTTCCTCTTTTCAAAAATCGTAAAAACATTAATAATTAACATCAATAATAGTACTAAAATAATTATACTATCAATAATACTAATAACAACAATAATAACAACAATAATAATAACAATAGTAATAATAATCAATAATAATAATAACAATAATAACAATAATAATAACAATATTAATAAATATAATAATAATTCAATTTCCGAAAATAAATTGCATGGAATAATTATATTTTATCACATTAAGAAATATACTAATGGTCTTATATTTTAGTTAAAGTAATTTTGGTCTTACCTTCATATTATTTTTAATAATATTTTCGAAAATTCAACAAAATTTCTTTTAATAATAAAAAGATTATTAATAATTTTAATTAGAAACTTATTATCCAAAAATTACTTACCTAGGTAATTTATATTTCAAAAACTTCTTTTTGGATTAATAATAATAGATTAAGTATTAAAACATTCTACATTTAATAAAGTCAGAAAATAATTTTTTTTATTTAAATAAATAAATAAATTCGAATTTATTATTATAATAATATCATTACTATTCCAGAAAATGAATAAATGCAGGAAAAATATTAAAAACTTCAGAATTACTTATATTAATATTTATTATATATTTATATTTATTTAGATTCGTTTTTCTTTTCTTCTTTTTCTTTTTTTTTTTTAAATTTGGCCGAGAGGTACACGGGGTGTACACGCCCGTGTACCCAGCCCGTGCTCATCGGGGAGCACTGTTCATCGTCTTCCCCGATGAGCCGCGGCAAAATCCAGCGAATCCCAACGTTAGAACGTCGGGATTTTGGTTCTAAACTACTCCTAGGAACATTAGAAGCCTAAATATCCAAGAAAAACTAGATATAAACAACATGTTCATCGTAAATTTGGATCATCGAGCTCGGCTAGGGTTTGGAAAGATTACCTTCGTTGTGACGTTCCGATGAAATTCGAAGCTTCCAGCTACCTTGGTTAGCTTCCTAAGATGTCTAAGAGTTAGTAGCAATCCTTAAAACTCAAAGAAAATTCGTGGAATAACATCACTTACCTCGAGTTCGTTTTTCACGCGTTTTCTAAGGTTTCTGTTCGAAATTTCGAATTGGGTTGATGCGATGGTGTTTTTTTCTACTTCCCAAAGATGTTTTTTTCTTTTATATCTTGATACGAACCACACAACCTGTGATGATACCTGTTATCTAATATGGAAACTAGATCAATCCTGGACCGTCTAAGAATCGATGGAAACCATAACTCATTGCTTATATTGAAGCAAAAGCCTTGGTATAAAAGTGAAGATATCACAATTGGGGATGAAGATCCAATTGATAAGTCAGGTTTGAACATCGTGGGAAATCTCGATAAGTTCAAAAACAAATTCAATCAAGAATTCAAAGAGAATCACTCTCAATTTTCATTCAACATAAACTATTCCAAAACAAAAGCAAGAAGGTCTATCTATATTATTACAATGGAATTCTAAAAGTCGTAAAACAAAATAAAGCTGGCAACCAATATAGGCCAGCGACCTAAAAAGAAAGCTAGCGGCCTACAAATTAAAATCATGAAATTAAATTAATTTACGAAGAAAGAAGGTCGGCGGCTTTATACTTTATGCTGGTAGCGTATCCGTGAAGGCCGGCAGCCCTGAATCCTCTTAGTTGGCAGCTTTGATCCTCCATGACTGGAAATGATTTAATCTCTCCCAATGATTCCTTCCGATTCTCATCACTCCCTCCTTCCTCGAAAGGATTCGTCCTCAAATCCACATCTTAGAAATCGATTGTGATGGACCATCTCCTCTTGGACTCAATTCTTTTAAAGGATGTAATTCATTTGGAATTTCTTTAGAAATCAAATCCTTTAATTCTTGTAGTGATGAAACACTTTCACTAGACAAAGACAAGTCAAAATCGTCGATTGAAAAATCCTTATACAATATTACAAGTAGTTGCAGCCTTGCAAAAAAAGAATTCTTAATCTCACCTTTTTTTTTATCTTTCTCATTCTTTGCTTTTTCATCTCTTAATCTCACTTGCTTTTCTCTCCCCCTAGTATTTTTCACACCTTTGCTCACACTCACAATCTCAACCTCACTTTTTCTTTATTGAACATGAGCCTCTTTAATCTGCTGTTGATCTTCATAAACTTGCTCTAGAGTTAGAGGTGCAAGCTTCACTCTTTAACCATTCATGAAAAATGAATAAATATTGTGAAAATCATCATGCACAACCTTCCTATCATATTGCCATGGTCGCCCCAACAACAAATGACCCGCATGCATAGGTGCTACCTCACATAAAACTTCATCCTTGTAGCTACTAACAGAAAAAGTAAATATCACATGCTTTGTTACCTTAACCTCTCCACATTCATTAAACCATTGAAGCTTATATGGCCTTAGGTGTTTAGTGGTCTTGAGTACCAACTTTCCCATAAGAAATGTCCTGACAATGTTAGTGCTACTACCTCCATCAATAATCATATTACAAACCTTTTCCTTCACTACAACTTGAGGGTGAAAAATATTCTCCCTCTGTGGCTCAAGTTCGCTCTCATCTACCTGTTGCGTACTCAAGGTACGTCTATTAACCAGTGACAAATTTAATGTATCCACCTCCTCATGATCAGTAACATTCTCCAACTCAAGCATATCATCCTCATATGAACTGACACTTTCCAAATCACCATTATCCAATACAACCATAATCCTCTTATTTGGACATTGAGAAGTAATATGTCCATGTCCTTGACATTTAGAACACTTAATGTCACAAGATCTGGAAGGGGATTTTTTAACGTTACCTTTAGAATCAGTATTAGAATTCTTGGCCTTCATATCCTCTGTTGATTTTGAAGCTACTTTGTGATCCTTCTAATTTGATTCGCATGAGGAAGTAGAAGATGAGCCATGCCTAGAATTGCTTATGGACTTCAATTGCTTTTCCACTTTACTAGCTTTATGCAATAACTCCTCCATCTCCACATAATACAGCAAATCTACTATATCAACAATCTCCTGATTCAAGTGCCCCTTGATCTTCCTCCATGTTAGCTCTAATCATGGTTAGTTCTATCTCCTTATAGTAATCATCCACATTCATGGATCCTTATGTCAGACTCTGCAACTTCCTACACAAATCTCTATAATAATAGTTGGGAATAGATCTCTTGTGCATCATAACTTTCATCTCCCCCATGATCGAATAGGTATTTCACCATATCTAGGCTTATTAAGCACCAACTGATCCCAGCAGATGTTTTCATAGTTTGTACATTCAACTGCTGCCAATTTAACCTTTTTCTCTTCTGAATAGTTGTGGCAGTTAAATACATGCTCAGCCTTTCTTTCCAATTCCAAATACAGCCCTGGATCATTCTATACCTGAAAACGAGGTATCTTCATGTTGATGTTACCTAGATTACTATCATGCTTCTGAGCCTTTCTTCTTCCTTTAATGAAAATACCTTCGTCAAAATTAGAATCATCTTCTTCCTCCTCAACATGGGATGGTTTCTATATCCATCTCAATATTTTCTTCATCACTACCCATAAGTTAAACCTGCAAAAGAGATAAAAAAAAAAAAAGAAAAAGAAAAAAAAAACCTAAATAATTAGGTTAGTCCTCACACACTCCCTCACATGTGTATACTCGACAGATGTGAAATAACTTGTGTTTCACTCAATTATGGCTTTTCACTATGATGGACTTACCACACTTGCCTTTTGCCACTCAAAATTCAGATCTTTTTGCAGAAATTCAAACAAATCGTAATCCCACAATTTTTTTTAGCAATGACTCTAGAAATGCAATCAAGCCTTAATTTCAAACCCTAAAACCATGAATTTTTTACACTAATTTTTTTTAATAGAACACTAAAAATTCATATCAATAAGATCAGAAAAATCAAAAACTATCAAAAGACTCTTAAGGATATGAATGAATTAAGTTATCTCTAATCAAACTGGATATGGATTCTTAGAAAACCTTCGCTTTGATATCGAATGATACGAACCTATGCTAACCTGTGACGAGACTCATTATCTAATCTGGAAACTAGATTAACCCTGGACCGTCTAAGAATCGATGGAAACCGAACCTATTGCCTATATTGAAGCAAGAACCTTGGTATAAAAGTAAAGATGCCATAATCAAGGATGGAGATCCGATTGATAAGTCAGGGTGAATGCCACGGGAAATTCCAATAAGTTCAAAAACAAATTCAATCAAGAATTTAAAGAGAATCACTCTCAATTTTCATTCAACATAAACTGTTCGAAAAGAAAAGCAAGAAGGTTTATTTATACTATTACAATGGAATTCTAAAAGTCATAAAACAAAATAAAGGTGATAACCAACATAGGTTGGCAGCTTACAAATTAAAATCATGAAACTAAATTAATTTACGAAGCAAGAAGGCCAACGGCTTTATACTTTACGCCGGTGGTGTGTCCATGAAAGCCGGTAGCCTTTAGCCAGCATACATGCACAATTCTTCAAGGTCAGCAGCTTTGAATCCTCTTGGCTGGTAGTTTTGATCCTCTACGATTAGAAATGATTTAATCTCTTCCAATGACGCCCTCTGATTCCCATCATATCTACTATACTAGTTATCGATTTTAGAACTTTTTATTAAATTTTGCTCAAGTCATGTTCGTTGTGGAGATTAATATTATTTGTTGTCTGTTATATTTTAGTCTCAGTAGGAGATTTAATTTAACCATATTTTTAAGATATTATATGATGACAAAAGTAATATATTTGCGTATTTAAATGTTATATAATAAATATGATATGCAACATTTTCTTTCAATTCGACATGCATCTTCTCGTTTTTGAATGTATAAGAAACTTTTGTCAAAAGCACAGGTTTTTCTTAAATTTATCAATAAAATTTGAAAATATATTGAAAAAAAAGGGTTATAGGATCAAGTTTCGGGTCCTAAATTAAATCAAATAGGACGGGTTTGAATATA
The DNA here is from genome assembly GCA_024138025.1 of Combretum micranthum. Taxonomy (NCBI): domain Eukaryota; kingdom Viridiplantae; phylum Streptophyta; class Magnoliopsida; order Myrtales; family Combretaceae; genus Combretum; species Combretum micranthum. Next base: position 2,299,178 of record JAMXBD010000023.1, on the reverse strand, counting down.
GCATCAAAACCTTATACGATTATAGGATTAAGTTTGGTAGATCCTATCGGATAGCAGGTCAAGTTTTGGGTTTTATGATCCATCCAAAACCCAATCCGATTACATCCCTACTTGAACAGAAACAATTCTACCATCATGAGTCCCGTACTCTGACCAAATAAAATGCCCACATATGGGGTAAGACGATAAAAAAAATAAAACAAAATAAAAACACAAAAACGTAATTTAAAGAAAATTTTAATGGAAAAGGTGTTTTTTTTTTCATATTGAGAAATCTCTTTGTTTGAGACCTTGTAGTGTCGACATCTAAAATGTCAAATCTTACGCACACTTCGTGATAGCATCTTCAAAAAACAGTTTTTGAGAGATAAAAATGGGAAAAAAAAAAAAGATAATAAAATGTTTGGTAGGTTTTATTGGGTTTTTGAAAGTGGAGAGGAGGAAAAAAAAGAAAAGAAAAGAAAATAAGTGGGAAGATGATTGTGTTGGAAGACAACCAACAAGAGCAGCTGTATCTTAAGGTTTTCTAATTAGGATTTCCTTGGAAAGAGGAGAGGAGAGATGAGGGAGGAGAGAGGGGAGGGTCCTGCTGTTTGTTATATTTAGAATCTAACTTAGCCAATTCCCACCTAGTGAGTGAATCAAACCTAGTCTAATCTAAATTAATATTAAAAAACTTATGTTTATTGTCGAAATAATAAACCCACTAACTTACAAATGTTTACGTAACTTAAAAAGTTTTGTTTTTTCAAAACGGATGTGTTCTTCCCCAATATCTTTCTTTTTGTGTTATATTATTTTTTTTTTCAAATTTTTCTATTTTTTCTTGATTCTATACACGCACACACAAATATTTGTGCTTTTTGCTTTATGACATAATTTTGCCATTGCCTTTTTTTCCTTATCTTCATATTTGACCTAAAAGCTATGCTAGATTAGAAGAAGTAAAATAAATGGGTAAACATGGATGTCTACAAATGGAAAAAATAAAATAAAATAATAATAATAATAATAATAATAATAAATGGATTTCTAGAACAATTTTAGTCTAACTTTAACTTAATGGATTAAAGTGGTAGGCCTGAGAGTCAAGCCTATATATACTATTGGAATGACTAAGAAAAAATTGACAGAGTGAGTTTAGAGCAAACTTATTGGTATTGATGTGTAAATTTTAAAATTTTATCAATAAAACTCAACGCTATAAAAAAAACCCTCAATATATTTGGATGTATAAAAGAGCCTGCTTTTAAATTTGATAGGAATTCATCTTGTGTAATGATATCCACTCAATCTAATGGATATCATTGATTGCTAGATTTTTTATAAATATGCTTAGTAACTCTTTATTTACATAATTAAAATTTAAAAAATATGCCAACTGAACATAGACACAATCATTCTTTACTAATTCTATTGAGGTATACAATGTTGTTGCAACAGAACTATTACACTTGCAATACCTCAATATGACAAAATAATAAATTGGGACTAGTAAGTAGTAACTAATTGTTATCATTCAAACTTCGTCAAATTATCAATATTTATTGCATTTTTTAATGCAAAAATTGAATATAGACCGAGTTAAATATCATACAATTTTTTACAATTTTTTTTAAATTTATTAAATCACTTATGTGCATTTGGATTGAAAGATCGTGCTTTTTAGAATTTCTTTTTTCTTTTCGTTTTTTTGTACTTTTTCTTTTCTTTAGCTTTTTCTTATTTTTTTAATACTTCTTTTCATATTTTCGCATTATTATCAGTCAGAGACTAGAAAATTATTTTTAAAAAATCTTAAATGGGCAAAGATCGGGTATATACGCATTATAAGTTGTAGAAGTACCTCTAAGGTTATCATGATGATGTGAGCTTAATTTCTTTATTTTTTTAAATTGAAATTTTGATCATAAAATTTTTCAAAAAAAAGAATGATATTAAGACCTCTAAGCAACTACTTGTTCATGATAAAAGTAAAAATGACCAAAATTAAAAATAATACTTAACATCAAGTAAGAAAAAAGGAAAAGAACTCTCATTTTTATCGGATCTTATATATTTTATTAAAATTAGTCTCATTTCCCTTCCTCTTTAGTTTTAAGGAAAATGTCATTCAGTAGTTTGTAAACATGCTTTCTTTAATATCTATGTGTCATAATCTAAAAGGACTGACATGGCCAATAAAAATACTTCCATATTCAAATATTTGGAGAATTTTAGAGAAAAAAATAAATATTGTAAAATATATCAAAAATAAACTTTTATAGCCTATGTAAAAGAGTGAAAGCTTATATTGTAGAAAATATTGTACTAGAGGCAGTGAAATAACCATAAAATTTTCAACTTATATTTCATATGTGTTATTGAATTTATACATGCTTTTGATATATATTGAATGTGATTTGTGTTCATGATGCATTATGTGTTTTATTATTGTATTAAATATTCAAATACTCTAGAATTTATTGAATATTTAGTTCATAAAATTTAAATTGCATTAACATGTAAGAATTATATTTGGAATGCATTAAAATGAGTAAATAAATCCATGCACATAAGCCTCACTATAGCATAATTCTTATACCTTAAAGGAGCTAAATACAAGATTAATTAACTAAAGACAAATTTATTAACTAGCATTTGATAGGTCATTAACTTCCCTTAACCTCTTATGCCTCAAAAGTCAAACCTTAAGATAATATCAACTTTAATAATGCAAAATTCGTGCACCACTTTCAGACCTCCAAAACAAGCCTTCAAAAGTTTCAAAACCCCATTATCTTCTTCTCCAAAGCTCTCCCATGGATCTATATAGATAAGCCTTTCATTTTCTATATTTTTCACCATCAAAAGCATGCTAGAGGATCACAAAACCAAGGTCTAAAGTTCTATTGGTAAGTATGTGTTTCATGTCTTCAAAATGTGCAAGTTCATTGTTTTTTTTAGCAATAGATTTTTAAGCTTAAATTGTGTTTGATGACTTATATACCTTGTTGGTTGTACGAGGAGTGTTATGTTGTTATAGGAGTTAGTGGTATATGTAATATAAGAGATTGGAAGTGTTGAGAAATGCATATGGTTGATGACTAAGTGTTGGGTGTAGTGATTTGGGGTTTGAAGTATGATTTGTGTATGATGATTTGTGGTGGAGAGTTTGATGTTTTGAGTTGGAGTTTATGTTGTTTGAATAATGTAATGAACACATAACAAGCTTTGGGAAACTTGAAATGACTTTAAGAGAAATTTGGAAGTGTAAAATTAACTTGAAAAACAGAGAAGTTTAAAAGAATTTTCGCAACCTGTCACAGAGTTTACACTGGCAAAGTACGCTGGCGGTGTTGAAAGGTACGCTGCCGGTGTACATGAGGAATTTGGCAGTGTTGAGGATGCACTTGGGGACCAGATTTGTCGACCTTAACGCTGGCAAATTTTTACATTTACGTCGCCGGCGTTGAAGTCCGGCGTTGGTTTTCCTATTTCGCAGCCTGTTTGTAATTTGGCCGTAACTTTTTCATCGAACCTCCGTTTGAGGTGATTCAAGTTGCGTGGGAAAGCTTAAAAAGAGATCTACAACTTTCATTTTTAAGATTTTACAAATTACAGAAGTATCAGTACTTAAATTTCGTTTCTTTCCAACTGATACACTTTCCAACAAAGTTTAAGACTTATTGTTGTTTGTTAAAAGTTGTCCAAAGCTTGATAAATGATCATTTAAGTATATGTTGAGTATTGTATGATAATATATGATATCTAAATGCTATGTAATGATGTTATAATGATTTATTTGAATTTCTTTGGATGATTATACTTGAGATTTGATGAACATATATACTTGAACTAAGTGTGAGTTTGTAATTATTTTTTTACAATGATTGATTCCCTTTCGGTTATTCCCATTGACTCTCAAGCTAGTACAGGTACGCAGTGACTTGCTTGTATGTTTGTTAGGATAGGTATACTTAAATTTGATATAAATTCTAAATGACTTAAATATTGCTTGAATTGTTTGTGTTTTTACCGTTGAATCCGGTCCGAGGAGTGGTAACTTATCATGATGCAATGATATGTTAGTGTAGGCGCTTAGGCCAAAAGTCATGATGCAATGACTAGGCTCGGTGGATAATCGATAGAAAAATGTAGTAACTGAGCAACATTTACTTATTCTTGAAAAGAAATAGTATAACTTAATTCAATGTTTATGGGAGCATGTGGATTAAATTATATTATGGATTGAGTTAAGTGAAGATGGGCAACGGCTATATAACCTATATGAGATTATTCTTTTCAGTGTAACATTATCTAGGAGATATAGATATTCGGACTATCTATATCAACCCCCTGAGCGTCGTGAGCGTTACTCAGGATCCCCAGAATCCCATGGCTTGTTCTGGAGTTTGAATACTCCAATGATGATTTGATCAATGATTTCTAATGAAAGATAAATAAAACATTAATGTTGCATTGCATTAGTCTAGGTATGATTGCCACTACGCTTTTGAGTGTTGTTGCTGTGTAGGGCCTTTGGGTCTGATGCTATATTTCAGTGATAATGATTGTTATGATGATATGGGCTATGGGTCGGATTGGGAGAAGTTTATGGATGAGTGGGCGAGTAGGATCGAGTGCAAGATGACAAAGAAGGAAAATTTTGATCAAGTTGTTGTTTAAATATTGCATTTTGTATTTTGAATAGAGGCTTGTTAGTTAAGCCTTGTTTGTATATAAAGCTTAAAGTCTATTTTTCTTTTTTTTTTTTTGTAAAACTCATGTAAGTTTTGTTGTGTTGTGTTTGACAAAGATTGTAAATTATTTCTTTAAAAGTTCTATATGAATAGATTACTCAAGTGAGTAATCCATTTGTAAAAAGTCCTTATATCAAGTTATAGTAGGACTAAACAACAATTCACATAAATTGTTAGATTCGGACAACCTTACATATAATATGAAAATTATTGTGGTTGGGGATTAACTTGCTAAATCTTAGGGATTGGAGGGTCGGGTCTTTACAAATGGTATCAGAGCGTGTTTATGTAAATTGTTTGTTTAAATAGAAGACTTGACCTTAGATGCGGTGAGATTAGCACGGTTTGAGTTAGGATTTGCTTGAATGGTGTGTTATGTTTGAATGTTGTTTTCATTTTTTTATTATTATTAACTAACTTTAAGTTAATCTAACATTGCATTATTTATCATATGTCATGTGTATATTGTATGTTGTTTAAAGATGGATAGGTCAAGGAGAATTAAGGCGACTCCAGATAGGGAGAATATGCCACCACTCCTCCTCAGTCTACTGTTCTAGCTCTACATCATCTCCTACTCCAACTGCTACTTCGACTCCATCATCGGCTTCGGCCTCTACTACTCAAGACCCCAACACCACAAATGCCTCCTCCAATGCCTATCATCCTCCTATTCCTTAAATGCTAGCAGGAGATACAAGTACTATGTTCAATTTGTTTGGGATATGTTTGCAATGGTTCAACAGTATCACAAATGATGTATCAAAAAACAACAATTCATGCAACAATATAATCCACCAAATGTGAGGCAAGAACCTAATGTGCGAGTAGAAGATCGATATGATCAAGTGAAGCTACATGACTTTGTCAAGCTAGTACTTGAGTTTGACGGCACTATCATAGAACTTAAGAAAGCTTTTGCTGCTTGCCAAGTACCTGATGATAGAAAAGTCGACTTAGCTGTGTTTGTGATGAAGCAGGATGCATATAATTGGTGGATGATGAATAGTGAAGGCTTTACAAGACTGATTCCTTGGAATACATTCAAAGATGCTTTCTTCTTGAAGTATATTCCATCTACTGTGAGGGAACAGATGATTTCTAAATGGCTAAGTTTGAGACAAGGAAGCAAAATTGTAGACGAGTATTATGCGGAGTTTTGCAGGTTGCTAAGGTTTGCAGGAGCAAACTATAATGATGAAAGAATGAAAGTCCAAAAGTTCCAAGATGGATTAAATATGGAATTAAAGAGCAAAGTCAAGAAATTTCAACTGATGACATTATCAGAATCTGTGGTTAAGGCAAGACTGTTAGAGCAAATATCAGATGATAATAGAGTTCAAAGGGACAGAAGAGCTACTTTTCTGGGCAAGAGATCAACCACATCGTATACTCCTTACCCAAGGTATGACAATGTTGATAAGGGTAAAAGGCCATATATGGGGAAGAAGCCTGGTTCGGGACAATTTGTGAAGACTTCTATGTCTTCTACTCCTTTTGATAAGAGGTGTACTAGATGTTTTGGACCCCATGACTTGGCTCAGTGTAAATGGGTTCCTGAAGCATGTTTTGCGTGTGGGAATGTAGGTCATCGAGCTTCTGATTGCAAGAATCCAAAATTGAAGCCTATATTTTGTGCTTATTGCAAACAGAGAGGACACCATGTGATGAATTGTAAGGAGAAGCCTAGACATGATGGTCCTAATGTTGGAAAAGGAACGACTGCTGCTAGAGTGTTTGCCTTACAACAGTATGAGAAAGCTCCTCCAGTGGATACATTAGCAGGTACCATAAAGATTGCAAATCATACTGCATATGCATTGATAGATACGGGTGCTACTCATGCGTGTTTAGCTGAGAACTTTGTGAATGAGTGTGGTTTGTGTTCTGAAGTGTTGCTTGATAGAATAATGAGTATTAATACTACTCTTGGGGTGCAAACTAAAGAACCATGTGTTTGTAGAAATGTTGATGTTGTGATTTCCAATGTGAACATGCCAATTGATATGCTGGTTTTACCTTTAACTGATTTTGATGCTATCTTGGGAATGAATTGGTTAAATTTGTATAAAGCTAGTATAGATTGTATGAAGGCGGAAGTGAGTTTTAATTTGGAAAAGGGTAAAGTAACACATGTCTTGGAGAGGAAAAGACCAGTTTGTATGTATACTATGGAATTATGGGAGAAGAGTAGTGAAGAGATTAAAGTGGATATGGTACCAGTGGTGAAAGAGTTTGTTGATGTTTTTCCTGAAGAATTACCAGGGTTACCGCCTGATAGGGAAATTGAGTTTGGAATTGAATTGATACCAGGGACATCACCGATATCTAAAGCTCCATATAGAATGGCTCCTACAGAATTGAGAGAATTGAAAAACCAGTTAGAAGAATTACAGAAATTGGGATTCATTCGCCCGAGTATTTCTCCTTGGGGTGCTCCAGTATTATTTGTGAAAAGAAAGATGGAAGCTTAAGAATGTGTATAGATTATAGAGAGCTGAACCAGGTGACAATTAAGAACAAATATCCTTCCTCGAATTGATGATTTATTTGACCAGTTGAAAGATGCTGCAGTGTTCTCCAAGATAGATTTGAGATCTGGATACCATCAACTCAAGATTAAACAACAAGATATCCCCAAGACGGCTTTCAGAACACGATATGGACATTTTGAGTTCTTGGTTATGTCTTTCGGTTTGACAAATGCCCCTGCTGCATTTATGGACTTAATGAAAGAGTATTTAAAGATTATCTGGACCAGTTTGTCATTGTTTTTATTGATGATATACTGGTGTACTCAAGAAGTGTAGAGGAGCATGAACAAAACTTGAAGCTAGTTTTACAAAGGCTAAGGAAAAGGAAGCTTTATGCCAAATTTAGCAAATGCAAGTTCTAGTTGAAAGAAGTGGCATTCCTTGGTCACATCATTATAAAGGAAGGAATATCGGTGGATTCAGAAAAGATTAGAGCTATTTTGGATTGCCTACAACCTACGAATGTTACTGAGGTGCGTAGTTTTCTGGGTTTAGCAAGCTACTATCGAAGATTTGTTCAAGGATTTTCAAAGATTGCTTCTTCATTGGCGAAGTTGACTAGGAAACATGTGAAGTTCGTTTGGAATGAAGATTGTGAAAAGAGTTTCCAAGAGTTGAAAGAGAGATTAGTGTCTGCACCAGTCTTAGCACTTCCAGCTAGTGGAAAGGAGTTTGTTGTTTATAGTGATGCATCTATACATGGACTAGGGTATGTCTTGATGCAAGATAATCGAGTAATAGCTTATGCTTCAAGACAATTGAAACCTCACGAGAGAAACTATCCAGTTCATGACTTGGAGCTTGTTGCAGTGATTCTAGCATTGAAGCTTTGGAGACATCACTTATTTGGTGAAAAGTGCAAGATCTTCACCGACCACAAAAGCTTAAAGTATATCTTTACTCAAAAAGAATTGAACATGCGCCAGAGAAGATGGCTTGAGCTAATAAAGGATTATGATCTTGAAATTCTTTATCACCCGGGAAAAGCTAATAGTGTGGTAGATGCACTGAGCAGGAAAAAGCAAATGAATATGGTTACCATGGTTACAAATCAAAGAGAGTTGCAAGAGGATCTTCGAAAATTGAATGTTGAAGTTACTATGGATAAAGTTGAGATTATGTTGGCAAGTTTAATTCTACAACCTACCATATTGGAACAGATTAAACAAGGACAACGAGAAGAATCAGAAAGCCAAAGTTTAAGAAGTGATATATTAGAAGGAAAGAAGAAGGATATGAGAGTAGACAATGAAGGTGTTATCAGATTTAGAGACATGATCTATGTGCCAAAGATTTATGATTTAAGGAAACAAATCATGAAAGAATCTCATTCGTCTTCACATTCGATTCACCCAGGAACCACCAAGATGTATAAAGATTTGAAGAAAAACTACTGGTGGAAAGGTTTAAAGAGAGATATTGCTCAATATGTCTCTAAGTGTTTGACTTGTCAACAAATTAAAATTGAGCACCAAAGACCCGGAGGAGAACTTCAATGTTTACCTGTACCCGAATGGAAATGGGAAGATATCACCATGGATTTTATATCGGCTTTACCCAAGACTATTACTAAGTATGAAGTCATATGGGTGATCATGGACAGATTAACGAAAAGCTCATTTCATACCTTTGAAGGTTGAAGATTCCTTAGAGAAGATGGCACATATATATATTAAGGAGATGGTGAGACTACATGGGATTCCAAAGACAATTACTTCCGATCGAGATTCTCGTTTTGTTAGTCGGTTCTGGAAAAGTCTACATACTGCCTTAGGTACTCAGCTTCAGTTTAGCACTGCATTTCATCCACAAATAGATGGGCAATCAGAGAGAACGATTCAGATCTTGGAAGATATGCTGAGAGCGTGTGCTTTAGACTTTGGCAATAGGTGGGATACTTATTTGCACTCGTTGAATTTGCCTACAAATAGCTTCCAAGCAACAATTCAAATGGCACCTATGAAGCACTTTATGGTAGGAAATGCAGATCTAGTACACTGGGATGAAGTGGGTGAAAGAGCTATTTTGGGTCCTGAATTAGTGCAAGCATGGATAAGATTCAAGAGATAAAACAAAGGATGAAACAGCTCAAGATCGATATAAAAGCTACGTTGACACAAGAAGAAGACCGTTAGAGTTTGAAGTTGGTGATCAAGTATTTCTCAAAATTTCTCCAACAAAGGGTGTGATCAGATTTGGGGCTAAAGGAAAGTTGACTCCAAGATACATTGGTCCATATGAGATTTTAGAGAGAATTGGACCATTAGCTTATCGATTGGCTCTACCCCCGAATTTGTCGGAAGTACATGATGTATTTCATGTATCTCAACTCCAGAAATGTGTATCGGATCCTGATTCCATTATCTCTACATACCAACCAAAGATTCAACCGAATTTGAGTACAGTTGAGAAGCCGATCAAAATCCTGGATAGAATTGATAAAGTGTTGAGGAGGAAGGTAATTCCTTTTGTAAAAATCTTGTGGATGGGGCAAACTGAAAGAGAAGCAACTTGGGAGCCTGAGAATGAAATGAGACTAAAGTATCCCGAGTTATTTGAGTAGTGATTAAGGTAAGTTAAGTTTCGGGGACGAAACTTCTTGAAGGAAGGAAGAATGAAATAACCATAAAATTTCCAACTTATATTTCATATGTGTTATTGAATTTATACATGCTTTTGATATATATTGAATGTGATTTGTGTTCATGATGTATTATGTGTTTTATTATTGTGTTAAATATTCAAATACTTTAGAATTTATTAAATATTTAGTTCATAAAATTTAAATTGCATTAACATGTAAGAATTATATTTGGAATGCATTAAAATGAGTAAATAATCCATGCACATAAGCCTCATATAGCATAATTCTTATACCTTAAAGGAGCTAAATACAAGATTAATTAACTAAAGACAAATTATTAATCTAGCCTTTGATAAGTCATTAAGTTCCCTTAACCTCTTATGCCTCAAAAGTCAAACCTTAAGATAATATCAACTTTAATAATGCAAAATTCGTGCACCATTTCAGACCTCCAAAACAAGCCTTCAAAAGTTTCAAAACCCCATTATCTTCTTCTCCAAAGCTCTCATGGATCTATATAGATAAGCCTTTCATTTTCTATATTTTCACCATCAAAAGCATGCTAGAGGATCACAAAACCAAGGTCTAAAGTTCTATTGGTAAGTATGTGTTTCATGTCTTCAAAATGTGCAAGTTCATTGTTTTTTTTAGCAATAGATTTTAAGCTTAAATTGTGTTTGATGACTTATATACCTTGTTGGTTGTATGAGGAGTGTTATGTTGTTATAGGAGTTAGTGGTATATGTAATATAAGAGATTGGAAGTGTTGAGAAATGCATATGGTTGATGACTAAGTGTTGGGTGTAGTGATTTGGGGTTTGAAGTATGATTTGTGTATGATGATTTGTGGTGGAGAGTTTGATGTTTTGAGTTGGAGTTTATGTTTTTTGAATAATGTAATGAACACATAACAAGCTTTGGGAAACTTGGAATGACTTTAAGAGAAATTTGGAAGTGTAAAATTAACTTGAAAAATAGAGGAGTTTAAAAGAATTTTCGCAATCTGTCACAGAGTTTAGGCCTGCAAAGTACACTGGCGGTGTTGAAGGGTACGCTGCCGGTGTACATGAGGAATTTGGCGGTTTTGAGGATGCACTCGGGGACTAGATTTGTCGACCTTAACGCTGGCAAATTTTTACATTTACGCCGCCGGCGTTGAAGTCCGACGTTGGTTTCCCTGTTTCGCAGCCTGTTTGTAATTTGGCCGTAACTTTTTCATCCGACCTCCGTTTGAGGTGATTCAAGTTGCGTGGGAAAGCTTAAAAAGAGATCTACAACTTTCATGTTTTAAGATTTTACAAATTACAGAAGTATCAATGCTTAAATTTCGTTTCTTTCCAACTGATGCACTTTCCAACAAAGTTTAAAACTTATTGTTGTTTGTTAAAAGTTGTCCAAAGCTTGATAAATGATCATTTAAGTATTTGTTGAGTATTGTATGATAATATATGATATCCAAATGCTATGTGATGATGTTATAATGATTTATTTGAATTTCTTTGGATGATTATACTTGAGATTTGATGAACATATATACTTGAACTAAGTGTGAGTTTGTAATTATTTTTTTCACAGTGATTGATTCCCTTTCGGTTATTCCATTGACTCTCAAGCTAGTACAGGTACGCAGTGACTTGCTTGTATGTTTGTTAGGATAGGCATACTTAAATTTGATATAAATTCTAAATGACTTAAATATTGTTTGAATTGCTTGTGTTTTTACCGTTGAATCCGGTCCGAGGAGCGGTAACTTATCATGATGCAATGATATGTTAGTGTAGGCGCTTAGGCCAAAAGTCATGATGCAATGACTAGGCTCGGTGGATAATAGATAGGAAAATGTAGTAACTGAGCAACATTTACTTATTCTTGAAAAGAAATAGTATAACTTAATTCAATGGTTATGGGAGCATGTAAATTAAATTATATTATGGATTGAGTTAAGTGAAGTTGGGCAACGGCTATATAACCTATATGAGATTATTCTTTTCAGTGTAACGTTATCTAGGAGATATAGATATTCGGGCTATCTATATCAACCCCCTGAGCGTCGTGAGCGTTACTCAGGATCCCCAGAATCCCATGGCTTGTTCTGGAGTTTGAATACTCCAATGATGATTTGATCAATGATTTCTAATGAAAGATAAATAAAACATTAATGTTGCATTGCATTAGTCTAGGTATGATTGCCACTACGCTTTTGAGTGTTGTTGCTGTGTACTGGGCCTTTGGCTCACTGATGCTATATTTCAGGTGATGACGATTGTTATGATGATATGGGCTATGGGTCGGATTGGGAGAAGTTTATGGATGAGTGGGGCGAGTAGGATCGAGTGCAAGATGATAAGGAAGGAAAATTTTTGATCAAGTTGTTGGTTTAAATATTGCATTTTGTATTTTGAATAGAGGCTTGTTAGTTAAGCCTTGTTTGTATATGACTTAAAGTCTATTTTTCTTTTTTTTTTTTTTTGTAAAACTCATGTAAGTTTTGTTGTGTCATGTGTTTGACACAAGATTGTAAATTATTTCTTTAAAAGTTCTATATGAATAGATTACTCAAGTGAGTAATCCATTTGTAAAAAGTCTTTATATCAAGTTATAGTAGGACTAAATAAACAATTCACATAAATTGTTAGATTCAGGACAACCTTACATATAATATGAAAATATTATATGTGGTTGGGGACTTGACTTGCTAAATCTTAGGGATTGGTGGGTCGGGTCTTTACAGGCAGTCTCTAAAGTGGTGCTACATATTAATTTTATTTTCTAAAATGAATATTTTAATAGGCTGCCCTTGGCCTATAAACTTATGAAGTGTCCCATATTGATATTTTTAGGAAATGTAACTCAGTTTTGAATTTTTCTACTCATTAAAAAAAAAGTAAATGAATAAATAAAATTTTTCAGCTGATCTTAAGCTTGGGTTCACGTTTTGAAAAACATTAGGGGTAAATTAAAATGAAAGATCCCAATATTTGGAGTATGTTTATTTGATATTCTAACATTTCGGGTAGATTAAAAAAGGTCCTAATATTTAAAGTAATAGATGAATTGAGATTTCGCCAATAAAAAAATATTTAATTAAAACTCAAAAGACGTAATATATTGTGATACGTGTCCATAGAGATTTTAATTGACTCTCTTTTCTAAATATTATTATCTTTTTTAAACTACTCACATTAAGATATCAAATGAATTTTTTTCCTATAGTGTGCTGAGATTTACAAGTGAGAGTTTTTAATTTGAAAAAAAAAAGGAATTATGCCTCTTTTTAAATGAAATAAATATAAATAAATAAAGTCTAAGAACACAAAGTAATTGTTTTTCTTTTAATAATATAGATATACAATTCTAATTTTATTGTGTGGAGTTACTGCAATAACTTTTAATTTTTATTTACCAAAAAATAACTTTTAATTTTTTATTTATTAATTTATAATTCATTCCGTGAAAACTCACTTTTGTATTTTTTTTGTTAATTCCACTCCATCAACAAGCCTTCTCCTTAAACCCTAACCAGTCTTCACTGCCCTTTTCTTCTCCATTTCCGCCGGAAAACACCACTCTCCACCAGGTCCCCAAGCCTCTCTCTCTCTCTCTCTCTCTCCCTCCCTCCCTCTCCAAATGGTATCATACATTTCTCTCTACAAGCCCTCCAAATGGAAACCAACTCTTCCCTCCAAAACCCTAACCCTGATAAGATTCCCAAACGCCCATTCCCATCTTCTCCGCCTTTACACCACCTCCGAAGAAGAACAACACCGCTCTCTCTCTCCTGAACAAAACCCGGAAAACCCGTCACCCGAAAACCCCTCTTCACATGAGCCTCAGCCTGAAAATCCGCAAAAGCAGAGGCCTTTACGAGGTAAGCGTCCAAACCCAGAAAGATTGGAGGATATAATATGTAGAATGATGTCTCATAGAGCTTGGACAACACGTTTACAGAACTCAATTAGGTCACTTGTTCCTGAATTTGATCACTCGCTTGTTTATAATGTTTTGCATGGTGCTCGGAACCCGGAGCATGCTCTTCAGTTCTTTCGTTGGGTAGAACGTTCCGGGTTGTTCCGGCATGACCGTGAGATGCATTCTAAGATAATTGAGGTTTTGGGGAGGGCTAAGATGATTAATCATGCTAGGTGCATTTTATTGGATATGCCTAAGAAGGGTGTAGAGTGGGATGAGGACTTGTTTATCATGTTGATTGAAAGTTATGGTAGAGCTGGGATCGTGCAAGAGGCGGTGAAGATTTTTAGAAAGATGAAAGAATTGGGTGTGGAGAGGAGTGTGAAGAGTTATGATGCTGTTTATAAGGTGATTTTGAGACGGGGTCGCTATATGATGGCAAAAAGGTTTTTTAATCATATGTTAGAGGAAGGGATCGAGCCAACTAGGCATACTTATAATGTCATGATTTGGGGGATGTTTTTGTCTTTGCGACTTGAAACTGCTCTTCGGTATTTTGAAGATATGAAGAGGAGGGGGATTTCACCAGATGTTGTGACATATAATACGATGATTGAGGGGTATGATCGGTTTAAGAAAATGGATGAGGCAGAGAAGTTGTTTGTTGAGATGAAAGGAAAGAATATAGCACCTACAGTTATAAGTTATACTACGATGATTAAAGGGTATGTTGCGGTGCAGCGGGTTGATGATGCACTGAGGTTGCTTGATGAGATGAGATCTTATGGGATTAAGCCTAATGCGGTCACATTCTCAACTTTGTTGCCAGGGCTTTGTGAAGCAGAGAAAATGGCTGAAGCAGATAAGATAGTGAAGGAAATGGTGGACAGGCACATTGCTCCAAAAGACAATTCTATCTTCTTGACATTGTTGACTAGTCAATGCACCTCTGGTAATTTGGATGCAGCTATGCGTGTGCTCAATGCAATGATTCGTCTGAGCATTCCAACTGAAGCTGGGCATTATGGTGTCTTAATTGAGAACTTCTGCAAAAATAAGGTTTATGACAGTGCAATTAAATTGTTGGATAAATTAATTGAGAAAGAAATTGTGTTGAGGCCACAATCAACATTGGAGATGAAGCAAGAAGCTTATAACCCAATTGTTGAATATTTGTGCAATAATGGGCAAACAGGGAAAGCTGAAATCTTCCTCCGACAGTTAATGAAAATGGGCATATATGATTCGCAGGCTTTCAATAATTTACTCCGTGGTCATTCAAAAGAGGGAAATCCTGAGTCTGCTTTTGAAATATTGAAGATCATGTCTAGGAGAGGGGTCTCTAGAGAAGCAGATTCTTATAATATGCTTATTGAGAGTTATTTGAGGAAAGGTGAACCAGCTGATGCTAAAGCAGCTCTTGATAGTATGATAGAAACTGGGCATCTTCCGGATTCATCACTCTATAGGTCGGTGATGCAGAGTCTTTTTGAAGATGGTAGAGTTCAAACTGCAAGCAGAGTGATGAAGACTATGGTGGAGAAGGGTGTGACTGAAAACATGGATTTGGTAGCAAAGATCCTTGAAGCTCTGCTCTTAAGAGGTCATGTTGAGGAAGCACTTGGAAGAATTGACTTGCTGATGCGCAATGGACATGCCCCCAATTTCGATGGTCTTCTTTCTGTTCTTTGTAGCAAAGGGAAGACAATTGCTGCTCTAAAGCTGCTTGATTTTGGTTTAGAGAGAGACTGTACCATTGAGTTTTCAAGCTTTGAGAAAGTTCTTGATACTCTTCTTAGCTCAGGAAAGACACTCAATGCATATTCGATATTGTGTAAAATGATGGAGAAAGGAGGAACCACAGATTGGAGCAACTGTAAGGATCTGATTAGGAGTCTTGAGCAGGAGGGTTACACAAATCAAGCAGATGTACTTTCTAGAATGATGAAAAGTAGTGAGAAAAGTCACGTTGGCAAGAAAGGAAAGAAAGCAGTTCCTACTGCTTCTTGATGTACCTTTTACCTTTGTAGCTTTGGTTGTTTTTATATATTGCAGATTCATGCTTGATTTTAAGGAGGATGAGGATGAAGAGTTTCTTATTGAGCAGAATAAATATCAAAATGTTATCTTCTTTTACTTCTCTCTGCTTTGGATAAAACACAAAGCAGGATCAGCATTCATTGAAGAGCCTGAAGACAGGATGATTTTGGATTTTGACATTGTTTTTGTATGATTTTCCTACTTTGCCTTCTTCACTTGGATCTCCTCTTTGTATGTTTCATAAGCCTTGTAGGTAATATAACACATTTTATCTTGCTGTTTGAGTTTAATGTTGCAGATTTACCTAGTGTTTTGCACTTCAATCCGAGCATTCTGTCATGGATACATAACAAGCAGACAGGCAATTGAGTGGCTGTCATTGACAAAGGACTTAAAATGTGGTTTGTTAGAAACCAGAAAGGAGAAGTAGGTCAAGAGCTTAATGTGGTTAGCTCTTTAAGTTGAAAGGTAAAGTATTTAGGTCAGCTAGATGAGTGCACCAATTCTCAAGTTACAATCTCAAGATTGCAAACACAAGATAGGTTTGTGTTTGAGTCCTTTTCTGGTAGGTTGTAGATAGAGTCATGTGCGAATTAACTTGGATGGAAATGCAATTTAGGAAGAATTTTGGCCTGAGATTTCAAATATTATCTTGTATCGAATTATTGGACATACTATCAGTATAAACACACCTTCCTTCTTCATGGAGGGGTTGGTGATCTAAAGAGTTCTTTAGCTTGAGAGCTCTTGATCAAACCGGACCTTCAAGGTTAAAGTTTGAAGTTGTTAAATATTATAAATAATAGAGTTTTGGGCCTGTTTGGATTGTTTTATTTTCATTTATATCTTGTTTGTATCTAATCTATTTGATGTATTTATGAGTAATCATGTCTATTTTTTATTTATGTATATTTTTTGACAATTATTTTTTTGAAAACGATAAAGGTAAGATGCCAAAACAACTAGAAAATATGAAACAAATAGAGTCAAGATATTGTTGGCTTGATTATCTTGTAGCTCGCCGTCTACAGTTATACCATTTGATTGATGCTTGATAGGAATTCACATGATGTCTTTCTGATCATGATGGGTGGATTTGTAAGTGAGAGTTGGAGTGGGAGTTGGATTTAGTAAGATATTTAAAAATTTCAAATTTCAGTTGAAAATTGAAAGAAAAAGTTAAAAGTCAGTATGATGTTGGAAAAACATCAAAATTTCTAACAATTTTGAAGCCAAAACAATATAGGAATGACAGGCCAAACATATCCTCAGTCTTTGGGCCAAAAAAAACATACCCTCAGTCACATCTTCTACTCTCGTTCCATTCAATTTCTATTGAGGTATTATGGTAATTAGATCCATATACGGGGAATTTAGATTTGCATGTAAATTTATTTTTTCTATCTGTTATCGATTCAATAATAGTTGATTGCTAGAGTAATATGTGAGTCGGTGCTAAATTTATGGTCGATTTTAATTTGATTAAACTTGTATTGTCTCAATGTATCTAAAAATTAGTTCTATAATTAAAACAACGTTCATGTAGACTTCGAAGCTCAATTAACATTTAAAATTTGATTCAAATTTGATTAAACTCACAAATGCTTAAATTAATAATACAAATGTTGATGTTATATTCTTATCAACAATTTCTTGAGCTTGGCTTTCTGGGTTCTTCGTCATTGTGGGTGGAGTAAGCTTGTTTGGGCTTAAAATAAAGTTTGAAATATAAGCGACATCATGGATCATCTTAATAAAAGCATTTTGATACTTAAACTAGCAGAGAATTTGAAAAAAATGAAATATACATTAATAACAAAGGGAAATGATATGAGAAAATAGTGTCATCTAAGCTATATAGGCTAATGATTTAATTAACGAGAGACAGCATGTGGTGATGTGAGATGATATGGGAAAGGGATGATATAATCCACGTCTTTCATGGGTATATATAAATGAGGAGAAGGAACAATATTGCAAAGAATATGTCTTATTGACCCTCTAGCTTCTATTGGATAGAGAGGGCACGTGTTATGAAAAGTAAAGTGACAGAGGATAAGCTCTAGCATAGTGCCACCTACCATGATTGTCTATTTTGACCTATATTGAGAGGGTTATGGCTGGTTTTAGACTACAAAGCTCAACTGAGAAAATACTATCAACAATAAGTTTTAAACTTGATTTAATTATTGCTTATAACCTCAAGCCCAAACTTAACTCATTTTGTATAAAGTAAAGATCAAACAAAATATTAAGTTAAAATTAAGCAAGCATTGAATTAAATTGAGCATATCATAAATAAATTAATTTGTTTATATCCTAAATTATCATTTTATGAGACTCTATTGCCACTTATTAAGTTATTGGTCACAATTTACCACATCTTAAGGGCATCCTTTTCTTTTTAATTATCATTGTCGTCATCAATATGAGAGAGTAGCATTCTATAATAGTTAAGAACAAGATATGAGTACATCCATAAATACGTCCTTTTTTCAACTGAGGTAGAGAATAAACATAAGTAATCTTTAGTTTGTAATGGCCTTCAATCAACAAATTAGATTTATCCTATGGAAAATGGTTCAATTTTGACTTATATATCGTAATTCATAAACTTCCATGAATCATACTTTGATGACGTGACCTCTACTCCATATTGGATTTTTACTTGGAAATTTTTGTGTTTTATATTGTTTTAGGTTATTCACTACTAATTGTTGTAAATATGACATTCAAATAGAGCAAGACCACAGCTTCCGAATTTGAGAATAAAATAATGGAAGGAGATGAACATACAAATTTCACATGGAAAACCCATCAATAATTTAGGATAAAAACCACAGGTAAAGCAAGAAAAGCATGGATTTTGTATTGAATTTTTGACTTGAAGTCAACATTTCATGTCTGCATTGAGTACAAAATAAAATCATGACTTCAAGTTATCATTTCAAGTGTTGTATTTTGATTATTTATTTTAGTTCTTATTTCTTTTTTTTTTTTTTTTTTGTAATCATGCACTGCTTACTCTCTGAGTGATGTGTCTTTGCATGCTTTCTTTTTTCCTGATGAATAACTTAAGTAGAGACTTATTCCTAGATTTGATCAGATCCTTTTCAACCATAAACTATTTGGAAGTATACAAACATATTGTCTTATGCAATCATTAAATCAAATCAATATGTTCAATGGTATTTAATTATTATTATAATCTTGGTCATTGAAATTACTATTAAACATGAGTTTGTACATGTGTACAGACACAGATGCAACACACACACACATATCATATGACAACTTTTATTATTTTTTCAAGAGTTATTTATCAAATCAAACATGGAACCAAATTGAACAAGATTATATTAGAAAATAGAGTTATTTTTATTTTTATTTAATTCACAATTCAATTTAGAGAGATTTCAAATGGTTTGATTTAGGAGGACCGAACCAACATGAACCGCTTGAACTCAAACTAAAACATTTTCAATTAATTAAACGCAATATAAGAGATATTTTTTAGTTTTAAAGCTTCATAACATTTTATTATATCCTACTTACTTTTTCTTTTTTAACTCGTATCTCATTCTCACCTTCTTTAATCTACTATTTTCACTTTACGACTATCTCTCATCTTTTAAGCAGACTATTACCTAAGATGTAATATTCTTTTACTAGATTTTTGTTAATAAAGATATGAATCCACTAAAGTGATAATTCTCACGTACTGGGTCTAGTGAACCTTTAATCCTTGAAATTCTAATCTTTTAAGACAAAACACGATCAATAGGCACTAGGGGATGTTGTGCAATTTAAGGGTAGGCACGGCTCAGTTAGGTTCGGTTTTTTCTAAAACCCAACCAAACCATAATTTACAGTTTTGTTTTTTTTCCATCTTAAGAAATTTTTTAAACCATTAAATAACGGTTTGGTTTGGTTTGGATTACAGATTAAATCAAAATTTTAACTAAAATTTTTTTTTTCTATTTTTTACATTTATGTAGACACTTAAATATTTATATCATTTTATAAAGTTTATATTATAAACCACGACAAAATACTTTATAAATTCATCATACTTTTAATCTATGGTTCTCTATAAAATCAATTATCTATCAATAAAATACATTTATCAACCAATACATTGTAAGTCATAATTTATAATTTTCAATAGAACTACCAAGTCAATTATCTACCAATAAATTTAGCTAAAATACAAAAAAATCATCAACAAATAAAATGATCTGCTAACAAAAATATATTAAAAAATTAATATATAATAAGAGTTTATAACTAAATAAATAAATTTCATACTTTATAAAGTTAAAAGCTATTAAAAAAAATAGTTCATCATATAAAAAAAAATACGTATCATGACCTTGAAAAAAAATGAACAAGTTGATTTTAATCAATATTCACCAAATAACAAATATCAAATGAAATCATACGAACACATAGAAAATATTATTATATTTTTCTAAAACGATTTAGTTCGGTTTTACAAATTGGTTTGGTTTTCCTTCCAATCCAAACCATAAATTTATGAATTGGTTTGAATTGGAAAATTTTTAAACCGAACCATAAAAAAAAAAAAACCATATTTTTTGTTTGGATCGGTTCAGTTATGGATTGGTTCAATTCGGTTAGTTTTTTTGCCCACCCCTACTGAGCATGACCATTCTAATGCTTAAGTCAGTAATTGTAAGAGGGTAAACCAACAACAAAATGGCTAGAAAGTTATGAAAGTAAATTAGTCTTACTTAAACTTGGCTGGGGTATTTATTACATCGGCCTCATTGTTGATTTGACAAGTAGATAAGCTCAAATTAAAAAATTGCTTCCTAATTATTCAGGAATATGTACTTAGGAGGATTTAGTAAGCATATCTTCTAGATTATGAAACCTTTTAACAAATCTTCCACATTAGTCGGAGACAATTGGGAGATTGGTTTACTTTCCTTAATAATTTAGATAATCTTAGAGGACTACTATGAGATTGGTGAGAGGCCATCTACCCGTTGCTAAGTAGGATGGCTTGGTTTGACTTTGCAATCCTTGTTCAAGGTCGCCTTTAGGTGCTCATGGGCTTCAAACAAATCGGTTCATGGTCTAGATAAATTGTCCCATGGGCTGGTATAATAACCTTTGGTATAAGAAAGTTAAACTAAGGTTAAGGAGCCCATGACCAAAATTATCCATCAACACAATATTATGGGGATAATGTTACACGGCCTCATCTTATATAAAATTCCTTAATTTCAACATCAATATTTAGAGGGTAACTCTAAAAAATTTATTTGCGGTATCAATTATAATAAGATGCTTATAATAATTAAGAATTAGGAAATGATAAAAGCGGTTCAATTCAATGAAGATTTGGACAGAATCATTTTAAATATAGTTCAATTCGATTTGGTTTGATTCTCCTACTCTCCTATGTAAGTTGGTCCTTTTTGTTCTTGTTTCCTAAGTGAAATGTGTCACTTGAAATAAAACCCAAAATCCATGTACTATTAGATGGAAGCATTGTTTCAACATTCATTTTTTTTTCTTGAATTATTTTTTAATATGTTGTCATGTAGGCATCCCCACTAGTCGAGGCAAATCTTGAATTGTAGACCGGCCATGTCCTGTCTGATTTTATCCATTCATTTTTTTTTTTGAAAAAATTTAGAAAAGATTTTTTAAAAATAAAAATCTAAACTTAAAATGAAAATTGCACCCAAGTATACTATAGTATTTGGCCCATTTTCACATAATATTATCATTGATATGCATTTATTTATACATAATCACTAACACTTCTTGTTTGAGTTGAAATATAAGCAATGTGGCACCCTAGTAGCACTTTTAAAAAGGTTATAACAGAGAATGAAGTCTTAAATCATTTAGAAATGTGATTATTCTCTTAGTTAAACTATATATAAAGCAAACAAACATGTTTTTGAATTTATTTCTTGTATTGTTATTGGCAACACATTTAATATTGTTGATGGTCTAATATGGATCACGAGTCTCCTAAGTCCAACCCAACCCATTAGCCGCTTGGGTTGACCTACTGGGGTCAGGCTTAGCTCATGTCGATAGAGTGCAAATGCACATTCACTTTACCTTAAAGTATTGATAGACCATTATTTCATCTAAATGGAATATAACTTGGTTTAACTTGGCATGATCTCTTCGCTTGGGTTTAGCATGGGTGGGCTCACTCCATGTCCATTGTAATTGTCACCAACTCCTTATTTGCTTATGATCTCACAACACACTCAACTACCAAGGATCTATCCATTATAAATATCCATTTACACTCTACACGAATGATAATATTGCATGGACTCTTTCTCATACTCACTATCTTCCCTCATATCTATTTGTTTGCTGACTTAAGTATCAGACTAGCTGAGCCCAGCCTAACCCTAGCATGCTACTAAACTTGTTATGTTTTACAAGCCTCAAATACACACGAGTCCAGTCAAGCGATTCCTATCTTGCCTTTAGCAAATTAGAGCTAGTAACAAATACTATGAATAGATAATAAATAATTTTTATCCACATAGATAATAATAGTATAAACATTTGATGTTCTTTTCTTTTTAAAAATTTTGCATCACTTCTTTTATTTTATATTTATTTATATCTAATTAAATATTCTTTTTTGTCACCTAGCCCAGAAGGAGTCGCCAAATTTATGGTTCATATGTTGTGAATTGGTATATAATTAGGGACCTGACAGGTCCTTTGTACTTGGCCAGATTGGGTTAGGTACAAGTTAAGGTAGGTTTTGGTTAGACCCGATGGTTTTGGGTATGTCCATTATCGTGGTAACTATAAAAAAGTAATCATCCTGATAATTTTATAAAATATTCTAAAAGCCAAGATGATCTTACGGACTATAAAAATTTTAAAAAGGTTATTTAAAAAATCTAAATCATTTTTAGAGTAGACTACATTATTATATTGATCAATTTAGTACTTAAAAAATTTTAAAATTGATCACTTTCGTACTTAAAAGAACTTGATAGAAATATTGTTAGTGTACAAAAAGTTCTTTCAAATACTAAATTGATTAATTTCAAAGTATATGTATCTAATCATGTATTTTGTCAAAATTTAGTTACTATTTGTGATATTATCTTAAATTCATATCTTAAGCCACTTATTTTCAAATGTACCAAAACACATGTCATGTATATGTGAAAAAAAAATGCAACTCACTTGTTTACCAAAATATTAAAACATAGATTATGTATTTTTCAAAAAGTAAAATTTGGATAATTTATTTGTAAAGTACTAAAAGAGAGTTCCATAAATATGTATAATATATCTATGTATTAATGAATGAAAGCATTTGAAATTTCTAAACATCTAATTTATTGATATGCCAATCATTAAAACATAGTTTTATAGACAGTGTTAATCAAATCCATTATTTTAGTATAATCACTGATAATATTTTTAATCAAATAAATTAACCAATATGTATTCAGTCTTCCATTCGTACAAAAAGGCCTTTTCCCTCTTTAATTTTGCGAGAGAATCATGTTTATCGATCAATTGATCCAAAGACTTTTACTTATAAAAAAACAATATATCATAGCATATTTATTTATTACGGTATATTGGATTCAATTAGTATGAACTTTAAATCTTGGTTTTTTAATTATGGGTTATGTGCGTGTAGTTATTATCATAGAATATGCATAATTGTGGGAAGAAACATGCTCTATTGAATAATCGATACTTCGTTTTGGACATTAAGTAGTTCTTTGTTTTAGCATAATGTACTGTCGAATATGAGATATCGTAAATTGGTTTTTATCTCTCTCTTCTGTTTTATATGAGACTCCGACAAGATTAAAGCTCCAAAGTTAAGACGAGTGAGTTATCATTCTTTGGAGATGTTCTTAGATTTGTTGAGAGAAAAGAAAATATATTTTAATGAAATTTTAGTAAATTCCTGGCGGTTATCTACTAAGTTGCAGTTTTTAATTATCAAAATTATGGAAGTAACCACCGAAACATGTTTACAAATGTTAATCATGTCACCCCATGTAGGTCCTAATGTTAATTTTGATAGAGGTTTATCATACGTATATATATAGGCAATATTATATAGAATTTCAAAACAGAACAGTTTTGTTTGGATTGTTTAATTTTTATTTGTATTAATTTATATCATATTTATATTTATAATTTATCTGTATTATATTTATATTATATCTACATCGTATCAATTTGATTTGTTTATAAATAAAATTATTAATTTTTTTATTAATATCTATTTTTTTAATAAATATTTATTTAAAAATAATAAAATTATTACAGCAAAATAATGAGAATATGATAAAATAAATTTACCCTATTAATGTTTTTGGATAAGGGTTGAGATTGTGGTACATGTAACCTACTCAGCAATTTTTTTTTTTTTTTTCTTATCAATAAGCTCCAAGAAATGATTAACAAATGTCTTTTAAAAGTTAAAATTTAAAAAAAAAAAGCATATAACAATGAAATTTTGTCATGTCACCAGCCACAACTTTTAATGAGATTTGACTAGGAAAAAAGGACATGTATATTATAATCAATTATCTTTTCTCTTTACATGAATGGAACAAATGTCAAATATCCCCACTACCATTAACAGGACGAAATCTTGACTCATCTGCATTATTTGTATTTCAAATGATGGATATCTTATCTATCACTAGACTATTTACTGCTTTCTTTCAATAAGTTATTTAGTTTAAGGTAAACTACAAAAATATAACTTGTATATTAGTTATTTAAATTTTTAATTTTAATAAATATATGATTTATATTTTTGTGTTTTTACAAAGAAGTCACTTATACTTTATTTTTAATAAATACATTACTTATGTTTTGGTATTTTATAAACAAGTGGCCTAAGTTTTGATTTTTGATAAATATATAGTCTATGTCCATAATCTATCGTTAATATAAAAAAAAAAAATTATTGGTCATGTATATATTAAAAATCAAAACTCATGTTACTTATTTACAAATATATCAAACTACGGGTAATGTATTTGTTAAAAATAAAACTTAGGTTACTTGTTTATAAAAGTACCAAAACACATATAATATATTTATTAAAAATTAAAACTCAAGTTACTTTTTTATAAAAATGCAAAAACACAAATCGTATTTTCGTATTTTACCCTTTAGTTTAATTTGAGTCGGAAAATAGCCTGGATAGCTATTCTCTCTATATTTCTGTTTGATTTTATCAAATACTGTATGTGGTTATACTGGATAAGAAAAAAAAATAATAACATTTTCAAAAAAATTATACAAACACCAATATGATAAAAATAATCTCAAAATAAGCAAGTTAAACCAATCTATTAAAGAAATGAGATTGTAATATATTAACTTGATCTCTCAAGAGATGAAGCCACTATAGTTATAATAATTTTGTCTCTTCAAGAGACAAGATTAGTTTATCTATACAAAACTCGTCATTTTAAAAGATGAGATTGATCACTTACAACCCTATCTTTTAAAGAAATAGGTTTAATATGTTTATTTGTGAGATTATTTTTATCTTAATAGTATTTGTGTAATTTTTTTAAATGTAATTATTAATTTTCTTTTCCCGTGATTGTACAAATGATCTTACAAATTATTTTCTGCTCACTACAACTCAAAGACTTATCCAGAATATGATGCATAGAGTTTGATGAAATCATCAATATGTTATGTCTAATTATATTATAAACTATTATATCACCACGTACTAGATTAACTTATCTCTTTGTTCCCCACTACTGTTTTAGGTATGTGGAAAGGCCTACTTTCGTGTAAATAAACCTGTGGAGCATTGTCATCCTATGATTGCAGCTTTATATCGTAAATATATTGCAACAATTGTTACCTTAAATTTTCCTCACATATTTCTATTCAGTTCCTGATATATGTAATTAACTTCATCAGTTCAACTCAAGTTCAAGAATAATTAATAAGGTTTTATTAATTGGCTTTTACTTATAATGAAATAACTCTGTCTTTAAAAAAAATTAAATTGAGAAAATTTCAAGAAACAGGTTAACACTCAATGGATTAAGTGATAAGAGATATACAATTTGAGGAGGTTACAGAAGGAACATATTGATTAGCAAAAAATAGTTTTAAAGATGTGACACAAAAATAGATTTATTATCCTTTGATATTATAGATGAATATGTTGTGTTATAATAATATAATACTTCGATATATTGGTCTTATTTTTAGCAATTTATATGTTCATTAGCCTCATTTATGTGTAAAATTAAGTTAATAATTTTCATGCATTTTATATTATTATCCTTATTTCTATAACTTTTATAATTTTGTTTTTTTTTGTAATTTATTTTTAGCAAGCAACATTTTCCATTTTTCAATTTTTTTTTCATATTTTTAAGAAATTATGTGCACATCAAACGTGTAAAGAATTTTCCTCCATGAAAAGGGGAGTAAAAAGTATTGTTGCTTATCCATTATTTCAAATAATTAGGAGATAAACTAGAATGAAATATGTTAATGAATTGGTTATATCAAATTTTATTTTTAAAATTGTATTACAGACACACTTGTGATGGATGCAGTATCAGCTAGTATATAATTACACATAAATAGATATATTTGGCGGGCATATTTAATATACTAAATTTTTATTTGAAGTTCTCCAACCATTGATTTGAAAAGATTAACATCAATCGTATAACAAAAGAAGTTCTATTTATCAATATTTTATCCTTTGCGGTTCCGTCCTTATCATTTTGAGCATGCCCCATCATATCATCCATGATATATGGTGTTTGGCTAGATCGTAAACGAGTCTATTAGAGATAACATTCTATTAAGCTCGAGTTGAATTTGAGATTTCAAAGTTCAAGCTTCTCTTGAATTCAATTGATTTTAAAATTTTTAAATTTAAGTTTGGTTTGAAGTAATACTATATTAGCTTGAGATGGACTTGATTAAGTTTATTTAAACTCGATCTATTAAAAAAATATTTTTAATTCTAATTTAAATAATATTAATACACAAACTTGATTTTAATTCGATTAATGTCTATACTTGAGTCAAGTTTGATAAAACTCGATTAGGATCATGAGCTAATGAAGTTTAACATACAAACCTCAAAGATGGCTCAATAAACTACTTGAGCTTGAGCTTATTCTCAAATCGGATTCGAATCAATAGTAAATCAAATTTAAATAATTTATGAATCAACTTGATTCATCTGCATATGGGTCGTGTTCGAATTACTAGTATAGTGGATGAATCGCAGAGAGAGGCTTGTGGGTGGCGACTAGTTAAATTTAAAAACTATTCTATTCTACCTATGTCGGGTGAGTTTATATTAAATGTCATCGTACAACATTGTGTTGCTTATGTTTAAAACGTACTCTCATACGGCAGGATACATGTATATACAATAGGTACAAGTACAATTTCTCTATATGCTATGTTTTCCTTTTTTTTTTTTTTTTTTGGCCGAACTCTATGCGCTATGTTTACTAACGAACCTATAATTCAATGTAGACAAAATAAAAGTTTTAGGATATCCTATTCCTGTGCTAGAAAAATATTCAATTGATAACATTGAATGTATTAAAGTATAATATTTTTAAATCAATATATACTCGAAGTTATTTGAAGCTCGGTTTATTGTGTTATATTATATATTTCATAGAATGTTCTTGTATCATTAAAATTGGAGTAATTATCACATTTTGTAATTGAATTTTTTTTTTTTTTATAATTAAGTACTTGGACTTTAAAAGTGACAATTTGATACTTAAGCATTGCCTAGTATTGCTATTATTTAGCTAAAGTTTATCAAATTTTGCATTTAGTTATCTAAATTTTACAATTAACTAAACCTTATATAAGTACTATAATGAATTCAAAAAGCTTGTAGATAATAAACTTGAGATAGTTAATTGTATGAATTAACAATATTTAGATACTAAATGTGATATTTACCTAGACATTTACCCTTAAAATTAGTGTAATAGATTTACATCAGCATGCCCAGGGACGAACGTAGAACCAACTGACTAGAGAGAGAGGAAGGAGCAAATTTACTTTATTACACATATAAGCATAACATATTTTTTTTCTTATTTAAATATATTATAATATAATCAAGTTTTTTCCCAAGTGAGAAAGGGCTAGGGCCCCTATCAACTCCCGCCTAGGTCCGTCCCTGAGTGTGCCTAAGTCGTATAACAGATGTTGGTTTTGTGATACTATTGTCATGGAAATGTTTACAATTATATTATCGAATTCATGATATATGCCTTCATGAAACATATGCATGCAATTGAAAAATATGTGATTAAATTGTTAAACAGTACTAGGTAGAATGTAGTAGTTACAAATATATTGAAAAAAATTAAAAACTTATTGCAAGATTCACCTCAAAATTTCATATTTAAATTGTAATGAAAATAGTTAAGTATCGTATTTGGCACCCAAAGTTTGTCTATTTTTACAATTAACTATCTAAAATTTAAATGTATCAATATAATACTTAAAATTTGTCCATTTTTCCAAGTAAGTACCTCAACTTTGTCAAAATTTGCATTTGACTATCTGAACTTTACTTATTTTTGCAATTAACCAGAAATGAACTTGAAAAGTTTATCGATAATAAATTAACGGGTTAATTTCACTTACGGTACTTACACTTTTTAGATTATGACAAAAATATACCTAGACAAAATTTTAAATATTGGTACCTTTGGATGGATTTTATCCATTTCTTTATCTAATTGATGACGTCGCAAGTGGACCAATTAAAAATTATTTATTCCATCCAAGTCAGCATTTTTTCCCTTTCTCTATCCTCTCTTCTCTCTCCTCTTGCATTGGTTCTCCTTCTTCTCCATCAAACATTCTTCAAATTAGGAAAAAAAAAAAAACTAAAGCACCAAAGATTATAATCAAACTTCAAATAATATACCAGAAATCATAATCAATCTTCAATAAAAAAAAACCCATTAATCTCAAAAAACCCATTTCCTTATATCTCAACAAATCTCAAATAAAAAAAGCAATATCTAATTTTAGGTTGGATTGTTGTGTGTTCAACACTTTTTACAAACATTTCCCAAACTCTTTTTCTCAATTGGCTTTTTTAGAAACATAAGATCAGTATCACATGTCTCAACTTTCTTGAACGAAATTGTTGCGAGTTCAATTGAGCGTCAGAGAAGTTAAAAGATTTTAGGAAGTCTTCATTGAATTCTTTAGAAGGCTTTAGCTCTACATTCGAATCTGACCCTTTTTCTTATTTTCTTCTCTCTCATCTCTCTCTTCTTCTTCTTAAAAAAATTAAATAACTTGTGAACAAATGTCAAATACCCAGAAACTAACAAAGTATATTGGAATAATAATAATAATAATAATAATAATAATAATAATAATAATAATATTATTATTATTTTTTTGAAAGATTTATCTTTTTCTAATTTCAAAATTGCTCTTTGAATAGCTTCAACTTTGGATTCCTTGCTGGATTTGTTATTAGGCTTTATCTTGTGGTTCACAACTCATGCTATCAGAAAACAAAATCCTCATCGATTCGATCGGGAAGGAAAGGATGCAGCTTGTGGTAGACTATAGCTAGTAGTAAAAAATTCTGATCATTCACTTAGAAAACATGTACAACATGAGTAAATGTTAATGATTGTCAACTTAGTAAAAAAAAAAAATAAAGATTCACATCTGCAAAATTGATTTTTGTTTGTCATATAATTAATGTTTATGTTTTTTATTTATTTTTAGTAAGTATGTTTTGGGTAGGGTCCGAATCGTGCTACTTGGAGATTTAATGGTGTTCGAGTTACGAGGTTTACAAAGAGATAGAGGTATAGAGACAGAGAGAGAGAGCATGGGGAAGAAGATGATTGCTCCAAGGTAAAAGATGATGAATGGAGATTTATTCTTGTGTTCTTTAGAATGATTCAAATTTATAAATAACAGATTTATTCATTGTTCAATTGGTTAGAAAATGAAGAAATTTGGTTGAAAAAGACATTAAGCTCTTCAAAAGTGGCATCTATACATTTTTTTTTATTTGAAGAAAAAGAAGAAAAAAAAGGGGAAGAAGTAGGAGGAGGAGGAGGAGATGAGGAAGAAGAAGAAGAAGAGAGAGGATAGAGAAAGTAAAAAAAAATTAAAAAATAATAAAAATGCAAGTAGGATGGAGAAAATGATATTTTAATGGGATCCTCTTACCACATCAGTAATTTGATAGAAAAATGGATGGAATCTGTCCAAAGGTACCATTACTGAAAGATTTAAAAAGTTAAGGTATTTTCTTGTAACAAAATTTTGTTTAGGTATGTTTCTGTTATAATATAAAAAGTTCAAGTACTATGAGTGAAATTAACACTATTAAATTTTAGGTAGTTAATCTCGTATGTTAATAAAATTTAGGTATAAAATGTGACATTTACCCTAAAAAAAGTTAATAGGTTTCATGGGGTATTTTGCACCATATGTGCTCTACAAGGAATAAGATTCAAGATGGTTTTATATGGTATTGGATATGCTCAAGTTTCAAAATGTGAGAATTTGTAAGTATTGGGTAAGATATGGGTGAAGTCTCATATTCCCTACATACCCTATGTTTGCTTTACATATGCTTGATTTCTTTATCTTTGAAATTGAGTCTTTGCATCTTAAACTTTTTTCTTAAAAAAGGAAAAAAAATTATATGTACATGCATCCTCTTGCATAACCATTTTAGGACTTAATATATACATTTGATTAGTTTTAGAACTTTTTTCGATTTATTTTAAAGAATTGAGATTACTCTTTTCTTCTGTTCCCCACCTTCGCCGGGCGCTACTGCCCCCTCCTATACCACCACACAACCTCGCACCTACCCACATACACACACATACACAAAAAACCCTTATTTTATTGATATAAACCTTCACAATATGACATACCAATATCTAGCTTTCTCATTACATGTTCATCACGCAAAAGATTAATTATATGGCTCAATTCAAATCCTAAGAAAACACACACTAAACCCATTTGTTGCTTGATAACTTAATCTTTCTAAATGCAGAGCAATCTTTTTCCAACAGCCATGCAATCTTACCAGACTTTTTGGTGTTAGCAATTGGATCTTGCATACGCTCCTCGCTAAATAGTTCCTCAATGGCTCAATCTTTCTTTAACTAAAAAACTTCTTTCGAAGCAAATCAAATCCTTTACTTTCATAATATATTACTAAGATGTAAGGGGAGTCATTAAGTCTATAGTGAGATTAAACGAATAGAAGAAATCTCCTAAACATTAATTGCGTTATTTCCACCTATTTATCCATTAGAAGATTTTGCCACACCTTACCATGCTCGTCTTCTTTGTTTATGGGTTAAACAACTATTATATTTTTTTCCATTATTCTAATCACCACCTGCTAAAACATGGCTACCATTCATGTCACTTTAGAGTATCATTTCTTAGGAAATTTAAACCAAACCTTTAAGTATGTTGGCCTTGAATAGGAAATAGTCTTTATCATTTCCTCCTTAAAATTAGAGTGTATTTCTCGACCCTTGAAGTTTCAATACTATCTTCTTTATAACTCATGATAAAGTAATAATTTTTCTACCTTACTCCAGTGAAGGCTTAACGTAAGCTAAGAGTTCATTAAATTGGTATATTTAAGATTTTGTTGCAAGAGATATTGTCTAATCCTTGAGATTGTCAATGAAAAAAGCTAAAGACTTGCAAAAATTATTGATCTGGAAACATTTTAGTAATTCTAAAGAATTCTCATTAAGTTCATCAAATTTGAATAATTTGCTTCTAGAAAAAATAAGGACTTGTGTGCAAAAAAATAATAAGGTTAGCTTTAAACATGTTCATTTCATTTTGATCTCTTTAAGAGCTCCATTTGTTGAAACCTCTTTAATCATTCTAAGTAAGACATTCACTAATATAATAATACAGAGATAGAGAGATTGTGATTCTCTTTGTGTTGTACCTCTAAGATGATGGATCTTCCCTATTAATTTCCCATTGATCATCAAGCTTGTAAGACTTACAAGTGATGCAAGTCATAATCTATTTAACCTATGTCTCATTAATCCCATTTTAATTAACAATTTCCTTCAGAAAATGCTAATAAACTCTATCACAAGCTTTCATCATATCAACTCTTATAGTAAAATGATGTTTCCTACTTTTTCCTTTAATCTTCATGTTATGAAGCACTTCGCTTACTGTTTGCTACATCATCTTTGATCATTCAGCCTAAGATAAAAGCACTTTGATAGGGGGTATGATATCTTTTAACAAGGTTTTAACCTATATGCTGACACTTGCGTAACAAAAATTAAAGAAGAAATTACGAAGGCTAATTAATTTAAATTGAATTAAGTCTTGAGAATTTTAAACTCTAAGAGCCAAAAGAAGAGCTATTTCATTCAGTTTAGATGGAAGAATGCTTTTGCTCATAAATTATGAAACAATTTCAAACATCGTTGAACTTATCAAATTCTAAAAGCTAAAATTACACCTGAAAAAATTTAACCTTTAGGATGTAAGTTTAAATAAGGGATTAACAATTTAGGTAGTTAAGAAAAGGGGGAAATCAATGTTATGTAAAGAAGTGCAAACAAAGACAAAAAGGGATTTCTTGATTATATTACTTTATTTAATGTTAATCAATTTCTTAACCACTTGCAATATTAATCTCTTATTTGTGTTAATTTATATGATATTTATCCCCTTTTTAAAAACTTGAAGTATTGATACCCTATTTAAAATTATCTCTAAACATAGATCTCTTCTGATATGATTTTCTTCATTCTAAAAAGATTGTCTTGATAATCAGTTTCAGAAACTGTAGGACTACTTTGTTATACTCCTCTAAGCCTTAAAGTTTGACTAGTTTCCCCTTTTTTTTATGTGATGGAAGTGGAATTTTTTGGCTTTCTGGAAAAGTCATCTCCTCCATCATTGTCTGATGATAAGGAGAGATCCACCAAAAAGGTCAAAAATCATGATGATCCTATAAGTATTTCACTTGGTTTTGATAAATCTTTCAAGGAAATGCTTATGAGTCAGGATAAGGAAACTGGAGATCTGATATGCAATGATTTTGACTTTCATGTCGCTAAAGAGGACATAACAGTAGACATGGGAAATGGTTTCCCTTTGATTGTCTTCTTTGATAGAGTGAAAAGTTTGATGGCTAAATCTATGCAACAGACGGTTATTGTTTGATTGTTAGGGAAAAGTACTGGTTATAGAGTTTTATCTAATTGAATTATGGCTATATTGAGATTTAAGGGAGATGTCAAAATTGTAGATCTGGACAATGATTATTATATGGTGAGATTTTCCTCTGTTGATGACTATATGAATGCAATGTTAGATAGCCCTTGGACTGTTATGGGGCATTACTTAACAGTACAAGCTTAATCTCCTTCTTTTAGCACTAAAGCCAAAAACTTATCTACCATTGCCGCTTGGGTTAGATTCACTGGAATGCCAGTCCAATATTATCAGAAGAATGTCTTGAGAGCTATTGCTAGAGCTTTAGGGAAATTCATAAAAGTAGATTATAATACAACAACATCTCGGAGAGGTAAGTTTGCTCGTATGGCGCTTGAGTTAGACCTTAAAAAACCTTTAGTGTCGAAGATTGTTGTTGATGGTAGATTACAATTTATTGAATGTGAGGATTTACATTTCATTTGTTACAAATGTGCTTGATATGGTCATGTTAGTGACATATGCTCATTCATTACTCAACCGGCTATTAGTGTGATTTGTGAATCCAATGAATTATCTAGTGATCTTTTAATGAATAATTCTGGTGATTGGAGGTTGAATTCTGATGAAGATGACAATGTGGTTAGGCCATGGATTCATACATCCAAAAAAGGAAAAAGACCAAAATCAAAGTTAAATGATTTAAGAGGAAGGAAATCTAATGTTTTCACACCTTCTCAAACAGATTTGACACGATTTAATATTCTAGCTAATTTGAGTGAGGAGAATTTCAAAAATGATATTACCCATATGGAAGTTGCAATAAATGATAAGGAAAATGATCAATTCTAGAGAAATCCTAAAAAGCATAGAGTTCAAAATGTGGAGGAGTCTTCTAAGGATGTCAAAAAAGGTAATCACCTTACTAAACTAGAGAAACCTACTAAGGGGATTCCTAATAAATCCCAACAGGAGAATATGTTCAAGCAAACTTAAGTTTGGTTTAGAGGTGACAAAGAAAACTTTAATCTTAATATGAATAAGCTTTATAACTAGCAAAATAATGACCATCTCTTCATGGAAATGCTATTATCTCTAAAATAGCAAAAAATTCTAGTTTGACTTCCTCTGTGCTTAATCCTAAGGATCATTCAGTGGTGTTTTTAAGAGGTAAATCTTCTATGGGGATCTTAGGTGAACAATCTTCTCTAGACATAATGCATATTTCTTCCATGGAAAAGTGTGCAAACAATGAAGGTTGGCCTCCTGATAAATCAAATATGGTGAATCTGAAAAGCAAATTACAGTCCAAAATTTCTACCTCAAAAAATACTTGCAGAATTAAGGGTTTGTTTGGATAGTTTGTTTTTCATTTGTATTTATATTTGTATCGAAACAATATATGTAAATATGTCAATATTTTATCTATTTGATCTTTTTATGAAAACTGCTAACTTTTTTTTTTTTATCTATATCTATTTCTTGATAAACAACTTATTAGAAAAAAGTTTAAAAAAGTATCTATATTTGTCGGAAAAAGCTATCCAAACAAGCCTTAAAAATCAATCTTTTGCAGATTTGTTGGGGTTGAGTCTTGAATTGGAGAAGGCAGACGAAGGTCTCTGTAGAATAAATGAACCCCAGGGAATGGAGGTTTGATGTTTCTATGGAGTATGACTCCATTCTTTTTATCTCTTTTACTATGAATGATCTAGTCCTATTTTTATTTGAATTTGCTAAGGGGTTACTAATGAAAGATTTATCAGATGCTTGAAGTCTATGGTTATGATTCATAAAATCAAAATTTTGGTTTTAGTTGAAACACACATCGGTAGCCTTTAGGCTGAGATGACTATTAAAAGGTTGGGTTTTATGGAGGAATGAGGTATCTGTTTCTATTTTGAAGAATCATTGGCAATTTATTTACATTCGTGTCTTTCTTTTATCTACTATCTCCTTTTTATTTACTGGTGTCTATAGTAGGTTTCGATCATCTATTTATAGAACTTTATGGGATAAATTAGGTATTTTAGCGTTGAATTCTCAAGGTCCATGGATGGTAGTGGGAGAATGTAATGCTTTGCTTCATCTAGAGGATAAAATTGGTAGAGGAACAAGACTTATCTACGTATGTAAACTGTTTAAATGATGGATAGATAATTGCAGTATGGAAGAGGTTATCTTCTCAAAACCTAAATTCACTTGGTCTTAAGGCCTTTGTCATGAACAGTTGGATAGGGAAGTTGAGCACTTACCGAAGCTATAGTTGGATCATTACCCTCTTCACATCAATGTTTCTAATTCTGATAGTAGGGGTGAGAAGTACAAAAGATTTGCATTTATTGTAGCTTGGGAATCTCACACAAAGTGAAAAAAGTTTGTTGCATCGAACTGGAAATATGAGCTTCCTCTTTACGATGCTATCGACCTACATTCAAAGAATGCAGATATATGGAGCAAGGAAGTTTTTGGGAACATCTTTTAGAAGAAAAGATGGCTTATGGCTAGAATAGTAAGTATTCGAAAGGCACCTGAGAACCACTCTACTAGGACCCTTAAATCTCTAGAGGTCTCTTTCAGGAAGGAGCTTGAGTGAATCTTAACTCAAGAAGAGATGCTTTGGCACTAGTACGCTACTATAAAGTGGACCACCTAGGGGATAGAAATTATGCCTTTTTTTCATACGAGAGTGAATGCCAAAGCTAAGAAGAATCTCCTTAATGGCCTTTTTCTTCCTAATGGTAGCTGATGTACAGATCAAGCTATCCTTAAAGTCAAATCAGTTAAATTCTTTCAAGTGGTGTATAATGGTGACTCATCTAATAGTCTTTCATATCCCATTCGAGGCTACTTCCCTGCTTTATCTAGAGAGGCTATGAATATGCTATATGATGACATTTTAGAGTTGGAAATGACAAAGGCTTTATTTGATATGCCCCCTTTAAAGCACCTGGTGTTGATAGTGTTACTACTCTCTTCTACCAAAAACATTGCAATTTTGTAAGAAATTCTATTTGTAATATGGTTAAGGAAGCTTTCCAAATGGGAAGGGTAGATAGTAAGATTAATAGATCTCTTATCACATCAATCCCCAAAATGGAGAAACCAGAATTCTTTAGTCACCTTTGGCCAATTAACCTTTGTACAGTGAACTACAAGATTATAATGAAAGTTATTTCTAATATGTCGAGAAAAGTTATGCCAATTTTGATTAGCCCCGCCCAATCCAACTTTGTTGAAGGCCAACACATTAAAGATAATATAATTATAGCTCAAGAACTCATAAACTCTATGAGATTTTTTCATGGTAAGAAAAAGGTGGATTGTTATTAAAATTGACCTGGGAAAAGGCTTATGATAGACTCAGTTGGAATTTTATAAAGGACTCCTTAGCGGATGCAAATATTCTATCAATTCTTTTAAACATCATCATAGGTGGTCTTAGCTCGAGCTCCTTTCAATTTAATTAGAATGGTAAGATTTCTGATCCATTCACTCCATCTAAAGGTATTCGATAGGGTGGCCCTCTATCACCATATAACTTCATAATTTGTATGGAGCGTTTATCTCAGGCTATTAATAGAGTTGTCCAACAGGGGGAGTGGATTCCACCTCATTTTAGAGATGGTGGTACTTATGTTTCCCACCTCTTCTTTGCAAATGATCTTATTTTGTTTGTTGAGGCTTCAAAGAGGCAAGTGGTAATGATTGATTGCATCTTGAATGAGTTTTGTGAATTTTCTAGGCATAATAAAAGTAAAGAAAAGTTACAGATCTTGTTATCCCTAAATGTCGATAATGAATTGGTTAATAAGCTTAGCGAATTACTGAGTATTGGCATGTTGTTTGATTTGGGTCGATATCTTGATGTTCCTCTTATTCACAATAGAGTCAACAAGGTTACATATAAGAAAGTGCTAGACAAGGTTCAAGGAAGAGTTAATGACTGGAATTTGTAAGGTATCTCCCTTACTGGGTGTATTACTCTGTGTAAATATGTCCTTTCGTCCACCCCTACTATATTATGCAGACTATAGCAATTCCTAAAGGAATTTGTGATAATATGGATAAGATTTGTAGAAGCTTTCTTTGGGGTTCTAGTTAAGGAACTACCAAACTGAATCTTGTCTCTTAAGATACCGTTTGTCAACCAAAGATTTGTGGTGGCCTTAGGATTTATAAGATAAGAGGTATGAATGAAGCTTTGCTCTTGAAAGTTGCCTAGGGTGTTATTCAAAATTCTGATAAACTTTAGGTGAAAATTCTCAGAGCTATGTATAATATTCCTAAGGAAATTTTCCTCTTAGTATTAATGTTGTTTATGGTTGTCATCTTTGGAAGAATTTGAGGAAAATTTAGCTTAAAATTTTAAAAGGGACTAGATGGGTGCTAGGTAATGGTTAACGTATAAGATTCTAGACAGATGTTCAGGCGAACTTCGAAAGGCCTCTTTGCAATCTTGCTATTGTGGAGATTCTTGAAAATTTATTAACTAGTATTGTTTTGAACTTATGGATGCGAATAGGCTATGGACCTATAGTGCATTTCAACATATGTTACCCCCCATGACTCTTCTTTCTATTGCAGCTATTTCCACACAGTAGCAGATTATGGCGATGATACGATATTCTGGGGTGAGTCTAATTAAGGTGAATTCATTGTTTCTTTTGCTTATAAATCTTTGAATTATCCGAACTAGAATGTTAACAATAATCAATGAAAGTTAGCTTAGGTTTGGAGTGGTCCTAGAAAAATAAGATTGCTTATTTGGTTAATGCTCCATGAAGCGTTACTAATGAATGCAAAGAGAGTTAGACGCCATATAAGCTCCGACCCTAAATGTGGTATTTGTTAATCTGTCTAGAATCTATTGACCATGTTCTCAGAGAATATAATAGAGTTGTTTTAATGTAGTGTAAACTCATCCCTAAAAATTAGAAAGCAGAATTCTTTTCTACCTCATTCTTTGATTGGTTTGCTACTAATCTTGGAAAGCATAAAGTGTTCAATG
The DNA here is from genome assembly GCA_024138025.1 of Combretum micranthum. Classification (NCBI taxonomy): domain Eukaryota; kingdom Viridiplantae; phylum Streptophyta; class Magnoliopsida; order Myrtales; family Combretaceae; genus Combretum; species Combretum micranthum. The sequence continues at coordinate 2,261,111 of JAMXBD010000023.1, read as the reverse complement.
GTGTTCACTAGTCTATTTTGTTTGGTACTGTCTGCTAGACTTTGTGAAATTGTAGAAACAAGGAAGTTATTGTAGGTGAAGAAATCAATGATTTTCTTGTGTTTTCCTCTACAATAACTAGAGTAAGAGAATTTTAGTATGCTGTAGATAATTGCTTAATTGGCTAAACTTGCAAACTAGTGAGAACTAAAGTGTTATCTGCTTGGTAGCTACCTCAAAATGATAGGGTAAAAATTAATCTTGATGGTTCATTCAAAGGTAATGGATTGACAGGTGCAAGAGGTTTCCTGAGGGATGCTAGTGGTAACTGGTGTAGAGGGTTCATGCTAAACCTAGGCTCTAGTTCTACACTTGCTACTTAACTTTAGGGTGCTATATTGGGTCTGCAATCAACATGGGATGCTGGCCTTAAAAGAGTAGTTTTGGAAATGGACAACAAAGTGATGGTTGATATGCTTAATAAGAGGAAAAGTGGAGCAAATAATAAATGGCATTTGATTAATCCTCTAATGCAACTGTTGAATCATCCTTGGCAAGTATTTTTGCAACATATTTGTCGAGAAGGTAATCGTGTAGCAAATTGGTTAGCAAATAATTCATTAAAGCAACAACTGTGTATTCATTGACTCCATACTGTTCCTGCTAATCTTTCAACTTTGTTACAAGATGATTTGGCTGGGGTTGTCTTTCCCATAATGTGTGACATCTAGTTCTTTTTGGGTTGTTTTCATCCCCTTGAAAAAAAAAAAAAAAAGATTGTCTCGTTAAAAGCATTCATGCTTGGAACTTTGTAGGCTCCTAATTGGAAAGGCATTCTCAACATCTTTCTCACTTAACTTTCTTAAGTGAGTGTTTCATTCCACTCATCTATTATCAACATAGGAATAAATGCTAACACCTCTAATAACTTTAATGTAGCATCACCCTTATATATCCACTGATAGAAGTCTTTAAAAAATAGCAAGTTGATTTCACATCGTCCTGCCACATGCCATACTTATTTTTTATTATAGTCACCGTATTCCTTGCCTTTCAGTTGATAATTGTCTAGTAAAAGACCATTGTCTTTCTGTCATACAAAGAGATACAATTAACACTAGATATTTGCATCGAAAACCTCTAATCATTTCTTAATGCTTCCTCAAGATGCTAAAGGTAAACTTAATTCTATGTTATCCTCTTCTCCATCAATATTTCTTCTTTGAACTTCAATTAACCTGCTCATTATGCTTTCAATTTCCTTACCATAGTTTGTAACAATTTCATTTTTTTCCTTGTAACTTCTACGGTCTACTAAATGAACTGTGCCATTCATCCGATCATTAAAATAAATATAATAATTGATATTATTAGTATTTTTATCGTTCGATCAAGATTGGTTAAAAATCTGGATCAATTAATGACATATTGGACCGGTGCCACTAAAAACACAATAGAAGCATAACTTTAAAAAAAATTTTTTATGGATCTCTTCTCTCTTGGATCCTTCTTAGTATACCATTCAAATATCTATATAGATGCCGGGTACTTTAAATTCTTTGACACTTCTTTTTCACCCCTCACAGTTCAATCAACTTTAAACATCTCTTAAATACGTGGTCCTATACTTTCCTTCATTGTTGAAAAGACCTATATCAAACTTCTTTTCACTTGTCTTTCTTTTCTTTTGATAATCACACCAACTATTTAATTGATATTAGCATCCAAGGTCAACCGACTTTGCATCTAGGACCATATGTTGAAACGCCATTAATTGTCTCTATGATTTGTTTTTGTCACCACTCTTCTCTCTTGAATCATTATCGCATTTGAATCTGCAGCATATAGTCATGCATGGTTAACACTTCTACATAAAGTTACTTGCCTTCATAAAAAAACCCTATTTTAAAATGTTAAGGGAGAGTAAGCATAAGAATTCTTAAAAACAGGTACTAACCCTCAATATGGATTCAAGTATCTATCTATTATATTATCATTTGCCCAAGCTACATGGATACCCAACACTTCCTTCCACCACAGTATTAATCCTCTAGATATCTAAACTCTGATATAGATCAATTTGGTATATAAATATTGAAATTAATATAATACTTGAAAGAATTTTTTGTGCATGCCGATAATACCTCTATCAAATTCTTCTAGGAACTTAAATTGATCAACTTCAAAGATTTTCAATTACTAAACTGATCAAATTCTAAGTTTAATATTAAATTGATTAATTTCAAAGTTTAAGTATCTTTATATATTTTACTAAAGTTTAAATACTATTTTTAACATTATCTCTAATTTTAAATAGGTATCAACATATTAAGTTGTTAGTAAAAAGAATAAATATTCCATAAAATGGTTCAAACAGAAAAATAGCAAAGCTGATGTGACACCATTTAAAATATGGTGTGGCATGTTATTGTGGCAGTTGGCAGTAACATGAACAGATTGAATTATAAAAAATTATGTCAAAGGAGATTAACGATAAATGATAAGTCCAGTTTTAAAATTAATATTTTAAATAGTTAAAAATGAATGAGTTTTACATGAAATGGTTCAAATAAAAAATAAACATAAGGGACCCATCGTTATGACACTATCTAACATATGTGGATATCACTTGTTATTATGATTGTTGGCAGGTGAGGCAGATCTATTCGAGTGAAAAATATGATCATAAAACAGCCAACTCATACCCATCTTTTTCTAACAAGAAATGAAAAAAAAAAAAATGAAAAAAAGGAAAAAACCACCCCCATCCCATACAAGTCAATGTGTAAGAAGCCGTAACCTTAAATCTAAAACTCGCATTATTTTTTTTTTGCCCTCCCTTAGAGATCTCAAACTCACAATTTAAACATATGTAGACATAAGTATGGTTCGATTTTAAATTAGAAACCGAATCGAAATCGTCACAGGCGGTTCTAGAATTGAAACTGAACCGATTAGATGGTTCTAAAATCGGTTAAGAAATCGTCAGTTTTTCAGTTTCTAAACGGTTCTAGGCCTAGAGCCAGATGAAACCTACAGTTCTAATTGGTTTCATTAAAAAATAATAATTATGTAAAAAAAATTTAAAAATCATATTAAATATATAATTATTAATGTTTACACTATTTCATATAAATAGTAAAATTTATTACCTATTTATAATATTTAATGTTTTATTATCAATAATACAAATAAACATAACTTAAAATTATAAATAATTTAGTTTATCTAAACTTCTTCTAAAAGTAAAATTCATTCTTTAATAATGTGGGACTATTTTTTGTATTACAATTTTTTTATTATCCTCTAAAGTATTTTATGATCTCATATTATTAATTATAATTGATATTAATTGTGTTTATATATAATTGAATGTTGCATTCTCAATTTTTTTTTAGAAATTTTGGCTAAATAATTTAATACTTTTATATCCAATAATTAATTATTTTGAGTTTAAAATTTATTTTATTAAAATATAACATTTATTTTTTTACTCAAGGAAAAAACAGTTTCATGGTTCCAAAACCGAAACCAGGAACCACCGGTTCCATAGAACAGGACCGAGACCATGGGAGACGGTTCTGATTCTGGTTATGGTTCTGTGTGGTTCCGAAATCGTTAATTAATATTCATCCAGAACCCATAGGAAAATACATAAAAACCCATCCAAAAGTCACCCATGAATTCCTGATCCAAATACTCTTTTTTATAATTCTTCATCAACCAGGTCCATTTTGTCATCACTTTCATAGAATCCCATTTTTAATCTCCTAAAGGGAAAAGAGAAATCTTTATATCAACTAGTATTAATCAAATTCCTACTTTAAATTAAGATATGACGTATGAAACATGAACAAGTTAGGGTTTTTTTTTTTTTTCCTTTACGAGTTATAGACTATAATCAAGTTCGCATTTTTTTCCCCCTTCTTCTTTCTTTTTAACAATAAAAATCGTAGTAAAGCGTTAGTTAGAGAGTGCAAATTTCTTACAATGAGCAAATGGGAAAGGAAATGAGATTAGTTATTAATTTCCTCATGTGGGGCATTTTTTCTTTTCTTTTCTTTTCTTTTCTCCTTTTTTTTTATAATTCGGGTATGGATTGGTTGTCTTTTAATTGAATTTTTTTTTAAAAAAAATCTAGACATATCCATGTTAATATTAACTATCAAATTAACATACCACCTTGATATATTTTATACGATTATATAGTAGTTTTGTCATTAATTTTTTATTTGCACCACTTTATGTGACATTTTTTTTTTAACCATTTAAAATGTTGTTATCCTATTTGGATTTACCTCAAAATGCTCATTCTCTTTAGTGTAATTTTTTTCAATTAAAATATATCCATGCCAATGCCCACCTATCACAATAACGTGCTATGTAAGCATACCTTATACATATTACAATGGCACTTTTATGTATTCCTTATTTTGAGCCACTTTATGTAATGTGACACTTGCAACATTAAAGTTCTTATTTAAGCTTACCCCATTTGGTGTAATTTTTCCACAAAAAAATTTTTGAATGTGAATCCATCCCCTTAATAGTCATTATTTTGGCTTTCATTCTTAATCTTTACGGGGAAGATGCTCATAATTCGAATTCTTAATATACTCTTTTAAGAGCTTTTACGATTGGGGAACAACCTCACCCTCAACAGTTTAAACTTATGCGGTCCATGGCTTGTTTAGGGCTGATATTAGCTAGCCACCATAACTATGAAAATGAACACCAGCTCTTCCACATATGCTTCCACTAGTCTACTTTCAAAAGGTAAGTGCATTATTGTCATTTTCCTTCTCAAAGTATTAGCACTACCTCTCCTTGGTTGAACTTTAGTTTTCCATGTTCCATATCTCTAAAGAGATCACTTTGCTTAATTTTCCTCGTAACTCGAGGATTGTTTGCTCTAAATTCTCTACCTTCCCTATTTCTTTCGAGTGCTTTAGCTAGTGGTAAACGTTTGGGTATAATATTTTTTATTTAAGGATAAAGTGTTGGGCTAGAAAGTTAGTCTACAATAATGATTACAATTTGGCATAAAGTGCTAGGCATGCCAATTCCTGAAGGATAAAATTTATAAATGTTTCAAATGATTAAAAAACAAAGAAAGCTTGTGATGCTCTAAATTTAGGATCATCTATAGCTCATCATCTGTCCATACTAGTTATGGACACACCAAACCTAAGAACCTGCTCATATACATGGTAAAATCATAATTACTTCAAAATATCTCATCCACTAATGATTCTAAACACTATTAATTTATATGTCTATAATCATAAATAACCACATAAATATCATCTTATGATCTTTAATAGTGCAAATGACATTCATTAAACCAACACTAGAAAGGTTATAAGTTATTACTAAGAGATATTCTATAGTGAACATCAGGACCTAATATCCTTCATATCAAATTGCTTTGTTTTCCATTAATCTTCACATGTTTCTATTTCTCATTGGAAGGTTAATTCTAGTGATATTCCAAACCACTAACTATAAGCATCTATTAATACAACGATCTATACGTTCATCACCTGTACTTGAAAAAGAAAAGAGTGAGCTGAAGCTCAGTACAGTATACCACAAACAAACACACAAACACATGGTTAACAAATACACATTCACATATATACCTATTACTAATATAACAACCACATTTTATTATCTTTATTTTAAACTGGGTAACCAGCACAAGGATACCTCAGTATCTCCCACATGTAAGTATAATAATACATATATATGATGTTGGGTACTTTCTAATACCACAAGTCATTGAGTCTCCTAAATCTACTCATAATCATCTCCAAATGCAACTCCACTAAGGATAGCTTTACATAAGGATCATTAAGGTGCTACATTAGCATTACCAATACTCCAATCCACAAACTACAACCAAACACACGCAACACACAAACGTTATGGTTGAATATTCAATTTGTTGATTTAAGATTATAACTAACAAGTACAAGTACAAGTACAAGTGCACATAAACAAGTTATACATACTTGGAAGTTGTTTTATTCAAAAATTGAATCTATTACTTGAATTACACACAAGTAAGTTACTAAGAGTCTTCTATACATCTAATTTAACTCTTGCAATATTCCTATTATACTCATCTTTACCCTGCTACTATTTAGGTACCCAAGATCTTAAAGTATACATTAATGCTAAAGGGAAGAGTTAAACGGATAGAGTTATTTTTAGGCAAGAAAAGTGATGCAATGACAAGCTACTACGCCGCTGTCCTTGACTAGCTACACTGCCGGCCTTGACTAGCTTTTAAGTGGCTACTTTGTCAATTATATCAACGATTTATTTGTATTTATTATTGGTCTAAATTATATTTACTATTTTCCTTTTTAGATTGTATTATTATTTGTCTTTATTATTAGTCAATATTGTATTTATTATTTACCTTTTTAGGATTTTACCATTTTAGAATTTTCATGTAATAGTATAAATAGGCATTTAGGCTTGTCTTTATATAGACTGATATTTTGACATCTTTGATATTGAATCGAGAAGATTTTCTCTGAATTTGCAATTGCTTAGCAATTGTGTGATTAAATTCACGTTTTGAAATCAATCGTCGAATTGGTTTCTATTATTCAATGCATCGTGCTGCATCAGATTGGTATCAGAGTGGGTAAAATCCTGGATAGACTATAGAATAGGAGGCGGTTGTATTCCTGATGGTGTTCGGGACGGAAGTCCTACGTTATGGGCGACCAGTACGAAGGCGGTAAAAGAGACCATGAGTTAGAAAATATGGCAAAAAGAACAACGCTTTGATGACCTGTTCTATTGATCCAATACCAAAGTAGCTGGAAAGATTATTGGAGACGACCAAAAGGCGATCTAAGGATCAGTTCTGTTACTATATACTATGATGAAGATGAGCTTTTTGAAAATCTGGCCTGGGAAAAGCGGTCATGAGTAGAAGACTATATGAGACAGACACAGTATAAAGATGAAATATTTTTTCAATTTAAATATGTTGTTTTTGAGTTTGATGTTACTGGAAATCTAAATGAGTTTTGGGTTTGGGTTGAGGAAGTTGAGAGTTTCTTTAGTTTTGGGGGATATGAAGATAAAGTTAGTGAAGAGTCGTTTGCGGGGTGATGCATGGTATTGGTGAGAAAAACTTTTGGTAGTGAGACGCCTTGAGAGCAAGGAGCCCGTGGGGACTTGGTTTATGATGAAATACCTTATGGAGCGGGAGTTCTTTCTCTTAGACTATAAGAAAATCCTTCCTCAGAAAATTCCAAAATGCCTGAACCAGTAAACCTAATTCCAGAAGTGCCTAAAAAGGAATTGGTGAGACAAGATGATAACTTAACCTTTGAAGATCAGAGTGCTTAAATTAGTGATGGTGAGGACAATGGGGAAGAAGCTGATACTTACGAAGATTATGTTGGTGAGGAAGTCGTTGTGGAGAAGCTTCTTTGTTGATTGACAAACAGGTGTTGGTAGTTATTGAAGAGCTGGAGGCTAAAGAACTCTCAACATATTCAGTGCACCAGTGAATGAGATTAAAAATGTGGGACTCAGTGATTTGTCCAAAAACTTACATCATGACCCAAAAGAAATGCCAGAATTAGTGAGTGCATCTATCCTATCGCTTCATATCAACATGGAAAACGATTGTCCAGTTATTACTCTAATCCATCTAGATTACGCGCAAATAGATTCAAAAGAAAACTCAAGGATGAGTTTTAATCTGGTAGGGATGAATGATGTGGTACGAATCACAATCAAATGACGAGATAAATAGGATAAATCAAGACGATCCAAAGAGATGAAGAATAAGAGGAAAAGGCAGAAAAACGAGAACTCGAGGTCGAGTTCTTTGCTGGTTGGAGAGAATGATGCAGACGTTAGGCTACTACACTGTCCTTGATCAGCTATGCTGCCGGCCTTGACTAGCCTTTAAGCAGGCCTAATTTGTTAGTTATGTCATACGATTTATTTGTATTTATTATTGGTTTATATTGCATTTACTATTTTCTTTTTTGGATTTGTATTTATTATTTGTCTTTATTATTAGTCAATATTATATTTATTGTTACTTTTTTAGGATTTTCATTTAATAGTATAAATAGGCCTTTAGGCTTGTCTTTGTATATAGAACTGATATTTTGACATATTTGATATTGAATTGAGAAGATTTTCTCCGAATTTGCAATTGCTTAGCAATTGTGTGATTAAATTCATATTTTGAAATCAATCGTCGAATTAATTTCTATTATTCATCATTTTTGTGCTGCATAAAAAATGATGACTTTTAGGGTATTATAATGACGTAAAGTAGTGCATGGGAGTATAGGGTTGGATCACTTAGGCAGGGAAATTAGTCATAAAAAACTCCACAGGAGGTACATGAGTAGAACATGGGCGATTCATGGGGAATACATGACCTTGTCAATCTTGTGTTCTTTTAAAGGCACAATTTTTAAATTACTAAGAGGAACATGACCAAGAACACAAGTTATGTTGTCGTGTTCTTTCAAATTCCTTTTTTTTTTTTTGAGTAAAAGACATGGAGAGAAACATGATCTGATATACATGTTCATGTATTAGCTGTGTAGTCTTATGAAAAATACCATTTTAACATAGAGAGGTACACGACTTAATACATAGATCCATGTTCTAGTCATGTGCTTTTCTAAACATTGTTTTTCGCAAACCCAAAGGTACATAGCTCAAAAACAGGTTCGTTTTTCAATCGTGCACTTCTAAAAAATCCTTTATTCGTTAATTCTCCATGTTTCCAAGCCTGACATCACTTTAAACACTTCCATAAAACATATTCCTAATCCTAAATTTGTTTAAACATACACGATACCTTTCCAATTACCTACAACACTAATGAACAAAGTATAAACACACAAGAACTACATTACCGGATTTCTTTTTCAATCGTGCGCTTCTAAAAACCCTTTATTCATCAATTCTCTATGTTTCCATGCCTGACATCACTTTAAATACTTCATAAAACATATTCCTAACCCTAAATTCGTTTAAACATACATCATACCTTTCTAATTACCTCCAACGCTCATGAACAAAGTATAAACACATAAGAGCTGCATTACCTTTTGACCTTCTTCTGTATTCCTCACAAATTTCCTAATGTCTATTCCATAACCACCCTTCTTCTTGAAGTTTTTCAAAAATTCCTTGTGATTTTTTGTTTATGTTGTAGAATTATGCTATCATATCCAAACATTAATGTCTCGTCATTCCCTTATTTGATTCATCAAGAATGGTGAAAGAATTCTAAAATAATAACAACTTATCTTAAGATTTTATTGATTTTTTTTTTTTCCAGGAATCGTAGAAGGGTGTTGAGAGGGGAGAAGGGAACTTTTCGATGATATGTTATGAAAAAAATGGAAGCAGCCAACTATGGCTACCCTATGAGTTTAAATACGTTACTTACCCACCCCATGATATTTCAAAGCGTTTAGTAATCTTATCTTAGGTTTGATGGCAGGGGTTCGGGTTAAGAGATTTTGTGGTAGCTTAAAAAGAGCTAGTTCTGTGTTTTGCGTTATTAAGGAAATTAAGAATCCCAAAGATTGGGGTAAAATGCACATGAAAAAGAAAAAAAGAATAAGGAGATATATTTGCAATGCATCCTAACAATTTAGTTAGTTTTTACTAAAAGACGAACCTTGGTCAATTCCAAGAAATAAAAGATCCCAATACAGTTATTTGCATTATTGTTGATAAGCGTTTCATTTTCATCAATGTTGAGATGACTTAAATGATAGAGTCATTATTTTGGTGCGGGAATCATTAAGGTATTATTAGTTTTTAAACTTGCCTATTGATGGATTATTCAAAATGTTAATGACTTATTCAAAAATTGACAAACGTCTATAAATTATATTTAAAAGTTCAATTAACATTTTTATTTCTTATGCCTCAGTTAAATGGTCGATCTTTTATTAATTTAATAATTTCCAAAACTGGTTAATGTGTATAGCTCAAAACTAACCCATTAAAAGAATATATTAACAGGATATTAAAGTTGAGATAGTTCTAAATGTCCAAAAAAGTTCACGTAATTAACCTAAAATTCGAATAAAGTTAAATATCGTTTGTAAAAATAGTCCCACTAAATTTTTTAATCCCATATGTCGCTAATGCGGTACATGACAATCCAACCCACAATATTCCACTAGAACAATGTACCAACTCCAAATAAAGCTAAAATCTATTTCCACCATTGACCATACCAAGTGGGGAAAAAAAAAAAAAAAAAAAAAAAGAGTCAATCCATCACTCTCTCTATCTTTCTCTATACATCTCCCAAAACACAACATTCCAAAATCTGCTTTAAGCTCAATGCACCAAAACAAAGTAATTTTACATGTTCCCATCATATTTTTTTTTATTATAACCGTCCAATTAATTATTTAATAACTCATATAATTTATTTAATATATTATATACCATATTTATTTCAGTAGATAGATAACTGAATAGAATGATGGATAAATTATAAAAGCTTTTCCAAAACAAAAGCATGTGCAAATCAGTAAGCAAACATGAACACTCAAAAGGTATATTAAAAAAAAAAAAAACATGTATGGTAATTCAATTAATCTTTTTAAATGCATATGCAATGCAATTAAGTCTATAAAAATAAAATTATAAATTAATTGATTTTTGTTGGTACCTTTAAGAGTAATAATTAATATATTTTTTGGCCCAATAATATTTATTATATTACCAAGTATTAATAACACGTTAGGTAATTTATCGTCAGTTATATATATTCGTGGATAGTGTCAGCGTGTTTACCTTCTTTCTTGGGTTGTTTCATTGGAATATACCTGTTCTTGTCCTAACCCAATTCCATATCTTTTGTTCCCATCTTTTTATATTTATAGGTTTCCTTTCCTTTCTTTTTCTTTTTTAGTCGGTTCAACCAAAAAATCACATTCAGACATGCATTACTTTTACAGGAAGACATTATTCCTGTCAACTAAAATATACTCATGGTAATAAATATTTTTTATATTAAAAAATAAATAATAAATATTCTTTGATGTTTCCAGTATTTTTTTTTTGTTTTTATTTCTTTAAGTATAGCTATTTTGAGTACGTATTTGTTCCCATTAAAATTCTTCAAATGGAAGGAATGTAATAGATATAGGAATGATAAATTCATTTTCTTGTTTAGATACATTTACCGAATATAAATGAAATGAAATAAGATTTATCTAAAATAGCTTTAACAATAAATATAAATAGGATAAATTGATAAATAAAACAAAATATATTAATGTGAAGAGAAATGGCATTATGATTCCCTTTTCTCAAAGTAAAATGGCAAAGTTGGAATGCTCGAATTCAAGGAATTACTTTTTTTTTTTAAGCGCTTTCAAATATAAAAGAAAAAGAAAAATCTGAAATCATGAATCCAGTCTATCATCACGTAACACACCATAAACTGTTATTTACTAACCATAGTTTTTTCAAAAACTTAAACACCACCTTTTTTTAAAATTTTTTTCCTTTTTCGTCGCCAAACTTAAACACTAGTTAAACATCATTTTTATCATTTATTTTTAATAATCTCATATATATATATATATATAAATTTTACAATTTTTTCACCCATAACCTCAGGGCACGCTAGAAAAAAAAATGAAAAAAATAAATAAATAATAGCCAAATGCAAATTAAAAAAAAAAAATACTCATCTCATTATTCCTTCCTAAAGCAAAAAAAAAAAAAAAAAAAAAAGAAAAGAAAATTAAGTCTTTGTAGTTTGTATATGTGACTTCCACCGAAGCTGATGAGTTTCTTTCCTCACGTCTCCCTCTCTCTCTGTCTGTCTGTCTCTTCCATCCATAAATCTGATGTACATTTCACTAATATTTTTTTTAAATGGGTATTATTAGGGTGTTGCTTCTGTTAGTTTTCCAAGGTCAATTATAAGTGATATCTTCTTCTCATTTTTGAGTCAGATCTGTGCTATTTCTTTGTCTTTTCTTTTCATTTCTTTTCTTTCCTTTTTTTTTTCGTCCTCCAAAGAATTCTGGATATTCCCATCATTGGTCTGAAAACTGAAAATTCCGATCATCTAATCAAAGAGCCACTTTTTTAATCAACGCCTTTTGGACAAAACTCAAATCTTGTCTTCATTTTTCTCATAGTAGATCTGGTTATACACAACTTTGTATCAGAAAGACCTGATCTTTGATTCAATCACATATATTTTTTTTTCCTTCTTTGAGTTTAGGGAGGTTAATTTTCGAGGTGGGTCCGTTCTTTTGTTCTTTTAGAATTTTGTTTGATTCTAAGAGTAGGTGTTTTTGGTGTTTTTTTTGTGTTAAAGGTTCGGATTGAACTAAAAAGACTAATTTGTAAGGAGGTGGGTAAGAGTTATTGTTCAATTTGAGTTGGGCTTTGTATTTTTATGTTGGGTGAGAGGATTGAGGTGAAAGGTTGATTTTTGAAGTGGTTGTAAGGGATTTTATTTGATTATAAGAGTTGGGTTTTTGTGGCTTTATGTTGGGAGATTAGGGTTGTGGTGAAAGGTTGATTTTTGAAGAGGTGGTGTTGGAGTTTCAGTTGAATTTAAGAGTTGGGTTTTGATCAAATCCAACTAGGGAGTGATGGATTCAGATGATTTAAGAACAGTTCTAGAGAGTTTAGGTGTTGATGTTTGGACTTTTATTGACACTGCAATTACTGTGGCTGCTGTGGACAATTTCAATGAATTGAAGAGAAGGAGAGATGGGATTGTGGAGAAGCTTTATGCAGCTACTTTAGGGACTAGATGTAGGAATTGTGAAGTTAATGGTGTTGGAAAAAGTAAAGTCGGGATCGATAAGCATCCGGTTAAAGAAGAAGATGTTGAAGAAGAAGAGGAAGAGAAAGTGAAGAACCATTATGAGCAACACAACGTGCATTCACCTTATACTCCGCAGTCTGTGGAAAAAAATCTCGATGATGAGATCGATCCATTTGGTGGTTTGTTTGATGATGAGCAAAAGAGGATTCTTGAAATTAAGGCAGCACTTGATGTTGTCGATCAGGTCATCTTAGGAAACCTGTTTTGTGATTATAGGTTTGTTTTATATCGTGTTTGGTGTTGGTTTGATCGTTGGCTGTATGGATTTTTCCTGATAGGCTGAAGATTCTCTGATTGAGTTGCTCCAAACTTTAGCCGATATGGATATCACATTTCAAGCTCTGAAGGTTCTTGTTTATGGAAGTTCTTATAAATTTGTCTGCATCTATTGACAAAATTTTCCTGTTCTGAATGGTGTTCTCATTAAGGTCCTGTTTCAATCACATGCTGCTAGTTAGCGCGATGCACTCTTTCGTAAGTAACAATATGTGATTGGAGGGGATACTGTACGGGGATACCGTTTAGGATAAGGAAATATCATCTGGTTCGTTGAAACATTTTGCCTGGTTCCATTAGCAATAATTTTCTTGATATGTTGTTATTGCTAGGAAACTGATATTGGCAGGCATGTTAATCGATTCCGTAAACATCCTTCCAATGATGTTAGGAGACTTGTGAAGCTTCTTGTCAGGTGTGCACTTATTGATGTGCTATAAATATTAGTGTTTGTTAAGGTTAGGGAAGTGGAACTGATTGCAGATAGTGGGTTTGGAATTTGACAAGCAGGAAATGGAAAGCAACTGTGGATGAATGGGTGAATCAACCCGGGGAAGGGGAAGAAGATGCTTCAGCTGCTTTACTGGGTGGTAACAAACCAAATTTTCATCCACATTGATTTGTATTTCCTGAAAAAACTTTTGAAGTGAACTACATGGTTCATTTGTGTACAGCTGATGGGGATTCGCCTCAGCAGAAGCTTCCCCAAAATGGTTATCACAAGGTGGAACAGCTTGTTCCAAGCTTTTTAGTTTTCATTGTAGAAATTCAAATGGTGAAAAAGTTATTTCACTGCCTTTCTAAGATTCTGATTCTTTTTCTAGGTTCCTGATTTCTCTCCCTCCCCGAGTCTGCACAGTAAGTGCTAGAATCAGATTCAGATTCAAAAAATGAACAAGCTGTTTTGTGACTTTGCTTACAGCTTGGAGCTAGACTAATCTGACCTATCTCTAACTGCTGCAAAATATAGATGGGAGCTGGGGTTCTGAGCGGAATTATCCAGAGCCAGAACAGAAAGTAAAGAAAGTTATCCGAAACGAAACTCCTCCTAGGCCAGTTCAGCGCGCTCCAGCTCCTGCCTCCAACCAACAAGTAGAAACTGATCTCTTCTCAATTAAAATTAAAAACCCCTGCCCGATATCAGTATATGTGGTGTAGCTAAATTGCTTGGCAAAGGAAAATTACTCTCTTCTGACTGTTGCTGCAACATTACATGATTCTTTGGCTTCATTATGCGCACTGCTTGCAGAATGTCTGAATCTAATTGTGCATCTTGAACTTTCAAAATGAAGATCACCCTTTCTTCGGGATGGAAACACCCAGCGTAGCTTGTCATAATATATGTCAAAATTTGGCTTTACTTAAATGGGAAAAGTGGTTATGATTTGGGAATCTGACTTTTCTTATACTGTGAATATTGCAGAGGCAGAGGGAACAGCAGAAAGCAAGCAACATTGAAGCTGACAGGCTAGCTTCAGCCAGGAAAAGGCTTCAGGAGAGCTACAAAGAAGCTGAAAATGGTTTTGCTTCCTTTCTATATATATGACCATTTCTTGTTCCTTTCCGCTTTAGTAAAAGAATAGATTTTACATGGTACTAACTTGTTTTACTTGTCTCTTTGTGCTTTTGTTTTGCTTTATTTTTGTTGTTATGAAGCTAAAAAGCAAAGAACCATTCAAGTGATGGACATTCATGAGATACCAAAACCCAAGAATGCCTTCTTTTCAAAGAACAAAGCTGGTGGTTCTCAAGGAGGAAGGCATTGGTGATTGTGAATTTTGTCGAAATGAGGCAAGGCACTGCTGTGAATTGTGATCAAGTTCCCAGGATTTCTTTAAAATCCTTAACCCCCCACCAAAAAAGAAAAACCCACCGAAATAAGAACCTTTTTTTGTTTTATAATTTTTTTTCCTCTTATATTTCCTTGTTTAACTGTCAACGACTTAAAATGTCTATGTGGGAAATTACAATGCTTAAGCTGTCCATTGTGGTTTCCTTTTTTTTTTTTTTTTAAGACAAAACATTTTGCATTGTAAATATAATGGCTCTTTTTGTAGGAAAATTTAATCATGGTAAACTTATATTATTCAAGTGGGGGATAGGGCTTTTGGCTGTTGGCCAGGGAAGTAGTTTTTGCCTTGTTATAAAACAAAAGGAATTGAAAAAAAAAAAAAAAAAAAAGAAAAATTCTTTCCTTTCCAAGCTAGAATGCTTACTTAAACATCTGAATTGTGGCATCTGAAAATGGATATTTATTATTTGGGTTAAATTGTATGGATTTTTTAAAAATTTATTAAAAATTTAGGATTGGGATTACGGAGTACTTTTTTTTTTTTTTTTTAAAATATAAGGTAGTCTGTGCAACTTTAAAATATTTTAGGTGTTCATATAGTTCACTCTTTATAACAAAAACCCTTAGGACTCGTATTAAGAGTTTCTTCTTCTTCTTCTTCTTAGAATATTTACTCAATAGTCAATTGAAAATAAATCGGATTTTTCTGCTTTTCTTCTCCTTTCTTTTTTTTTTTTTTTAAAGTGTTTTAGTCTGGGTAATAAAAAAAAAATTCCTCTAAATTTCATTTAATTGAGGGCGTCGTCTTGGATAAATTATGGTATAATTTCGATTGGAGAATAATAACTTTTGTCCACTTTATTATTATTATTATTATTATTATTATTATTATGTTTTTGTTTTCATGGCTTTGATTAGGTTTTATAGGCGCGCGGACGTCAGGTAAATAGGTAATGTATTCATTTATTTATCCAAAAAGATTAGAATTATGTAGAAAACTAGTGGTTCTCTCTCTCTCTCTTTTTTTTTTTTTCCCTCCTTAAAGTTATTTTAAAGGTTATGATCAGATCAGTTAGCATTCGAGATAAATTATGTATTTTCTTCAACACATTATACATATTTTTTAATTTAATTTAATTTAATTTTTTTTTTGTAAGTTTCTAACTGTTTGTATGTCCCAACGGAAATGACCATCGTCGTAACATATCCATCACATAATCCTTCGGAATGAAGACTGACCACCCTAATATGCACCATTTTTTTTTTTTTTTTTGAAAAAAAAAAAGTTGCAAATGCAATTGTCTAGTCAGACCATCAAACTGATTTAACTTAACTATAACCTTTAATGCTTTGCTATAATTTGCGTATCGTTGAGTATCAAACTTCATAATAAAGCAAAGTGGCAAATTTGATGGTCGCAGGATGGATGGATGCTTGCTCGTAGCTTCCTAATTGGGCTTTAGCGTTCACAGGCTAAATTTGCTACCCATAGTTCAATGGGTCACGAATCAGCAGGCTGTCCAGAAGTGGCCTGCCTCAAACCGGGCTTATTCTGGGCCATATCTGATCAGATCCATAACTCGGCAGGTGTCGCCTGGTTTAAGCCTGTGGCCATATCTAGTTATATCTTCGACTATAATCTACTAATTGACCAATGGATATGAAAATGATCAATTGGAGGAAAAAAAAAAAAATATATATATATATATATATAGAGAGAGAGAAGAGAGAGAGAGAGTGCAAATAAGTATCGATAATATATATATCTATATTATTCAAGTCGGAGCAATGGGTTGTCTTTTTCTATTTTCTATTATTATCCTTAAATTAATTTTTTTTAATTACATTAACATTTAAATAATAATATTTTCAACCTTTTAAATTTTTTAGTAATTTTCAATCACACCACTTTCTCTTTCTTCCTTCATTTTCTCTACCACTCACATAAATTTTTATGTTCTCTCATTTTTTTACTCAATTATTTTTCAAAATAATGACCGAGATCCTTTCCTCTTCCATTAATGTCTGATTCTAATAAAACCACTTTCATTCTCTTTTTCTTCTGAAAAAAAATTACATTCAAATTTTAAATAATTATAATAATTATTTTATTACATTTTTATTATCGTACAAAATGATAATTTAATCTAATACTTTATCTTATATATTTTTTTCGTACACGCAGTAGCAATGGCGATTAATCTCCAGAAGACTACTATTCAGACTTTATGCCCAATGTGTTTGTTAGTGGTAGGGATGCAACCGGAGCGGGTTGTTATAGGGTACCCGCCCGCCCGCCCGCCCGCCCTGCTATAAACCCTATAGGGTCAGACCCTATAGGGTTTAGGGTCGGGTTTTGGGTTGTACTCATAACCCGTTGGGAAAACCCGACCCGATTTAATTAAAAAAAATTAAAAATTTTAGTTTAAGGAATTTACTTATTCATTAGTTGAATAATGCTTTTCATATAATCATTTTGTTATTCATGTATTGAGTCACATGATAGGATATAAATTATATTTACAATTAATAATCACTGACCAATTATCCAGAGAAAATCGATTTCCATGTGCAACCTTCCCCACTTTTTCAAAATTCATTTATTTCCCATGCAACACAACAAAGTATAAAAATTAATTTTCTAAAAAAAAAAATAGATATTATATATGTAATGATAAATAAATCAAGAATATGTAGATCGTCGTGTAGTATCATCATTTTATTATTATTATTATTATTATTATTATTATTATTATTATTATTATATTTTGAGTTGAATGTATTATATATATATAATATATATATATATGTAAGTCTTTTAATAATTTTAGGCAATGACATGTCTTGAGTTACTGACTTTACCTTATATATTCAGTTTTCACATTTAATAATTTTTTACTTGTCTTTAACTTTTTCTAATTTTTTTTAAATAAAAATTAGGATCTTTATCAACTCCATTGAAATTTTTGCCCTCCTAAACATGCTCCTCACTACAATAATAATTTAATCAAATAATAAAATAATGCATTTAATTATGTAATAGGTTAAACGGGTCGGGTTCGGGTTGGGTCGGGCTTCTAAGAAAACGGGTCTGGTCGGGTTCTGGGAGCACCCCATTTTTAATCGGGTCGGGTTTGAGACAGGATGACCCGACCCGAACCCGACCCGTTTGCATCCCTAGTTACTGGGCTAATCTGCTGTTTTATCGGGCTTAATATTACCACCTATATTTAATAGTGCTCTTGTTTGGATTTGCAACTGGGAAACATTTAAATATGCTAATTTAATATGTATAACATCGTCGGGAGCAGTTCCATCAACATGACAAACAATTCACTTTTAGGTGGCATTTACCAGCTTTTAATTAAAAATTGAATAATCATATTCTTCCTCATGCTTATCAGGCATCACACTTTCTATGAATTAAAATTATTATTACCATCATAGTCGATGCCCATGATTCACTTATTAAATCTTAGTTTTGTGTTATCATTTTAATATGCTAATATTGCAGAAGCGTAGGATGATAATCACACCATCAATTCGGAACGTGGTGGACAATTTACTATAGAAGAAGAAGATTAGCTCCTATACAAGCTAAAGAATGCTCAAACAAGCAAGGATTGGGAGCATGTGATTTTCTTCTTTTTTTTTTCCCTCCTTTTTTTTATTTTGAATTTTGCTAATTTTTTTTGTATTATACATATGTAAATGGTTATAGCTGCAGGTTCCCCATTGGGTTAAAATATCTTGGCCTAAGCATGTGAAACAAAGTCAAATCATTATTTTATTACATATATTCTAGAAGCTGTCTTATTCTTTTACACAATATAACTACTATATTACTCTTTTATGCAATATAACCATTGCTTTTGCTAATACATCATATATTGGGTATAAAGCTCATACAACTCTTCAATGTATAACTCAACTCTATTAATTGCTACAATTTCGGCCCAACTTGACTCCAACATTGACTCTTATAAACATATGACAAGACACACTTCTTATGATGTTCACTTGCAAACTTTGTAAGAAACCCTAGTTCCAAACTCTATCAATTTTAGGTCAATTTTATGAGTGTTTAGCTTCTCTCCATGTTGAGATCCTCTTTCCCGTCATGAAGGGATGTTACCCAATAGCAATCCAATATCGCCCAATTGCATGAAACACCCATAGCAATCTAATATTGCTCGTTCTTATAAACTTTCTTTCAAATCTAATTTCCTAAACCTTAATTTCCCAGACCCTAATCTTACCCCTTTATAAAACTCCTTTTTGAAACCCAAACCTTCGAAAACCAAGTGGCTAAAACCAACTCCATAACCCCCAACACCTCCTCATCCAATCCTGAGAACCAAATTTCCACCACAATCAAACCCGCATCATCCTACACAACTATCTACAACCACACATCAAAGCTGTTAAACCCAAACCAACCATAAATTACTTGCATTTTATTGACATAGTCAAGATCTCATGACCATCTATAGAAGCTTTGATAAACACACTTAGATGTTAATCTATCTAAGGGTTTTGGTTCTATGGAAGACAAGATTCTTTGAGGGCAATGATAAAGTGGTGCCCTTCCACTTTGTCTAGGTTGTAGGATAGTCAGCATATGTACTCATACTTTTCTAGTCACTATATTTTGCTATACATAACCAACTGTAGTTTTTTTTTTTTTCCTTTGCCTTTACATCAGGGAAGGAAGATTTGAACTAGTACCTTTCACTTGAGACACTGGGGATGATACCACGAAGTTATAAAGCCATTAGCCAACCAGCTGTAGTATTGTCTATACTTTCTATGCCTAAGCATTTACTTTTCTATGCTTGTTTACTTGTGTTTGTTTGCTGCTGTTTTCTTTTTCCTATTGCTTTTTGTGTTTTGTTATACCTTTCAAATGGTCAGTTTAGAAGCTCTGCTTACCCATGACTGATAATACATTTGACAAGGCTCTTCCTCTAAATTTAGAGCTGGATACTCATGGGCCTGATGTGACTTATCGAAGTGCAGTTTTAGTGTGTAAGATCATCTTAGACAAGTCAAAAAGTAATTTTTTTTTGTCCCTTTCCTCAAGAAGCTATGGAAGGCTTATAGCATTTGTGGCATCACTTTATTAAAAGACCAAATTTATATTTGAGAGGCTTTATGGATAAGACCGAGATGATGAAAGTGATTATGGATGGGCATTGGACCTTTACAGGTATTGAGCTGGATTTTTCATTTTTCCGGCCGATCCATATTAAGCTTGAACTCATTTAATATGAACCCTTAATTAGGAATTAAAAGAAATATAATTTTTAAAATTTTTAAAGTCAGGAAAAATAGTAAGTTAGGATCAATGGGTTGGTTGATCCTATCATAGCAACTAGTCTGCGAAAAATTTGATTTAAAACCAAATTTGATAAATAGAAATTTTTAGATTCGGGGGCTATCCTATTAAAACCATATGGTTACCATTAAAATTCATAAATTAAAATTTTATTTTTTAATGTTCAAAATTTTACTAATGCAAAAGCTATGACATTTACAATTTACCATTAAAATTTGTAATAAACAAAGAATCCATTCAATATTTAC